>JACYFF010031957.1:92538831-92613889 GCA_017589665.1 Selenicereus undatus
ATATATATATATATATATATATATATATATATATATATATATATCTTAACTTATTATTATTGTTGCAGTGTTGCTACGTTTTTATGCACTATTATCATTATTAATGTCATTTTTCATAATTAGCCCTTTAATAATTAGGTTAATTTTTATTTAGCAGTCGTTCAAGGATTTATTAGCATTTGAACAAATTATTCAGGAGCCTAACAAAATCCATTTTGAGGCCACTCTACCGATTCAACGTGCAATCGTATAAATAAACATACATATATGAAATACTAAATTGAAATGTGGCGCCCAACTTGATTGATTCGTGATTTAGACAATTCAGAGTAATTAGCATGATTTTCACGTTTGGGCCGTTACACAATTGGCAGCCTTATTCACTTCACGATAGCAATGCTCAATCCTTACCATCCACCCCTCCTTGTGGAGAAGGTTCCGGCAATCCTTGATTATGAAGTAGTAAAATTCGTTCTGCCTTACTAGCTTGAGCACATTGTTGACAAGCACTTCTGAATCTATTTTCACAATCAGTTGTTGATGCTTTAAGTCCTAAGCAATGAGAAGCCATGAAGAAATCTACTTTATCAGGCAATTATACCAACAAGTGAGCAATCATATACTCGTAACATGTAAACATACGCGCAAATCTGTTTTAATTGGATTGAATCTTGCAACTTTAATAAGGAATACCACATGAATGGATCTAATTAAAAGCATAATCTGAAATTGATGAATTAATCATTAATCAAATTATGATGATACTAACAGGACCAGAAACATGCATACTCGGCTTTGATACCATTGTTAATTGGTAAAATATAACTAACCTAGATGCAGAAGGATCAGAGTCATTATGCCGTTGTTTGTCCATAAATCACCCCGAATAGTAACCACGAATGTCGAATGACTTACGGTGGCTACTAGAGTCACTGGTAGTGTATCATGCCTAAAACTTAGCCTCAAGATGGTTGGCTATCGTCAGAGAAAGTAGAATCACATCTTAGGGATTTAATTAAATGAATAAATTTCTTAGTAGTAATCAGTAATCCATAGGATTAGCTCGGTTTATATAGGTATTTCATGACCTAATCCTAGTCATACCAGGAAATAGAATCCTTATAAGATTAGCTATAGCGATGAATGTGATTTACCCACTCCCAACTGCTAAGATTTGAAACATAACAGTACTACTTTAGTTGTTTATTTTAGATGAAAAAGCCTCACTTAAAAAGCTATGCAACATAGTGAAATTTTGTTTTGAAAATTGACATGTTCTTTTCATGGGAATATTTTGGCTCCCACTACTATTCAATTCTCTCCAATTCTCTCCTAATTCTTCATGATAAAGAACACCAATTCCACTCCCTTCCATTGCTTCCCACTATTTCCCACTCCCTGTCATTCCCTCTTACTCTTTCGCATACCTTTATATCAATAATTCCGTCTTACTCTGTCTCATACCTTCATATTAATAATTCCATCTTTCTCTCACTCCCTGTCATTCCCTCTTACTCTTTCTCATACCGTCATATCAATAATTCCATCTTTCTCCCACTCTATTCCTTTCTTCCCAACTCCTACAAGAAAACAACCACTCCTTTCCACTCCATTCCATTCCTTCCCACACTGCTTCTATTTATTCCCATTCCACACCCGCAATTTACCGACGAACAGAACATGCCCTAAGCAAGCTCATGTAGAACATCATATGTTGTGGGCACATCCTAGTCTTTAGATGAGGGAAGGTAGTAGGGAGGAACTTGGGAAGGATAAGGGAAATCCCTTATACCTTTAGTTAGACTTAAACACATACCTCTAGACCTGGCAAAAACCTACCCAACCCGAAAATTCGACCTGAACTCGCCCAAAAATTTTGAATTTTGAACACGATTTCTCAACCCGAATCTGAAATAAACCGAATCCAAAAACCTGTAAATTAGCAGGTCAAGCCCGACCCAAACCCGAATTTGCCCGCTTTGCCCAAACATTATATCATTGTTTTTTAATTATCTTTCATGTATCCACTTGATAATGTTGGTTATTCATTAAATCAAATTATTTAGAGAGACATTATACATTATTGCATCCCTTCACAAATTAAATAATATTACCCTTGTTTTTCCAACTCCATTATCATAAAATAATATCATATACAACTTATAATTTTAACAACTTAAAATAATGGGAATGAAACAATGTAAAGAAACTATAGACTCTTAAGAAAATACAATATCTTGTACTTCTCTTATTCCCTTTTATTTGGTTTCCATTCTAATATGCCTTTAACTACAATGCTAATAATAGGAAATGAGCCAACCATATTCGTATTGGTCAACCTCTTAATGAAGTAGACTTAATTGGGTAATGGTGGATTGGTGAACAAAGATATTGAATTATTAAATAAGTTATCAACGAGCCGAGCCGCTCCAACATGTTAAGTTGCTCTAGGCAGACTGGCCCATTATTGACCATACTTTAATGCACTTGCTGACCCGTCCAACTCAAAGGTAGCCCAACTCTTTGCCCAACCACACATAACATTCACTTATCATATGAAAAGTTTGAATATTTTTAATATTCTTGTAAAAATTATAATTACAATGCTTTTTCATCAAATAAAGACGATTTTATGCAATAAATAAGCCAAATTTTTAATTTTGAAAAAATATAAAAATAATTAATAAAAAGACGCTCTAAACCTGTTGGGTTGATCTGAAATTCGCAAAATCCAAATATATCCATCCATATTTTACGTGAACCCGAAATATGTCCGATAGGTATTTTACCTGAACTTGAATACACCCAATGTGTATTTAACATGCCGAAGTAATAGGTCCTCGTACCTGTTTATTGAAAGGTGCGCTAACTTCCATTACATAATCCTCTTGGTGGTGATTTGATATAATAAAATTCATGCACCATATAAATATCCTATAAAAATTCAATTTAGTGGGGAGGGGAGGAGAAAAAAAAAAAACCACTTGTATTACTATAAGCAGAAAATAATTAATGACGCTATTTTACTCTGCCTAACATAAGACGGCTCCAAACACTATCTAACAAACTAGCCAATCTGATTTAATAATTACGTATTGGACTTTTTTTTTTTTGCAAGGGTAAACAGATTAGCTCACAAAACCCCTATTACAGGGTACCCAACAAACCTTAATAGGTCAAGGGAGGGGATGTCAAGTTCAAACCAGAAGCCCAGACACACAAACCTCCAACATATACAACTCCTACACAAAGTAAAAATGTGTGCCCCATATTTAAACCTGGATAGGGTGGGAGGAAAGTGGGAGTGTTGGCTAGATGGCCAACACTTGCTCGACAATAACGTATTGGACTTCCCTTCGGACAACGAGGATATATTCCATATCCCGGAATTGTGGGCAAGGGTGCGGTATCAAATGCCTAAAAGTGCCCCTACCAGTCCAACTGTAAGTGGAGCAAATAAATAAATCACAGCTGCTAAATGATACCGCATGTCAAGTTATGCACCAAGCAAATCATCATTTCAAAAAGTATAAGTTGAAAACCCAAAAAAAAAAATATATGGTAATAGAGACAACAAGAATTTTTTTAAAATAATTTCTGAAGAGAGATATAATTTAATAAGAAATCATAATGCTCTCCTACTATATTAGTGTTTTTTATGAACTCCATTCAAAGTGAATGTACATAAATTTTATTGGTAAATTTTTTTACAGTTGTTATTAAATATTGAGTCTGGATCCTACCAACACCTACTTATTTGCTTCCTCTACAACAAAATATGTATTTACATATGTGGTCCACACAACAGGTGAATAAATATTGTGGTGCAATAAATCCAATTATATAATGACATTCATTTAAAATACATGGATATATAAGAACAAAAATAACAACAATTTGACACAAGAAGACAGAATTTTTCTTGACCCCAACCCCCCCCCCCCACCCCAAAAGGAGGAAGTTGTACCAGAAGATATGTGAATTAGCTTATAAAGCTACAGTGCAAAGTTGTAAGAGGATTGTTTTATTGGATCGTTAAGGAAGAAGAGAAGTCAAGAACATAAGAAATCAAATTCAGAGAAATCATTAGAGATCATCTACTCATTGGATCATCAATTTAAATTTTCTGTCTCAAAATGATTATGAAAATACTGTGATTTGACTTTATGAAAGCTGAAATATACACATCAAATTAAAAAGTGCATTTCTTGATTAATGTAAATGCAAGCCTACATTTAGATGGATGCAAGACAGTTTTTAAAATAAAAATAAATATAAAGTTAAAATATAAAAGGATGTTATAATCGCATACATTGGATCTAGTTTAGATGCATGTGCATACACCAAAATTAAAAAGGAAAAGAAAATAACTGTATGACCAATCCTTGATGACACTTGTTGCAAAACAACCCATGTACTCAATTTTTTATATTATATTAAATATTAGATAAGACTTGTTAAAAAAATATATATATTAGATAAGAAAAGATCGCTATATCTACTATTACTTATTTCTCTATTTAGAATAGTATATGCGTGTACCGTTTATCACCTCTAAATTCATGAACTCTTTACCGCTCTGTATGTTTGTAATTGCTTGCCACTCTTTACTATTTGCTATTGAATCCTGCAACTCCTGATTGCTAACTTGCCGTTGATTTTTTAACCATCAAAACGATTGCAATTTTAATGACTCTCTTTTTTACTGCAAATAATATACATTTTGATTTTTGAATACAATATCAAGAACATTCAGGACAATTATTTATGGAACGGATCTTCTAAACCATGCAGAAAGGTTAGTTTGAATTTTTTAAAAATGACAATTTTAACAAATATGCATGAATGTACGAGAAAAACTAATGTACATATTGTTGTAATTTCTTGCAAGCCTAAAGTTTATCGTTGTAGCATTTAGGAGTGTCGTCCCCTAGGATGAGTTATGAAATTAGATGACTAAAATTCTAATGTAAACTAATATCTAAAGCTGAACTCACAAGACTCAAAGTCAAGCTATCCAAGCAAAATTGCACTTCCTAATAGTGCCAGACTTTTAAAAAAAAATAATACGACCTATATAGAGCACTTAGCCAAAAGTAACTAAAGGAAGAACTAATATGAAATTCACCAACACACCAACATCATTATGATTTCCGGTGTATAAAAACCAAGAGAATGAAGGAGATGAACAACCAGACCTTCCAAGTGCATTCAAACCCAACCCTATAACAAAAACCAAGATCCAAGCAGGGAATTGAAACAATCAAAATGGATAAATTAAGCGCAGAACAGAGAGCCAGAGTCAAGTGTCATGGGTTGACAATTTCACTCAAACTCAAACTCGTGCAGCACTAGCAAGCTCACTCGAAACCATTCCTAGTTTGCTAGTAAGCCTTGATGCTTATTCAGAACATACACGAAAAGCTAAGTAACCACACACACACTCAAGAGAACTTAGAAATAGAGAGAGTTTAGGAGAATACTTTGCATTGCACTTAGAATGCTTTCAATGGCTTGATGTACAAATGGGCTCCCTTAAGGATTTATATACACATCCACTTCCTCAATTGACGGTAGATATCTATTTTATCCTACGACTATCATTACACATCTAGAACATTCCATACAAATATCCTAGATACTACACATATGTGGAATAGTGTGGAACATTCTTGAGAGTATTCTAGTACAACTTAGAAGATTCTAGAATACCCCACAAAGTCGTAGATATTCTATAAGGTTCTAGAATTGTCTAGAAGTATCTAGAGTGCTTTAGAAGGTTCTAGAATATTCTAAAACATTCTAGTATATTCTAGAAGGCTCCATACCATTCTGTAAGATTCCAAAGCATTCTAGAAGTCTTGAGAAACTCAGCACGTAGTAGAAGGCAAATGGTTCATGTTAGACTTAGGGCATGATGCACCCATAAGGAGTGCGAGCCCAAAAGGCATAATATG
Source organism: Selenicereus undatus (assembly GCA_017589665.1). Lineage (NCBI taxonomy): Eukaryota > Viridiplantae > Streptophyta > Magnoliopsida > Caryophyllales > Cactaceae > Selenicereus > Selenicereus undatus. Next base: position 92,544,789 of record JACYFF010031957.1, read on the forward strand.
TCGACAGCTTAAAGCACCTTAGAAATTCTAGTTCCTCGACTATTCATCTAATATAAAAAGGGGACCAGTCTAAGAGGAAGAACACATCACATCGAACCAAGGTTTGTTCATCTTCCTCCGCAGTATTAATGCGAATTCATTTAAACTTAATTTAATGTATTAATTCCTTCATTGGTATCAAAGCCAATCGGCTTCTTTTATGGTTAGATTACTTGTAGATATTTCTTGAAATTCGTGCAAATATTAGGTTTATGATTTAGTTTATTCGCTTTTATGCTGGAAACTTCATGCCATTATTTCATTTGCAAATCCTTGATGAATTTTCATGAAATTTTGGATTCTGATAAAGCTTGAAGAGAACTTTAATTTGATATATTGTACGCATGATTTCGTGGAGTGCTTTTTGAGTAATTGGAGGATGAAATTTTAGAGTTCTTCCAGTATGAAGCCCTAAATTTGACTTCTCAATTGTTGATTTCGTTCAATTTTCACTCAAATCGATGCATGGATTGCCTTGCCCATTAGATTTAGACCAAAAGCGGAAAGCCCCGTCAAACGTTTATTGATTTGATCAAAATTTTGCACAAATTTTTGCAAAGAAGATGTCATTGTTTCTAGAGGTTAGGTCGAGTAGTAGAACTCAATTTTGGGTCAAATTCGGACAATTTTTCCTCAATTGATGATGAATTTTTGTTTAGCTTGTGATTTTGTGTAAGAGCCCTCTAGAATTCGACGCAATCTAGCTTATTTTTTGGCTGAATTTCGCAAAGGGTCCAATGTCGAACCCGACGGTTAGGGTTCGTATTTTTCGAACCCTTTCTGATTGATTTTGATCAATGTTGGTGATTAATTCAAGCAATTGGTTTGTGAAAAAATTTCAAAACATCATGCTGAGCAAAAGCCCTCAAACAATTTTGTAATAACTGCAGCAATTTTGCCAAATTTTGCGAATTATCGCTAGAAATTTCTAGGGTTAGGGTTCATGCTTTGAACTCGATTTTGATCCATTTATGGTCATTATTTCTTGCAATTTCTTTGTGCCTTTTGTTGCCATAAAGTTCTAAACAAAAGCCCTCTAATATGTACCGTCAATAGGCCAGAATTTGGTCATAATTTAGTCGGGATTGAGTGAACACGATCGACAATGCCGTGGATAATTTCAGTCTATTGTAACTCGATTTCGGTCATTTTTGTCATTTTTTTTCGCAAATTGATGGTCGAAATCAATCCTAAAACAATTTTAGGATGAATCCCAGTGATTCGATTAGATCAATTTGAGTGAGAAAAGGGCATTCGGCGATGTATTGTGTGCTGGGTCGAGATGAACCATTTTGCTTGCTTCCATGTCACAGATATGGCTGGGGAATGGTGAGCCCCATCATGCGAAAGACACATGACTATGATGCTTGAGTTTTTTCTTATTAAATAAAAAAATCTTTTCTGGAAATTTTTGCATATAGTTTATCGCTAGTTGATCATAGGGTTTGACTAAGTATAAAATTTTTGAGAAAAGTGTGTGAGCATATGAATTTATATAATTTGATTGAATTTTTTTATGAGTTTTCTCAAATATTCTCTTTTTTGTGAATATATATTTATGATGTTTGATATCATTTTTAGAATGAAATATTATGTGATTCCTAGAGAATCTTTTATTTGAGCATATTTCATTCTATTGACTTTCATGAGAGATATGAGCATATTGTAATTTGAGTGAAAGTATTATGTGAAATCTCTATGATGCTCATTTGTTTTCACTTGAATTTTATGCGATATATAATAAGTATATATGTTTCATTGAAATTCATAAAAAGTGGGTTGCATATTATGAGAACATGTTTCATATATTGTAAGCACCAAATTGCAGATAAAATTTATACATATACCCGCCCTAAATAACTTAGGTGAGAGAACTTTGAAATTTCTCAAAAAATTTTTTTTTTTTAGAATTTCATTACATAGGCAAATTATGCCTAAAATGATTAAATTCATTTTCATATGGATATATGTTGAACTTTCTTGAAATATTCTTGAAGTTGGCATATCCTCTTTGATTAGAAATTTGAGAATTTCTTTTAGAATATTTCAATGTGTGTTAAGTGTTCTAATAACTTGGAATGAAACGAAAAAGTTAATTGCACTAAAACATTCAATGCTACGACGATGATTGGGAACCATATGTTAAATTTCAACTCTAGGCTCTGTGTTTGTGTATATTAACTCTGTCAGTTATTTCCAAGTTACACAGATGTGTGTATGCTCAAATATCAGAAGTATGTGTGCTTTTGTGCTGATTGTAAAACTTTCGAGTTTTACAAGCAACATGTCAGGTGTTGCAATTGCCAAACTTAGGTCTCTCACTATTAGGTTTGAAAATTATAAGAAGACCCTGTATGTCTCTATGAGGGAGCATATGTGGCACATGCCAAATATGATTGGTGAATTAGCTGAAATGGGCTATAAATTGACCGATGAGCAATAAGTTCATGTCGTGATCCATTCCTTGCCTAATGACTGGGGTCATGTTAAGATGGTCATGTCTTAAACTAAGTATATCATTACCTTCGAGGACATCAAGCGACGACTTGAGCTAGAGGAAGAAAAGCAAGAGGCCACTGAAATGACAGGTGCATAAGTGCACATGTCAACCTCTAATTCAAGGAATGGTTCTAAAAGGAAGGACCAAGGAAATTGAATTGGCAAGAATATGTACGACAAAGAACCTGAGCATGAGCAACAAGGCAATTAATGCAAGCTAAGTGCCTCAAATGTGACCAAATGTGTCACCACGCTCGTGATTACGCTGAGCCCAAGAAGGTACTTAGCAATATCTCCTGGTGACTTTTGTGTTGCTAGTTGTATCCTTCTTTCTGAAACTAATCCTATATGGATTGTGATAACTCAGATTTTATGGGTAATTTTTTTTCTCTATTTTATACCTTTTTTAGAGTCTTTGAGTCGTGTTTCAAGTAAAAATATTGCATATTTTGTCTTTGAAGGTAAGGAGCGAGATAAAGAACAATTCAAGCATGAACTCAAAATTTCAAGCATGATGTGGTGGTCCAGTCATACAACATACCTAGCCTCACATTTCTCTCTCTCCCTTCATGATTCTAGTCACCCAGTATGATTTTAGTTGTTGAAGTAAAATCAACCATTGATTTAACATGTGGACTTGATCTAATTAGAAGATGTGGATGATATTCAGTTGCTATTTTGCGAATAAAATCAGTGGATTTGCATGAAAAGTGGAGAAGAAAAAGGAGCAAATTCCACTATAAATAGAGAGGCAAGGGGCATCAATTCATCATCAATCATTCATCCCATTCTTCATTTTTTTTTTTAACTCTTTTCTTCCTTTCATTGTCGATAATTAGAGAGAGATTGTGGTAGGTAAAATTATTTTAGCTGGGAGAATTGGAAGAAAATAAGTTATTTTGGTTATCTTTTCTCTTTTCTTTCATCTCATTTGTGAGACTAATTAGAGAGTTGATATTTAATTGTGCGAAAAATTTTGTGTAGCAAAAAAAATTAAAGTTTGGTTATAGAGATTGAAATATAACATTAGTTGAAATATGACTATTCAAATTTCAATGGTATTTTCTCTACCTATGATCGGCTAGGTTGTTTATCTAGAATTAAGATGGATCCTTGACTCACTTTGTTATTTTTTCTAATTTCAATTGGCGTTAATATTACTATCTCTTTTTATTGCACAATTTTGAGTTATTTAAATGTTTTTAATTTATTATGCAATTTATTTCGATTGTTTATACATATTGTTTTACAATTGATTAACTTGCTATCTCATTTCTTCATATTAGACCTTGTTGGCTAATATAATAATTATGCAATCGCATTTGAAATTTTGGTTATTGATTGATTAAACAAGACTAGAAATTAGATGAATTATGCCTAAGTTGAATAATTCATGCTAACTACTAGTTGATGTTGTTTATATATTAATAACTACACTTCAGTTTTTTCTATTGGTCTTAAGCTTGTAGCTTGAGAGTTTTGAAGAGATTAATTAAACCCCAATTGAATTTTGTAAGTCAATATTAAGAGTTTTGGTGACATCGAAATCCTAGTATCTTTCTAGATTCATCTCCCTTTACTAATTGATTAACATTTATTTCTCTCTTACTCTCATTCTTTTCTTTCTGTTATTATTGTTACTCTCTTCATCCGATTCTATTCTGTTAACTAATTAAGAACAATAAAATTAAAAATTGCTATTGTTCTCCGTAGGACACGACCCCGGAATACTTGCTTTGCTATAATTACCTTGTGCACTTGCAAGTAAATTAGGATTTCAAAACTACGAAAATCCACACCAGATTGTACGTTCAGGAATCTCAACCAAAGAGCTCGGGACCATGAAACTTTACCCTGGCTTCCAACGGGTTCTTACATGGTTCGATGAGGACACATGTGGAGGCAACAATGAGATGGTTGTCAGGGAAATTGGAACATGTAAGCTAATCCTAAATATCGGTCAACAACCTATCCTATGTGAAATTCTACTTGCACCTAAGATTCATTGGAATAATGTCGCTACATTGGTTTTATTTGACTATGTTCATGGCATTGAAGCCTAGTTTTTTTTTTTTTAAGAATGCTTTTAGTTTTGGTTCTGATTTATTAGAAATGGTTTGTTTGTCATGGATTGGATATCGTTCCACTAATCCAAGTGTTTGTTTTTCTGTATTCACGTAATTATGCTGATGCAAAATGTTTATTTGTCATACTAGACTAGGCCATATGGGTCATAAGCATATATACCCAAAATCTACCAAAATAAGATTTGTCAGCAAACATAAGTGGATTAGCCCACTTGTGAGCATAGTCTGGCAGGAAAGCAACAAGAAAACCATTTAACTTTAGAAAGGTTACTAAGTGCCTAGTTTCCATTATAGTTAATTCATTTGAGCATTTATGGTCTAATAAACTTGATAATAAGGTGTAGGGCTTCTATGTTTCATCACATTTCACTTGATTTGGTCTTGTTTACTTGACCTTAGAAGAGTTTGAAGTGATAAGTTCCTTCAGAAAATATTGAGCTAGGTTGAAAATCAAATAAATCAAAGAGGTTAAAGCCTCAAAGATCAAATCATTACGAAATATTTTTTAGCACTATTTTAGTATATAGTGTGATGAAAAAGGAATAACTTATTAGCTAACTGTTGTAAAATTCTATAACAAAATATTGTTGTAGAGAAAGAAAATAGAATGCTCCTTGATAGGGTAGGATCAACAATTGTGCAAAATTTGTAGATCTCATGTTAAGGAGATCTTCTTTTGTTGCAATCTATGATCTTGACCTTGTGTTTGTAAAGTAAGTTGCTACGACTCTATATGAGTCATGGATTGAGGTCTAGTCTGAGAGTCTTTGGACCTCAGGGGTATAGGACCCATGAACACAACCCCTCCTATGGAAGTGCAAAAAGAGGAAGCAAAAGCATCTTTATGGGATACTCTAACCTTGAAAGCTTTTTAACTTATTGGGTTATAAGACAGTGGGAGTGCAACTAAAACTTAACCAATATATATCATATTCTGAAGAATGGATCTCCAAAGAAGGTTGAGATAGGCTAAGACTTATCTCTATTAGTTCTTCAAACTGAATCAGATACCTTCAGTCAAGTGCAAGGATTTTAATTGATGACGAATAAGTTTATTATCAAGGTCTACCCCCTTCATCAAGAGCAAATGAAAGTCATCCTATTCTTGTTCCAATTGGGAGCAAATTCTATTCTTGTTCCAAGATAATTGGTCTTGGTCTGAGTGGGAGTAAAATGATCCAAAGACGAAAGATTTGAGATTATATGAATCTCTGCTAAGGCATGATTGTCAAAAAGAATTCCTTCATGCCATTTGGGCAATGAGGTAAATGAACACTTCATGACACTCCTACAAAATATAAATGAGCACAGATGCCCTTTTCGACCCTTTTAAGGGCAAGCAGATTAAGCTAGTGGAAACAAAATGAAGTAAATAAAGGTGAACAATTAGTTGACCTTTTAGAACGATACACAGTTATTTGACAATATATTGGTTCTTAAATTATAAGGCTAATTACACAGTTGTCATTAGGCTCAACTTGTTGCAAAAGGGTGTACACAATATGATATAATCAACTACAAAGAGTTTTTTTCCCTCTTATTGTGTACTTTATCCTAATTTCACCTTTATCTAGCTGTCATTGCTAGTTTGGACCTAAAGTCACATCATATGGATGTGCACATACCAATCTCAAAAGGGATCTAAGTGAAGTTCCACTAAAAGGGATCACAAATATAAGGTTTGTGGGCATGTGAGGTCAATTGTGACCTTAAAGCCTCTTTAATGAATTGGTATGCTTGCTTTTACAGTGTGGTTATCTCTAGTGGCTACACTGAACCACACTGTGATTGATACCAAAAGGTCCAAAAGTAATTTTTTAGTCAAGTCATTATATATGGATGACTTACTAATAGCTAGAAATAGTGTAGAGTTACTAAGTAAGGCAAAGGCCTTGTCATCACCTAATTTTGAGATGATTAATGTGGGTAAAGTAGCGTATGCTCTTGGAATAAAGTTTTTAAGAGAATATTCAAAGAGATTATTTTTTTCCTAAAGAGAATGACATCAAAAGATCTTTAAATAATCCAATACACACAACTATGACCCTATTAGTACTCACATCAACAAGAGTGAGACTTTATAGTAAAATGGGTCCACACTCTATTAGAAAAGGACTAATAAGCTGAACTTGCTTTGTTAGGTATGTCTAGAAGTTTAATGCATGATACAACGCATATTCGACTTGGTATTTTTAAATAGATATCAACTGGACTTGAGACTAGCATAGTGGCAGACAGTTAAGTCATGACATACCTAAGAGGAACCCCTAATTATGCACTTTTGGTACATATGCAATAACTTACATCAAAAGCGGTGAAGTGGTCTTGACTGTGGCAAGTTCAGATGAGAAAACAACCTCCAAATACGTCTTTGAACTTAGCAATGGTGCTAAAGTGGCAAGAACCAATCATATATTGCCTTGTTATAAGAAGCGTTTATGGCTCTATCCTTAAAAGCTCAAGAGTTTGTTTGGTTAAAAAGGTACTTAGATTATTTGATTAGCAGACCGAATAGTATTGTCCGGTAATCGCTTACTGGGATACGTTGTGATCACATGTACCAAGAACCTTGAGTATTATCATAAGACCAAACGAATTGGACATAAGGTTCAATTTTGTAAATGACATGGCAGCACACAAAGATAGCGAATGTAAAGTACTTTCCTACGATGGAAATGGTTGTAAACCCATTGAGCTAGCCCCAACAAGGAGATGTGCTTGTTGAGCACATAAAAGCCTAATAGTCTTTGTATACTACTGACACGTCTCCAAGCGCACGGGTGTCGTAGTATAGATTAAAAGATCGTTCTTAGGGATAAAAGTAATCTACCGAGTCAAAGGCCTATTAGAATTTGCTGAGCAAAAAAATCATTTCAAATGGGCGATTTAAATAAACTATTTAACTATTCATAATTTCAATAGCAGAAAAACATCTAGGAATTTGATTCACCAAGTAAAGAGTTGTATCATGGATTTAAGCATGCACTTTTCATAGGAAGAAAGGTTCAAGGAATAGCAATCAAATTGAATTTAATCCTTTCGTTCGAAACAAACTAAATTGCCTAAACAAATTCAACTAACACTCTCTCAGGTGTATTTGATTTTAGTCTGAGTTAAAGATCTGTGAATTGCTAAGTCTCCTATTAACAAGCAATTCTTTCTTGAGTTTTGCTAAATTAAGTTCTATCAAGTTGATCGCGTAGAGAGTTTCACCTTTCAGTACTTCACCCTAATACCTAATATAAGCAAGCGAAATTGGCCAAATTGCACTCGCAAAATTACAATTTCAAGATAGACAAGAATCACTCCAAACATAAAATAAGCACAAGAATTCAAGGATAAAGGATTCAACAACAATTCTATGCTAACAAAACCCTAGATTAGATAAAACTATTCACTCATATTTCTAAATTCAACTAAAACAAGAATTTAAAAGCAAATTCAAGAGAAGGAAGGAAAACATTACAACAATGGCAGCCCTTGAATTGTGCAACAATCTTCATGCTTCTAAGAGCAAGCTTCTCCCATCTAATCTCAATGAAAACTACACTAAAACTAAACTAAAGTAAAAAGATGTGAAAGTAGGACTATAGTTGTTGAACAAGATCTCTCTTTTCTGCTCTAAAACACGCCCTTCTAAGCAGCAATCGAAGTAACCTCAGCCACACGATAGAGGAAAACGAAGAGGCTAGCAGTTACCAGCTAACCATGGTTCGTGACAGGTACCACGGTTCTACCATTATCTTGGCTGGAACCGAATTTTCTATTCCTCCCATACTCCACGGGCATGGCATCTCAGGGGCATCAGTGAGGGTCAACATACACTCAAATGAGGGTCAAATGCCCAGTTAAAATGGTCCAAAATCCTACAAACATCATCAAAGAACCATACCCAAGCATAAAACAAGAATAGGAGCATAAATTTTAACATTAAGCACATAATTCTCCTAAAAATACAGCAAAATGACCCTACAATGATATACACTTTTAGCACTTATCAATGATAACTATACCTAGCATGTTGTTCATCAATTTTTTTTCCCGACGTTCACAAGTGATTGGTCTAATATTATGAAACTAAAATAAGTTGTCTTGCATACACATATTATTAGAATGTTTGAATATGCATTCTTATTCATAGATGCTTATGGTGCCATTCTTGAATATGAAAAGTATGTCAGATATACTTAAGGTTCGCCCTTTCACATGAGTAACTGCCCCCATTGGTTAGAGTATCGATAGGAGATGAGACAAGATTTTAAGTAGCATTGTCACAAGGATAATTGTGAGAACCTATTAACCTAAAATCATGAATGTCGCCTTGATAATGACAAAAGGTCATCATAACATATGGGTAAAAATGAATTTTACCTAATCAACCTCAAAGAGGCCAGTTGTGAGTTGAAGTTAATCAATAGATTTGGGAACTTATTATGGACAATATACTGTCCAAATATCATCCGTAAGAATTTTGATTAAAGAACCAAACGACATACTTTCCATGTGGACAATATACTGTCCAAATATCATCCATAAGAATTTTGATTAAAGAACCAAACGACATACTTTCCATGTGAAAGGAGAGAATGCTGTATCACACATCTCATACCATGTGTGTAAGAGACGACCAATCGGGTTAATGTAAGTTAAATCTCCACTTATATTTATGTGAGACCCCATAAGGTTATGACCTTATATTTATACCCTCATAACTCCAATCAGTGACTTGAGACTCGATTCAATGTTCATTATCTTAGTGAGTTGCCAAAGGATCATGAATGATTCGATCTGGCAGAACATGTCTAGAAAAACGAGTTGCATTTGGTCAAGAGCCTCTTGAGAAGAGGAAGATCATTCACGGAATCTCATTAGTTTCTATTTACTAGTGCACCATCTATGACATGCGAGACATAATTGTGAATATGAAATATGATGGTTTGATGAGATCAAAGTGAGACACATTAATGAGATTGAAATTATCTAGGGTAATTGCATACTTCTAACTACTCACGTGCAGTTCTTGATGAGAGACTAAATATTCCTAACAGATGTATAGCATAGATATCTTATAACTATGCTGGTGGTACAACCTATTTTTTCAATATGAAAATTGTGTAAAAATAAAAGAAAAATAAGTTTTTCTTGAGGTGGAAATAAGCACTCCCCTCTGTGTGAGTGGAAGATGTTTGACTTAGGGCATGATACACCCATAAGGGGTGCATGCCCATAAAGCATAATATATCGACGGCTTAAGCCACCTTAGAAACCCTGATTCCTTGACTGTCCATCTAATATAAAAAGTGGACCACTCCAAGACATCAAAAACATCGAGAGTTCTCTAAAGTGAGTTTTCTGCACAAAGCCCTAGGACTTTTAGGCTGCGAGATCATGAAGGTTCTTCAAATAGTAAGTTTCTTCCTTAACCAACGATTTGAAGTCAATGTTCAATCGTCTTTTGCTGCATGATTAAGGTAAATGCGTTCACGCTTAATTTGATGTATTAATTCCTTCAGTTCGAATCTTAATGGAACAAAACCAGCATCCAAATCCAAACTGAGAAAACACAATAGAGAAGAAGATTAATAGAGCTAATGATAATGAATAATTATTGAATCGAGAGGAGCCATGAAACTAAAATAGAGCACAAATCTACACAATATACCAAATGAGATCTAAAAATTAAACTCATTGCTTGAAATTTTTGAACCCAAAATTAACTAAAATTCCCACTTGAATTTAACCAAAGGAGAATCAAATACATGGACTTGAGAGTATAGGAAGTGGATCTGAAACTGAAATAAATAGAAAATAATAAGAAGAATAACCAAAGAATAGGAACCAAAAATAAGTAAAATTCTATTCTATGCTACTACTCCTTGAATTAATCTTGAGCCCTCTTCTTATAGCCAAAGTGAACCCCCATGCTCTTCACTGCTTTAGTTAATCTTGAAATCCCACCCATGCACACTGGTAACTGCCGAATGAAGTGCTTGAATGCCCAATTGAAGAGATGATTCATGACTATGATGATGAAACAGTTGGATTACTGAAGCTTTTATGGTGGTGTGTGATGAAGAAGAAGAGAGAGAAAGGAAAGGGGGAGGATTCATGGTTTAACTTTAAAGAAGAAGAAGAAGAAGAAGAGGAAAATAAAAGGGAAAGGAGAATAGGTTTACTGCAATGGGGGAAGTAGCTGAGGTAAAAAGAAAAATAGGAAGCTGGGGGCATGTGAAAACAGCATGAGGAGAAAGGAAAAAAAAATGTAGGGGGGTGGGGCATGCTTACTGTAACAAATAGAAGAGACGGAGAATTAGGGAGGAAAGTTGCAGGGCCTAGTGAACGCAGGGCCAAATAGGCCTGGAACGAAGCCCATGAAGAAGATACAAGACTGGGAAGAACGACAGAGGCTAGACCAGGTTTCTTGCGTGCTGTGCCCGCACTTGTTGGGCCGCAAAAATGAACAGGCCCTTGAGTAAAAGAGATGAAAAGAGCTGAGAGATGGGGGTTACAAGTCACGTGCAGAGCACATGTTGCAGGGAAGGAGTAAAGGGAAGGCGAAACTAGGCTGAGATAGGGACAGGCTGACTAGGCCTATGAACTTGGGCTTGTGCTCTTGCTTTTGCTCACCTTGCTCCAACACCTTTATGGTTTAATTTTATTCCAAGAAATTTATTTAACGTCTTAAATTTTCAAAACTCCTACAAAATAAACAAAAAATTATTAGAATCCTAATTTAATTATATTATTTTAAGCAAACAATGGATAATAAAAGGTATGAAATGTCATAATTTCAGGTTAAACACATACGGGTGCTAGTTCGTCCATCTAGTGAAGTCCCTATAAATTATTGCCATAAACCTAGGTTTATTTTCTGCCAACAACTTTTCTACCTCCTTTTACATTAAATTAAACAAATTCTACATGGATTCATTGGTTTGGTTAAGACCCCTTTATTTGTTGGTTGTAATTTGATTCCATCCTTCAAAATTTTGAATTGTATTTTTGCTCATGCACAATTACGATGATGAAATCAATCACTTGATTCATGTAAAGAAGAAACGGCATGTTCACACTTTGTTTGATACATGCACAAGACGAAATAGTAGCAAAGTTGTAATTATAAAAGTGGAATTGTCCAATATTGACATATTAAGAGCATTTGAGCATGCATATAAGTTCATGAGTCACTCTATCTATTATCAATTAGTTTTCGGTTTAGGCTTTATTTTTGAGCTAATATGCATGACTGATTTGTTTTTGGCTCAATTCCTATAAAATTTAACAAGTTATCAGAGTAGGTTGCTCTGAAGTTTGCCATTGCTCCCATTTGATTAACAATGTGTTCATGTACCAACACAGGTTGGTTCAAGTAGTTTGACACTGATTCCCCTTAAAGAAGGTCTCAGGTTTGAGTCTTGTGAATGGAGAAAATCTTTAATGGGAGATCTCTACCTATTATTAGACCAACAGTAACTCAACTCCAGTGAAATGGATGATCTATGACCAAGGAAAAAAAAACAATGTGCTCATGTGTTGGGCCTTGTAAGTAGCCCATAAGTTACGGGGTGTATTGAAATCGTAAAAGTGGGATTGTTCCTTATTGTTGTAAATTCCGCAAGTACACGATATATCATTGTAGCAATTACGGATGTCGTACTCAGGGATGGTTATGAAATTGGGTTACTACTCAACTAAGTTAAACTTGCTGGTCAACCCCTTAAACTAATTTAACCCAGTGATCCAGATTAACATTGACCAAGAAGTTAAACTTCATAAGGATCAACAGTTAAAAAAACAAAAAAAAACATTCCAATAAGTAAAAATAAAAATAAAAAACTCAAATTCCAAAGATTTACCAACAAAAATAGAACAATCAGACAAGAACTTGAGCAAAACATAACAGAACATGAGCAAAACAGAAGATGCAAAGTGGACCAAAGCAGGGGAAGTGAATCATGAGCAAAACAGAACAATCAAACAAGAACTTGAGCCAAAGAAAACATTTAATTTTCAAAGTCAAGCTATGGTTCCTACTCAAACTAACTAGCATACCCAAGTTCCAGAATTACATTACATTTTGAGAACTAATATCTAGATTTAAAACTAAAAAAAAAAAATGAGATGAGCAAGAGCAATCCGGAATGGAAAATTGAACTATGTTCTACCATCTCTACTCTAGTAGCCACTTGTCTCCACCGTGGTCCTTCCCTCTTTTTTTTTTTTTTTAGTAGCCTCCATTTTCATTTTCATCATCCTTCAATCTTCATAAATGTCCTGTCGTTTACTGCCCATTAATAAACCATTAATAAGAGGAAAGGGATAATGATGATGAATGTAAAGGAAGGAAGACAATTAATGGGTGAAGAAGATTTTCCAAATTGAAGCAAAAAAAAATAAAAATGAGTAGATCTTCAAAAAGGGGCATCAAAGAGTCAGGGGAAGAAACTGATTGTTGTCTGGGTGCGCCAGCCGATGAGGAAGAAGAAGGAAAGATGAGGGGCTCACGTGAGGCTTGCGAGGAGTTTAAGTGAGGAACAGAGAGATGTAGGCTAGAGAGGAGAGGGGCACGTGTGGGCCGATCCAAAATGAGAGAGAAAGGAAATAGGAAGCGTCTACTGCGCTGGGCCAGGCCCAATTGTTAGAAGAAAGAAGGAAGAGCTACAAATGGGCCGCTGAATCCAGGTCAAGCACAGGCATGGGCTGGGCTCTAAATCTTTCTTGCTCCTTCCTATTTTCTGATCCAATCAATCTTTTCTCCCTTTTGGCAAACCATATTCTTCAAGTTTCCACATTTCTACAAAATAAACAAAAACATATTAAAATTCTAATTTAATAATTTATTTTGAGCAAATATTAGACAATAAAAGGGTATAAAACATCATTTTCTGGTTTAATAAATACCCCTACACCTAAGTTTTGCTCATCCTCGAATAAAATAAACTAAAAATTCTAGGAAAAAAAAATAAAAACGTAACTCACTTTCGTAGAAATCACGGTTGGATTTAGCATATGCAACAAGCCCTTTAAACCCCTATGTTACCCATAATGGACGAGGAAGATCTCATGAGGGTTTGCAAAAGATACACCCACAAAATCTTAAAAGAAAACAAAAAACAAAAAATCGAAAATCTTTTTGATTTTTTTTCAAAATCTTGTATACACAACAGTGGGGGAAAATATGCACACCTTCTAATCAACCACATCACTCAAGCAACCGAAGCACTGGATCACATATAAACACAATGTACCCATCAAAAAATCCTTAATCCCTACTGATAACATCTATACACAATCTTTCACCCCACTTGAAAATGATGTACAAGCTTGACTGGTAGAACCTCACTTTAGCTAGGGAAATATAGATCACTCCCACTCATATGTTTAAAATATAACAATGTTTACTCAATTTTCTTCCAATCAAACAAACTACCATAGACTTGCTAAGGTTTTCAATTCTCCACCACTAAAATGCAATATGCAAAACAATAATCAAGAGGACTTTTCAGGGTTGCAATGGGGCTAAGGGCACGGGTTATGAGAGGTAAAAATGACTTGGAAAATGAGGAGCTCAAAGTCACAGCTAATGAGTAACCAACACTTACACCAATTATAATGAGCACACACTCTCTCAAAACAAAATTAGAACACACCCACTTAAATAGACCATTGGAAATGAGCATATACAAAGATCATATTCATGCTAAACACTCTTATTCACAACTCTTTTTTTGGAATTTTTTGAGATTTTTTTTGTTTTTTTTTTTTTCAATTTTCCTTGGAAGCTTTTTCCATTTGTTTTTTTCTTGTTATTTTTCTCTTTTTTTCCCCTCTTTTTCAAGAAGAAAATGAATGAGTGGCATGTACAAGAACAATACAATTAAATTTCAAAATAAACACCATGATACATCCTAACATACACCAAAATCAATCACCAAATTCATAAAATACTCGATAGTTACCGTCCAAATAATGAAATGTTGCTCCACTAGCCTTTACTTAAGGGTAGGAAATGTGTTTAGATCAATAGCTAAAATGAAGGGTTCATAACAAAAACGGTCAAGGCTCAAAAGGGCTAGCAAAAGGGTAAAACATTCAACCATGGGCGGCAATTTAGCTATGTGATTTACAAAAGCAAATGAACGCCTCTATCATATTATCATAATGCATATGCTAAATATGATTTCCAAGATAAACAAAGCAAGTTCTAGAGATGTAATCATGGAAGAGACACATATGAAAAAAAAAAAAACGTGAGACTAAAAATAATGAATTAGTCTATAAGGCTCAAAATCTCATGGGTTCATTTCCCAAAGTCAAGCTTGCTTAGAAATAATATTGGGGGTTAGGATCGTATACAAATATCATACTTTATGACTAAGTTCTATCAATGTACACCACATCTAAATACAACCTAACACTAAGGGTACAAGAGAGCATAGTCAATTGGAAACAGCATACATATTCCCCAAATACAAAACAAAAAATCTTTTTGGATTTTTCAAATTTTTTCAAATTTTTTTCTCTTTTTTTCTAATTTTCTTCGAAGTTTCCTCACCCCCACACATAAATCTCACAATGTCCTCATTGGGAGTGGAAAAAAACATTACACATAAAATAAAAACTAAAAAGAAAAACAGATATACAAAAAAAAAGACTCAAAAACAAAAATGACATGACTCAAAAACAAGTGTACAACATGTATACACAAAGAGAAAAAGAAAAGCAGCTAACTATACAAACACAAAAGAAAAGAAAAAGGGGAGAAAGAGAGAGGACGAGAAGAAGTTTCTCGCAAACTAGGTCGGGTACTAAATACACCCGAGCTATCTTCACATTCATCGATCAGGACTCGGCTCACAAAGTATCAAACACTCCATGTTTTCTTTACTTGGCAACTCTAGAAATTGCTTCAAGCCTGGCCATTCACTTTGAAGGTGGCACCACTCTCAGGATCCTGAATTTCAACTGCACCATAGGAAAAAACTTGTGAAACAATATAGGGACCCGTCTATCGAGACCTTAATTTTCATAGAAATGAATGGAGCTTAGAATCATATAAGAGTACTTTCACTCCTGTGGAAAAGTCTTTCCTAAGAATATGTTTGTCATGAAACAGCTTAGCCCTCTCTTTGCAAGATCAAGCACTCTCATAAGTCTCTGCTCTAATCTGATCAAGCTCACTCAGTTGCAGTCTGCGCTCGTCACCGGCCTCAGTTAAGTCATAATTGAGCATCTTAATGGCCTACCAAGCTCTATGCTCAATCTCAATAGGGAGATGACAAAGCTTACTATAAACAATCCCATAAGATGACATACCCAAGCGAGTTTAGAAAGCCATCCTATATGCCCAAAGAGCATCTACCAGTTTGTCGGCCCAATCTTTCCTGTTTCTACTCACTATTTTCTCTAGAATATGTTTGATCTACCATTTGGGCACTGCTACCTAACCACTATTTTGGGGATGATAGGGGGTAAAAAGCCTATGGACTATGGAGGACCTCTTCAATAAGGCATCAAAAGACTTTTTATTGAAATGGGTAACCTAATCACTAATGATAGCACGGGACATGCGAAATCTAGCAAAGATGTTCTCCCTAAGGAACTTCATGACTACCTTAGCATCATTGGTCATAGAAGGGATGGCCCAACCCATTCAGAAACATAGTCCACGGCTAATAATATGTACTCATTCCCAAAAGAAGATATAAATGGTCCCATGAAATCAATACCCACACATCGAAAATCTCCACCACAATGATGGGATTCAGTGGCATCATATCTCTCCTACTTATTCTACCTAACTATTGCCACGTAGGGTAACTCTTACAATACTCAAAAGCATCTCTAAACAAGGTGAGCCAGTAGAAAATACAGTGAAGAACTTTGACTACAGTCTTCTTCCCACTAAAATGCTCCTCACATGCCTAGTCATGACAAAAAGAAATGACACTCCTCACCTCATTATCGGGAATACACCTCCTAAACACTTTATCAGAGTAATACTCAAACAAATAAGGATCATCCCAAACAAAGAACTTCACGCGGAGGGATAACCTATCTCTATCATTCTTAGTCCAACCCTCAGGGATCCAACCAGCAACTAGGTAGTTCACAATGTCAGCATACCAAGGATCAGGGTGGACAGCATATAATTGCTCATCGAGAAAGCACTAAAAAATACTTGACTCACTCTCTCTATCATAGAGAATCCTAGACAATAGTCAGCTACAAGGTTTTTAGAACCTTTCTTATCCCTAATTTCACAGTCAAACTCTTGTAAAAGCAAGATCCACCTCACATGTCTAGGCTTAGCATCCTTCTTAAAAACAAGGTGCTTAAGAGTAGAGTGGTCAGTATACACAATCACATGAGACCCAATCAGTTAAGGTTTAAATTTCTGAAAGCCAAAGATCACAGCCAAGAATTCTTTCTGATTAATACTAGACTTCAGTTGGGCATCATTCAGAGTGTAACTAGCATAGTAAATAACATTGGGCTTCTTATCAACACACTGTCCTAGAATAACCCCAATAGCATAGTCAGACACGTCACGTATCAACTCAAATGGTTCTCCCCAAATGGGAGGATGAAGAACACGAGTAGAGGTTAAGGCTTCCTTGAGCTTACTAAATGCCCAGAGAAGTGAAATGGCACATCCTTAGCTAGCAGGTTGGTCAATGGCTTTGCTATCTTACTAAAGTCCTTAATAAAACAATGATAGAAGCCAGCATGTCCGAGGAACAACCTCACCTCTTTCACATAAGTGGGAAGGGGAAGATTAACAATCAAGTCAGTCTTAACCTTGTCTACCTCAATCCCATCTCTACAAATAATGTGGCCTAAGACTATCCCCTTTTAACCATGAAGTGACACTTCTCCCAGTTCAACGTCAAGTTTTTCTCCCTACACCTTTCCAAAACCTTTCTCATATTAAATAGACGATCATCAAAGGAAGACCAAAACACAAAAAAGTCATCCATGAAAATTTTCATGCACTGCTCAACTAGATCTGAGAAAATAGAAATCATGCATCTTTGAAAGGTAGCAGGGGCATTGCAAAGTCCAAACGATATTCTTCTAAAGGCATAAGTCCCAAATGGGCAGGTGAAAGTGGTCTTCTCTTGATCCTCATGAGTAATAGAGATCTGGTTGTATCCAGAGTATCCATCTAAAAAGCAATAGAAGAAATGTCCAATCAACCTCTCTAACATTTTGTCTAAGAAAGGAAGGGAAAACTGGTCTTTCATATTAGCAACATTCAATTTCCTATAATTTATATAAACACGCCACCTAGCTTGAACTTGAGTAGGGACTAACTCGTTCTTGTCATTCCTAAACGGTAATATCGATCTTCTTAGGAACAACTTGAACAGGGCTAACCCACTCATTATCAGAAATAAGATATATAATCCCATAGTCTAACCATTTCAGTACTTCCTTCCTAACTACTTCCTGTAGAGTTGTTAGGCGATAAATTGTCGTATTTTCCGTGCCTCTTTCACCCACTTTTAGCTCGTATAATAACTTAATCTTTAGGTTTTTTACTTGTTTTATTTACATTTTATAGGAAATAAGATCAAATAGAACAAAACGCTGCAAGAAGGGAGAAGACGAACAAAAAAGGGTAAAAGAAGGCAAAAACGGGCAAAAGAAGGCAAAAACGGGACGACGGGAGACCGCCACCGTGCCAGAGAAGTGGCACGGTCATGCCCCTTTCCCCGTCGCCCACTCGCCCGATTTTCTATTTAAGTGTCCTTCGGCGTTGTCGCTCGAGGTTCGCTTAGGGCTTCTCTCTGGCGATTTCTAGAGCAGTTTAAGTTAGGTTTTAGCAAATAAAACCTCAATAAGAGGATTAGTTTAGGATTGAAGATTGTAATATTGGATTCAACCTTTGAATTTTAAGTTCCTTCTATCAATTCAAAACTAAGTTTTCTTCCCCTTTCTTTATTTATTTCATTGTTGTTCTTGTTTATGTTTTGTTGGTTTAATTCTTGTATTTGATTTGTTTAAGTTTATATGTTTAGTTTTCATTGTTAATTTATGTTATTTAGTTGTTTAGATTTGTTTTATTTCATTCTCTTTGTTTTTTTGTTCAAGTTTATGTTCTTGTTTGTTAGTTTAGGTTTTCATGTGTTTGTGATGTTTAGTTGGTAGATTGTGTTGGCTTGGATTGTGATTAGCCTGTTGATGGCTAATTAGTCTTGCATTTGGCCTAACCATACCCAATCTATGCCTAGAACTTAGAGTTTTCTCTCACGCCCGCCAAGTGTTCGATGAAATGCTTGAAAGAGCTTTCATCCATATTTTTGGGCTTATGCTGAGAGGTGAGGTTAATTAGCTAGTGTGGGAGAGGGAATAGCTGAGTTCGGGACATGAAAATAGCATCTGAATCGAGTTAGGTCCGGGGTTGCTAATTTTGTGGTTTAATTGGGCTAACCCCATGAAATAAGATGGTTAGGCTAATTAGACTAGCTCATGACCCTTGAGAGAGGGCTTGGGTGGTGTTCGATGGTGCAACCGACCATCTCTAGTTCGTGATGTAGTTTGGGTAGGTTGGGATTTGTCTCGATTAGCTGGCACGTCCATTGGTGAAACCACAACTCCAAGTTGCTTCTTCTATGTTTGTTAGCGCAGTTTAGTTTACCCTCTTTTTCTTTGATTTTGCCTAGCTCGAGACGCTTTAGTTAGCCCTGGTAGTTGGAAACACAACTCTCTGCGGACGACACCCCAAGTACTCAACGATACACCTTGCACTTGGGGTTTATAAATATTAAAACTCTGTTTTTTCTGTAACAAGAGTTGGGCTCAAACGCCTTTGGCGGTCGCTGTAGGGCTTAGCATTGTCCTCCAAATGAATTTTATGTTGCGTAATGGAAGAACTAATATACTTAATATCCCTTAAAGTCCAACTTATAACTTTCTTGTTCTCTCTAAGCAAGGTAATTAGTTTGTCCTCTTGGTCCCGATCTAAGTCAGAAACAGTAATGACAGATAAGGATTCCTCGGGTTCTAGGAATGCACACTTCAGAGAGTCAGGAAGAGGTTTCAATTCAAGAGCAGGAGGGGAAACAGATTCATGAGCAGATTTAGAAACAGCAGCAAGATGACAGTCAGTGGTAGAACACAAGTTATCAAACTCAAACACATCATATTCAGGCTCATCATCAATAAAGAATGACTCACACTCAACAACAAATATATCTTCAAAGCCATCATCGAATATAGAATCTTCTACCCAGTTAAGAGTAGAAAACTCAGTATCATCAAAAGAAGAATACTGTCTTTGCATGTTAAAGATGCTCAATTCTAAGATCATGTTGTCAAAAGACAGTCTCATCATACAATTCCTGCAATTAATAAGGGCATTGGCAGTGGCTAAGAAAGGATGCCCTAGAATCACAAGGACTTAACTAGCTAAATTGGAAAAATTCTCAGTTTCAATCACAACAGAGTCCACATGATAAATAAATTCACCCACTTTAATCAGGACATCCTCAACTATACCCCTAAGCAACCTGGTCAATCTATCAACTAATTAAATAACCATTTTGGTAGGTTTCAGCTCACATGACCCTAGCCTCTCATACTCAGTAAAGGATATCAAGTTGACACTAGCCCCTAAATCAAGCAAGGCTCTAAGAACAAGCCAATCCCCTATGACTGTAGAAATAGTAGGGCAACTGGAGTCCTTATACTTCACTGAGATCTAGTGAGAAAGGATATAACTAGCCCCAGAGGCTCAGAAAGCCTTTTTAGAGATACTAGTAGCTCTCTTGGTGGTATACAGATCCTTTAAAAATCTAGCATATGGAGGCATATACTAAATAGCATTGAGTAATGGAATGTTGATTGTGACTTGAGAGAAGGTCTCTCTCATCTTCTCAACATGAGCTTGATCTTTTCTTTTAAGCCTATAGGGAAAGGAGGTAAAGCCATATAGACTTTCTCAGCAGAAGAATCCTTAGGAGGTGAAGGATCAACTGAATCAGATGACTCTTTCTCCTTAGGATCCTCTTTCTAGAAGATGACTCAGGAAGTAGAAGAGCATCAGAATCATTGGGGACACCATCAGTAGATCATCTGACTTACTGGATGAATCAATTTCTGGAGAAGAAGAAGAAGAAGAAGAAGAAGAAGAAGAAGAAGAAGAAGAAGAAGAAGAAAAAGAAGAATTTTGAAAGAATTGGTGAGGATACATGCAAGGTTCTGATAGGAAGAATTCGAGTTTTAAAATTCATAATCCCAAATCCAAGGTTTATTGTCGAGTACTCGGGGCGTCGTCCACTGGGAATTAGGTTTCAAGCACTGGGATTAGCTTGAGCGACGCAATCTAGGCCAAGAAGGAAGGAAAGAAAGACACCCTAAACTAAGCTAACAAGCATACAAAAGGAGACTTATGATTGTAATTGGGCCAATTGACGAACCAAGTAATCAATTGAGTCCTAACCACCCAAGCACTCTCTCAAGGGTCGTGAGCTAGTCTAATTAGTCTAACCACCTATTTTCATGGGCTTAGTCCAATTAGATCACAAAATTAGCAACCTTGGGACATAACCATGATCGGGACTATTTTCATACCCTAAACCCGGCTATCATCTCCCCTACAATAGCTAATCAACCTCGCCTCTCGGCATAAGTCAATCGCAAAAAATAAAGCTCTCTCGAGCATTTCATCGAACACTTGGCGGGCAAAACAGAAAACTCTAAGTTCTAGGTATAAAGTGGGTGTGGTTACGCCTAATCCTAGACTAATTCACCATCAAGAGGTTAATCACAATCCAAGCCAACCAAATTAACAACTAATCATCAACAAAACACGGAAAACCCAATTTAAACCTAGGCTAACAAATAACTCAACAAGCATGAGCTAGGAGAATCAATCTAATCTAAGAAGGATTAAAACAACTAATGAACACAAAATCATAATAAAAACTAAACATTTAAGTTAAATATAATCTAAACTAACAAGATCAAACAAGAGGAAACAAGAACAAACATGAAATAAAAAGAGAGAGAGAAAGGAGAAAATTTACGGTTGCTTGGATGAACTTAAATGTACAATGCTTAAATCCTAAAAACAACCCAATTAATCCTAATCTACCTACTTTATTTCCTCCTAATGATGTTTTTGAGGCTAAACCCTAAGCTAAACTAGACTAAAAATTGTCCAAAATGAACCCACAAAAAGTCCTAAAACAAGCCCTTTTAAAAGGAAAACAAACCAGGCAAAACAGCACGTGGGGAGGCGTTGGTTGTTGCCTAGACAATAGCCTGTCTTGTTCAAGATAGGCTAGCCAGTGCCAACCCCTGTCTTTTGCTCCTTTTCACGGCACTTGCTTGGTTGAACTTATTACCTATAAAAGTAAATAAAACAAGTAAAAATCCTAAAGATTATATTATTACACAAGCTAAAATTAGGTGAAATGGACATGTAAAATGCAACAATTTAGCACTGAATAGGTTCATTAGGATTTCTCACTTGATTATCAATCTCTCGATTAAATCGAAGAGATATAACTGCATTCACTTTCCTCACAGACTCACTACGATTAGCACCAGAAGAAGAGGAGGTGCGATCCTTAAGGTTGACGTCTGGTTGACTTGAAAAAGTACTTGGCTCCCTAGAAGATGATGCTAATTGGAAAAACTGCTCAGTCATCATTCTTATCATTCTCTCCATATTAGCATTGATCATTCTCTCCACATTACTACTAATTCTCCTCTCAATTTTGTCAATGCTAGTGTAACCAGGAAGAGGTTGAGCTTGAACTACAGGAGCTAGAGGTCTAGGTGCATTGGACACACTTAGAAAAGCTGATCTCTAAAAGGAATTTGAGAGATGGGACATGGGTTAGGAGTTGTTTCAAGGAAACACACCAGGCTGGGAGTTAGAAACCGCGACATTTGGTTCATTACTCCAAGAAAAGTTAGGGTGATTTCTCCACCCTGGATTATAATAAGGGGAAAAGGGGCGTTCTTAGGTCCCTGGAATGCCATACTCGCTTGCTCTTGTCCAGTTGCTAAATGGTGAGTAAAATAAGAACAAGCACTCAAAGAATGACCCTAAGGCCTGACAGTGAGAACAAAAAACTATAGAAGCCCGAGATAACTGGGGAATTCTTAGAGACAACCCCTTTAACATGTTTTCCAAAACAACAATCTTAAACTCTAAGTGACTTACATCAAAGATAGAATGCAACCCACCCCTTGCAAATCTAGAACTTAAACTATCATCGTGAGCGATTTTCCACTATATGGTTTTCTCATTCAAGTCCTCTAGGAAATCCCAAGCAGCTGTGGTGCTCTTAGAGAGAAAGCCACCCTAACACACAGACTCTACCGTGGTTCTTGTCTATTGGTGAAGTCCTTCATAAATAAACCGGCACAAACGTCCTTGGTCTAGACAATGATGGGGACACTATGCCAATAAATTTTTGAACCTATCAAAATATTTCAAAAATGATTCCCTATCTAGTTGCAAAAATTGATTAATCCCATTTCTTAGCTTAACAGTCTTGGCATTAGGAAATATTTTCTTAAAAACAATCACACGAAATCATTCCAAGAAGTACCTGAATTAGCAAATTCATACTTCCAATGTTTAGCATAATCTTTCAAAGCAAAAGAAATCAATTTCATTCGCACAACATCAATAGGGATATTAGAGAAATGCATCATAGATCAAACTTCTTTGAATTCCCTAATAAATAAATAAATAAATATCCTCTAAACCTGTGAATTTAGGGAATTTGGGTATAGTGAGGTGTTAATTCAAAAGTTACATTTGGTCCAAGGTCAGATATAGTGAAACAAGACGGTAAAGCAGTCATAGGAGGATACAAAAATATCACTCAAGGATCTTTCTTGTGCCATTTTTTCTAATTCAGGCTTGGGTTCAGGCTCGGGTTCTAAGTCACAGTCGGGTTAACTCCTAACAAGTCTATTATTCTCAGAGTCTCTAACCCATCCAGTCATGTAAATCCTCCACCCCCACCAAAGGATCTATTTTTGGTCTTTTTCTTTTTTTAATTTTTTTTGGATTTTCGCTTTTACTATTTTTTTTTTCTTTTAAAACACACAACAAAATCAAAGAGTGAATCAAACATGAAAACAATATAAAGGCAAAAACTAATCAAATCTAAAAACAAAAACACCTACACAAATAAACTAGAAGAAAATAGAAAGTAAACTAAAACCAAAATAACCTAATTCTAAAAGTAAAATTAAAACAGAAAATAAAACTTCTAAAATCAGAACTCTATACACAGTAAATTCAACGCAACAAGGGACATGAAAATATTTTTTTTCGAACTTTGTGTGTCCCCAATCTGTGCAGAACTTTGCAAATAGATTATTGGTTCTAAAATTCACAGAAAATTTCAGACAGTCCCAAAAATTTCAAAAAAATTCACACAAACTCTAAAAATTATGTGAATCCACGAAAAACATCAGCACAGCATAAACCATACCATAAATGCTCCAGAAAATTTGAACATGTCCTGAAACTGATAAAAATCTTGCACTCTGTTGCTTTTTTTTTCTTATCAGTTCTGCTTTGTTTCTTTTTGCTACACATAAACCAAATTGGTTAGTACTATTTTTTTCAGTAGTAAATAACCTCTAAAAATCAAAATGAAACTAATCTAAACAAAAATCAAAATATTAACTTAATTCAAAAATCAAAAATAATCTAAACTAAATTACTAAAACTAAATAAAAACTCAATCAAAGCTAATAATCACAATTAAAAAAACTAAAATGAAAATAACTCAAAGGACTCGAATAACTAAAGTACGACTCGACACAACCGAATTTCATAAATTCATCCCTGATAACGGCGCCAAAAACTTGTTGTAAATTTCGCAAATATATGGATTATCGTTGCAGCAATTACGAATGTCGTCCTCAGGGATGGTTATGAAATTGGGTTACTACTCAGCTAACTTAAACTTGCTAGTCAACCCCGTAAACTAATTTAACCTAGTGATCTAGATTAACATTAACCATGAAGTTAAACTTTGTAAAGATCAGCAGTTAAAAAAAAAACATACCAACGAGTGAAAAAAAAAAACTCAAATGGCAAAGATTTAGCAACAAAAACAGAACAATCAGACAAGAACTTGAGCAAAACAGAACAGAGCACGAGCAAAACAGAAGATACAAAGTGGACCAAAACAGGGGAAGCGAATCACGAGCAAAACAGAACAAACAGACAATAACTTGAGCCAAAGGGAGCATTCAATTTTCAGAGTCGAGCTGTGGTTTCTACTCAAACTAGCATACCCAAGTTCCATAATTACATCAAATTTTGAGAACTAATATCTAGATCTAAAACTAGGGGGAAAAAAACCGAGATGGGCAAGAGCAATTCGAATTGGAAAATTGAACTATGTTCTACTGTCTCTGGTCTAGTACCCACTGCTCTTCACCGAGGTCCTTCCCTCTTTCTTTTGTGGCCTCCATTTGCACCTTCATCATCCTTCAATCTTCATAACTGCCCTGTAATTTACTATCCATTAATCAACCATTGATGAGAGGAAAGGGATAATGATGATAAATGTAACGGAAGAAAGACAATGGGGTGAAGAAAATTTTCTGAATCAGAGCAAAAAAAACGAGCAGATCTTCAAAAGAGCCATTGAAGAGTCAGTGGAGGAAACTGATTGTTGCCCAGAGAGGTGAGGAGCGCATGTGGGCCGGCCCAGAATGAGAGAGAAAGGAATGAGGAAGTAGCTATCGAGTTGGGCCAGGCCCAACCGTGAGAAGCAAGAAGGAAGAGCTGTAAATGGGCCGCTGAATCTTGGTCAGGCGTGGGCTAGGCTCCGAATCTTTCTTGCTCCTTCCCATTTCCTGATCCAATCAATCTTTTCTCCCTTTTGGCAAACCATTTTCTTCAAGTTTTTAACTTCCTACAAAATAAATAAAAACATATTAAAATTCTAATTCAATAATTTATTTTGAGTAACTATTAGACAATAAAAGGGTATAAAATATCATAATGTCTGGTTTAACACTTATTGACATATTAAGAGGTCTTGAGCATGTATATAAGTTTCGACTTACTCCACCCAGCCAATTGCCAATTAGTTTTGAGTTGAAACTTTATTTGAGCTTATATGACTGACTCATTTATTTATGGCTTAAAATCTAAAAATTTAACATGATTTCAGACCTTTTCTGAATAAGAGGTATCGTGTTTGAATCTCAATAACCCCCATATTTAATTATTGTGCAAGGCTATGGAATGACATTTGCAACGTGCACATATAAAGCCCAAAGTGGCGTGATAAAGGAGCGCTAGAATATAAAACATATTCTAAACTTTCAACTATCAATTTAAGTTTTTGGTCGAGATAATTCTTAAACAAAAATTGCATACATTACATTTAAGTGGAGTGATAACTAGATGTTAAAATTCATGAATTTTAATGTGAAAAGTAATACCCATATTTGTATACTTCGTAGAAGATAATTAGTTTACTTTACAAAAAGAAGGTAGGAACCCAAGTTAAACCCAAAGTGAAAAAAATAAAATATTTAACCAATTATATCGTGTTGATGTCACCCATAGGCAATACCGGCATCCCCCCCCCCCCCCCAAACATATTCTTCTTTCCTAATTTCATCGTGTTGAGCATCACAGGATGCTTTTGTCCCAAAAATATTGTCCCCTCATTAAAAGTAATGTTATTAACTAATAATCTTGCATCATTTTTACTAAATTAATTACTTTCGATGTTATTCTATACCAAATTAATTATTTATTGGCTAATGTTAGCTTTCTGAATAATGTTAATTTTATTTAGAAAAATTAAAAATTTAAGAGACAGAGATGTTATATGTGAAGATAAAATAGTCATTCAGTCTCATAAAAAGGCAGCGGCATGTTTGCCTATTTTGAGTTTGTTAGTTCATGGAGCACATGCTCTGATGCTATGGATGGTGGGCGTAATCATGGGGTGGGGGGGGGGGGGGCACAACTACTTAACGCCTTTGCTTTTTCCTAAATCTGAGTATTTTAGGGATTTGATCCACCCGGTTAGCCAAACAAGATAATGATGAGAATTGAGACATAAATGCCAATGGCAAGTCTCACTCCTAATCTTGGGACATCAATCAATCGGTAGTACTATAATAATAACAAAAGGATTAGTGCTTGATACGGCAAGTTTCCATTTTGAAAAATCTTAGATTATCTTATCGCTCTAGCGGCGCTATATTAAATGCGACAGTGCCGTAACGGTCCCCGTTTAGACACGGGGTGCGGTAATTGGGCGTTTTTCACGTTGGCTTGTCCCGCAGTTCTTCGTGACTTGGTTGAAAATTGAAATAACCGCGTATTTTATCTAAGTGTTTCGTTGCTGTCCACTTCTGCAACGGAAGTCGTATTCTTTCCCCTTAAAGTCAGTAATTAGAATTGCGCTGCTCGAGCTTGTATATTTAATTATATGTGCACTTTCTGATTGGTTTGATTTGATAAAGTACGGCAACATATTTGCAAAGTACATTCTTGACGTTGAATGTGGATTCATATCAAATCTATCGTAAATTCAAAGTTAACCATACTCAAAGTTATATCATATTTTTCAATATGACTGAGTCTAGTTCTACTTTGTCCTCTCCTTGCATAGTTACATTAGGCTATTTCCTGAGTCTGAGAGGAGAAAAGTCATTAGTATTTAGTAAAAAAAATAAGTGGGTAAGTCTTACGATATAAAAGGGTGCAGATATTTCTCTGTGAATATGATTCCTAACTTCTATGAAAAAGTGAGTACTTATTACTTATTAAGGTAGTGTTCCCTACACATTTTAAACTATGTAAACCAATGTGTTTTTATAAATCATTAGTTGGGTAAAGTTAAAAACACAAAGAAAAAAAAGCATGAAAGACAACTTTTATAAATGGCTCAAATTTGCCACCACACTATACAAGTTAACTTTTTAGTAATAACTAATTTTCATCGGGTTGATTCGTCACTCGACTTGAAAAATTAGGCATACAATTTTTGGAATGATTGTTCAATAAATCTCATTGGAAAAAGAGAGAGACAAAGATAGAGAACATAGAAACTTGGGCAGTTAGTTACTCAACCTAGTTGGATTCTCATTTTTGTTAAGTCTAAAGTTGGTTTAGCGCACATGCAATCAGTGAAGAGATGTCACATTTACAAAGTCACTCAATGGAACCCGTATGTCCACCAAGGGCAGAGCCACGTTAGGGTAACTAGTCAATTGACCCCCAACTTTTTGAGAAAAAAAAATTAAATGTGGAATATTTTTGTAGATAAGAAAAATAGATATATATTAATTAGCTCATGAATATAGAACGTAGATGTGCATAGTAGAGTGGTGGCTGCCTCTTGCTCTGTGTGGGAAGCCCCGGTTTGACTCTTCATTCCACCTTTTTTGTATTTTTTTTTCTGGAAGTGTCCTTTAATTTTTTCAATTTTTGTTTCAAAATTTTTGCAGCTCTTGGTCGATTCTTCTACCCTCACTCACGCAGTCATGCTGAAGTGCTGAACCACCCACCGACCTATCACGCACGCTCTCTCTCTCTCACTCCCTACCCATTCGTCGGCTCGCTGCCACTTGTGCCACCACCTAAAGTCCTCCTCGATGCTCCTCCTAATTCTCAAATCGCAATTTGAGGTAACTCCTAAAAATTCTCAATTTTTGTTTTTAGTTTTGTTATTTTTTAAATAATTATATTTATTTTCCTGATTTTAGTTAGATTCATTTTAAATAATTGATTAACTTAGTGAATTATTCATGATTCATGAATTGAAAAATGAGAAATTTTACCTAATTGTCTTCTTGTTTGAAGATTTAAAGTTGAGCTAATTTTGTTTGCAATTGCTTGCATGTTTATGTTTAGTTTACTAATTATTATTGAATTTGTGTTGAATAAGCGGTTAATTTAGAGATTTATCCATCAATTAAAAAATTTATGTTATGTGCATCATTAATCTCGCACCCCCTTACTTTGAATTTTAGCTCCGCCCCTAATATCCAGCAGCCACCAATCCATAAGTAGCTCGTTAAATTTGCTTGAAAATGGACAAATTTATTTGCCTTCAAATACAATGTGCCATTTATCTTTCAATTTGACTTGCAAAAAAAAAAAATTGACTATATGTGTTAGTTCAGGTAGAGGGTTAAATGTAGGTCAGGTGTATTTAAGTTCGGGTACAACAAAGATTAGGTGTATTTTAGGTTTAGGTAATATACTTGTGAGCGTATTTCGGTTTTAAAGGTTTTAGGTCGACTTAACAGGTTTAGAGCGTCCTTTCTATGAATCATTTTTGTTTTGTCAAAATCAAAAATTCGGTGTATTTATTACTCAAAATTGTTAGTATTTGATGAAAAATCATAATAACTGTAATTTCTCGAAAGAGTATTAAAAATATTCAAACTTTTTGTTATAATACATGAACGTGATGTAGGGGTGAGCAAAGAATTGAGTTCTCTTTGGGTTGGGCGGGATGACTCGTACATTGAAATAAGGTCAATTGTGGGTCAGATGTTTTATCGGTCAACTCATCTGAGGGATGTTAACTATGGAGCGGTTCAATAAGCCAATAACCATTCAATAAATAAATATTTTTGTTAACTAACCTACTAACGTCCAATCAGGTAAAACTTTATTAATGGGTTGACCCCAACACAAACACGATCAGTCCATTTCCCACCACTACCATCATAGTTCAAGACCAGCCAGAATGACAACCAAATAATAGGGAATGAGAGAGGTACAAGACATTATCTCTTAGTCATAACATAAAAATTCATATTGTTGAAAAGTAATTTATTTTAGATATGATTAGACATATTTGTTTCACTAAATGTATAATAGTATAACCTACGTATCTTTAATTTTTGTCTTCTCCTAATTGATTTTCATGAAGATTAGATAGTTCTTTCACGTAATCTATACTCATTTTTTAAAAGTTTTTCTGTTTATAAATGTATATGATGTTATTTTTAGATAAGGAAGCGAGGAAAGAGATGATACTATTGTTTAATTTGTAAATGGAAGCAATAATCATATAATGTCAGTTTAGACTATTTGATACGATGAATAACCATTATCATTAAGAGAGATAAAGAGGAGAAAAATAAAAAAATAAGAATATAATGTTAGGGTCAGGGGGTTAGGTTTGGGTCGGATTTGACTTGCTAATCTGCAAGTTTTTTGAGTGTGGTTTAATTCAGGTTCAGGTCAAAAAAACGTGTTCAAAACCCAAAATTCCAGGCAGGATCAAATTGACTCGCTTTTGATAAGGTCTAAATATGACTATGTCTAAATATTTGGTACATGTTGAAGACATACCAGCTAATCACTACTCATTTTGCAAAGAATCACAACGCTCATCACTCATACCTATAGTTTGTTCATATGCATAACACTATAGAGCATGGTCTTATCAAGCCTCATGATGACAGACAATTAAAACAACATGCGAATTCAAGAACAAGGCTAGCTAGTCTATGAATCCACATCGAAATTTGCTTCTGCATGAAATATACAAACACAAATTGTTAAATTTTTACATATATCAATTGGGCCTTCAACAAAGAGTCATGCATATAAGCTCAAATGAGGTTCCTTTCCAAAACCAATTGGCAATGGGTGGAGTAACTCACAAGCTTATATACATGCTCAAGCCCTTTAATTTTATCAATGTGGGACAACACCCACTTTCATACTCTAACATGCCCCCTTACGTGTGGGCTACTAACAAGGCCCGACACGTGCACACAATTTTAATCAAACGGGGACGGTGGCAAATCAAGATCGAGCAACCTTGCTCTGATACCATGTTAAATTTATATATATATATATATATATATATATATATATATATATATATATATCAATTAGGCTTTCAACAAAGAGTCATGCATATAAGCTCAAATGGGGTTCCATCCTAAAACCAATTGGCAATTGGTGGAGTAACTCACAAGCTTATATACATGCTCAAACCCTTTAATCTCATCAATGTAGGACAACACCCACTTTCATACTCCAGCACTGTTCTGTACTTCCATGCCATATTGGCAGCATATAAATACAAGAATCTATCCCTAACCTCTTCCCTAAGCAGCCATAAAAGCATAGCACAAATAGGAAACTAATTTACTATTACAGTTTGGTTCCTGATACAAGTCAAATATATACAAAGGTATCATGGTTTCCTAATAGTTTCCTAATACTCCCCCTCAAGGTGGAGCATGTGGATTCACGACACCCAACTTGCACCGAAGAAACTGAAACTATTGTTTCCCCAAAGGTTTAGTCAAAATGTCAACTAACTGCTGCCCTGAAGGAAGATAATCGGTGGCAAGGTCCTCAGATAGTAATCGTTCTCGAACAAAATGACAATCAATCTCTATGTGCTTGGTTCTTTCGTGAAAAATGGGATTGCAAGCGATATGAAGAGTTGCCTAATTGTCACAATAGAGCTTCATAGGCTGATCTTGAAACACGCTAAGAGTTGCAAGAAAAGATTTGATCCAGATAACTCGCTAGTCACTGTGGCCATAGCACGGTACTCAGCTTCTGCTGAGGATCTAGATACCGTACTTTGTTTCTTTGTTTTCCATGACATAGGACAATCTCCAATAGTAACAAAGTATCGTGTTAGCGATCTTCTAGTGAGAGGACATACCCCCCAATCTAAATCACAATAGGCATAAACCCGTAGATCTTAATCACCACGCAGTAGTAATCCTTGTCCTGGATTTCCTTTTAGATATCTCAAAACACATCGTGTAGCTTCCATATGCTCTTCCTTAGGTTCCTACATAAATTGTGATAATACATGTACTGCATAACATAATTCGGGACGAGTGATCGTGAGGTATATTAGGTGTCCAATCAAACGCCTATATCTTGTAAGATCATCAAGTTTCGGCCCATTGGCGAGTGCGAGCCGGTGATTCACCTCCGTTGGGAATTCTACGGGCTTGGAACCAAGTAATCCACATTCTTAAATAATTTCAAACACATACCTCCTTTGGCATAAGAACAGACCATGTGAGTTCCTTGCCACCTCAATTCCTAGAAAATATTTCAAGGGTCCCAGGTCCTTGATATGGAAGCAATTGTTCAGATATTCTTTGAAGATGGTGCAGGCTTGGGTATTATTTCCTGTAAGTACCTAGTTATCTACATAGATTAGTAAAGCCATATAAACATCACCCTTTTTATAAGTAAATAGGAAGTAGTCTGCATAGGATCTAACAAATCCATATTCGAATAATTTGGATGATAATTTTGCAAACCAATGTCGCGGTGCCTGTTTAAGTCCATAGAGAGACTTCTGAAGCCGACATACCTTATTGGGATAAGGAGATTTGAATCCAGGAGGCATAGTCATATAGACTTCTTCTTCTAAATCACCATGAAGAAATGCGTTGTGCACATCCATCTGATGTAGTTCCCAACCTTTTGTAATTGTAACTGCAAGGAAACATCTCACACTGACCATTTTTGCTACTAGTGCGAATGTCTCATGATAATCGAACCCTTGAACCTACTCATCTCCACGTATCACTAGTCATGCCTTATAGTGTTCTATGGAGCCATCTGAATTATATTTTACCTTGTAAACCCATTCACAATTTATAGGTTTCTTCCCTGGAGGTAGATCTGTAAGCGTCCATGTTTTATTAAGCTCTAACGCCGCAATCTCTTTTGCCATTGCCTCTCTCCAATGTTCATCTTTAACCGCCTCATGAAAGTATCTGGGCTCAACAATCTGGTGATAGCAGCAAGATAATGCTTATGCACATTAGAAAAATTTACATAAGTAACATAATTAGCTATAGGATAAGGGTTACCTGAGGAGACCTTTTGCAATGGGTTGGAAGAAGTGGGATCTTTGGGCAGAGCTTATGCTATGTAACACACATAGTCTTGAAGATGGGTTGGAGGTTTTCTCTCCCTATTTCCTCGGCCTAATTGTTCTTCAAGCAGCCTTGACGTGTTCCCTCTTTCTATGGACGCTGTTACTGATCAGGATGGGCTTTCTTTGTTGGGCCCAGTTGAACTATCAAGCCCTCCAGCTAGCCTCAAACCGGTCTGCTCAGTCGCAGGCTCAGTCCTTGTTACCGTTAGCCCATCCAACACAGGGTCTGACCCCGGTGACTCTGGATTATCATCGTTGCAGGCCTCTATGTTGGGCTGAATAGATGGTGGATCAGCAGTGTGATCAGTATGATCGGTCAACTCATTATAACCATTTATTCCATCCACTATTTTCAATTCTTCCCTAGTCCTACTCTTCGGCTCCTCAGATGAGAGGTAAGGAAAAATTTGCTCACAAAACACCACATCTCTGCTGACACATATTTCCCTAGTTTTCATATCATATACCTTCCAACCTTTCTTACCAAAAGGATAACCTAAAAAGATACACTTCTTGCTACGTGAATCAAATTTATCCTTCTTTCTCAAACGTTGATGCACATAGCACAAGCATCCCAAAACCTTCACATTATCGTAAGTAGGCTTGACTTTATACAATATTTCATATAGGGTTTTTCCATGTAGGACTGAGGTAGGGGTTCTATTAATTAAATAGGCAGCCGTTAATACACATTCTCCCCAAAACTCTAAAAGAAGATTAGCTTGAAAACGTAGAGCCCTAGCCACATTAAGAATGTGTCGGTGTTTTCTTTCAACGCTACCATTCTGCTGCAGGGTATCTATACAACTTGCTTGGTGTATTATGTCTTGTTCCCTATAAAATTTCTTCATGAGTCCTGAAGCGAATTCACTTCTATTGTCGCTTCGTATTATTTTAACATGAGTGCCAAATTGAGTTTTCACCATAAGGCAAAAATTCTTAACTAACTGAGAGGCTTCGCTTTTCTCCTTCATTAAATACCCCCATGTACCCTTACTAGCATCATCAACAATTGACAGGAAATAATGTGCCCCAATAAAGGACTCAATTCGATAAGCACCCCATATATCACAATGAATTAGATCAAAACAATTTGTAGCTTTATTGTCACTAATAGGAAAAACTGAACGAGTCACTACCTTCTTTATTATAACTACCGATACTACCAGAAAGCAACGACATAACTTGGTCGGATGGATGCCCGAGTCTTTGGTGCCACACTTCTATTGTGATGACTTGATTGACGAGAGCCTTCTCCGGTTTATCATTTCTGAAGAAGAAGATCCCACTTTTTTGTTCACCCACTCAAATCGACCTCCTCATAGAATGGTCCTGTATCACACATAGCTTATTAGTAAAAGTGACAGTGCAAAATAATTCGTTTACAAGCTGCGTAATAGAAATTAAATTGCAGTTTAATCCGGGCACATAAAGCACATCATAAACTATTATCGTTGGGCTTAGCTTCACCCTTCCACGCCTACTGGCCACACTATTTTGACCATTGGGCATCCCCACCATAACTGGGTGGCTGTCATAAACATTGTCAACCTACTCAGATCTCCTGTCATATGGTATGACGCCCCACTGTCTAACAGCCAGTCACTTTTACCTAATAATTTATCATGACCTAATTTGGGAGCCTCAATAAGTCTTAGAAGCTTGTCTACTTGATCGGGTGAGAGGCCCGGAACAACAGGACATGCCGCATGGCCATCATGCCTTGATTCTTCCACGGTTGCAGGAGCAGCATATGCTGTTGCCCCGTCTCGTCCTCGACCAGCTGTGCCACGACCTCCTCGTCCTCCTCGGCCTCTTCCTCGCCCACAACTGCCTCCTTGAACTACACATCCTTTTGGATGGCCAACAAGCTTAAAGCACGTTGCTGCCTCGTGTCCAGTTTTACAATAGTGCTTACAGATGGGGTGTTCCGAGTTTTGTCCCATCTTGGACGTGTTGATAGCAAATACCGCAGCCGTGTCTAACTTGCTTTCTCGTTGTACCATCATGCGTCTGTGAGCCTCTTCTTGTATCACCATATTAAAGATTTTATCGAGCTTAGGGAACGACTCTTGTGCAAGAATATGACTCCGAATATTGGAAAATTCACCATCATTTAGCCCCATCAAAAACTGATGAGACTTGTCCTCTTCATACATCTGCACAATTTTTATTGCCGCCCTACACGAACACCCTTTACAAGTGCAATATGGGACTTTGATGTGGTTATTTAGTTCATTCCATAGGTTCATCAATTTATTGTAGAATTCTCCAACGTCAAGCGTCCCTTGTTTGCAGTTTGCAATTCCGGCCTTCAGTTGGTGTATTTTTGGTGCATTCCCCACAGAAAACCTTTCCTTAAGGTCTTTCCACATGCTGAAGCTTGTATCTGTATAAGCTATGCTCATACGCAGCTTTGGGTCTATTATTATGTTTAACAACCATGAACATAACATGGAATTCGCCATGTCCCACGCATCCACTTCAGTAAATTCTTGATGTTTCGCTTCTTCCGGCCGCTTTAGGGTCCCTTCAATGAACCCTAATTTGTTTTTAGCTCTTAAAGTGGTCCGAACAGCTCTTTCCCATAAATCATAACTTTTCCCGTCAAATACTACCGCTGTTATCAACACTCTTGGACCTTCCGACGGATGTAGGTAATAAGGTGAGTGTGGTTCGATAATGAATTTATTCTTCCCAGCCATGTATATATATTATATTAGTGCTCTGATACCATGAAAAATTACTAGCATGAAGGGAAGAAGAGGTTCAAGGATTATGGAGGAAAATTCTATTCTGCACTTCCATGCCATATTGGCAACATATATATACAAGAGTTTATCCCTAACTTCTTCCCTAAGCAGCCGTAAAAGCATAGCACAAATAGGAAACTAATTTACAATTACAGTTTGGTTCCTAATACAAGTCAAATATATACAAAGATATCATAGTTTCCTAATACAAATATACAAGCATATAATACATCCACAAGAAATGGAGCCGAAACTCTACATTAGCCGGCATTAAAAAAAAAAACAAAGGTTTTTTAGATCTAGAAGAATGCACCTATTATAATTTTGCATATCTTCAACTACATCCGCAAAAGCAGGTGGTAGTGGTGCACTGATGGTTGTCATTCATCTATTACATTTTGTCATTTTGCGTATCTTCAAATGTGTCTGTATAAAGACGTGGTAGTGGTGCACTGATGGCTGTCACTAATATTGGATATTAGAGTTCTTGTTGTTGTGGTGGTGATAGTGGTATTGGTGTTTTGAGTTACGCTGTTATTATTACTATTACTGTAGTCCTCGTCGTAGTCACCATTACTACTGCTACTACTCTTCCTAGCTAGATCCTTCTCCTCCACGTTGTAGTGGTGTCAACAATGGGGCTATATAGTTAACGAAAGAAAAATTTTGACCAAAAGTAACGTCACTATAATCTCACAATAATCACTCCATTGATTTGGCAGTTATAAAGTGATTAATTGGGTGTTAATCAACCAATTCAATTCTATGATTTTGTTTCAACTTTGTGCTACTATAAAATGGAGTGCAGATCAAGGGATGACAAACGCAACACAGAGCAAGCATTCCCTAGATCAGAGTTTGTTCTCTCTATCCTCTCCCTTACAATGATCTAGCCATCTTTGAGATTTAGATTTCAGGTGTGAGCCTCACTTGTGACTCTAGTATCCACCTTGTTCGTGAGTAGTAGACAACAGATAGTTTCGGGCTAATTTCTGCATTGAGGTGAGCCCTCATTATCTTATAGTGGTATCATAGCCTTCTCTATTTGTTGCTAACCCTGACAAATTCATGTTAGATAAAATCTCGGTTATGATTATTTTGCGATATTGTACTAAGCCTAATCTATGTGATACTAGAGCATGATCTATGCTAATAAGCTAAATTTGATATGCTAGATGCTACACTAACAATTCTATTCTATGTGATTATCTAACATGAAATTATGCAAAACCAAGACCAATGCTTTACCTAAAACTTAGTGTGATTTTAAATTGTGACCAATTTGACCTCCTGTGATGCTAAATGGTTGACTCAATCTGGACTCCCAATGTTAAAATAATCGAGATTATTTTAGCAAATTTTTGTCCTTAAACGGCGACCATCCCTTGACCCTAACAATTCAGACCTGGAACTTAGTCTCTCGAATGTACCCACCAACTCAGATCTAGCCACCCCACAGCCAAAACAAAAAGAAAATCTAAAAGAAATAACTAAAACCCATTAGATCCGCCAGAAAGGATCATATGTGTGTGTTGTGCGTTGCCGACGAAGACAACTTTGGTTTTTTTCTTCCTCCTACACCCCACAACACTCACTGATCTACACATTCCCGGCACAAAACCACGAAAAAACACCAACGTAGCCGCGTGCGTGTAATTCACGCATTGCCATCAAAGTGGCACGTTGTGCGAGCATATGGCTTCAGTCGACTCATCAACGATCGATTTACTTGCTAGAGTGGTGTTGGTTAGATCAGATGGTAGTTGAAGCTGTGGGCTCAGTTTAGGCGGTGGTGAGGGTGGTGAGCCATCATATGGGTGGTATTAACA
This sequence comes from Selenicereus undatus, assembly GCA_017589665.1. NCBI lineage: Eukaryota > Viridiplantae > Streptophyta > Magnoliopsida > Caryophyllales > Cactaceae > Selenicereus > Selenicereus undatus. Next base: position 92,581,907 of record JACYFF010031957.1, read on the forward strand.
ACGATTTTCGAGAGTGCCAGCTGTGGTGCCTAGTGTTCCAAACAACACCAAAGCAAAGTTGGCCAAGAAGGGTGGCAGTGTGGAGAGAGTGGGGCGAAGATAAGCTCGATGAAGACCGAAAGCTCCATGGGCAGAGTCCCAAGGGTTTTCGATAGGTGTAAGGGAGAATGAAGAGAGAGTGTGCTAAGTCTCAAGGGTTCTGGGGCATCCGAGGGCATTAAAAGGGGGCGGGGAAAGTTATTAGGGCTATTAATATTTTTTTGTTCTGTTTTATTGTTTAATGATGATTCTTATTCCTTTTAAAATTATTTAGTAGTTTATAGTAATTCATATATGGCATGTCAATAAATCTTTAATTGAATTATGATTTTGATTACGTACAAGTTCATATGATATGAACCATGTAATTATTCCTTAGTTGAATTAAAATTTTGAATTAGTTTTGATTAAGAGGACATGAACTTGTCACAATAAAATTAATATGCTTAATGTGAAAGTGTCAAATATTACATGCAAATATGTTATAATAAATTCATTTTATGAACAACTTGAAATGATTATGTAAATTAGTTTTACATGAATTTAATAAATATCTATGTGGTATTTACGTTAATGCTAATTTGTTTAACATTCCTTGTGGTCCATATGAATATGTTTTTTTGGAAATGTTTAATTAAACTATTCAGACTCTTATTTCATATTTATATGAGATGATTATGGTCTTAGTGAAATTTTAGATCATACAATATGAAAATTGAAAATTTTAAAATAATTTAATTATTTTAGAAAATGTCCCTAATGTCCATCTTTCATACTTGTAGATATAGCTTCAAAGAGTGCAATGCTTGGTGAGTTATCCATCAACCAAAAGCTAGATGGCACTAACTATGACATTTGGCATCAGACGATTCAGTATCTTCTAAATGAAAAGGATTTACTTGAACACTTGACCATAGCCAAGTCTCCACTATCAGACAAAGACAAAGATGGTAAGTTTATTGATGTTGCGTATGTGCAATATTGAGAACTCTTTATGGATTACCAAGACTAGCCCAATAAGGATCGTCGAGCATGCTTTAGATTGCTATATTGCATGCATGACGATCTTATTGGTGAATTTATGCTAAGGGCGTGTGACACAAACTTAAGATTCATTTTGGCTAGACACCCTGTACAAGGCTTCGTACCTTACACCTAAAGTGAATGCAGTTTGAGATAGGCAGCACTCGTACTATGGCTGAACACTTATGAACCATGAGTGCCACAGTTTAGGATCTTAAGGCAACGGGCCGTGAGATCTCCGAGGAAAAATAGGCCCTAAATGTGATTCGGGCCCTTCCTAAAAAGCATGAGCATTAGAAAAATGTGAAGCTCATTTTGATCCATTCTGGTCACTTGAGGACCTTTGCTAAGATCTAAAGTCACCTTGAAATAGAAGAACAATGCCTAAAAACATTCAGTTCTTCCAATGTTGCTTTGTTGCTAAGGGAAATAGGCACAAAGGCAACAAGAACAACCAAGGTAAATATTTTAAAGGGTTTTCTCTCCCCCCCCCCCCCCGCGCCCCCCAAAAAAGGGTAAGCCTAAGGGTGCTGTTGCTAAGAAGCTAAAGGCTAGAGGCAATGGCTAGAAGAACACAGCACTAGAGAATTGTTATCATTGTGGGAAGAAATACCACTATGCTCGGGATTGTCATGAGCCTCCCAGGGTACCTTTCTTCACTTATTCACTTGAATTGTATGTTTGTTCCCATGCAATAGTTGTTAATTCTTTTCCTAATTGGATTGTAGATACGGGAGCAAACAAACATATAGTTCGGGATCGAATTGGCTTCGTGGACTTTCACTGCTACCCGATAGGTTCACAAACTGTCGTGTTGGGAAATGACACTGAGGAAGATGTTCTAGGTGTTGGGACATATGGCCTCAGATTGCATGGAAGGAATACGTTGCTTCTCCGCAATGCTCTCTAACCCCCTGGGGTGTCAGTTTGTCTTTTGTCTTTAGTTTCATTGATGAAATTAGGATTCTTTTTGAATTCTCGTACTGATGTTTTGGACCTTTTGTATAGTGGCAATGTGTTTGGCCTCGCTACTTTGAAAAATGATTCCTTGTACTTGATTTAGATGATTGTTATAATAATTTATCTTCCATCTTTGTCTTACATTATGATTCTAATTATGATTCAGTTAGTTGGCAAGCTAAGACTAGGCTATATTAGCCAAGACATAATGAATAGACTAGCAAACGAAGGTCTGTAAGATGGACTTGCTAAAGTTAAATTACCTAAATGTGAGTCATGCCTAGCTGGCAAGGCGATCGTGAAGCATTTTGGTACAGCTTCTAGGGCTTTGAGTCCCTTAGGAATTATCGACTTGGATATTTGTGGGCCTATGAATGTTAAAGTACATCATCACAGGCAATCTACTTCCTCACTTTTATGGATGACTATTCAAGATATGGGTAGGTGTGCCTATTATATCATCACTACGAGGCACTAAATGTGTTTGAACGTTTTGTAGTCGATGTAGGGACCTAGTCAGAACGAAGAGTTAAGAATCTTTGAACAGATCATGATCGTAGCCTCTCACATATCTTTAAAGAGTTTTGTAAGGAAAAGGGTATGTGAAGACAACTTACGATTCTTAGCACTTCGCTACAAAATGGTGTGGCAAAACATAGAAATAATAGAACATTACTTGATATAGTTAGGTCAATAATGGCATACACCAACCTTCTAATCAGTTTTTGGGGGATGCATTGCTCATAGCAGCTTATATACTCAATCATGTGCCGAGTATATCTATCATATCTTATGAGTCATGGTTTGGTAAAAAGACATATTTGGATCATTTACACCCATAGGATTGGTTATGTACACAACCTAACCCACAAACATGGGAAACTTGGCCCAAAGGCCACCGAAATGGTGTTCCTAAGGTATCATGAACATTTTAAGGGATATCTTTTGTTTACGAAATGGTGGTATGATGGAAGTAGATTCACGCAATGTTGAGTTCCTTGAGCATGAGTTCCCAAGTGTTGGTGAAATCCAAAAGGACCTAAAGTTGTGTGAGTTACAACAAGATGATCCACTATCTCTCGGTAAGGGAGAGAATTTACACACTTACCATGTCACTGAGGATAGTGTCTGGAAAAGATAATGAGAATTTGGTTGCTTAAGAGAATCAACCTAAGACTGAGGTTTATCCTCAATCTCCAATTTCCAAAAAATAAGATTAGTCCACTTATTCAGGATCCCACTTCTCTGAGGGATAGTGGGAGTGATTCTTTACTCATTGAGGATTCTACTCCTTTTAGAGATTGGGGGAGGAATTCATCAATGAGTTAAACAAATAAAGGTGCAAGTGTTTGGAGAAGTTAGCGTGAAAAAATTCCTCGACGATATTTCCAAATCGAAGAGGAAATACTCCTATGGACTCATTTGAAAAAAGATGAGCCTAACCCTTTTCAAGAAGCTATTGATTCCAAACCACAAAGAGTGAATGGATGCTATGAGGGATGAAATGGACTCTCTAGCAAGAAACAAGGTTTGGGAACTGGTTTATCTTCCTCCTCAATGTAAATCAATTGGAAACAAGTGGATTTTCAAGACAAAACATCGGCTAGATGCATCAATCGATAAGTTTAAGGCCAATTTAGTGGAAATTTGGTTTACCCTAATTGAAAGGGTAGATTACGAAGAACTCTTTCTCCTGTTGTGAGAATTGTCTCTACTTGCCTATTTTTGGCCCTGGCTGCCCATTTAGACTTAGAATTGTTTCAAATGGACATAAAGATTGCTTTCCTCAATGGAAGTCTTGAAAAAGAGATATAAATGGATCAACCTAATGCTTTTCTATTAAAGAATCAAGAGGACAAAGTTTATCGGCTTAAAAGATTTATTTATGGTCTCAAGCACTCTTCCAGAGAGTGGTATTTTAGATTCCATGAAACTATTGTTTCTTTTCGCTTAAACATAGTTTCTGAATACGACTGTGTATATGTCGAGAACGCTACATAAGAGAATATGTTCCTTACTTTGTATATTGACGACATACTATTGGCTAGAAACAACTTGAAGATGATCAAAACTACTAAACAGTGGCTATCCTTTGTCTTCGAAGTGAAGGATATGGGTCAGGTTAGGTATGTCCTAGCATTGGAAATAACTCGAAACCGTTCTAAGAAGCATCTTAGTCTAAGTCAACAAGCATACATTAATAAAAGCTTGCAACCGTTTTGAATGCGTTATTCTAAGCCCATGGACACTCCGGTTGAAAATGGTCTAACTTAAATCTTGACCAATGCCCTAAATAGACAAAGAAAAGGAGAAAATGAGCAATGTCTCCAATGCAAGTATAACAGGAAGCTTCATGTATGCTATGTTGTGCACGTGGTCAGACATTTGTTTTGCGGTTGGTTTGGTAAGTCATTACCAAAGTAGCTCAGGACCTGCTTATTAACAAGCTGTCAAGAGAATGTTTTGTTATTTATGTGGTATAAGTGACCTGATCCTTTGCTATCAAAATGGGGACCTTAAGTTGAGGGGAAACTCGGGGTGCTAATTGGGGTGGTGATCTAGATGAGTCTAGGTTAACCTCAGGATATGTGTTCACACTAGGCGGGGAACCATGTCTTGGTGGAGTAAGAAACAAGGTTGTATAGCACTTTTAACTATGGAGGCAAACTGTATTGCATGTTACCATAAAGATAAAGGCATTGTCATTAAGTGTATATACAATAACAAGGTGACTGTTGCTTCCTTGATTAAACCTATTCCTAGTGATGCATTCAAAACTCATATGTTGAGTCTAGGAATTCATAAAGTTCAGTACTTGGATGTGTCTTGTTATGTGAAGGACATATTTCTTTTGTAAAAAGCATTTATGTAAAGATTGACATTTCTTTTTTAAAATGCTCATGTTTTACTATTGTATGTTAGTCATATTAAAATGTCATTAGGCTTCTAATTAGCCTAGTTACACATGCGATCATCCTACCACACTACAAAAAAGGGACATGCTTCCACTCTTAGGCAGCCCTACATGGCTAAGTGTCGCAGGAGAAATTAGTGAAAATGATCACCTAGAACTATTCCCGCACATAATAAGTGAGCGACAACATAACTACTCTTATAAGTGTGGTAGTAACTAATTAAGGTATGTCCGAGCACATTAAGCGTGGGGACTTGTATAGTCTGGTAGCCATATATTTTTATATTTCAAAATTTATTTTAGGTTAACCACAAAATTAGCAAAGACCATTGAGTTTTTTTTTTTTTTTTTTAAAGGACTTTAGACTCTTGTCGTACTTCTTTGAGCATCACTACCTTCATTCCTTCCAATTCGATAGGGTTAGGGTTCATTCATCCGTTCATCCTGTATTTCATTCAATTTAATTCAACCTTGCGACCAAATCAAGGAGAGATCAAAGATTTTTATAGCAAGAGAAAGATCAAAATGTCGCACAAAGCTCGGAGGTCGGAGAAGAAGGTTCACGATATGATGGATGCGGCTCGAAGCAGAGCTCAGCGGTGAGCCATCTTTCTCGTCAAGAGGCATGACGATCCTCAACAGTCCACCCAAGTTATTGGCTCTCACTGCCGCACCTATTGCGATGATGGCCTCTACCAAGCTACTTAGGATTAGCACGTTAGGGTTCGTTTGACTCTAGTTGTCTGTAGGTTGGGAATTTAGAGAATTTCAACTATTGGAATAGTTAAGAGAACAACCTTTTCTTCTTTTGACATTCTTTTCTTTGTGGGTGGGGCTCAGAAGGGGCGCCTAAATGCATACCTCTCTTTTGATGTGGCTGGATATTCTTTAGCAGTTTGATTGATCATGCTAGAAATAGGAATGAATTGAATGAAAAACTAGGATTTTTGGCCCAGTTTGAAGCATAAACCAAGATTGAATTGAATAGATGTTGAAGAAAGTAGGGAGTTTCTATTGATTAGCGTAAGGCATGATGATAATGACCTTGAATCTTTGGTTCTTGCTAAGCTATGTAATATGTGTTGATAATGCTTTCTGGAAGTTTGGTTTGATACTTAGGATTATGATAGACTTGTGCATCTGCAGCCAAACACTGTTATTGTATATGCATTGTTGTTGTGCTTAATAGATGCCAAAGAGATGTCCAGGAGTGTTAGCATTTAAACAATGGTCAAGCTGCTTATTGTTGTTGAAGGATGTCTCCCAAACTGACTCATTGGAAGAGAGTTTCTATTTGATAGTTATAGTTTTTATTTTGCTGAGAAATAGTACGAAGTAAAGGTCATTTTATAGATAAAGGATTGAAGAGTGGAATTGGCTTGATCAGCTTACAGTTAAAGCGAGCTAGAACTATCCATTTCCTATTGGTGTGATAATTTTGTTCCTTTTTCATAGGCTATTTTTGGCATTCATAGATGAAATTATCTATTTCAATTGTCTATTGTTGTTTGACGAATTGCTCCAACTCAGTTCAACACCATTAGTCATCGAAACTTTGGGGATTAAGAATGAATTTCAAAACTCCTACTCTGCTATATGACGATGGAATACTATTTTGAAATTGCAGGGTCATATGTTTCTTAGTGATTGTTTCAAGCTTAGTTTTGCTGGACAATCTTTGGCAAAGAATAAGAAGTTTATACCTTGGTTTTGTTGTAAAATTTGGTCTTTGTATCTTTGTTATGGTTAGAGTAATGCTACAATTACAGTGCCCACCAAGCTTTCGCTGAATTGTTTAAGTCAAGTCGACTTTACCATCAGAGAAATGCACTTCTTCTTCAAAGTCTTTACCATATTATTAGAGGTAAAAAAAATAAGGTATGCATTGTTAAGGAGGATGATATCAACTAGAGGATGTGATTATTAGGATTTGTGCTTTATCGACCAATGGGTGTGAGCTAGTTTCCGTTATCGCTTTGATCAACACCCTCCACCCTTTAAGAAAAGGGCATCTTATGAATTCTAGCTCTAAGGACTGTTACAACTAATTTAAGGACATATTTCCATGGTCTTAGGCTGGTACACCTACTTGGATAAGGTAACTAGCACACTAGTGCATATTTAGGCTTGCTGGAATTGAGCTGAATAGCTTCAAACTATAAGAACAGAACCTGATCTGTTAGACTTGTTTGGGCTGGTTTTTTATTTAGAATTATCATGACCCATGTATATTTGATCTTTTTTCAGTTTGAATATCCTTAAATTAATATTTTTGAATAGCTCTAATCCAACTATTTGACTTTGAAACCCCGTTTTTTGTAACTCAGGAAGTGTGACTTAGTGGGAGTACTCATCGCATGTTTATAAGCATCAAATGAGTAAGGTAAAAATAGCAATCTATTGTTGCTCAATGATCTCACTTCTTGTCTGTAGGAATGAGGCACAGAGTCCGATGTAGAGGAGATGAACTCAAGTATCTGATAACAAATTCTAAAGATTTTGTCAATTGAGCTAAAGGACACTTGCAACACATTTTCTATTTGAATTATGTAAAGTTATTGGAATTATGTAAAGCACCTGAAGATGGAAGTCAACGCCCAAAGGACTATGGCTGGAGCATGTATCATAATATATGGTTAAATGAAATTTCCATAAAATTATTTTGGTCTCTTTAAGACACATGTATTATTACTAAATGTATTCAAACTCTACATATTAGATATAATTTATATCTAGATTAATTTTTTTGATGCTATTACAAATACCTTTTCTTACCTTTTTATTTTTTTAATTATCTTTTCTTTGTTGTTGGAATGATCAATTATTTAATGATACTTGAAAAGCATTATATAATTGTTTTAAAAATTAATTCGGGGTAATGTGCAGGTCTTAGCTAGTATTTACTAATTATAATTACCTAATATTTAGCAATCCTTAGCACTTATAAGCATTGATTAGCATTGACTAGCATTCACCAACATTAACTAGCACTTATCTACACTCGTCAACACATATCAACCTTAATTAGTAACATATTATCTACGATAAGTTGGAAAGAATGCCTTATTTAAAGGCAACCCTAATGACCCTTGATCGCTTGTTTGCGTTGTGCCTCAACACTCAACATTCATTGCATAATGCCGAAAGAAAAAACTCCATCTCAGGCTCGCCTCTTTTGCTTTCTCTCCTCTCAAACAACTGCTAAAACATATGCAGTCAGCAATACTTAGCCATAGTTGTACATATTCTCTCCTTATCTTATCTTCAGCCCTCCTAATTATAACCACCCAACCTCAAAGTGTTAGGTCGTTAGATAGTCTATTGGCTAACAATATAACTTGTCGGCCTATCTACCCGAAGACCATCCCTTAACAGGTTCATGCCTTACTTGGACTAGAAAATGAGATCGGAAGCACTTGTTCTTGTAGCAAGTCTACTATGTCACTTATAAACCATGCCCTATCCCTAATCTTTCGATATGGAATAGGGGATGTTCTGATTTCCCCTACTTGGAGAACTAACATCCTCATCAAGCCCCGGATCGACCCTCGAACTAGCAATTGTGGTAGTAATGTTGATGACCAATAACACATAATTTTCTCGTTGTAGGTGTAGAGTGGTCTACAAACTATCTGATCCAAGGTCGACTCTAATACCATTCTTCACGACCCAAATCCAAATGATCGATCATGTCATTAAGTAGCCTATTGGCCACAGTCTGGCCTCTAATCCTTTCACCCAAAAATGTTTATGAGTATACAAGACATATTTACCAAAGAAAAAGACTGCATTGATCAATAGTAATATATATTTATTAGTAATGATAAACACATCTGCATTAAGCATTTATTTCTTGTTGTTTGTTTCTAGGACAAGATTCAAAAGTCTATTGGTAGATAATTCTCCACAATGATAAGTATACGCTGAATATGGTTTAATTTTGGTGTAAACTACATATATTATAATTCTATTTGATATGAACGACATATATTGTACCTTTTCAAAAACCTTCTAGTAAATTCATGTGGTGACAAGAAAAGTTTCTTCTAGTATCTTAAGCATTCATATTATAATTTATTAAAATTTAAAATTCTAACGCTTGAATATAAATTAGTTCAGGAATGAATATAACAATTGAATTTTGTCACCTAAATTTCCACATTTTTTGTTTATTGTTTTAAAGTGAATAGAGAGCTTGTGTTCAGTAATGTTGTTAGAGGGAGAAGGGAGCATTGGTATGTAAATTGTGGAATTGCATTTCAATTTTTTGATGTAAGTCTTTTATATTGTGTTTTTTAAAAATTTGAAAAGATATCAATAATAATATTGGTGTCAGAATATTTTAATAGATACTTTTTTTTAAATGGAAAAAAGCAAACGGGCAAATATTCTTATCACAATCTTTTATTATATATATTCTTTAAAAAACTGCAAAGGTAGCAATAATAATATTGAATTTAGACAATATTTTAATACATAGGTTTTTTTAATGGAACATAAAAATAATATTAATGGGAATAAGAAATCTTTTATTTGTTTAGCAAGCTTGGATTTAGGTTAGAAATTAATGTTGAAATTGTAGCAGCTCACTATGTATAATACATTAGGTATGGAATGTTTTATTTTAATATATAATAAATATATAGATTGGATCCTTTGAGCACCAAACATGGTATTTTAAGATCTAACCAGTGTTAAAGGCCATGTGATGCATTGGAGATCTCTTAAGTTTTTTATTTGTGGTAAACGACTGTAGTTTAATAGTAAAAATATCACAACAAGAACGTGTTAAACTAAAGATACTAGTACTATTAAAAATAATTAATACTCATTTAGATTATAGTAAAATGAACATTTAAAAAATTTGGTAAGTTTTCACATATTACAATAATAATATGTGTCAAAGGTAACATAATCTCATGACCATTCATTATTAATATTAATTTGGACTCTTATACTTTGAAAATCAAAAGCCAATTGATACCTTTTGGTATTAAATTTTGGTGGCATTTTCTTGTATATATAGGATTCATAACTGAGATTGTTTTGTATCTAAGGTCTCTAACATCCGATATTTATATTCACATTTATGTTAAATTAGTTAAGAAAAAATGACAATGATAAAAATCAAATATCTTTTTATTATTTTCTGATAATAATAATTGTATTTTTATGGCGAATTAGATATATAATATTCGAATATGTGTAGGTAACTAAGTATAGTAGCCCAAATTTGATAAAAATTAAAAATCAAATGATCATAATATAGTATCCATTATTTTATAATAGACTACATTATTTTTGGTAATACTGGAAGTAGGATTAGTAATATAATATAATTTTTTGATCAAAATTAATGTAATAGTATAATATTTTATAATTATTGAGCATTGTCTTCTTTTACTCGAAAAGAATATCTTGCAATTATAATTAATTTTATAAAATCATTTTTTTGGAAAGAAAATCTTCCATTTGTAATTGGCTAGATCCTATGTTTTAAAATAAGAAACTATTAATTATCTCATAAATTTTGTAGGAACGACACTTGTCAAAAATTTAGGAGTTTGTTTATATATATATATATATATATATATATACATACATATATATATATATATATGTATGTATGTATGTATGTAAATATATATATATATACACACACACACACACATGCATATATACAACAACAACAACAACAAACTCCCAGTGTGGGTCCCGCTTTCGCGGGGTCTGGGGAGATCCAGCTGTAGGCAACCTTACCTCTACCGGTATTCCTACCCATAAAGAGGTTGATTCCATACGACCCACAAAACAGTTTTGTGAAAAAGGTTTATAGAGAAAACGATTTGCAAAACCATTTACCGAGTGAGAGAAAAAGGAAAAGAAAAGGTTCCGGATAGCAAATAAAGAGGGAGCGGAGACATACCTCAATAAAACAGGAGTGTTTGGTGCCGTCACATCCCAGAAAAGCACGACCTGCAGGCAAGCAAACCAAAAATCCTACCCGCCCCATACCGCCTAAGCTACTGCCCCCTACGGAGCCGGTCCCCTATAATCAGATACATTAATCCTGTCCCGCCACAGTCTCCTATTCTGAGTCATGTCCTCCGTCAGACCGACAACTCTCAAGTCCTCTCTAACCACTTCTTCTAGACTCTTCTTCAGTCTACCCGTCCATCTCTTACCACCGGGGGGGTTGATCCTCTTACACTTTCGCACTGGAGCGGCCACACTTCTCCTCTTCACGAGGCCGAACCATCTGAGCCTCGATTCCCTCATCTTCTCCTCTATGGGGGTCACTTCAGCTAAGCCACTGATTACTCCATTCCTAATTCTGTCCAATCTCGTAAAACCACACATCCACCTGACCATTCTCATCTCAGCTACCATCAACCTTTGGACCTACGTCTTTTTTAGAGGCTAACACTCCGATCCATAGAGAACAGCCGGTCTAACTACCATCCGATAGACTTTGCCTTTCAATCCCATAGGTACTCTCTTGTCACACAGCACCCCTAACGCTGACTTCCACTTTTGCCAGCCCACGCTAATCCGCTAGCTAATATCCTCGTCAATGTCCCCATTATGCTGGATGATCGAGCTTAGATACTTAAGTTTAGCGACTTTCGGTATTGCTCTCTCATCCAGTACGATTTCTCTCCCCTCTTCTATCCTTCCGCTGAAACAACAGTGGAGGTATTCCATTTTCAATCTACTCAATCGAAAACCCGTAGCCTCTAGCGTATGCCTCTAACTCTCTATCCTGTCATTCACCCCCTGTCTGGTTACATCAATAAGAACAATGTCATCTACAAATAACATGCACCAAGGCGCCTCGTCCTGGATTCCTCTAGTGAGTTTGTCCAAAACTAATGTGAAAAGAAACAGGCTAAGGCAGAGCCCTGATGTAGACCCAAACTAACAGCAAAGTCATTGGAGACCCCCCGGAGTCCTAACACTCGTTCGCCTTCCCTCGTACATTTCCTTAATTACACGAATGTACGCGAGTGACACCCTTTTCTCTTCCAGACACCTCCACAATACCTCATTTGGAACTCTATCATACGCTTTCTCCAAGTCAATAAACACCATATGGAGATCCACCTTTCTGTCCCTGAACAAGCCCATGAGCCATCTGAGGAGGTAGATCGCCTCAATGGTCGCCCTGCCTTACATGAAACCAAATTGGTTGTTTGAAATCTCTACTTTCTCTCGCAGCCTTCTCTCAATCACCTTCTCCCACAACTTTATAGTGTGGCTGAGCAGCTTGATGCTCCTAAAGTTATTATAGTCTTGGATATCCCCTTTATTTTTGTACAGTGGGATGACTGTGCTGGCCCTCCACTCTCTAGGTATCTTGGCAGTCCTAAAAATACACACACACACATCTATATATATATATATATATATATATATATATAACAATTGAACAAACCACAATGAATTGAATGTCAAATGAGAGAAAAAAAATGAAAAAACACCTTATATGATTAGACCTGACAAAACTGCCCCAAGCTCTGAAATTCGAACCAAACAACCTAGATTCATACCTGACTCCAAATCTAAAATATGTTCACTCGAAAGTGGACTCGATCCAAACTATACCCGACCTGAAATTTTCTACAAAGGTGCTTATTTTTGCATGACAATTGTATTTAATAAAAAATTGGTTGATCTGAAATCGATTCGAACTGAAATTCACTGAGCCAAACCAATTGACCTGAAATTTCTCTTAACCTGAAATATGATACAATCCAGACTTAATTCAATCCGTACCTAAGCTGAATGACCTATTTGCCGTATCTACATATGAACCCCCTTTTTCGTGTTTTTTTGTAGGAGGTTTAGGCCGTGTTCGGCAACAGCATTTTGGGTAGTGTTTAATGTTATGACCAGGTCAATATAATAATTAGTTAATTTTTAGTGTTCCGTAAACTAGCATTTTGACTAGCATTTTAAGTAGTGATTAGCCTTTTAAGCAGTGTTTTTGGAAAGTTAGTGGTATTAACGTTTGACATTTAAAAATAGTGTTTCATATTTTTTAGCCAAAAAATATCTTTTAAAAATGTTATATTTAAAAATTATCTATATCCTTTTGTGTCAATTTACATTAATTAACTAGCATAACTGTTAAATTTATCAAATACATTAATTTTAACTGCTAATCTAAATAATTATTCGCTAACAACTAAATTAAAAATATTATCAACGACTTAAACTATTATTCCCTATCTAATCAGTTAACTTTATCCAACAGGACCTTATATAACCTTGCTTGGACTGGACGTTAATATCATAAGTACAAGTGTGCAACTTTAAATAGCAGAAAAGAGGTGAGAGTAGTTGGTAGACCAGCTCGCCTTGGATTGTCAAATTAAGGCGTCGTATCTTTTTACCCCCCAATTGCCGATTTCTCTTTCCTGTTTCTCAGACATACAACAACACGCACGCTCTCTCCCCGGCCTTGCTTAATGCTCCTCACACCACACATGTTTATCCCCAGTTCATACCCCCGCCCCTTCACCTTCCATAAATGAACATCATATTCATTCATATTCATAGCCCTTTGCAAGTAACATAACTCGGCTTCTTTCCATTCTTTGTTTGATCAAATCTCACCACCTCAAAGTTCAAATCCCAAAGAGAAGAAAACTAGAAAAAAAGGGGGGGGGGGGAAAAAAAAGGAAAGCTCTGAAAGTTTACTTTCCATTACAATGGAAGGAGTCCCATTGCAAAAGTCCCCAAAGAAGCAATCAAACAGCCCACAAAATCAGAAGGACAAGAAGAAGATTTCACAATCAGACGAAGAAGATCGTCTTGGGTTGCTTCAAAATAGAGGCGACCCAATGAATCAATCCTTCAATGCCAGCGATCCCAAATCCGAACCCTCTCTTAGAACCCACTTTGCCAGCGACTCGAGCAAGTCTGCATCTCTCTCGCCAACACCCAACATCCCCGGCAAGGGAATATTGCGGGACTCCAGCTACGACTTCAAAAACGACGTCGTACCAGTCATGAAGACCAGCCCACGAGATGCCGACGACGAAGACGAAGATTCTGGAGAGTTCGACTTTCCGAAGCACAAGGAGGAGCCGGACTTGGAGAACCAGTGCTTGTCCCCAGTCACAGAGAGCCCCAATGAGTATGGCAGAATAACCCCACGAGCCACCATGGTGTCTTTTCAAGAGAGCGAGTTGGTCCAGCGCCGGCCAAGCGAGACCGAGGCCAACCGCCGGTCCAACTTCGGCGGCGTCGGAGTTAGTGGGCGGGAGGAGCAGATACTCCGGTGTAGTTCAAGCGCTTCGTTTGGTAAGAAACCCGGTTTGATGCGGATGAAAACCAAGTCCCGGCTCATGGACCCCCAGGGGGAAGTCGCCGCCGGTAACGAAAAACGGTCCGGCCGGGTCGTGCAGTCCCGCCGGTTCGGGAAGAGTGAGGAGATTGAAGAGGAAGACCCCTTTGATGATGATTTGCCTGATGAGTATAGGAAGGCTAACTTTAGTTGCTTCACTGTTGTTCAGTGGGTAAGCTTGGTTCTGATTTCTGGGGCTTTGGTTTGTAGTCTTGTTATTCCTGTTTTGAGAGGGAAAACCATCTGGGGTATGCAATTGTGGAAGTGGATTGTGATGGTCTTGGTCTTAATTTGTGGGGGTTTAGTTTCGGGTTGGTTAATTCGGATTGTTGTCTTTTTTATAGAGCGTAATTTTCTGCTTCGAAAGCGGGTTTTGTATTTTGTTTATGGGTTGCGGAGCTCTGTTCAGAAGTTTCTCTGGTTGGGTTGGGTTTTGCTTGCTTGGATTTTGATTCTGGATAAGAAGGTAGAAAAGGAGACAAATAGTGAGGTGTTGCCTTATGTGACCAAGATTTTGATCTGTCTTATGGTGGGGACACTGATATGGCTGGTCAAAACTTTGCTTCTTAAGGTCCTAGCCATGAACTTCCATGTCAGTGCATTCTTTGATCGGATTCAGGATGCTTTGTTCAACCAGTATGTGATCGAGACTCTGTCTGGGCCAGCTTACCATGAAATTCAGCAAATCCAGGAAGAGGAGGACCGGGTCATGTGCGAGGTTCAGAAGCTTCAGAATGCTGGGGTTCATGTGCCTGCTGACATCAGGGCAAGCTTGCCTAATAATAAGAAGGCCATGGGGAGTGGGCGGTCGGTTGCTAGTGGGGTGATGAGGAGCCCCTTTATAGGGAAGAGCCCCAAGAGTACTGTGATTGGTAAGAGCCCTAGGTTTTCAAGGGCACCATCTAAGAGGGAAGAGGGGCAAGAGGATGAGGGGATCAACATTGACCACCTACACCGGCTGAACCAGAAGAATGTGTCTGCCTGGAATATGAAGAGGCTGATGAATATTGTGCGCAAAGGAGTTTTATCCACTCTGGATGAGCAGCTTGGTTCTGGCATTGAGGATGATTCGGCCTTGCAGATTCGAAGTGAGAAGGAAGCAAAAGCAGCTGCTAGGAGGATCTTTGAAAATGTCGCAAAGCCAGGCTCAAAGTAAGACGTTCTTTTTCTGTGATTTTAGTTTATGATTCTACTTGCCTGTAGAAATGCGAAACCTTAGTCAATGCTACATATTCGATACTGAGAGACTGGGCACAAGTAATTGTACAACAGAACAGTTTAGTTACTTAAAAGAACTTATTCTACTACTGCATTGAGAACTATGAAGCCAGAAGCCCTTAAGTGTGCTTTTATTTATGGCATGCAACGCAACTCCTTCATTGTGCTAGAAACAAGTTTTTTTCTTATGTCTTGTACCAAACTTTATTTCTTTGGATTTAGTGTCACAGAACCAAACTTACCAATTTCAAATTGATGAGCTGATTACACAGCAAGTTTGCATTGCTATGAGTATGAAATGATGTCTATGGCCAATAGTATTGCTTTCTCTCTCTTTTCCTCATTTGAGGGTTCCTTCCACCAGCATGCTTTCAGCCTCCTTGATTTTCCCTGTGGTCGCCCCTTGACATTATGGCTTGGTGATCTATTTTGTTGTCTTATGTTGAAGGCAAATTTATTTGGAGGACCTAATACGCTTTTTGAGAGAAGAGGAAGCTGAGAGGGCAATACAACTCTTTGAAGGATCTGCTGATAGAGCTGCTGCTGATAGTAAAGGAATCAGCAAACGTGCTCTCAAGAACTGGGTGGTGAGTGAGCTTCACTCTTCTTGTTTTTGACCTGTAGCTATTAAATTGATCAAGATATCCTAATGCTCTGCTTTGGTTGATGTAGTCATGCTTTTCCTTTTGGAACAAAATATCATGCAATTGGCCATCAGTTACTTGATTATTTGTGTTAAACTGCATTTCTCTTATTTTTCATGAAGCGGAATAACTTGCATTGTTGACTTAGCTATTCCTGAGCTGATCAGTCTGAAAACTTGATTGAAAACTTGATTGCTGCTTTTTATTCCCCCCCTTCTAGGGCCCTTCCCCTTTGATTCCTTTTCAAGGCTGTGTTAACGTGCTTCATTTTCTCAGGTTAACGTGTTCAGAGAACGAAGGGCTCTTGCATTATCTCTAAATGATACAAAGACAGCTGTGAACAAGCTTCATCATCTAGTGAATGCTATCATTGGTATTGGCATAGTTATTATCTGGCTTCTAATCTTAGGCATCCCAGTTAATCATTTCTTGGTCTTCCTGGGTTCCCAAGTTGTCGTGTTGGCATTCATGTTCGGAAACACTTGCAAAACAACATTTGAAGCAATCATCTTTCTGTTTGTCATGCATCCGTTTGATGTTGGTGATCGATGTGAAATTGATGGAGTTCAGGTAAAATTTTTCCACTACCCAAACTAAAATAGCGGATTGCAGAATCTTACAGATTGAAGTTAAGTTCATCTTTCTATTGATTCTTCAAGTGTCTGATTTTTCTCTTTATTGTTTTGGCCCATAGATGATAGTGGAGGAAATGAACATATTGACCACGGTATTCCTGAGATATGACAATCAAAAAATTATGTATCCGAATAGTGTGCTAGCAACCAAGCCCATCAGTAACTACTACAGAAGTCCTGACATGGGAGATGCTATTGATTTCTTCGTTCACATCTCGACTCCAGTAGAGAAGCTGGCCATGATGAAGGAAAGAATAACAAGGTAAACATGGGTTGCATTTTGTTCTCTTCATCTGATTTCTTTTGCCTTGTGTGGCTCAACTATTTTTCTCCCTCCGTTGTCAAATTTTCAAGAAAAGAAACTTGTCTAGTGGAGCCCACTACATTTGCTTTTAATTTTTTCTGGTGATCCTTGTTCATGATGACTACGTCCTGTAACCTACATAGGCCAAATTTTCAGTTTAATTTGGTTTGATGTCTTTCACTGTCCCAATAGTAAACCAACCCTTCTAGAATAGGAATATGTTGCACGGAAGTTCAACGAGGCAACACTTGCGGAATTCTTATGCAGAACTTCACTATACACCATCCATTTGGAGTTTTGGAATATTGATCGCTTGTTACACTCATACATCTCTTAGAATTGACCTCTGCATTGCCCATTTCATCATAGTGGAATCTAATCATCCATAGGAATCCATTATTTTAGGGTTCTTAATGTATTTGACGTGCTTCAGACTATTATGGGCTCCTAATTCTCAATGTTTTGAGAAGAGGGAAACAAGGGGTTTACCATATTCATCTGTTGAGTTGTTCTTGCAGTTTATAATCTTAGTTCTGTGGTTTAAATTCTCTATGCAATGTGCTTACAGGTACATTGATAACAAGAAAGAACACTGGTACCCGGCCCCCATGATAGTGATGAGGGATGTGGAGGACATGAACAAAATAAAGTTTTCAGTGTGGGTGTCACATACTATGAACCATCAAGACATGGGTGAGAGATGGACAAGAAGAGCCCTTCTTGTCGAGGAGATGATCAAGATCTTTAGAGAGCTCGATATCGAGTACAGAATGTTGCCAATGGACGTCAATGTCAGAACAATGCAGCCGGTGGTCTCCGACAGGTTGCCTTCCAATTGGACTACCTGTGTGAGATAATAATCTCCCTTGTAGAAAAAAAAAGATTAAAAGAAAGAGAAGAAAAAGGCTGGAAGCTGTTATCATTTGTCAATGCAATTGGGTTCAACGAGAAATTACTTGGTGATGCAAAAAGTTGACATTGAGGAATCAACGTCAGTGCTCTTGAGTGTCAAAATCAGCCAAAGGGAAGCTGATGTTTGAGAATTTGTCTTATGTATATTAACGTATCTAATCAGAATGGCATATCTTTGATTAGTTGAAAAAGATGTGTACTTTTTTTTTAAATATACTCATTGCACCAAATAGAATTACACAACTGATACAGTGAATGAGCGACGTGGATTGATGATGCTCTCCACTTAGCTACATGTGGCACCTGAGGCTTTTGAGTTTTGTTTAATTATTTTTCGGTGAGGTTTGATTTGGGTATTATGGCAGGTCAATAATGGTGGGGAATGGGGGTTTATTATAATAAGAAGAATCTCAAGCTGCTTCAGATCCTAACCCACAGCTGATAAATCATGTGGTGACGGATGTTTCTTCCTACTTGAAATTAAATTCTGGTACTTTTGGAGACTATTATCTCCTAGTTGTTCATACTAATAATAAATAATGCGGATACAAATTCCAGCCTTCTCCCATTCCAAGTTGAATATTAATTTGATGTGAAATTTTGTCATCTGACAGTTGGTGCTTTGAAATGATTATCTGTTATTCTGGAATGACCCTTAAAATAAGATAAATAACTGATCAAATAAGATCTGTTTTTCTTTGAAGCAAGCTTGCTAGAACTGAACTAATTGGTGAATAAGTGAAGGTAGCAGTTTGATGGTTTAATTGGGATGATCGATGGGACCGAATTAAATTGGTTGATCCGAATTCATAAAATAAAAGCAATTTTATTACATGTAGATAAAAAATATTAGCAATTTTATAATAGTTATGTATTATTATATTCACTTTTGACTTAAAAAAAATTAAAGATCATTGCTTATTTTCAATTACATATTTTAAGTCTATTGCCATAATAATATAATCAAAAATTGCATCCTAAAAATAAAAAAAAGAGAGCTGTTGGAGCTTTATTATAAAACAATAACGAAAAAGGATGACACATAGGGACTTTTGGTCCAGTTAGTGTGTCTAAGCAAAGGGAATATGGTGTGGGCCGTATGGTAGTATAGAGCGTTGCAAGTTCAACAGTTGGCTGATGTAATTTGTGCAAGTTTTTACACAAGCAACTATGCAAGTAAAGAAGGTGAGTTGAATCGGGTTAAACCACTTGTCTAATTGATAAATCAACTGGTTCAATTGAAGTTTTGACCCGTTCTTAACTAATCCAACTATCAGTAATCTTATGGCCCACAACAAACCGAATCATGGTCCAGTTGATGGACTAACTAGTTAGACCGGCCGGCCCAGTCTGATTCCTGCACGCAACCTTGCTTTGAAGTATTGGACTTATATAGCCGTATTGTATACACAATATAGGAAGTTATGAAATTTCTTTTTTTAGTGTGGATGGAGGGACCAGTTACGTTATGCAAACATCCTGTACTTGCACCCCATGGAGTTGTCGAGAGGACTGACATAGTCGCATGCGCATCCCAGAGCTAGAAGTGCGCGAGGCCTCTCAATTTCAAAGTACGAAAATTACATGCTGTAATTTTTTTATTTTTTATTTTTACAATGGTAAACGGGTCTACCCCATCAGACCCTATCTCAGGAGTATTCAATGAGCCTTAACAGACCAAGGGGAAAGGGGGTACCAAAGTCCAAGCAAACTGCTCAAGAATCCAGCCCAACTACAAAGCTTTGTCCACAAAGCACAGCAATCGCACCCCCCCCGAGTCGAACTCGGGTGGGGAGCGTAGGGGAAGGCAGCATAGGCCAACTGCTCTTCGGTAATTATATGCTGTAGTTGGCTAGATACAAGTCACACCATTAAGCTTGTTATGCATTGGTCTGTGTCTAGTTTGTCCATTGAAAGTGCCTGTTCGCTCATTAAGATATTAGTAATATTAATAAAAATGCAATGCATCTTATTAGAAATATCTATTACTAAAAATGTTAGTCTAGACGTGGGTTACTAACCAAAAATATTTTTTAGCTCTCTAAAATTCTTACTAAAATATTAGTCATGTTGCTCACTAAATGTTGATTTGAGTATGGTTTACTAATTAAAAGTATCTGTTAACTCATTAATGAGCTATATAGTATTTTTTGAATGTTGAATATGGAATGAGCTATATATTAGTTTTAGTGAGAGAAACCTAGCTGTACAACATAACTTATACAACTCGTTGTGTGATATAACTACTCAAAATAAGGTAAACTATCAAGTTTTGGGGTAACTTTATACTTACTAATATATGTTTTACAAATCAGGTACCCTTCAAGGTAATCAAGACTAAGACACCAAATGAAACTCTTCTTAGGGGGAAAAACTTACGTATAGACACTTAACTGTGTCAACTGAACTCATTAATTCATGTCATATGCATAGCAATCCAATGATAATACCTACTTTTGTCACTGGTTGGCAAAATAGTTTTTCCATGTATCTAACAAGCTAGTTATGAAACCGTGAAAATTCATATTCATAATTCCAAATAATTCAATTCATTTTATTATTTGAATTATCGATATTGGCTTGAGCTTTTAGGTTGGTGATTGATTTTTGGACCTCTATAAATTAGAACTTTAAACCATATCCTTCATTCTTGATCCAACCCAAAGCTTTTAATTAGGAAAAATGTTAACTTTTATTTACTAAAATTCATATTTTTATTCTTTTGAATTCCATCCTAAGGGCCTGTTCTTTTCGTGGGTAAATTATAGTGGGGAAAATGGTGAAGTAGATTAAACTGGATTGAGGTGGGTTGAACTACGTTTAAGTAGGTTGAACTAGGTTTAAGTGTGTTGAATTTTTTTTATGTGATAAATTGAGCTTGATTAAAATAGTGAAAGTTGGTTGAAGTAGATTGAAGTGAATTGAAGTGAGTTGAAGTGGGTTGAAGTGAGTTAAAGTTGATTGGTGTTGATATTTTAAAATTGACTCACAAAAAAAATAGGTCCTATTTCTTGAATTCTTTAGCCAATTAGGAATTCGACATCAAACCACCCTCAAAAAAGAATCTTCCCAAATATCCAATCAACCCCAAAAATCGCTCGACTCTCCCTCTTTTTTTTCTTTTTTTTTTTGGGACTCTTGAGCGGGCTGAGCCCGCAATCTCCTTTATTTTGTGGTGTGGCAATAGAAAAAACAAACTTTTTAAATTTGACAATAGCAGACCCCCCTCCAAAAATAATGTAACACACCATCATCTCCACTGTTTCTAATGGTTCTCTCACTCCCTCGCTGCATCCCTGGTAAGCACCACATGCCGCCTGCCCAGTCGTCGTCGCTCCTCTTGGCCAGTCACCACAGGCCGTCGCCGCCCGCTTGCTGGTGTTGGCTTGTCATATCTCTTTGTCTCTCTTTTTCTTTCCCCCCTCTCACTTACATGCCTTGATTAGAGGATGAATTAGTAATTTCATGTTCTAATTCATGTTCTTGTTTGTTTATTATGTATGTATATACAGAGTTGGGGTTTGGCCCTTGACTAATCTTCTAACCCTTGATAAGATTTCTGTGACTCATATCTGTAGGCAAATTTTTTTAGATCTTGGATTCTGTGGGTTGGAGAATTTCAAGAGCAGTGAAAACAAAGGCTGCCCAGGCATACCGTGACAAATCCCACGACTTGTGGTAGCCTAGGCAAGACAAGATTTTGCCATGTCAACGACAGTGAGGACCATGGATTGCCCGTGCTGATTCCACTGGCCATGACAGCCAGTTGTATGCTGTTTTGCCTATCGGAAACTTCTATGATGATCATGCTATGTTATTTGTCTCCAAAACTACTACTTGCCTATCCTATCCTTTCTAGGGCTTTTTGGCATGTTGCAAAGGCCATGGAAAATGAGAGAGACATAGGAATAAGATGCGAACAAAAAGACTCAAACTAGACACCCATGAATTGAACTTGAGAAAACTCAAATATCTACAATTATCTTGTCAGGGTTTGAATTCGAAGGCTATCTTTGGTATAAAAAAAAGTCTTGTAGAAAATACTTTCGTTCATGATTTGTTGTTTTATCCAACTAGTATGGGCCCGTCCTTTGCACGTGTCTAATAAAATAAATATTGAAATATTATTGAAAAAATAAGTAAATGATTATCACTTTGCGCACAATTGGGCTTGATAACTCAGAAAACTTATTGTGATAAAACATATGATCTAAACATACTTGACGATAAAAAGTAATGAACTACAAATATCGTTGGCATTATATCTTGATAAATGACTCAATAAATCATGGCATAGGATGATGATAACACTTATTTGTAGATAGTTCAAAAACTAATTCATAGATTTTCACTTCGTTAAATGTGTGTGAATACATAAAAATATGGTAAAAAAATAGGAAAAAAAAACATTAAACATCATATATATATATATATATATATATATATATATATATATATATATATATCTATCTATCTATCTATCTATCTATATCTATATCTTATAAGAAATGTCTACGTGATAACTTCATTGATTACATGTGGACCCTTACCATCCAAATTCCATCATTGACTTCAATAGGTTGCAATTCAATAAATTTGATTTGCAATTTCGTGTTATTCCTTGTAATAAAGTTACAATTACACACCTCAATTTAAAATCTAAATAAAATACAATACAATCTAAAATTATCCAATGTCTAAATTTGATAAGTTCCTTTTCCTCAGTCTTCATGGTAATAGACTTGAACTTTGCTCTTACTCATTTTCAACATTAAAGTAACCTACTTTAATTTCCCACGCTATATTGACACATGCAACTCCCTTTGCTATATTGACCCAAGTATTGCACGATGTCTACTTGCATAATCAAGATTATACAAGTTGGCATGTCAGATAAAATAGATGTTGCTCTTGTACAAAACCAAAGATCCCCACAACTTAATAAGAACAATACTAAAAACTCTTTATACATTTGTGCATTTAGCAAAAAGAAACTCTTCACTACTGATATCTATAGCCCAAAAACCAAACAACATGACTACCTCTCCTCCGTTGGGCATAAAATTCTCTCCAAACCAAGCGGGACACTTAAAACTTTATCCTGTAAAATAAAAATTAGAGAACAAATGACAATAAAAATTCCCACACGTTGATTGTTATGGGAATTTTTGAGTAAGAATAGCAATAACAATTTGACTTTTTTTGGGGTGGGTGTATTTAATTTTTTTCTTCAAATGGTAAATACTGTTTCTGTACTTAATTTTATAAATATGGAAGCTTACATTCATCTATGTTATGGAGGAGCAACAACTCCCCTTTTCGGGTTCTAGAACGTTGTAGAACAACCCCAACCCAATCCCCAAAATTCTCCACTTTTTTCTGGGTAATCCTTATTTCTCTTTTTTGTGGGTTACCTTTTCTTGATATGGGGTTGTTTGTTCTGTTGTGATGATGGACAATTCTAACCTTGCGGCGGTGGAGATAGTGGATGGGGTGGTGGCAGAGATTACGAGGATGCACCGTCTTTGCCATCTCGTCCAGGGATTGAGGAGGTGGAGGCTGTGAAGATGTTGATACGAAACGGTGAGAGAGAAGAACATCAAAACATGGACGCCATGGCCAAACAAACCAAAGGTAAAGGAGTTCATGAAGAACTCTTCTTCATTTACCAGGAGATGCAGAGGCGTTTGGTTCAGTTCCAGTGCAGAGAGCGGAAGACAGAGGCCTTCCATTTACTCGATCTCGAAAACGTACACCAGGTCTTTGACGATTTGATTCAGAAAGCTTCTCAAAGCATTTTGCCTGGTTCTGGGGAGCCTTTTTCTAAGGTTGAGGAGAGAAGACTGGAGAGTTGTTTAATTATGAGGGGAGAGAGAGAGAGGAGTAGGAGAGTGGGGTCGAGGGCATGGCGTGGAGGTTAGGTCATTAAAAGTTAGTGGGTGTTTAATTTGAGGGAGAGTGTGAGCGAGATGGGGATGGTTATATCAAGTAGTTAGTTGTAGGCAGTTTTTATTTGAAAGTAGAGTTTGAATTCTAATTAAACTGTGTCAAATGGAGGGAGGGTTTTTAAAATTTAAGTTAAATTTTTTTTTTCATAATTGTTCTTGGCGGGAATGCATGAGGTGCTTAAAATGGGGATTTTCTCACCTCTCAAATCCTTCAACATTTGTACATGTAATTATAATATAAAGATACCACAAGATTTATCTACTTATTTCCCCAACAATTGTCAGACTTATTTGGATGGGCAATTATTTATCATATCACAATCAAGTTTAGCAGTTGAATAAGTTCATCGGTGCTAGATTTAGAACAAATTAAGCAACGCTTTCAGACAATTACAGATGGAGACGATCTACTATGACCAGCAAGATAAAGCCACACCAACTTTGCTGTGTGATGCAGGCGACTCAGAAAATTAGAGATATACATTTCTCTTTAACTTGTTGCTGTTGATTTCACCGAACATGCATGGTAATATTTGTTCATGGTTGAAATTATGGGATGAAAGTTATCGCGACATTTGTTAAATTTTTGCTGAGTAATTTGCACATGGTTATTACTTGGGATCTCATGATTATAAAATTAAGTTTCCATGTGTAAAAAAACTTTTGCTCTGTGTTTCTCAATTAACAAGTGTCGGAATGGTATCTCCGACAATTTTTTTCACACTTGGTGTAATTATTTTTTGGTCTTGATTCATCTATTTCACTGGAGTTGAGCTATTATTGGTCTATAAAGGGTAGAATTTTTCCATCACAGATTTTTTCTATTCACAAAACTCAAATTCGAGACCTTACTTAAGGGAATAAATGTCAAACTACTTGAATTAACCTCTGTTAATACACTTAATATAATTATGCATACTCCATAATAAGATAAAATTTGGAAAAGAAATGTCATGATGTTAAGATGGTCATGCATAGTGGAGTGGTTAATCTCTTAATCCCAATTGATGCAATGTTCGGTTATAGCATGCCTAAGAACCTAGCCTGTAGTATGGAGCCTTGGCATGCCTTTGGCCTCGTCTACCTCAACAGCACTGAATTCAAGGATAATTCAAGGTAGTAATAGCCATTTACCGAGCGACCGCTGCGGTATCGGTACTCATGTTCCGACTTACAACCATTAATGTCTGCCTTCTCGTACTGATTCGTACAGTTTTGTTATGAATTGAGATCAAAGCCATTTCAGCTCTTCTTGCTATTGAATAAGATGTGTAAGTCTGGCCTATAGAACTAGCAGTGCATCCCCATTGTTTGTGTGTGCGCAGTTCCAGTCAACCAAAGAATCCTTCCACGGTCAAGGTATCCATTCAAATGTTTTCTTTATTCAAAGGCCCTTTTTACTTTCCAAGAAAGGCAGAAAGCCATCGATCTCTTTCTTTCCGATAACTATTCTAACTTTATTCTACTATCATTCTTCTCTTGGAAAACCAAGGACTTTCACTCTTATCTCCTCCAGCCAACTGGAACTCTCTCTCTGGTCCAAGCCTTTACTACTAAAAGCCCAGTCCCTACACTTCAATGCCCTACTTTTGTATTTACCTGAGCTATGAAAGTCAATTAGGGGCATTCGGCTGTCAGAGCCTACTTATGGAAAACCTTTGAGTTGCGCATAGAAAGAAAGATCGCTTATTTCAAAGAATTGGATGAATATTCCTAATAAAAGAGCAGAATATGTTCTTTCTGTATAAAAAGGAGTTGTTGGTTCTAGAGACAAGGAATATGAAGATTTAGATGAGAATGCTTTGTATTGGATTCTAGAGCGCAGACTTAGGGTGGAATAATAGCCTTTTCCGTATGAATCTTAACTCGTGTTCACATACGTAATTCTCCCAGGTGGAATTCCCCAAAAGCCATACCTCTCACCACAGTGGAACACATGGATGGTTGAACGGGCCTATTGGTCGATAGACTACTTGGTAAGTAGCTAGTGGCATACTCTAATCTGATTTTTTTTTCTTAGGACAAAACAAGGACAAATGGCTTCTCGAGTCCAATCTCCGACACCAAGTGCTTCGATCTTGGAATGTTTTAGAAAACCCGCACCTTTGCTTGAATTTGATATGACATCTGTGGCAAAGGTGCGTAGTGCTAGTTAAGTTAGCTCCCTAAGAAGGGAAAGCAAAAGCACTTTATTACATAGACTTTGGGCAAATTCATTTTGCTTCATCTTTATCTTTGCCAACTAGATTGTTGTACCTGCTTTATGACATCCGTGGCAAAGGTGTAGCGCTAGTTAAGTTAGCTCCATAAAAAGGGAAAACAGAAGCACTTTATTACATGGACTTTGGGCAGATTCATTTTACTTTATCTTTATCTTTGCCAACTGGATTGTCGTACATGCTTCTTTACTTAAGTAGCTTCTCCTTAGATTATTATGCGTGGCCAAGTGTTTAAAGAAACACATAAATATTATCTTCTTTGTTAGATCTTAGAGTATACTTCCACAAGAGGGGGGGTGAATTGTGGTGTCTGATTTTCGCATTATAAGTAACAAACACCCTAACAGAGGTTGTTCTCCGATGACGAACACCCTATTGACTTGTTTGCAGGGGTTGTTTTCAGATATTGTAAATACGAAAATCACCAAGATAAATACGGAAATAAAGCACACACAATTTTTACGTGGAAAGCACCTCTAGCCCAACTGAGGTGTGAAAAACCACGACCTACCTCGTGTAGGCTTTTAACCACTTCACTATAACCGGGCTTAACTCGTTACAATTGCAACACACCTTGTTACAACCTTGCAACCACGTAATCTCCTTCTCAAGGCAGATTACACCACGTCCAAATCTCACCAGATTGGACACGTCCAAAGTCCACACGACTTAGGACCACTCACTCACTTTTCTGATTCAAGATCAGGGTTACAAACACCTTACAGGGGGTGCTTCTGACTAAGCAGATGTAAGGTACAATGAAGTCCTAGCATGCCAATATATTGAAAGCTTGCTTTAAACACAACTTGAACTGGTTTTTCTTTTCTCAAGTGAAGCTCAGAAATTCTTTTCACTAGAAAAACCTCTTTTCAAATTTTGCCTTTTGGGAATGTTGTGTTTCAAGATTTCTTTTTTGCTTTTTACCCTCTATAGCTCAGTATGTGTCTCTCTCTATTTATTTCAGTGAAAACGGAGCTGTTTTTAACCATAAATTCCAATGGTCAAAAACCAAGGAGAGGAAAGGAAATCACCTAAGTTTGGAAGGTGATTTTTCAAGAGAAAAAACTCCCAACGGCTAGTGATAAAACAATTTCCAAAATCTAAGGGATTTGTTATCTTAAGAAATAACCTTTATCTTCTTATAGCCGTGGGTAAGCTTTAAGTAAGGCAACCAGAAATCTTTAGCATTTTAAAAACTTTATCACATCCGAAGATATGGGCAGAGAAAATCTTCCAATTTTGGCAACTCTCCCAAAATCTATTTTCCCAAATCTCCCATGATATATTCAAGAAATATATTTTCCAGAAGGATAACATTTGAAAATATTATGGAGATTTTGGCCAACCGAAATAATTTTTTCAAAGATAATCGGGTATGGCCACTTCAGGTCAGAAACACCCTAGGCACCCTGTTTGCAGGGTTGTTCGCAGTCTGGTGTTCTGAAGCACTTAGCGCAAATACCGATTCAAAAGATGTTTAAAAAGCTTTTTCAATATTGGCATATTAACAAGAGTCTAAATAAATAAAGCCTATATACCCAAGACTTCTTGTTTTGAATCAGTCATCTCGTCCAAGACTTGTAGAGCTCCTGTGAACATCAAGGCTACCTTGTTTGCTGGGTTTGTTCTTTGCATCGCTAGAGAAGCTGCTGGGAACATCAAGGCTACCTTGTTTGCTGGGGTTGTTCTTTGCATCGCTAGAGAAGCTGCTGTGAACATGCCTTATAACCAACTGAGAGATGGCGTTCTTGACTCAATGTAGAATCACCAATTTAAAGCCTGTTTTAAGGACTTGTTCTCACATGTAGCAAACAAGTTAACACAGTAAAGATTACAAACACCAGTTAGGCCTGTTTGCAGATCATGTTTGGAGCAACATTACTTGGACATATTTTTACACTTAGATTTGTTATCATCAAAACCTCAATATAATAACTCAACATTCTTGGGTTGTACTAGTCTTTTTGGACCGTATTAGAGCACCCGCATTGGTGATCCAGAAGTTTGGATCACAGGTGGGGGCCCACACCCTCCACATCATCCCACAATCCAACCTTTTTTTCTCTTCTGTACATCCCTTGGATCACCAACTTGGATCACCAAATAAAATAATGCATATGGACCCCACCCCAAACATATTTATTTGGTTGTGGACTTTTATTTTGTGTGTTTGTGTGAATATTTCATTTATAATAATGAATATTTCTTTTAAAAAAAAGAATTTCACATACTGTATTTGTATTTATAATTGTAGATTACCAATTTGGATTTGTATGTATAATTGTAAATTACTTATGACGACATTTTTCCAGAAATTAAATAATTGACCTATAGTGATGAAATTTATTTTGGAGTATGACAGTAAACTAAAAAAAAATAAAAAAATAATACAAGCTTGATTTGGAAAAAAAAAGAAGAACACAATACGTCGGTTTACAATAAAATAAAATTACAAACAATACAATAGTTGCACTAAAAAAAATTAAAAATACAAATACAATAGTTCAACTTAAAAATTACATTACAAAATATAATTTACGACCTACGTCTATGTCGATTCCACATTTCTTCAACCAAATCTGTCTGAAGACGCGCATGCGTTTTGGGGTCTTGAACTTCCATTGTTCTACGTAAGTAAGTCTCATAGCACGGATGAACATTACGTCGAACAGTCGGCTCTGGGGTAGTACCATCTACGTGCTCGTAATCGAACGCAAGGTCGTACGAATCTCGCTCATCCTCAACAATCATATTATGGAGTATTACACATGCTTTCATTATTAATGACATGACTTTCTCCTTCATGTACCGTGCAGGGCCACGAACTATGGCAAAGCGAGCTTGTAGCACACCAAAGGCTCGCTTGACATCCTTCCTAACTGCCTCTTGACGTTGAGCAAATAGTTTTGCCTTTGGACCTTGCGGAAGGGGGATGGTTTTCACAAAAGTCGCCCATTTTGGATAAATGCCATTCGATAGAAAGTATCCGATTCTGTACTCATGACCAGTGACGATGCACTCGCATTTTGGAGCACGATCTTGATACAGCTCATCGAACACTGGGGAACGGTCAAGGACGTTTATATCATTAATACTACCAGGCATTCCGAAGAAGGCATGCCATATCCACAGATCATATGACACAGCCGCTTCAAGAATGATTGTCGGCACCTTATAGACCCTTTCAGCAAATGCTGCTTTCCAAGCTGTCGGACAGTTCTTCCACTCCCAATGCATACAATCGATGTTTCCCAACATACCAGGAAAGTCACGCTCATTCCCTGCAGCCAATAGACGATCAACGTCGGCTTGGGTTGGTTTCCTTAAATACTCTTCTCCAAATATTGCAATGACACCTTCAGCGAACCTTTTCAGGCACTGCAGTGATGAGCTTTCACCGATCTTCAAGTATTCGTCGACGCAATCGACAGATATACCGTAACCAAGCATCCTCAAGGCTGCAGTGCACTTGGTCAGTGGCGTCAACCCGCGGTTCCCAACTGCGTCGTACTTCAATTGAAAGTAATCTGAATGATTTCCCAGTGCCTCCATTATACGAATGAAAAGATGCTTGCGCATTCTAAATCTTCGGCGAAAATGTTGGTCATTGTAAATGGAATCCTTTGCAAAGTAGTCTCTGAATAAGCGCTCATGCGTTTCTTGTCGATCTCTCCTTATAAATCTTCTCTTCGCTCGAGGCAATGAGGATGAAGGTCTCAAATCTTGTGCAGCTTGCAGAACATTTAGAAGGAATGTCATATCTTGGTTGTTAGTATCATCATCAAGTAAATCTTCCACAATGGGCATAATCTCTTTTTCGGAATCCTCTAATATGAAGCTTAGACCATCCGATGATGAGGAGGAGGACATGTGCGATGAGCGTGAGGAAAATGAATCTTGTACAAGAGGTGTCAAATTTGCATTCTTATTTGCCATTGTTGGCCACCTGTGTACATATTCATTAATTAAGAAGAACATGAACATAAGTAAATTACAAATTGAAAGAAGTAGAAGTAACAAAGTATAAGTTAAACACAAATGGTTCCAATTAACAAAACATAAACTTTCATTTCATAACTAATTTAAATGGATACAACTGAGAAAGCATAAACTATTCATTGCATAAACTATTCGTTACAAGTAACTGTAAACACAAATTTCGAGTCTAAAATAAATAAAGGCAAGAAATTCAGAAACAAATTTAATTTTGTATTGATGTAGTGTGTAGGTACAATCTCTGAATTTAATACATCTGATTCGATCTCCTAATGACTTGAGTATTCCGAGGGCTTGATGCTTGATCTCGGTTGATGCAAATTAGCTGAAGAACTCTGAAGGTTGTTCTTGATTTTGATCTGCAAGTGGCTGATTATGGTTTCTGAAACTCTGCAAGTCTTGATCCTTCTCGCTTGGTAGCTGGATGCTTTTTGCCGTCTGAGCTCTGAATTCTGCAAATGCTGAATGCCCCAAATGAAAGGAGAGGACCCCTATTTATAGGCTCTATCGGCTAGGGTTAGAGCCATATTTTGGGGCCAGGTCCAATAATTTTTTTCTTATTTTTAAATAAAGAAAATAATTACTAATTTCTGCATCATCGACGACACGTGGCGGCTTTTGATTGGCTGCACTTAATTTTGACCAAGCGGGTCTACCAAAGTCAACATGACACGTGACACTTTATGGTTGGTCCATTTTTTACATGTGACATCATGTGATTGGTTGTAGAATTTTTTGCCTTCTACAAATGTCCTCTCGAGAGTCGGCCGTGTATACAAATTTAGCGGCTGAGTCTCGAATACTTAATAGATGTAAAATGATCAAAAATTTGACGGGTCAAATTTTTTCTTTTATTTGCCAAGTAATTTGATTCTTTTTTTTTTTGGGACTTGGCGCTTTTCTGAATTTTTTTTTTATTATTTTTTTTGCTGCTCTTTTTAAAAAAAAAACGGAAAAAGAAAAGAAAAAAAGAAAAGGAAAAAAAATAGATAAATGGGATAGCTTGTATGCAGCCCCACCTCTTTTTTTTTTTGGGATAACTTTGACTTGGAGAGCAACTCAAACCGATAAATATTTGTGTTGGAATAGGAGTATGGAGTTGAGATCTACGCTGCTATATAAACCCATGTGCAGCTCCCTCAATTCACCAATTTTTTTTATTCAGTGTCTACAACTTGAGGTAGTTTTTTTTTTTGTGTAAATCCCTCTTTTTTTTTGGGGGGGGGGAGGGAGTGAGTCTGACTTTCTGTGTTAGGAGGAGAGAGAGAGATAGACAGCCATGGCAGATGGAGAAGAGAGAGAAAGAAGAGCAGCATCATGTGCAGGCGTGTTTTTTAGCACGATGTCATCAAATTACTGTAGAGTGTCGGTCCGAATGAGACCAACACCTCATCGTAATTTTGCATATTTTTTTTTGCTTTGGCTGCCGAGTGCCCGGGACGCCCTAACTTTTTTTCTTTTTTTTTTCTTTTTTTTTCTTTTTTTGGGCTTTGGCTGCCGAGACGCCTAACCTTTTTTTTTTTTGCCGTAATGTTATGACCTGCCTTTTTTTTGGTGTTTTTTTTTGAATCCCCTTTTTTTGGCTTTTTTTTTGGGTGCTTCCGAGACATTCTGATCCTTTTTTCTTTGCTTTTTTTTTTGGCTTTGGCTGCACAGACGTCGTGACCTTTTTTTTTTCTTCAGAAAGTTGTTGAATCAACTTAAAATTCTTCCTTCTAGCCGCGACTCCTCCGGTTAGATTGCGAAGTGAGGTCGACTTCTAAGACGAGGAATCGTTTCTCCCCGTAGATTCGATTCTTCGCAGGCGACTCCCTCACTT
>JACYFF010031957.1:92629278-92650050 GCA_017589665.1 Selenicereus undatus
TTAACTACAATTAACCATAAATTAATTTACTTCACAAATAAATGTATGTACTTAAACTGACAACAAATTAATTAAAACATTTCATTGTCATTGCCATAAATATAAAATATACACATGAAAAAAAATAAATGTATAAACATAAATTTCACTAATAAAATTACTTACAAAATCCCAAACTTGTTTCTTCTCTCTCTTGCTTGAAAGACAACCTTTTCCACCTCTTCAAAATTGCATGAAAATATAAAAGATAGAAGTGTAGGAGATTTTTAATTGATAAATTCTACACAATGTGTTGAGTATTTATAGAATTAATTTTCAAAAAAAAAAAACAAAAAAACAAAACTAGCCGTTTCACAGCAGCAGCAACGGCTAGTTGGGTACAATTCCCAGATTTTTCCTTTTTTTTTTCCTCCCATTTTCGGCTTCCCTTCCCCAAAAAAAAAAAAAAGTTCGGGCCCCCAAAACGACGCTGTTTTGGGGGGACGTGGCGCAAAAAAAAAGGGGAAATTCTGGGCAGGGTGGACTGGGAGCACGGGCTGCCCTCACGGGCAAGCTGGCTGGCCAGCATTGACGGGCCACGCCTTGGACCGCGGGCCGAGCTTCCCCCCGAGCCTGCAATGCTGATGCTCTTACTGTCAAGCATGTATCATAATTAAACGAGAAAAAAAAGTAAAAAGAAGTCTGTAGAGAGATAGAGAAATCTCTAGAGAGAGAAAGGCCATCTAATGAGCTGTATTTTTACCACATGAAGAAACCAACTGAACCCCCTCCCTGTGCCTCACGCAACTTGCCTTTCTTCAATGAATTCCCACCAAACCAAAAGGTTTTCTTTAATGGAGATCCTACATTAGCCCACTCTAGTTTCGCTTTCTACGTCACCGATTTCATCCAGATATGGCTCTGTACAGCACCTTCGGAAATCGTTCGAATCAACCGTCCCGATTAATTCTCATCCACCATGATCTGACCTCCAAAACCATATCATCGGCGTTGTATAATGGTGGGATACAGCCTAGAACATCCCCATCTAGATATCCTCAAGTGCCTATGCCCAACTCATTTATGGAGGACAAGACTTCCATATCTGCTCAAAATCGCTCACTTGCTAAACAAATCCGTCCTTTAATGACCAAAGTACACCCCCCCTTTTGTCATATCTACACTAACAAGCTAACAAGCCCCTGGTTCTTCAGAACAAATGGTCTTCTGAAGCATCTCTAACCTCGTCTTTTTGCCCCTTCTTGCTCATTAACTGCTTACCCATTAGCGACCCTCTAGTCTCAGAGTATAGATATGATTATTGCCAAGATCCTACACTCCAAATTACCCCATAGCCGTAATTGAGTATGAATCCATCGTATCGAGGTGGTTTTCAAGCAATTCGGTGGGTTACTTCTACGAATGGATCTGGAGTTGTCGAATAAAACCTGGTTTTATTTTCATGACGTACAAGGAAGATACATCTGAACAAGGTGACATCACTCCTTTATTTAATTGCTTCATGGTGTCTTTCTGTAAGTAGAGCAGTGTTGATTTTGTGAACCATGCTATTATAATTTTCAGTTTATTTAAGGGTTCACTTCCTGTATTAACGAAATCTAAGATCCTGGCTTGTTTTGACGTTGGTTGGATTAGTATAAATGCCAGCACTATGTGTTCCCAAAATTACCACACCTGCCTTTTCATCTCTCTATCTGCCCCTTCGCCTCTTATGACCAATCTCTCTCCAACTTCTCCTCTCCTCTCTCACTGTCCAATTGTTCCGATGGTAGTTCTAATTACCAAGACACTGTTCCCACTTCTGATCATCCTACCCAATCTAGAGACCTACCTTTATTGGATGGAATTCGACCTCACTCTAATAGCCAACCCAATTCAACTGGATCCACTGCCTGCACAAATGCCCTCAAATTCCGTTTGGGAGTTAATGGCAATTCTCAAGTGCCCCCATTTGAACCAAAACCTCGTACTAAACTTCCAAGAAATAATTCTGCAGGGCTCCTTCCCATAGGTCAGATTTCCCAACAAGTTGCTCAAACTGAAACTGAACCATCAATGACCCAATTGCCTCCACACCCTCCCCTTATTCATATGGAAGAATTACTTGTTGTCTTCTTGGGAAAATTTGGGGGGAATCTCTGCCCTTGCCTGCTATTATCTACAAAACAAAAAAGGATTGGTACTTTGTTAAAGGGCAGATTGACTATATTGGATCATTGATGCTGGGAACGACAGGGTTATGCTTAGGTTTGCAAACTCTAAGGATAGAATGCTTGTTTATGATCAGAGGCCATGACATGTGAATGGGCTAAACTTTGTAATCCATAAATGGACCCCATTTTTTAACCTGTATTTCACCTCTATTAGTAGAATTGACCAGTGGGTACGAGTCCCTAGGTTACCATGAGAGTTTTGGTATAAAGACTCTTAGAGCATTCGCATTGGTGATCCAAAAGTTTGGATCACAAGTGGGGCCCATAACCTCCACATCATCTCACAAGCCAACTTTTTTTTTCTTCTCTACATCCTATGGACACCAACTTGGATCACCAAATAAAATAATATTTTGTAGACCCCACTACATCCATATTATTGGGTTTTAGACTTTTAAATGCTTAGTTGGCAAAAAAAAAAGAGAGAGAATGTGTGGGGGGCGGATCATGGCCATGAGCTGGACCGTGGGACGAGCGAAGCGGATTACTGATGCATGGTATTGCTTAGACTGTGAGCCAAATTTTTGGCTCACGAGCCTTGCATTGCAGATGCTCTTACAGATCTCCTCAAATCTGCGGGCCCCATAGTTAAAGTCGATCAAAATACGCTTTTGCGCCTTAAAGACAAGTTTGCCCGTGTCTGCCTGAACATTAATACAATCCAACCCTTACCTGGTAGTCTCACTATAGTGAGAGGTGGGTTGTCAATGAGAGTTTCCCTCCTTCTTGAACTTTGCCCCTTGTGTGGTAGAGACTCCCACCAACTGGATGGTTGTCCCAAGTTACCCTCCCGAAAAAGAATTAAAGTTGTGGTCCGGAAATTTGATGAGGCCGATGGTTCTCCACAAACTGAGGTTCCTTCCTCCTCCTCTAATGCTCCCCCTGCACCAAACGATAATTGGGTCAGTGTCCCCAAAGAAAAGAGTCAGACCTCTTCATGGCCCTCGCCATAGGAAAGCTTCCAATTTGAACCCTCAGGATACTACTCCTCCTTAATCTGTTGCCCCAGCTTCGACTCAGGTAGCTGCCCAACCTGTTATGACTGAGTCACAAGGGCCAAGCCCGCCTGCCCCCAATGGGACTCTTTTGGCAAACCCTATTGCAATAAAGCCTCAAGGTGACATTTCTCCTAACTCTGACCCTCTTCTTGCTATGGAAGATGATGTGGATGAGGGAATGTATACTGATGAGAACGTTGATATGTTCCTTAACCTTGAGAATATTGAGGATGTGGAAATGTCAACGAACTCTACCAAAAGCAAAAGGATTGAAGAGGTTGAGGAGTGCAGGTCACATGCTTAATTGCATTTAAGTTGGTTTTTTGCTTATGAATATGGACTTCTTTTTGCTGACTGGGTCTTTCTTTTTGCTCATGGTCTTTCTTACTACGTGGAGTAGACGTTCCATCCAGAGATTTAAGTACCTCGCCTGCTTATGTATCCTCCTAGTTCTTGTATTATGGATTCCTACACTCTATGTTATTATACCACCTAGTTTTCGGATGGTTCATAACTTTTGGGATGCAAATGTTAGCATCATTTGGAGAGGAATCTGTATTGTTGACCACTTTGCCACTGATCTTTATTATTTAACCAAATTGGAGTGTTATGATGATTATGGTTTGGAATTGAGTTGTTCAACCCACCCCTATGCATATATCACGCCTATGTGTATATTTACTGGTTGAGTTCCATTGTATTTGCTTTGATGCTCAGCACTGTGGCTATGTACATGCAAATGGGTGGTTGTTGGATAGTACCTAAGTTCAATAAAATTAGTTTTGCTCTCGGCTTTGGTGAGGAGTCTATTTTCTGGAGCTTATGGTATAGTTCCCTACTCATTTCCAAGTCAATGATGCAAATTAATAAGTTTGAGACTTCCCCTCTAAGTCCCCTTTTAGGATGCTTACCATACGTTTATTGGAGTGAGTTACCAATATTCCTAGGTTGTTCAACAGACCGCCTTCGGGCTTCGAAAAATTGAGAATCCAATCCAGCTCGTGTAGTGTGCTACTATGACAAGTTTATACAATTTGTTGTACATGACTCACTCATTGTGTTTTTGTTTAATCAAAGAATATGTAGCCAAGTTCTTTTTAGTGGTCTATATGTTAACAAGAGCACACCCCTATTTGGTGCCAACCCCATTGATCTGATGAGGCTCAAAAACCCAGGTAATGATTCAAAGTTTGCTAAAAGCAAAAACAATGGTGAGCCAGTTTTTGGCTCACCAATTGGGCCCTACTACTGCCACATCAGCCATCTCTTCAACTTTTTGCCTGACAATCTTTACTCTCTGTAATGGTTGGCTCACCATTTTCCATCACCAAATAAAATAATACCCATAAACCCACATCCCAACACACCATTACTTTTTTAAAATCTAAAAAACAAACAAAATAACAATATAGCTTAATAAAAAACAAAAAAAAATAAAATAAAAGGGGAGGGGGGAAGGCTCACGGTAGGCAGCCGCTCGCCGGCCCGCTGCCCCCTTCCCCACCGCGGCAAGTGGCCAAGCCAGATTTTGGCTCCCTCACCCTCTTTTCTTGGCCCGCGAGGCATCTATTGTGGATGCTCTAATGGGCTAGCAAGCTCCCTTCTTATTTCGAACCTGGATGCTAGCATGGACACCATTACTAAGCAAAATAATCTTCAGCATATGCTTAGCTTGTGTGTGAATGTCAAATGCCTTGCTAATTTTTACATTTGCTTCGACATCAAACCCATGATTCCAACACTATTCTTGGAAATGCATAGTGGTCGAAAGTATCGTCTTCTATTATTGAACAACCATTGTATATTATTCTTCTACACATGGGATTCATGATTCCCCCTGGACCAACTCAGCATAAGTATCTTTCGACAACAAATTGTACGCCAACAAATGGGTTCTACTAATATTACTCTGTTATGAAAATAATAAGTTGGAATATCCAAGGTGTTAAAAAACCATAAGTTGTTCAAGAAGTCCAATTCCTAATAAGAACTCACAAAGTAGATATGATCTTCTTGATAGAAACAATGGTCAATGAAAAAAATATAAAGAAAATTTTATCTCTATTGGGATTTGAGCATTTTGACTATGTCCTACTGACTAATCATGCAGGGGGAATTGTAGTATTATGGAATAATGAAATAATTCATGCATCCACTATGCTAAAAGAATCATGAGTGATTCACATGCTAATACATGATCCTAAAAAAGCACAAGATTCAGTAATTTTAAGAATTTACGCACTAGCCCAGGCTAGAGACAAAGATACATTTTGGGAGCACCTCTTACAACTTAATCATGTTATTGATGTACCCTGGTGTCTAATGGGAGACTTCAATGAACTTGCTAGCCCTAATGAAAAAAGAGGGGGACAGACATATCCTAACAAGAAGTTTCAAAGACTTAATAATTTTGTCTCGGCTATTGATGCAGAATGTATCCAAGTTAATGGAGACTTGTTCACTTGGAAAAAGAAAGTGCATACTCATCTTGTTTATAAAAGATTAGATAGAGCTATAGCTAGGAAAGATTAGACTTCCATTCACCCCAACGCCTTTGAGGTGCATGGCAGTTTTACATGCTTAGATCGTAGGCCTATCATAGTTTCATCTAACCTTCTGCAAGAAAGGCAAAAAGCATTCCCCTTTCGATTCTAGAACTTTTGGTGCAAATACCAACAACTTGATACTACAGTAACCAACAGTTGAAAGAACAATTTCAAAGGAGCCAACATGTTCAATTTTGCTAAGAAACTCAAAAATGTCAAGTATGAAATCAAAGGTTGGTCAAAAAATCACTTTGGTAACTTCCATGAAAAAATGGAGGAAAATATGCAAAAAATAGAGTACGTGGAAGATAAACACCTTTCAGATTTGAATAGCTATAGACTTAATTCCTGGATGTTACAACTTTTGAAACAAAGAGAAAAAATGATGCTATTTAACCAGAAATATTGGGGCAAACTACGGAGAAAAGAATGGTTAGAAAATGGGGATAGAAATACTAAATTCTTTCAGCGTAGAGCAAACGCTAGAAGAAAAAAGAAAATGGTCATCGAACTTCGAGATGACAGTGGTCTATGGATAAATGAACATAAGACAATAGTTGAAAAATTTACATCAAATTATACCAAAATGTTTAAGTCAGGTCACAGTAGCCAAAGAACCCTACCCAAGGTAGGTGTCACTAACTTGATTTCAGACCATAAGAATAGTGAACTTATAAGACTCCCAAATTTAGAAGAAGTCAAACAAGCCGTCTTTAGCATTGACTCCAATAAAACACCGGGATCTGATGGTTTCGGGTCAGGTCTTTTTAAGAACTATTGGCATATTATTAAAAAAGACTTATTCAATTGCATAATTGAATTCTTTACTAAAGGAAAAATTCTAAAAGAAATTAATCATACCTTCATAGCACTTATCCCAAAAGTTGACAATCCTGTACAAATTACTCAATTTAGGCCTATTAGCCTCTGCTCAACTACCTATAAGATCATTGCCAAGATCCTTGTTAACTGATTGAGGCCACTACTCGATAAATTAATATCTCCCTTTCAAAGCGCCTTTATCCCAGGACATTCTATTCATGAAAACATTTTACTTTCGCACGAAATAATGCATAAATTCAAAACCCTCAAGAGTAAAGCGTCATGGGTAGCAGTCAAACTAGATATAGAAAAAGCATACGATAGAATGGAATTGGATTTTATTTTGAAATGTTTTCAAGAAATGGGCGTTCACCCAATATGGAATAAGTGGATTCTTGCATGTATCTCTTCAATATCTTACTCGGTCATTGTAAATGACAAACCTAATTGCTTGTTCACCTCGACAAGAGGCATTAGACAAGGAGATCCCCTTTTCCCTTATATTTTCATCATATGCATGGAAGCTCTAAGTCTCAGGCTACTAAAAGAAACGAACAGGCGGACATAAAGATTAGGGATTAAAATTTGTTCGAGGAGGTCTCTCACTATTCCTGGTCTGTTCTTAACAGATGATTGCTTACTTTTTTGCAAAACCAACTATAGTAGCTGTACGACTCTGAAAATAATCCTAGATAAGTTCTGCTCTATTTTCGGGCAACTAGTTAACTACCACAAATCAATACTTACATTTTCATGCAACACATCTTCTACACAGAAGCAAGTAGTAATAGGCATCTTCAACATTCCCCATAGCGACTCCCTAGGCAAGTACCTGGGTTGCGCTCTCTTTCAAGGTAGACCCACCAAATCCACCTTCCAAGAGATTATTCACAAGGTCACCGCTAAACTACAAGGTTGGAAAGCAAACTGCTTATCTAAAGCAGGAAGAACAGTATTAATACAATCTCAATTAGAATCATTACCAGCACACAATGCAATGTTTTCAATTGCCAATGACCACTAGTTGCCACCTACATAAACTTAGAGAGAGTTTTTTTGGAGTAAATCAAACATAGAAAATGGAATTCCACTCATAGCGTGGAATACAATCTTCTTGCCAAAAAGCAAAGGTGGACTAGGGCTACAAAGAACATAAGCTATCAATAAAGCATTCCAGTGTAAACTAGCATGAAAAGTTCTTACCAATGATTCTGGCATATGAACTCGAACCATGATAGCAAAATATCTCCACAATGTGGATTTCCTTAACTACAAGAGAAAAAGCAATGACTCCCCAGTATGGAAGAACCTTCTAAAATGCAGAAATTTAGTAAGTCAAGGTGTTATATGGAAACTAGGAAACAGAGAAAATATTTCCTTTTGGTATGATGATTGGATAGAAAATAAGAACTTAGTTGACATCATAGGTGTAGATGAAGAAAACATTCCTAACCCGCCAATTAAAGTCTATGACTTTATTCACCAAGACAAAGGTTGGGACATTCCCAAACTTGCCCAAGCTCTCAATAATCACCCGATCATTCTAAAAATACAAGGGATTTCTATTCCTATTCACGATACCAAGGGTTCCTTTTGCTGGGGCTTTAAATCCGCAACACGGATAACACAAGGCACACATCTAAATGACTCTTATGAATAGCCATTTAAATGGATTTGGCACATAGACACCATGCTAAAAATTAAAATTTTTTTGTGGCAGCTATGCCATAAAGCAACCCCTACTAGAGGGAACCTCTTAAAAAGGGGACTAAACATTGACCCAGTTTGCCTTACTTGCTTAGGCGACATTGAATCAACTGAACATCTCTTTAACGAATGCCATGTGATAAAGAATGTCTGGGAACTAGCTAATAAACACAAATGGTTCCCAATCCAATTTTTCCCTCTTAAAAGGGGACTGAACATTGACCCAATTTGGCTAAATTGCTTAGGCGACATTGAATCAATTGAACATCTCTTTAACGAATGCCATGTGATAAAAAATGTCTGGGAACTAGCTAATAAACATAAATGGTTCCCAATCCAAGTTTTACGTATTGAATGTGATGAGATGGTTGATGCCCTCTAGAGGATAAAGTTGTCACGAAACCCAAAGCTGCTTTAAAAATTCTCCTTTTCTTATCTGGAACATATGGAAAGATAGGAATGCAACAATTTTTGACAATAGATTTTTTTAACTCTTTAGGGTGCTTAATACAAGCAAAAAAGGCAAATGCTGAATGGAGAATCTGAACTTGTATGTCGGTGGAACACTACAATAGGGGAACTTCTTCTCCCCTTTCCACCTCAATCCACCTTGTAATATGGGACCCTCAGCCTCCAGGATTCTTCAAAATTAACTTTGACTGATCAATCATCAATTTGTCAGCGTCCAGTGGGTATGTAATACGTGATTGGACTGGCAAACTACTCAAAGTGAGAACAGCATATTATGGGAATACATCAATACTTGAGGCAAAAGCTAGAGCGCTTAGAGACGGAGTTAAAGCAGCGATACATGCCGGCTTCAATAATATTTGCATCGAAGGTGACAATCTAATAGTAATCCAGGCACCAAAAGGAAATATCCTTGTCCCATGGCAAATTTCCATACTATCGAAGATGTTCGAACTTCGCTTCACCAAGGTACCCATTTCAACATAAATCATATCTATAGAGAGGCAAATATGGCAGTAGACTGGTTGTCTAAATTCGGATATTATATAACAGCCTCTTTCTCTTCATATGTATGTTTTTCCCCTGATCTTAGGTCTCTTTCAGCGGAGGATGTAGTTAGTCATACTCTTGTGAGAAGATGTGTCTAACATTTTTATGTGCTTCTCGTTTTACCATTGTGAAAAAAAAATGTGTCATAATTAAATGCAAGAAGGTCAACACTTTGATCATTAATTGGCGTCATGGGTGTTTATGAGCATGAATCCCTGATTCACTTGTTTAAAGTGAACTTTATTTACTTATTTTCATGGTTTGTAACGAAAACGGTATTTCTTTATTTTGGAGAAACGCATATGGATGATGTGATTTCTACAATTCATGATTATTTATTTTATAGGCGGACTTGCAAGGTTATGGTTATGTTATTTCATAATTTATACAACAATAACACCACCACCTCCTAGTGTAGGTCCCGCTTTCTCGGGATCTAGGGAGATAATCCTATCCCGCCAAAGTCTCTTATCC
The DNA here is from genome assembly GCA_017589665.1 of Selenicereus undatus. Taxonomy (NCBI): domain Eukaryota; kingdom Viridiplantae; phylum Streptophyta; class Magnoliopsida; order Caryophyllales; family Cactaceae; genus Selenicereus; species Selenicereus undatus. The sequence continues at coordinate 92,639,059 of JACYFF010031957.1, forward strand.
TTAGCCATGTTCTCCGTCAATCCTACAACTTTCAAGTTCTCTGTAGTCACCTCGTCCAACTCTTCTTTGTTCGTCTCCTCCCTCTTTTACCTTCGGAGATGTTAATCCTCTCACATATCCTCACTGGAGTATCCACGCTCGTTCTTTTCACATGGCCAAACCATCTGAGTCTTATTTATCTCATTTTATCTTCGATGGGAGCCACTTTATTTAAGTTCTTGATTGCTCTATTCCTAATTATACCTCTACCAGCATCCTTACCCGTAGAGAGGCTGATTCCAAGAGACTCATAAGAACAAAATTTTATGAAAACATTTCATAGAAGAAGGATTTTGTGAAAATATTTAATCGAAAAAATTAAGGATACGTAGCTAGGAATGGACTGAGAAATACTAATAAATCATGTTGTCATAACTATGTAAATATAAGTACAATGTAGCAGAGGAATGTACTACACCTTAACAACTAGAGATAGGCAAACAATGTTTCTTCCCAGATGTAAGTACTAACCTAAACCCTAAACCCTAAGCCCTAAAACCTAAACCTAAACCCTAAACCGAAAGATAACTACGAGGCCATCTCTCTTCGATTTAAGATCTTAATCCTATCCCGCCAAAGTCTCTTATCCTTAGCCATGTTCTCCGTCAATCCTACAACTTTCAAGTTCTCTCTAATCACCTCGTCCAACTCTTCTTTGGTCGTCTCCTCCCTCTTTTACCTTCGGAGATGTTAATCCTCTCACATATCCTCACTGGAGTATCCACGTTCGTTCTTTTCACATGGCCAAACCATCTGAGTCTTATTTATCTCATTTTATCTTCGATGGGAGCCACTTTATTTAAGTTCTTGATTGCTCCATTCCTAATTATATCTATTATCCTCGTCTCTGCTACTATCAACATTTGAACCTGTGCCTTTTTCAGAGGTCAATACTCTAATCTATATAGTACAACAAGTCTAACCACCATACGATAGACTTTGCTTTTGCTTTTCAATCGTATAGGCACCCTCTTATCACACAACACACCTGAGGCATGCTTTGATTTTTGCCAACCCACTTTATTCGCTGGTTAATATCTTCGTCAATATCCCCATTCTGCTATATGATCGTGCCTAGATATTTAAACTTATCGACCTTTGGTGTTGTCGTTCCATCAATGGTGACTTCTCCCCCCTGTCTACCCTTCAACTGAAACAGCAATGTAGGTATTCCGTTTTCGATCTACTTACTCTAAAACTTCTAGATTCCAATGTATGTCTCCATCGCTCCAACTTATCATTAACTCTTGGTCTGATCTCATCAATAAAAACAATGTCATATGCGAATAACATACACCACGGTTACTCATCTTGAATTCCTTTTGTAAGTTCATCCATAACTAGAGTGAAAACAAAAAGGCTTAAGACGGAACCCTGATACCAATGTAGATGTTATTGGTAACCCCTCCTAGCGTCCTAGCACTCGCCCTGCCTCCCTTGTACATATCCTTAACAACTCGAATATACGCGGGTGACAGTCCTTTCTTTTCCAAGCATCTCCATAATACTTCACACGGAAATCTATCATATGCTTTTTTCAGGTCAATGAACACCATATGAAGATCTACCTTTCTACCTTTGTACAATTCCATGAGTCTTCTAAGGAGGTAAATCGTCTCTATGGTCGACCTGCCTGACATAAAATCAAATTGGTTTTCTGTTATCAAAATATTCTTTCGTAGCCTTTTCTCAATCACCCTCTTTTATAACTTCATAGTGTTATTGACCAATTTTATGCCTATAAAATTATTATAATTTTAAATATCACATTTGTTCTTGTGCAATGAGATGACTGTACTAAACCTCCATTCTTTGGGCATCTCAGCGGTCCTAAAAATAACATTGAAAAGCTATGTTAGCAACTCTAATCAATCTTTACCCAAACACTTCCACACTTCCACCGGTGTTTAATCTAGACCCTCTATCTTCCCATTAGTCATGCGCTTTAAGGTCTCTTTAATCTCGTCCTTCCTGATGTGTCCACACAATTGAGAATCAAGACACCTCTCACTATACTCTCGTTCCCTACTTCGAATATGTTCGATCACTTCACCATTGAGGAGTAGGGCTGATAAAAATTCGGGTTCGGGTTAATTGAGGTCCGGAGAAATCAAACATTGAAACAAAAATTTCATACTCGGACCCTGTTCGGATTACAAATCGGACACTTTGACCAGACCCTGACTCGGACCCGGACCTGAATGTTTGATGTCCGGACCCAGTTGTCCGAATGTTCGAATTTTGTGATATGATTTTAGGACATTCTGACCGAAATTTTGTGTAACCGAACCCGAATCCGATTTTTTAATGTCCGAACCCAGTTGTTCGAATTCGTTTTTATAAAATTTTCTAAAGAATTTAAACTAAAATTACATATAAACATAGTTGTCCGATGTCCGAACTCGATTGTTCGATTGTCCGAGTTAGGGATGGTAACGGGTCGGATTCGGATCGGATATATAGACATCCAAATCCGATTCAATTAATAATCGTATTTGAAAATCCAATCCAAATCCGTCTCCATTGGATAAAATGTTAAATCGGATTCGGATTGATTTCGGATTGGATTAAATTCGGATATGATCAGATATAATCCGATTATATGTTTTTATTCAGTGTTTGCACAACTTTTTATTTCCAACCTTATTTTTTCTCACTTATAAGTGCAATATTAAATACCTCTTTAATGTCAAATAACTTTTTAAATTAAACATTTTAATGTGTTAAAGTAAAAATGTGTTGGAAAAAGAAAATGCAAATTCACTTTATAGTGAAAGGGATATACAATAGTACAACAGCTGGAAGGAAAGGGATAAAGTACATCTTTGATTGATAAAGATAAGAGAGTGAGAAAAAGATCACGAGAAGAAGAAATTAGCTCAGAAAGAAGAGTGTACTGCACATAGAGTGTAGACCTTGTGTGGATTTTTGAGAGTTATTATATTAGGATTTTCCTATCTTCAAAAAAAAGTTGAAATTATTAGAAAAAGATATCGGATCGGATGTTAATCGGATCAGATGGACTTTCCTCCAAATCCGCTCGGATTTGAGTCGGATTCGGATTATTTTTTTCGAACTCTGAGTCGAATTATTTTTTATCGAATTCGAATCGGATAATCTTGCCTCGAATCGGATTGGATTTGCATCGAATTCAGACTATACTGTCATTCCTAGTCCAAACTCGAAACGGTTCAAAAATTTAAACAACCTGAACCCGAATGTCCAAACCCGAACCCTACTCGGATTTAAATTCGAACATCACTGGTTGTCCGAATTTTAAATTCGGACATAAATTTGGTGACCGTACTCGATTTTTTTTGGATCGGACAAATTCGGATAATCGGGTCGGATAGATTTTTGCCAGCCCTATTGAGGAGTTCGGAAAAGTACCTTCGCCATCTCTCCCTGATTTCTACATCTTCAGACAACACCTTATCATTTTTATCTTTGATGCACCTTAAAACACCCAAATTCCTTATTCTTCTTTCCCTAGCCCTTGCTAGTTTAAAGACTACCTTCTCATCTTGGTCTTTAGTTTTTTTATATAACCTATCATAAGCCATGCCCTTAGGTGCAAAAAAAGTTTTCTTGGCTACCTTCTTTATTGCCTTATATCTAACTCTACTAATCTTTTTCTCTTTGTCCGTTCTGCTGATAATGAAATCAGCGTATGCCTCTTTTTTCTCATTGATTTTCTCCTTTACCTACTCATTCCACCACCAAACTCCGTTCATTTTGTTACCACCTCTCCTAGATGTACTTAGGATTTTGTTAGCCGACCTTCAAATACATTCTGTCATTGCCTCTCACATTGTATCTACATCCTCTACCTACCTCCAAGCTCCTTCTTTAATAATCATCTCTGATAACTTCACAGAGTTTTCCTTAGCAAGGATCCACCACTTAACTCTAGGGTCCCAAACACTCATCTTCTTCCACTTTGAACATTTGAACTCCACATCCAACACTAGCAACCTATGCTGAGTTCCTAAATGGTCACTAGGTATCACCTTACAATCCTTACATAACCTTCGATTATCCGCCCTAATAAGGAAGTAACGAATTTGAGTCTTTATGGAACCACTCTTAAAGGTCACCAAGTGGTCCTCATTCTTCTTAAAATAGGAGTTTACCACCAATAATTCATGGGCAACTGCAAAGTCCAAAACAAAAACTCCTTCGTTGTTTCTCTCCCCATAACTGAAGCCTCCATAAGCCGTATCGTACTCGCCTGAGTCTACACCAATATCATATGTGAACAAATGTGTGTTCTACAAAATGACATTGATCATGGAGCAATATCCTTAATTTGGTAGGGTAATATTATGATATATATGGTCAAATCAAATGTAAGTTGAAAATATAATTTTCATAGAAAATCAAGATGACTTTGATTTTGTAAGGACAACGATGTGAACCATCCAAATGTTGTTGGGTTAAGTCATGGTTATGAACATTAACATTATGGTATTTTTAATCATGTACATGTTGGGAGTATGATTTTATTCTATGCAAAAGAATAACATTTTGATTAGTGAGTATTATGCTTATCAATTAAATTATAACCATATAAATACTTCATAAGAGTTGGATAAGGGTTAGGGTTATGAATATTGCTTACTTTGCATGTCTTGTAGGCTCAAGTATTTGAGATTTAGGAAGGAATATCATATTACTTTTAAAGTGAAATGGATTTACTCAAAAGCTTACACAATATATAGTGTGATTTTACCATGGCTTCTAATAACGATGGTTTGTTCATGTTTATGGTGGGGTACAATTTCTTAGAAGTTCAAAAATGTTCCACGGTACTAATTAGTCAAGATAAATATGATTATAATCATGATATATTTAAGGTTATAGAATGATGTTCAACAGAAAGAGGATATTGACGAAGATATTAACCAGCGCCTAAAAGTGGGTTGGTAAAAATTGAAGTATGCTTTAAGTGTGCTGTGCGATAAGAGGATGCCTTTAGGATTAAAAGACAAAGTTTATATAAGAATGATTAGATGAATGTGTGGTTATACGAGAATAGATATAATTAGTAATGGAGTAATCAAAGACTTAGCTGAAGTGGCTCCTATTGAAGATAAGATAAGAGAAAAAAGACTTAAATGGTTTAACCATGTGAAAAAAAGTGTGGATACTGTAGTGAGAAGATATGAGAGGATTAACATCCCCGAAGGTAAAAGAGGGAGGGGACGACTAAATAAGAGTTTAGATGAGGTGCTTCGAGAGGACTTCAAGTTGTAGGGTTGACAGAGGATATAGCTCAAGATACGAGACTATGGTAGGATAGGATTAAGATCTTAGATATCAGAAAGTTGGTTTCATAATTGCCTTTTAATTGCAGTAGGGTAGGTTTGGTTGTGATTTTTTTTGTATGTCGTGTTTGTAGGCAGGTAATACGTGTGTCCGAGAAGAGACATTGTTTGCCTACATCTATTTATTAAGGTATACTATCTTCCTCTGTCATGTTGTACTTATATTTACATAGTTACTGCCACATGATTTATTAGTATTTCTCACTTCATTCCCTGATGCTTATCCTTAGTTTTTCTCCATAAAATATTTTCACAAAATCCTTTGTCTATAAAATATTTTCATAAAATTTAGTTTTGTGAGTCTCTTGAAATCAGCCTGCGGATAGGGATGCCGATAGAGGTAAGGTTGCCTACATCTGGATTTTCCTAGATCCCTCGAAAGCAGGGCCCATACTAAAAAGTGGTGGTGTTGTTGTATTAGCTAGTCTGGACTAATATGAGCATGGCTATCATATATTTAAGGCCATGGAATGATATCTATCTATCCAATGGCCTTAGCAATAGGGATGGATAAGAGCCATGATCCAATCATCAATGACAGGCGTACCACTCAAACCGGGTAAGATGCCAAGCCTTGAGTTTAATGTGGTGAAGTTTGTTATATAGATGCTTGCAAGCACTACTCTAATTATATTCCATCCAATGTTTGAGTGCTTGGATTACCTGTACGTAAGAAAAGGGCTAAGCAAAAGCTCTTAATAGACTTTTCAATAGTGAATAGTTGGTACGTCATAAAATATGGGAATGTGTTTTAAAGAGTAAAAAGAGTCCACCTAAGTGAGTGTGAAGTATCTCCACTTTAAAGAGCCAAAGGGGTTGGCTCAATGTAGTCCTGAAGGATATGGACACATAGCCTTAAATTGTAAGCGTATTTTGAGATTTATGTGTGAGATGTATAGCCATAGAAGATATATAGTTCAAAGACTTATCCACTATTACATTTAGACTACTTGAACTTACAATCACCTAGTGAAAATTCAAGTCGTGAGATACTTTCATTATGTATAAATGTCCCTGTTCTCTCTGAAGTTTGGATTAATATCTTCCCCCATTGTTGAAATGGGGAGGGATTGAGAAAATTAATATAGGGTTTTTCCTGCTATTGAAAAGTTGAGGGGTTTTTGGAAAACGTTAAGAGCGGCAAAAACAAAGGGCGTAATAGGCAAACCGTGGCACCCCCCACAAGTTGTGGTAGGTTGGGCAAAGTAGGATTTTGTAGTCTCGACAGCAGTGAGGGCAACAGGTTGCCCCTGGCCGATGCCACGGTCCATGGTAGTCAGTTCTCTATTATTTTGCCTATCCAAAACTTGGATAATGATGCCATGTCATTTGTCTCCAAAATTTCTCACCTATCCTATCCTTTCTAGGGCTTTTTGGCATATCATAAAGGCCATGGAAAAGTAGAGAGAAATGGGGAACAAGATGGACCGAAACCACACTCCCGTGTATTGAACTTGAGAAAACTCGAGTATCTACACTTGTCCTATTAGTGTTTTATCTCAAAGGCTATTTGTGATATGTAATAATAAGTCTTACAGAAAGTGATTTTGTTTACAATTTGTTAGTTTATCTATTCATCTACTACCTATTTTTCCGACACCTTGAAGATAAGTCAAAATCATTGGGCATTTGTTTGATAGTTAGCATGTACGCCGTTATGCTGGCCCATATTGCCTCCCATGTGGGGGCCTGGTTTGTGCTTACCTAAACAATTCAATCTTAGTAGGCTTTAAATGCTTTGTGTCGGTCTATCTGGCAGCCCATTTCTTGTGCTGATCACACTTTGCCATTGGAGACATATGGCCATTAACATCTGTTGCGTGCCCTTGATTGCATGCATATTTTCTTTTTCTCTGTCTCCCCCTCTTTTTGCTTCTCACAATTTTTTTTCTGGTCATGTCTCAGTTTTTTTTTTTTTTTTTTTTGTGGGTTTTGCCTTAAACTCGCATATCTTTTGCATATATTTTTCTGGTCACCTCTGTTTTCTTATTACTTCATCCTTTTTTTTTTTGGAGCAAAGAAAAATATCTTGAGTGCTCAGGCCATCATATCTAAAAAAATTATATTGTAAGACATATTTTTGAAGAAAATAGTTGGACCATTAAAGAGATCCAACAAAAAAAGATTTAGATCTAATTAAAAACTTTCTATGACTGGCTCATATAAATATTGGATATTTTTCTATTTCATTTATCTCTTTATGAATTTATATGTGAATTATTTTAAATGAGCATTTATTTAATATTTAGATGAGCATTTTGTATAGTTAAGCGTTTGCGGAGGTGAATATTTGTTTGATAGTTAGACAACATCTTTGAATATGAAGGTGAACGTAATAATTGGTCTAGAAACATTGATAGCATGTATTTAATTTGTCATATAGATAGGCATTTCGATTGTATGCAAATAAATATTTTTTTGTATGTTGTTAAGCATTTTAATTTTCACACAAATGAGAATTTTTTAAGCATAAAGATGAGCATTTTAGTTTGTACATTTACTGATAATCTGATATTAATAACATATTTTTTGATATATTGATAATCATTTTAGTTGTTCGAAGACATTGTTTGGTTACATTTTAGAGCTATTTTTTTTATCAAATACATTTTACAACTATTACATAGATATTGATGAGCATTTACTTGATATATTGACAAGCATTCTTTTAACCATGTTTTCGCACATAAACTAATTTGAAAAACTAATGTTAATTGGAAAACAACGAAAAGTTGCTTAAGAGTTTTATTAATACGATAGTTAAAAAAGCATTATCTGTTGAAATCTAAAATGTTTATAAGTATATAAAATAAATGTTCATCAATATTTATAAATCTATTTTCACTAGCATTGGTAAAGCGACTGAAAAAATGAAGATAAATGGATAAAAAAACATAACTAATTGATAATTTAGTAACCAAAAATATATAAAAAACTAGCGTAAATGTTTTTTAAAAATGAAGAGTTAATTAGGAGTTTTATGAATAGTATAATTAAAAAAATGCTCACCTATTAATAAGTAAACTGCTTATTATATATCAAATAAATGCGTGTCGATATCTATAAATTAATCACTGCTCATGAGCATTTATAAACCAACTGTAATATTTATCTCCACACCAAATAAATGCTCATCTCTGTACCAAACAAATACTCGTATGAAAATACTCAACAATTTGTTCATCTAAGATGGCTTTGATATAGGAATTAGTGCTCATCAGTATTGATGAACAACGCATCATCTTATTTTTGCCATACGTGTCTTAGGCTACAAAACCTGCTATTTGTTTTCCTTTTGTCTCCTGGGATTTCATCCCCCCCCCCCCCCCACAAACCAAACTTTATCTAATTTTTCCTTCAATTTTCTTGTTTTCATATATTTATCATAACTTGCCAAACATTTACATGGTCATGATGCAGGTATTTTGTATGATGTTTATATAAGCATTTTGAAGCATAAAGATAAGCGGTTTTTCTTTTTTTTGTTTGGGTACTTGTAAAGGTAAACATTATGCACAGTAACTTGGAGATGTTGATAAGCATATATTTGGTATATAGTTAAGCATTTTATTATTTAAATATTAATATTTGGGCCATGTTGTCAATCTGATTAGTTTGTAAATAAATGTTAGTGAGAATTTCTTCATGTTTCATAAACATATGGATTCTTTGCATATAAGCATTTTGGTTTTTAGTTGAGAAATTAAAATCATGAACTTGTTGTATAACTCAATAAAATTGAAAATGAATATTAAAAAAAAACTAAATGTAACTGAAAAAATTTAAAAACCCCAACATAAATATGTTTTTGCGCATTTATTTGTATATTGCTAAGTGTATTTGTTCTTTTATATATCAATGTCTTTGCTTTTTTAATAAGATGATTTTGGGAAGTAAAACTAGTAAACTGATTATATAATTTAATAAGTAAATTAATGAAAAGGAATACTGAAATGCCCCAATGCAACTAGAAAACATATGAAAAAAAAATCGAGTAGTCCAACCTTTAAAAAGGAAGAGAAGATCCAAAAAATGCTAGAAATAATAAAAATAATTGCATGAAGACAAAATAATAAACTAGTTTCATAATTGGACAAATGAAAGTTCGATAAAATAATCATTTACATGAAACTGATATAAGCATTTTGTATGGTATTTTTATAGGTATTTGTCATGTAAAGATAAACATTATAGTAAGGTTGTAGATGTCGATGAGCTTAATTTTTGGTATATTAATAAGCATTTGTTATTTACAGATCAATAATTTGGGTCATTTCATCTATTTGATTTGCAAATGTTAGTGAGAATTTATTTGTGTATTGATAAACATATTGGGTCCTTATATATAAGCATTTTGATTTTTACTATAAAATCATTTTGAGAAAATTAAACTAGCAAACTTGTTATATAATTCAACAAATAAAAAATTGATAAAGATCATTAAAAAACCTCAAATCTTTATATTATAAATGCTAAAATGTGTAAGGGGTTGAGTGTTGAGAAAATGAAAAATGATAACATGAGAGTGAATTTGTGATATATGTTGCTTCACAACCGTTGATCAAAATTTTAGGCAATCTTAGCACTTGGATTTATTTCAATAACCGTCTCAATAGATAGCACACGTAATAATCTCTTTATTTACTGGACACATTAGGTCTCAGGTTCGATTCCTCCCTCCCTCATAGTATTATACTCTTTACTGGGCACATTAAGTCTCAGGTTCGATTTCCCCCTGTCTCATTGTATTGTATTGCCCTTTGTGACTCATATGGACAAAACGTTTTTGATTTCCATAATTACTATTAATATTTTGTATTTTTCAATACAAATATAAATTTGAGCATGTATTATTATAGATAATGGAATAATAAATACGATTTCCATGATTATTTTCATTATTACCATTGTTGTTGTTGCTGTTATTATTGTTGCCGTCGTCATCTTTCTGTTTGAATTTGATAACATAGTCAATATTAATTATAATCATCTAATAATTATCAAAGAGAGATTAAGAGATTATAATGGATATAAAATTTTTTATTAGCATCATTATTACAGAATACGTTCATATTTTAGAAGTTTTAACTTAAGGAAACCAAATTATAATTACCGAACAAGCTATAAAATCTTATGTGACACCTCATTATTAACACATAATATAATATACACAATTATAAAGAAATAATAAACATGTTTGATTTCCATGATTGTTATTAATATTTTGTATTTTTCGATACAAATATAAATTTGAGCATGTATTATTAGAGATAATAGAAAAATAAATATGATTTTCATCATTATTTCCATTATTACTATTGTTGTTTATGTCGTCATTGTCGTTGTCGGCGATATTATCTTCCTCTTTGATTTTGATAACGTAATCAACATTAATTATGATCATCTAATTATCGAAGAGAGATTAAGAGATTATAATGGATATAAAAGGTTTTATTATTCCATTGTTACTATTAAGTTCATGTTTTAGAAGTTTGAACTTAAGGATACCGAATTATAATTAATGAACAAATTGTAAAACCTTATGTGACACTGTAGGCACTCAAAATTTGTTCATGCTGTACCAAAATTAAATTTAATTAATTAATTGGGCCAACCCTTTTAATTA
>JACYFF010031957.1:92650060-92733807 GCA_017589665.1 Selenicereus undatus
ACCCAATTGAATCTATAAAAATTCAATCTTTGTAATTTGTGATTACAGACACCTTATTATTAATACATAATCTAATATACACATTTATATAGAAATAATAAACATTTGTTATATCCATGATTATTATTATTATTTTGTCTTTTCCGATACAAATATGCATTTGAGCATGTATTGCTAGTGATAATACAAATATAAATATGATTTCCATGAATATTTCCTTTATTACTATTGTTATTGTTGTTACTGTTGTTATCGTCGTTGTTATCTTTCTCTTTGAAGTTGATAACATAATCGATATTAATTATGATCATATATATGTAAGGGTTGTGCTGAAAAATTACATATTGTAAGCATAGTATAACATATTGCAAGGGTTGAGTGTGAAATATAAAAAAAAATTAAAAATAAAATACGATCAACATATTAGGCCCGTGAAGCTAAATTTCTTTCACATTTAATATAATCTATTTAACAGAAGGAAATAGATAAAATATTTTTCCTTTTCTTTCAAAGCATACATATCTTATAATTAAATTTAATTCATGTAAATCTTAAAAGCATAATTAATTTTTTAATGTTTCAAATAAATTGACCAAAATCTAATCTATTTAACTCACAAGAAAAAATGAAATAATTTTTGTTTTCTTTTAAACCCTACAAATCCAATAATCAAATTTTCTTCATAAGACACCTAAAATTATAATTAATTTTTTACCGTTTACAATAAAATTCCCCGAATTGCCATAACACTTTAAACTAATCTAAACTTAGCCCATCTTTTGCAAGACAACATAAGGGCATGAGAAGTTTATATCAAAACCCATGAACCTATCAGGTTAACATGAAAACCAAATGTACGAACTATGAAAACGTATTTATATTAGCATCCCCTAATGGGCCACTTAAAATAGCCAAAAACGTTATATATTAGCATAAATATAATGTTCAAATTATTTTCGTTGAAAGACAAATTTTATTTGTGTTACATGCGAAACTCAAATTAAACTGGGTTCAAAATAGTTTCTATTTAACTTCAGTAGACAATTAAGGACTTCATAAATTTATCCTCACCAACAAGAGGAAGAGGTGAATTTTTCGTCATTGGCGTCATAAATTGACTTATCATCGCCCCATTTAGCGTGCTTTGTTATAAATTCACTATTTACGTCTCCATCATATTTATATAAATTTTTTCCATAATCATATAGTTTTCAATTGTTAATCCTATTAGTTATGCACGAAATTGCTGTATACTTAACTTTTTCATTGAGTTTTTCCATTATTTCCTCTAAATTATAATATTAATCATGTCTACCATGACTATTCGTTTATTATTTCGATAACGTATCTACAAAATGTCTATTTGAATATGCTGCATGTAAAGCACGGACCCAGACTAGTGTAAATGAAAAATAAAAACCCCACCATACAAAAAGACCAAAGAGAAGCTCTAGAAATGCTAAAAAGATTCAAATAATCACATTGAGACAGAATAATAACCTAGTTTTATAATTAAACAAATGAAAAAAGGGCAAGAAAAAGGGGCCTTTCCCTAGAAAAAACAACGTTACACGTTATCATCATCCGTTCTTTACGAATAGGTTGTCGATAAAGAAAGATAATGCGGTGGCTAGTCCCAGGCACTGTGTCCTAAGGTTTGTACATCATTGACATTGAAAGACATGTTCACGTTCACCAACCCACCCCCCTTCAAAAAAGAAAAAAAAAACATTAGAGCACGTACAGTCGTAAGTCAAAATTGTGGCTCACAAGTGGGAGTTTACTTCCTCCTCATTATGCTGTGAGTCAATTTTTCGGCTCTTAAATTTTCCTCCCTATAATGTAAGACTCACAACTCTAACTTATCAAATAAAACAATACTCATGACCCCACTAAATAATACGCAACTTTATCTTCAAAATTCAAAAAAATGGAAAAACCAATTAAAAATGTTTAAAAAACAAAAGAGTAAAAAAAACAGTTGTGAGCCGGCTCATGACCACGAGCTAATCGTGGGCTCGCGTTGCCGCAGGAGTCACTACAAGAAAATGGGTTTTTGGCAACGAGTTTTAGCAACAACCAGATACTATTGTAGCTATGAATGAACTTTTGCAACGACGACATCACCTTTGTTGCAGTAGTCCATGGCCTTAACTATTAACCATTTTTCCACCAATTGAAAATTGAGGCGCGGATGTCAAAAAAAAAAAATATAGCTTTGGCAACAACAAAGGTTGTTATGATAAATATTTTAACTTTGCCACCAATACCAGTTGTTAAGATAGATAAAAACAATTTCGGCAACAGTGACTATTGTTATGAAAAATATATCTTATATTTTAAACTTTTTAAAAAAACATATGAAATTCCACCTTTTCCTCTGCTGTTCCCACACATCTTCATCAGTTCCCTCCACTTTTGCTTTCTACCCTAATAGCAAGCTCTAGACTTCTCTCCTCTAAAGAAGATGAACTCAAGCTAAAATTGAAGCTCAGAAAAGGTTTCCAATGGGCTGTTGTACGGTTTGCGGTTGGTACTGTTGCTCAAGGTTTCCGGTGGGCCATTGTACGGTTTGCGGCTATGGGAATTCAAGGTAGAAGGGTCGTTGAGATGGTTTAATCGGCAAGGGTGGCACGGTATGGTACCTTTCTTTTCTACTCCCAAAAGCCCACAAGAAATTTCAACCAAACTAGTTAATTTGTGGTGGATTTAATTTGTTTTAGATTAGGGTTGATTTTTTTTGGCTGAATTCCTTCTTCGTTTGCTTAGTCTCTGTTAACATATGCGGCCTCCTTCAATTTCTTGTCTAATTTGTTGTTTTGCAGCCAACAATGGGAGAATCATGGAAATTTTCAGTGAAATTTGTATGCATCTATTACGCTTGATGTTTATATATGTCAATTTCAATGCTGTGCTACCCAGATGCAAATACCCATCATTTTCTCTATTTTGCTTCTCTTAAAGAGTGACCTTTTTGTATTTAGAGTGAATACTGAAGTATGGTCATGGTGCTTTGCATATGTTTTTGTATTTAGAGTGAATACTGAAGTATGGTCATGGTGCTTTGCATATGTTTATATATGTCAGTTTCAGTGCAATTACGCCTTGAGAGTGAATACTGAAGTATGGTCAAGTAATATATTTTTGTATTTAGAGGTTGCTTCTCTTGCTTCTCTTTTTCTTTGTTTTGCTTCTCTTGAGAGTGACCTTTAAGTCTCTGTTAGTATTTTAAGTACGAAGGTTGAGTAAAGATATTCCTTTTCTTTATATATTTAGAGGTGCTTTGCAGATGTTTTTGTATAGCCTTGTGATATGGCATGGTGAGCCATATTCAATATCAAATTGCAACTAGTTTTGTCATGGCTTAACTTCATGGTCTAATCCCACCACCAAAATATTTTTTTAATATAGTTAATGATATAACGGATGCGAGAAAGTATGAACAAATTGACAAATACACACATATTTAACGTGATTCACTAACAATGTGTTAGTTACGTCCATAGGCAGAAGAGAGGGATAGTTTTATTCATTCGATGATATTGGAACACAGAGATACGCATTACATATATAGGGTTTAGGTTTTAGGGTTAACCCTAACCCATACATTACGTACGCCGGGCTGGGTTTGCAAAAAGGGGCTAAAGAAAACAGATTCAAGGCATTCTAACAGTTAATTGTATAGAAAGACAAAGATAAATATGGATCAAATGCTAATTAAGATACATAAATATTGACTTGGGTACAAGTACTTGGACAAGGGGATTTGGTTGGGGTGCAAAAGAGCTTTTTGGACCAACATTATTTGTGTTCCTCTCCCCCCTTAGCAGAGTCAACGGCAAGATTGGTAGCTTACCCCCGGCCCCCCAAAGCCGTTTAGATCAATCTAGATGTATATATGTTATAATGTTGGAAGTATTGCTTATTATCAATGTCATATGGTTAAAAAGAGATAATAGGTCATTGTTTTCAGGATTGGAGCCTATATGTTTGGCATGAATTCTGTGAAATACTTTTACATCAAAACTATCATAGCCGTATTACATTTACTAGAGATGTCCTATTACATTTGCTGGAGATGTGAATTTATGTATAATAAGTCAAGTCGGAACCTTTTTTAAGGCTCGAATTCGACTTGATGAGCATCATAGTAAATCCAAACTAAGCTAATTTGAACTAGACAAGATAGCACTTGAGCTGACTTTCAATCTAACTAAACTAAGTATAGAACCAAGCCCACACGGTCTATTTCGTTAATAAAATTTGTCTTAGTAACAACAAGGCACATGTTGGAACACTGGAGGTACATTTTGTGAAGTTACTTGTACATTGCTGCTATTCATGAACCACTTATGAAAAGACTGACTTTAGCATGTCACTCTCGTTGAACAATATTTCAAGAACTAATTGTAGCATATATCAGTTATTTAATAATGCTACTATTGAACCAATTAAGAAAAGAGTGAATTCAGCATATCACTCTAACCTTTGCCTTTTGAGGTCAATATCTCATTTCATTCCTCCTGGCTAATGTATTTTTTTAAATGCCTTGGAGCAAAAATTGGCATGTATTGTATGTGTTGTAACTAGTCAGAACTTTCTTTCTTTCTTTCTTTCTTTTTCCCACTGGCCTCATTGCTTGATTAGTTTCCTCTAGTGGTCTTGTATTTACAGGTAAAGGATCTATGAGGTGCGACCACCATTTGAAGATCTGTACTACGAATTGTGACACCCGCATTTCTAGTCACTCTAAGGGTCATAAACACAATTGTGACAAGTAAGTTTCCAAGAATTTATCAAATTTATCGAGAATATTGAATGTGTGTTAATTTTATGGTGAGTAAGTGATCATATGGTATATGAATATTTGACAGTTAAGAGCTAAAGCTTAGTGCTTGTCATTTAGGTGATTGACTAATAGGTTTAAGCCTAAATGCCAAATAGTAAAACTAGCGAGGTGATTAATTTTTCCGACTCCATCAACCCCTCTTATCTTTAATCTCTATATACGTGTATTCTTTTTACAGTAGACTAGTGAATTGGATGTTAGTTTTTACCTGAATTATGATTGAATTTTTAATTGGAATTTCTAAGTCTTTGACTTTGTAATATTTTTATATTCTGTCATGGGAGCCTAAATTACACTCTTTTCATATTTATTCTAACAAATTAAGATTTGAAAGATTCTAACTTGTTTTTTCAATATTGGAAATGGAAATAGGATATGTCTACTGATAAGGAATGGATGAAATTGAAAAATCGAACCACATCTCAATATCTGCAAGGTGTTGATAAGTTTCTAGAATTTGCTTTCAGCGTTGCATTTCCAAATGAGAACATACAAATGGGAAGGAGGACAATTAGGTGCCCATGCCATAATTGCCTCAATGTGTATTTTAAAACAAGAAGAGATGTTCACTATGATTTGTTAAAAAATGGTATTCTACAAAGCTACATCATATGGGATAAGCATGGAGAACACATGGATAATTTTCATGCTAATAATGAAGCTGAAGTTAATAAAAATCTTGATTATGAAGATATGTTGGACATTTTGCAAGTTGCTAGTGGGGTAATCGGAATAGGTTTGGTCGGGAATCGGGAAAGGAATGTGCATGGCCCTAGCGAAACTGCTGAAGAACCTATTGCGGAAGCAGCACGGTTTTATCCGCTACTTCAGGACTATAAAGAGCCATTAGTTTTGGATGGTTCAAATGTTTCTAAGTTGGATTACATTGTGAAATTGCTGCATTTGAAGTGTTTGAACCATTGGAGTGACAACTCTTTTACTCAGTTACACAAGTTTCAAAATGAGACCCTAGGTTGCAACCTTCCCAACTCCTTTGTTGAATGTAGAAAGATCATTAGTGATATGGGTTTAGATTATATAAAAATTGATTCTTGCCCGAATGATTGTGTTATATATTGGCGTGAACATGAAAGCGGCCATCAGTGTTCGAAATGTCTTACCCCTAGATGGAAAAATGAGGAGAGCAAAGTGCCCTTTAAGATTTTACGATATTTTCCAATAAAGCCCAGATTGTAAAGGTTGTTTATGTCAACTAAGACTGCAAAAGAAATGCGATGGCATAAAGAGGAAAGGATTGATGATGGAACGATGAGACATCCTGCTAACTCACCGGCATAGAAGTATTTTGATGAAGAATTTAAATCTTTTGCAGAAGATCCCCGTAGTGTAAGGCTTGGGTTGGCTGCAGATGGCTTCCAACCGTTCAATAATTTTGGGGGAACATCTCATAGCATTTGGCCTGTAGTGTTGACTCCGTATAATCTGCCTCCATGGTTATGCATGGAGCCTTTCTACCTTATGTTATGTTTGTTGATTGATGGGCCTAACTCTCTTGGAATGGATATTGATTTCTATTTACAGCCACTAATTGAGGAGCTAAAAGAGTTGTGGGAAGTTGGTGCCGAAACATATGATGCACACGGCAAACAAAATTTTATCATGTATGCTTCACTCATATGGACAATTAGTGACTTTCTCGCATATGCTGACTTGTCTGGTTGGTGCGCAAAAGGGTTATATGCTTGTCCTTTTTGTCACAAGGAATGTGGATCTCGTTCACTAAAGAGCAGAACATCATGCATGAAGCATCGACGATGGCTGCCGATGAACCGTAGTTGGAGAAAGTGGGATAATGCCTTTGATAAAACAAAAGAAAAGGATGATGCTCCTGTTCCTTTATCAAGTGATGATGTATTGAGCCACTGTAGTAAATTTTGTCAAGTTCTATTTGGAAAAACTAGGACAAAAAGAAAGTGGGATGATACAAATAGTTTGTATGGATGGAGAAAGAAGAGCATATTTTTTGAGTTGCCTTATTGGAGAAAACTCAAATTGTGTCACAATTTGAACGTAATGCATATAGAAAAAAAATGTGTCTGAGAACATTATAGGAACTTTGATGAATATTAAAGGCAAAACTAAGGATACTCTAAAAGCCCGTTTGGATTTAGTTGAAATGGAGATAAGAGAGGATCTTCATCCAATAGTTGAGGCGGATAAAGCGCGTGTGCCTGTTGGGTGTTACACTTTGAGGAGTAATAAAAAATTTACATTTTGTGAGATGTTTTCGAATATGAAGGCTCCTGATGGGTATTGTTTAAATATTTCCTGATGTGTGAAAGATAATCGCCGAAAAATCTCATGTATGAAAAGCCATGATCACCATGTATTTCTAGAACAACTTCTTCCAATTGCGATTCGTGGTCTTCTCCCGAAGCAAGTGTGTGAACCTCTTATTGAATGAAGCAATTTTTTTTTAAGAAGTTGTGCTCAAAGACCTTGACTAAGCAGGGTTTGGATGCCCTTGAAAGCCAAATTCCTTATACATTGTGTAAGTTAGAAATGATCTTTCCACCATCATTTTTCTCTGTTCTAGTGCATTTGGTTGTGCATTTGGTGGCAGAAGCAAAGACAGCTGGCCCAGTACGATATCGTTGGATGTATCCAATAGAGAGGTATATGATAAAGCTATGTGGTGATATTAAAAATTTCTAACTCAGTTTTTTAGTACACCTCTTATTTTATGTATATCTTCTTTTTATTATGTTGATAGGTATTTGCGTACTTTGAAACCATATGTCCGTAATAAAGCACATCCTGAAGGCTCAATTGTGAGGGGTTATTTAGCGGATGAATGCCTTACGCTTTGTTCTAGGTATATGGATAATATGAATACAAAGTTCAATCGCAAATCTCGAAATGATGATGATGACCAAGAGGTACCTAGTAAGACTGGGTTGGACTTGAACATTTTTACACCACTGGGTCGTCCATTAGGGAAATCCACCTTTCATCACCTTAGCTTAGAGGAGTTTCAGCAAGTCCATTTATATGTTCTTCATAACTGTGATGAGCTAATAGAATTTGTCAAGTAAGTGTTCTCTTTTCATGAGTTTGTAGGATTAATTATTTTCCATATATATGATTGTCTATCTACCTACGTTTGTGAAAAATATTAGGGAGCACAAAGAGAAACTAGCAACAGAAAATCCTAGGAATGTTGAGCGAAGACATAAAGCTGAATTTTCTAGTTGGGTACATAATCGTGTATGTAACGTATCCTTACCTATGATATATTAAACACCTATAGTTTCCCTTCAGTTTCCCTCTAATCCATTTTTTTTGGTTATATATATATAGGTGGAGGAACTGTATAGACAGGGACCTGTGAATGCAAATTTGTATTACCTGGTCTGCAAACCCCTTCAAATTGTTAGGCGCTATAATGGATATATTGTGAATGGTTTTAGGTTCCATACGTTGGATCGGCAAGAAAACAGAAATTGTCAAAATAGTGGTGTCATGGTGAGAGGTGATGATTATTCTGACAAAGAATACTATGGTGTATTAAGGGGTGTCTATGAGCTACAATATCCAAATGGGAATCATGTTTTTACTTTCAAGTGTGATTGGTACAATGTTCAGCATCAAGGAAGGGGATATGAGATTGATGAGTACGAAATAACCAGTGTACGAAGTGGACAATCTTTGAGCATAGATGAACCATTTGTATTAGAATCACAAGTAGAGTAGGTTTTTTTTTTATGTAGGAGAACCTGAAGACAAAGATTGGCTCGTTGTGATAAAGACTGAGCCTCATGACTTGTTCAAAATGCCATAAATCAGTGTGGAGGAGGATACAATTGAACAAGCTGACAATGATCTTGTAGAGCAGGAGGAAGTACAACATTCCACTTGTCTTGTAAGGTCATCAACACTTGTAGAGGACATTTGTTTAGCCACGAATGATTTTATGGTTGAAAGAGGTGTTGAAGTGGCTAAAATGGCAATAAGGAAATAGAGAATATCAAGCAACGGAAGCAGGGGAAACCAGTAAGGCAAAAAAGTCGAAAGAAGCAGAATAGGCAAGAGATGGATTTGGATGGTTTCATTGTTGGTGATGATGTTGAAGTCTAAATAATGGATGTTTTGACTATTCCGAAACAATGTCTTATGTGCTTTTGGTCGTGCATATGGTTGCATATAAGCTAGCTAACAGTACTTTTGATTAACTTAAATGAATTAATTATCACTATGTATGAGGATCCTCGTATGTCCTTATTGTCGTTTGTTGAATTATTTATTGTTCTGTGTATAATTTTTGCAAAGTGGCTTGTTGTGCATCCATGTCTAGAAAGGTAAGAAAAATCCTTTAATAATTTTCACCCTTTTTATGTAATTATAATTTTTCTTACTACGTATGTCCTATCCAGTGCTTTCTAATAACATTTGCCCTACATCCGTAGTCTGATCAAGCTATTAATCATTTATTATTGTTACCGATCACAGGTATGGTTGGACGAGGTCAAGGTAAGAATACACGCAGAAATGCGGAAGGTGGAGGAGGTGTGTCTGTCCAAAATGAACTTCAATTTTTAGGGAAAGGAATGAATAAAATGGGTTCAGTTGGCCTTGATATTGGTTCCAATACACAGTCCCATAGAAGAAGAAGTTCAAAATGACAACCTAGTTCCTAGTCCTCCAAGAGATCAATAAGGTAAATGCCCATAATAAGTTCTTAATTGCATTTCTAAGTTATTAATCATTGTTATGATCAATTGTGAATGCTTATTTTTGGCATGTTAAATACTTTTTTTCCTAATCATATGCTATTTGACTAACAAGGTGGTGAAAAAAGAAAATATCCAAGTAAGTTTGCCAGAAGAGCTGAAGTTGTTTTAACTGCACATCAAGGAGCAAATGCGACTTGAAAGGTTGATGCAAATGGACTTGATAATAATCAAAATCAGAGGGTAATGACAAAGTACATGCATGCAAAGAGACAGGGAATTCAAAGTGAACCAAATGATGCAAATAGTAGTTAAGGTAATAAACTTGATATTGATATTGGTTCCAATACACATAGTCCCATAGAAGAAGAGGTTCGAAATGACAGCCTAGTTCCTAGTCCTCCAAGAGATCAACAAGGTAAATGCCCATAATAAGTTCATAATTGCATTTCTAAGTTATTAATCATTGTTATGATCAATTGTGAATGCTTATTTTTGGCATGTTAAATAACTTTTTTCCTAATCATATGCTATTTGACTAACAAGGTGGTGAAAAAAGAAAATATCCAAGTAAGTTTTCCAGAAGAGCTAAAGTTGTTTTAACTGCACATGAAGCAGTAGATGCAACTCGAAAGGCTGATCCAAATGGACTTGATAATAATCAAAATCAGAGGGTAATGACAAAGTACATGCATGCATAGAGACAGAGAATTCAAAGTGAACCAAATGATGCAAATAGTAGTCAAGGTAATAAACTTGACAATAAATACATGTATCTTTTGTATTTGATTTTGAATTGCTTTCTTTAGCTTCATTTTAGTAGTTATTTAATACTATTTATAATAACCTATTTTGGTTCATCAATGTGTTAAGCTTCTGCCACAAGTATGAAAAAAAGGGAAAGGTGAAAAAGGCAAGTATAGAAGCTTGGTGATTGAGAAGAAAACTCTTGGTGGCCAATGTAAGCTTGAAGTAGAAATACCTGATTATGTTTGCCAAGCCATTGGAGATAATGCTGGAAACTTGGTGAATTTTTGTGGCTATGTTGTGAGAACAGCAGCTCTGATGGATGCAAAAGACTGGGGACATGTGGCTTCTACATACAGTCATGCAATGTGGCTACAAGTTCAGGTTTGTTTTTGAACTTTAATTTGAAGAAAATACAGGCATATTATTATGTCTATACCAAAGCCTCACAGGAGTTGTTTTTAACATAGAGACAATGCTTATATTTATAAACAAAATAAGTTCAAAATCAAGGATTTTGAGCATGAATTGCCTAGACTGCAAGCTGTTATGTATGCAATGCAAAGATTGTATCGATACTGGAAGTCTCGTCTGTATACATATTGCAAAGAATGTGGAGCAACACATGAGGAACGTCTGGATAATCCACCGGAGGATTTTCCAATTGATAATTGGAGACGTTGTGCAACTTTTGATTCTGATGACTTTAAGGTGATATGGTTCACTTAAATATTGGTTTTATTTCTTAATGAGATGATTATAAATGATGTAATTGCATTTCTGGGTAGAGGTTGATTTATGTTCACTTCATTAATCTTAAATTATAGAAAAAGAGTGCAAGGAACAGTAAGAATCGAAATTAGACAAGTGGTGTAAACATGCAACTGGGAATTTGTCTTTTCCTGAGGTTGATGATATTTTGGTGAGGATTAAATGCATAAAAATTAAATTCTTTGCTGATTATTTATTCTTAGAATTCCCTAACAAAATCTTATAATTGTAGACTAAGAAGAACAACAATGTAAAGCCTACTGCTGATTTTATTTGGCTGGCGGAACACACTCATACAGATGATGGAGTGTTGGTGTGGGTTGATGATAAGCGCTCAAAGCAAGTGCATGTAAGTATTGTCTTTATATGTTCATTAACTTGCAAATCAAGCAACTATATCAAGTTTGATACTAATATAATATATTTTTAGAATGACCTTCATGACCTTGTACAAAACAAGGACAAAGAAGGAGCCCCTCAAATGCAAGAAGAAATGTTGCTTCAAGTCCTTGGACCAAAATCTGGGTATACTCGTGGCAAAGGTAGTGCCTATGGTGGTTCCATTAAAGTGAGGATTAACAACAAAAAATACGTGAACAGCAAAAGCAGATGAAAGAGCTACAAAGTCGATTAGACGCAAGTCAAAAGGAAATGGAGGAACACAAAGCAACACAACAACGTAATATGATAGCCATGGAGGAGCGTTTAATGCAAGCTATATCTAATCAAAGCACAAGGAAAGATATATTGTCGTAGCATCTTCTTTCTCCTCCAATTTTCCCTCATATTGTTGGTTTGTGTTCTATCATGTTGTTTCTTCGGTGTGTGGCTGTTGCGTTATGTTGTTTCTCAGGCGTGTGGCCATTGAGTTGGGTGTTGATCTTCGGGCGTGTGGTCCGTTAGTTGTGTAAATACATATGTATTTTTTTTTTCCGTGGACTTATCTTGTCCACCAATTTTTTGGAAAGTAAAAATTTGTATTACTTCCAAGACTGATTCCTTCCCAATTCCAACTTTCCCAATTCCCAGCTCCCACTTTCCTGATTCCTTCCCTTCGGCCTTCTTCTACGTTCTCAGTTCTCATCTCACAGCTCCCAAAGACTCAAACCCTAAATGTTCGCAGATCAGCGTTTGCTTCAGGGTTAACCGAAAACATTTGCAGACTTTTTTCAACTCTAAACGCTTGCTTTGGATTTCTGGGTTCTCAAACCCAACGTCTCAGTTCTCACAGCTCTCAGATCCGCATTTTCCGGCAAG
This sequence comes from Selenicereus undatus, assembly GCA_017589665.1. NCBI lineage: Eukaryota > Viridiplantae > Streptophyta > Magnoliopsida > Caryophyllales > Cactaceae > Selenicereus > Selenicereus undatus. The sequence goes on from JACYFF010031957.1 coordinate 92,662,376, forward strand.
GTTTTGCAGATTTGTTTTCGGGTTTCTTGTTTCTGGTCGAATCAGCTGTGAACGGCAACAAAGTTGTGTTTTCCAGCAATGTTTTGCGCTGCTTGCTTTAGGATTCCGAGTTCCTACTGTTAGGAAAAAAACACAGTTTTAATATTTATAAAGCCCAAGTGTAAGGTGTATTGTTGAGTACTTGGGGTTTCGTCCGCAGAAAGTTGTGTTTCCAACTACCAAGGCTAACTAAAGCGTCTCGAGCTAAGCAAAATCAAAGGAAAAGAGGGTAAACTAAACTACGCTAACAAACATAGAAGAAGCGATTTGGAGTTGTGGTTTCACCAATGGACGAGCCAACTAATCGAGACGAGTCCTAACCTACCCAAACTACATCACGAACTAGAGATGGTCGATTACACCATCGAAGACTAGCCAAGTCCTCTCTCAAGGGTTATGAGCTAGTCTAATTGGTTAAACCTAATTTCATGGGGTTAGTCCAATTAGACAACAAAAGTAGCAACCCCGGACCTAACTGGATTCGGAGACTATTTTCATGTCCCGAACTCGGCTATTCCCTCTCCCACACTAGCTAATTGACCTCACCTCTCAGCATAAGTCAATCGCCCAAAAATATGGATGAAAGCTCTTTCAAGCATTTCATTGAACACTTGGCGGGCGTGAGGGAAAACTCTAAGTTCTAGGCATAGATTGGGTATGGTTAGGCCAAATACGAGACTAATTAGCTATCAAGAGGCTAATCACAATCCAAGCCAACACAATCTACCAACTAATCATCAACAAAACACAAAAACCCAAACTTAAACCTAAACTAACGAAGAACATAACAAGCATGAGAATGGAGGAAAGCGAAAGCAACTAATCTAATATTGCAACCAAATAAAACAAGGATTGACAATGAAAACTAAACATATAAACTACATAAAATCTAAACTAGCATAATCAAAACAAGAGCAAATAAAAACGCAATAAAAAGAGAGAGAGGAGAAGACTTATGGATTGATGCGAAGGAACTTCAAATTTAAGTGATTGAATCCAAAATTAATCGAATATCAATCCTAATCTAATCTCCTCAATGGAGTTTTTATTGGCTAAAACCTAACCTAAACTACTCTAGAAAATCACCAAAGAGAAACCCTAAGCGAACCCCCAAGCGACCTCCTTGCAAAAACGCTCGAAGAGGGTTTAAATAGAAAATCGCGAAATCGGACGACAGGCCCCAGGGGCACGACCGTGCCATGTGGCACGGTCACGCCGTGCCAGGGTGGCACGGCCCCACCGTGCCATCCCTCTGACACGGTGGTTCGGCCCCCGGTTTGTCCTTTTTTGCCAGTTTTTACTGGTTTTCGCTGTTTTTCTTCGCTTTGTCCCATCTTCGCTCCTTTTCGCGGCGTTTGCTTGATTTGATTATTTCCTACAAAACATAAATAAAACAAGTAAAAATTTTAAAAATTAAGTTATTATACGAGTTAAAAATTGGTGAAAGAGGCACGTAAAATAGGACAATTTATCGTCTATCACTACAAGGCTACAACTCTCACATCCGCATTCTCGTGCCGGTAACTTCATATTTTCGACCTCTGATTTTGAATTTTGTTTAAGTTGGCAACAGTTTGAATTTAATGTCTGTCTATGGTTTAAATTTGTTTCAATTGTGGTCCATAGTGGCTGATTGTTGTGGGTTCATAATGGTGGTGGCTATTGTTTCGATTTTTTGTTCATACTGTTGGTGAACGAAAAGAGAATTTTCTTGTTGTGGCTATGGCTTAAATTCTCTGATTTTTTTTTGTTGTAGGTTCATGATGGTTGTACATAGTGGTGCTGACTGCTGACACATTTTGTTGCTGTGGTTCACCTCTTGTTCAAGACATCTTGCTTCTAAAATGTGTCGCCCTTAAGCTACTACATTCAATGATTCAATGGACAGAATCATAGCTGCAAAATTATGGTTTTAATTTGACTAGAAAAAAGTTGTAATTCAAGCTTGTAATTCAATTTTGTTTTTTTTCATTATACCGGTTAACCGTTAACCGGTAACAGAACCAGGAAATTGGTTATCCAATCCGAAAAAACGATTAACCGAATATTTCGGTTCGGTTACGGATCGAATGTTGGTCGAACCGAAAATTCGGGTAACTAATTATTCAGTTAATCGAAAATTTCGGTTCGGTTACGGTTCGGTGTTTTCACTAACCGAATTTTCGGTTCACAGAAAAACCACTTAACCGGTTTTGCACACCCATACATATGGATCACGTAGTACCTTCCATAGCAATTTCGGCAGATAGCAGTAGTTAGCATAGTTATTGCTATTTGTTGTAATACTTTCGTACATTTCCCATTGACAAAAATAATTACATCACTTCATCTCATTTGCTAAAAAAGGAATCTCAATCCAGCCACAAAGCTTGCTCCAGACCTCTCTACAAAAGGTATAACGACAAAATAGATGTTTGCGGTTCACCATTGATTTGAGGAATTGCATTGCACTTGATTTCTTATTTGATGAAACGAACTAGAAATGACACTTTTTTTAAAGCTATGTTGGATCACTTTGGTTTGCATTTAACATAATTCCTTTGCATCTATAGGCGTGTGTCTCATGACAATGGTGACGATAATTCTGGTCAAGAGTGATAGACAAGTGAGAAGCAACAACGGGAATGTATATTTTGTCGAACATATTGACATTCTTCTTGGCTGCATTATGGACTAGTTGAAAATGGCTTGTGATGGCTATTTTTTGGATGATGTGGTATAATCTAGCCTACAAGTGTTGTGTTTATTGGATTAACAATTGGTCATGTAAGCCTTGTGGATGGTGACAAGTGATTTTGTGATTATAGATAACAATTCTTTTGGACAATGTTGTGTAACCCATTGCAGTGACTTCTCCTTTTGCCTATATTCTTTTAGTTTCTATGTAGGTTCTCTCAATAATTGTTATATTTTGAAAATGAAATGAATATGGAAAATTTTTATTTAATGCAATGTTCTATTCAATTAAAAAAAAATCTATCTAAAATAAGTACTTCTCCCAAAATTGCCTTTAATAGCAACAAAGCTCTTGTGACTAAAAACCTTTTGTGATTGACCACCACACGATCTTTGGCCACAAAGTCAGTTGTTGCTGTAAATGGGAGAGTTATAGCAATAGCACCCACCGTTGCCAATTACAATCTATTGCAACTATAAAACTTGTTGCCTTATATGTACGAGAAGGTTTTCACAACGTGAAAGAGTGTTACCAAAGAGAGATGATTTAGCAACAAGATTGGTCGTTGTCATAATCCAATCTATGAACCAAATTCGGTTAGGGATATATACCAACGGGTGGTTTTCCGCAACAAACATCTTGTGGCAAAAAACATTTATTTCGCCACAGCGCAAAGTCGTTGCTGGAAGCTTTAGTAACAGACCATGTCATAACAAGACATTGTTGTTGCGGGAAAGTATTTGTTGTTGGCAAAAATATTTTTAGCAACAATATCTTGCGTTGCCAAAAAGCAATTTTCTTGTAGTGAGTTGTGATCCGCTCGGCTCACCTCTCAAGGAGAACGAATCTCAAAATAGTTGTTGTACATGCTCTTATTGCAGCAAGAATGACTGAGATACCAATTTGGTCCTTATAAGTGCTAACCACACAAGTCATTACGCGGCGGAGATGCATAAGCCATGAACTCCTCATCCAATTCAAGAGCACTCATGGAATCAGGAGGCAGACATATTTCTAGATCCACACTTCCTCCGCCTTCGTACCCCGGGAATGCAGTCACCTTCCCTCCAAACTTGTTCGCATAACCACTACGAACCGCCACTGGTTTCCCGAGCCCATCGAATCGGTTCTCATATACGGGGAACCTAGGCGAGCTCCCCACTTGCACCGTGTCCTCAGCCTCGAGAAGCGCGCCTAAGTCAACAAAAAAAGGAGACTCGAACCAACTATAGAAGAAATTGCGTACGGCTTTGTCCGTGCGGTTCGCCACGGCTTGGTTCAACAATAACGCCGCCCATCCTATCCCATGATGAGCCAACTCGCCCACTTTGGCTGTTGCTATAGCCGTTGAAAGTGAATTTCCGAAGTACTCTTCACGCAAAGGCGGATCTAACCTTCTCCTGTTATTGACAGCTAGCTTACAATGGGTTTCACGGTTAGGGTCCAAGCCCCTGGCGCGTATTATAGACCTCCAGACGAGGGACATGAGTGCTTGAAAGGAGGAGATTTTCGGTAATTCGCTTTCATGGCTAATTTCTTCATTGGCCTTGGCCTTAAGGGCATTGACATTCTCTGATGAAAAATGGAAAACTTGCTCTCTCAGTACTGGCTGAGAGGACGGTTCATACCTTCGTATGAACTCATCAGGATGGATATAGGGAAGGAAGAGATTGGCCAGGTCATAACAGTCGGGAACCCATCGCTTGTGGATGGGTGACCCTGTGATGGAAATGGGAATCCCACCTGCTTGATGTATCTCGGACCATACGTTCCAGAAGTGCCAGAACGAGGCTCCATCGACAATGGCATGGTTCATGGAACAACCTATGAATATTCCATCCACCAATTCCGTGACCTGAACTGTTAGAAGTGGCCTAGTGTGCCCATCATAATTCACTTCCCCATTGTTATGATCAAAAAAACACTTCACCACCGATTGGATGTGGTGATCAGCTGAGGAGAGAACATCGGACACCTTCACATCAACGGTTGCATGTACGAATCTAACACCAGGGCCCTTGTTGCAGTCGACGAAGATGAGGGATCGGTGGCGATCGAGGTCTACCATAGTAGCAAGTTCACCAGCCAAAGGATAGAAGTGGACAAGGGTGAGAGCAAGAGAGTCCTTGAGACTCTCCAGGACTCGGTCAATTGAAAATAACCCATTTTGGCCAATCTTAGGTTTCATGAATAAGAGACCCTTTTGATTGTAGTGAATGCCGAGAAGGACTAGATCCCATGGAGACAGGAAATATGGCTGTTTCGACTCCTGCACCTCATACTTTGGCCTGATGAAGCATTCTGATATGTGATTAACTCTTTGGGAATTCATTTTTACTTGGAGGTTGAGGCCAATGAAGAACAGGAGAAGTGGCTTACTAGTTCTGAGCTCATTTTATTCGCATTATTTCAGTGCATCTCAATTATTGGTTCTGAGCTCCTGTATTCGCACAGTTTTGATCAGTGCATTTCAATAGTGGGTCCTCATGATGCCACATGCAAGATCCCAATTCCACGGCTATTTTTTCATAATGTTAAACATTATCCTCCTTTCAACTCAATAACTATGACTTTGTCTTTTAGTGCGACGCACCCGGCCCCCCCCCCCCTGTTTTTCATTACTCACCTTCCCTCCTTTCGCTGCCTTTCACAGTTCGTAAATTAAAATTGTGTCTTTAAATTTTGCTTATTTTTTAATTTTTTTTTGAAACTAAACTACTTTGTTAGTTTCTTAAATTTTTTCCTCTCTACTTTTTAATTTAATTCATAATATATGCTATTATTTTATAAACAAATTATTTTAAGACGTCAATATCATGTCAATAACATTACAAAAGTAAACATAAAAAAGGTAGTCATTGTAAATACCTCTTGAAAATTTATTATATATAAATCATAATCATATATTTATACATAAAAGTGAGTGCAAATGATGCGGTTGTGACATATGTTTCTTAAATATTTATCAAGACTTTTAAAAAAATATTAAAACAATATATAATATGAAGTTATCATAATAAAGAATGTCTTTTCAACTACTTTTATAAAGAGAAAAATGAAATAAATTATTGACATGTTAATAGTATTAGTTCTAAAAATTTAAATTATAAGATTAATTATAATATCTCTAACAATATTTTAACTAAAATTTTAAAACAATCTATGCGTAACACGGACTTAGAGGCTAGTGATGTTGTAATCATAACAGCTTACAAAAGTAAACATAAAAAAGCTAGCCATGCTAGATGTGTCTCAAAAATCTATTATATATAAATCATGATGATACTGAAATAATAACAAATCACGTAGATTGGGAGTAGAAGTATTCTTTCAAAATATATCTCTTAGGTCATTATTTTAGTGAAAAACCTTCTAGTATATTTAATTGATAATCTAAAATTGAAATGTCATCGACGATTAGACTAATTAGACCATATGATGTCCTCAATTATTTAGTGAACTGAGTTATGAGAGTAACAAAACATGTTGTCATTAGAGACATTAACATTTACTTATATAGATAAGTGAAAATGCAAATGAAAAAAGGGAGCATGTAAATATGGATTTAAGATTGAAACGTTTTAGTAAAATGTCAAATTATAAATTGTTAAAGGATTTTAATTCTTAGTTGTGTTGTATGGATTGCACACATTGAACAAATAAATTAGTGGTAGATGAAAAGGAAAGAAGAAATAAATTAGTGGTAGATGACAAGGAAAGAAGATAAAGACTGTGTAATATATAGGTGTAAGTTACTCTCATCAACTTTAGTTTAATAAACTTTACATTTTCGACATTTGATATTAAATTTTAATGTTTTATTAGATATATTAGTATGAACGCGTGCTTTTACATGGTGCCTAATAAAGTAAATCTTTAAAAAATATTGTTAAAAAGAATAGTCGATAACCACTTTAAAAACTTTAGATTATAATTTCAAAAGCCTACTATAATAAAAGATTTGATTTGAATATGCTTGACCATAATAAGTGATGAATGGAAAGGATGATCATGATTGTATTATGTATGATTGGGGTAAATTACGCTATATGTTAATTGATGGCATGGGGCAATTACAAGCACATTTGTCAAAGCCTAAAAGTTGAATAGCAAATCAATTGCCGACATCAATATGCATTGACATGCGCGCATTCTTTTTTTAAAAAAGGAATGTTCGCAACTTATGTTAATTTTTTTTTAATGTAAAACATTTTCTTAGTTGAATTCTGAAACGTCATTGATGAGTCAGATTACATATTATTCAATAGATCAAAACAAGTTGTTACTCAAATAATTTAAAAAAAAATAGCAACTTCACAAATAACCATTGATATTAATAATATAAGAATACCTATAATGACACACACATGTGGAGACTATGGGTGTGTAATCACAAATTTCAAGTTTATAATGAATTAGACAGAAATTTGGATAAAAGATTAAATTTTGTATTGATTTGAATGAATGAGTATAATCTCTATGAATATAATGATCATCTGATTCTATCTACTTTTTGGATGAATTTTTCAACCTTTGAATTAAAGGGTTAGGGTCCTACTTATAGGAAAGCCCCATCCTCCCCCTTGAAAGTCAAGATAGGTTTTGACTTGAGTTTGGACATGTTCCTTTCAATTAGGCTTCACCTTGGATTGCTTTGACTTTTATTTGCTTTGACTTTGATTTTGACTTGGGAGTCTCTCGGGTTTGGGCAAAGCATTGACTTGGAAGTCTCCCCGAGCTTTAACCGGACGTTGATTTGAGAGGTGTTTGACATTTGACTTGGGAGTCGATTTAGGCCTTGACCTTTGACTTGGTAGTTAACTTAGGCTCTGACCTTTGACCTAGTTTCGACCATGCCTTGACTTGGACGTCGTTCGGGTTTGAGGTCGTGACTTGACTCGATAGTTGTCTTGAGCCTGGATTTGGGCTCCGACTAAGCCTTGACTTGGGAAATCATTTGAGTTTCGTCTTGGATTTGACTTGAGAGTCATTTGGACCTGACTTGTGAGTCTCTTGGGCCTGATTAAATTAATTAAAAGGATTGACGCCGATAATTAATTTAATTTAATTTTGGTACAACGCGTAGAAATAATTTTTAGTGCCTACAAATTTCCCCCGAGAGATAAGCTCACGTACGAGTAGGGCTGGCAAAAATTTGTCCGACCTGATTACCCGAATTTGTCCGACCCAGAAAAAACCGAGTACGGTCGCCAAATTCATGTCCGAATTTAAAATTCGGACAATCGGTCATGTCCAAATTTAAACCGGGTCAGGTTCGGGTTTGGACATTTGGGTTCGGGTTGTCCGAATTTTTGAACCATTTCGGGTTCGGACAAATTCCGACAATCGGACAACCGGGTTCGGATATCGGACAACTATGTTTATATGTAATTTTAGTCCAAATTCTTTAGAAAATTTTATAAAAATAAATTCAGACAATCGGGTTCGGACATTGAAAAATCGGGTTTGTGTTCGGTCACACAAAATTTCGGTCAGAATCTCCTAAAATCATATTACAAATTTGGACATTCGGAGAACCGGACCGAATGTCCGGGTCTGGACATTCGGACAACCGGGTCCGAGTCCGGGTCTGGTCAAAGTATCCGATTTGTAATCCAAACAGGGTCCGAGTATGAAGTTTTTGTCCGAATGTCCGATTTGTCCGGACCTGAATGGACCCGGACTCGAATTGTTGCCAGCCCTACGTACGAAACTTGTTGTTTGAAAGTGACCGACGTCTCAATATTTGTATATTTGATTTGTCATATTAAGAGTCTGCTAGTGTCTTAAACTATGTCAACCGAGGATATGCAATTTCCTGGATCGAGCATAATAAGTAGAGGGGCCAATGTTCAGTTCGTAGATGTGAGCCGAAAGGAAACAAAATACAATATAAGGCCCAAGGTGTCGGGCCCAACTTTCGGTCCAACAGCAGGCTAGTCAACACTGGCCTTCCTTTTTAACTCAGCTTCTACTAGGCTGAGTCTGCTTCTTCTCATTTCATGGTCCGTTCCCTTTTCCTCTCTTTTTTTACTTGGGCCTGGGTTGGTTCTGTTCACAAAGCCCATCTTCTCTTCCCGGCCCAGAGCCCGGTCTCCCCCACTTAATGGGCAGGTAGGTGGCACGTGAGTTCCTTTCCTCTTCTTCTGATCGGTCCAAATGCCTTTTCCTTCTTCTTTTTTTTTTCCCAATTGTCTTCATGTGGGTTGGGTCGGGTTTTGCTCATGTTTTCGTCAAAGCCCAGCTCTCTTCTTTTGCTTCATTTTAAAAGGAGGATGCTCCTCACGTGACCATCCTGCTTAGCCCTTCTTCTTTCTCTCAGTTGTCTTGCACCCTAGAACCCAGCTTCACGTTGCTATTGGTAGTTTATGGTGGAAGGCCTCCCTAAAAAAAACTTTGTCTTTGCACGCCATTTTTTTGATCCCCTCTCTTCTGCACCCAAAAACCCCATACTCTAATAAAGTGTACGATACAAGAATTGGTTTTTGGTGAAGAAGAATTTCCAATCTGCCTCCTTCATGTCAAGCATGCATACGTATATATAGTTACATGAGTTTGCATGAAAAAAAGGAAAACTAATCCTAGAAGAACTCTCAACCTCTGATATGGTTGGGAGGCATACAAATAGTATAATTTTAGGAAAACTCCAATTATAATCCTAGTAAAACTCTATCACTCCCCCTCAAGTTGGCGCATGTAGATCGAGAATGCCCAACTTGCTCTTCAAGAATTGGAACTGCGCGTGCCCTAAGGCTTTGGTGAAGAGGTCCGCGGGTTGCTGCTTGGTATTAATTTTGCACAACTGAATTGTTTTTTCATCCAACTTTTCACGGACAAAGTGACAATCAATTTCAATGTGTTTTGTCCTTTCATGAAATACAGGATTGTTGGCTATGTGAATAGCTGCCTGACTATCACACCACAAAGAGATGGGCTGAGTATGAAAGATTCCCATTGAAGCTAGAAATCCTTTAACCCAAAGTAGTTCATTGGTTGCAAAAGCCATGGAACGATATTCAGCTTCAGCTGAGGAACGAGAAACAGTGGCTTGCTTTTTGGTTTTCCAGGAAATGGGAGCCCCGCCAAGAGTCACAAAATATCCAGTCAAAGATCGCCTAGTAATAGGACATGTTCCCCAATCTGAGTCACAGTAACCTACTAGTTATAGGCTATGTTCTTTAGGGAGTAAGATGCCTTGGCCGGAACTGCCTTTCAAATAACGCACAACTCGCCGTGCTGCGTCCATATGGTCTTCTCGAGGCTCCTGCATGAATTGGGATAAAGTATGAACTGCGTAAGTAAGATCAGGCCTAGTAATAGTGAGATATATAAGTCGTCCTACGAGTCTCCGATATCGAGTTGGATCTTGCAATAAAGGGCTCGTTGACACCGCAAGTTTGTGATTTGCATCCATTGGAAAGGAAGCAGGCTTGGCGCCTAATAAACCACACTTATCCACAATTTCAAGAGCATATTTTCATTGACAAAAAAATAGTCCTTGCGGTCCCCTAGCTACTTCGATCCCAAGAAAATATTTAAGGGCCCCTAAATCCTTGATGCGGAAACACTCATGAAGATAAGTCTTGAAGTGTCCCGATGCTGCTGAGTCATTGCTTGCCAAAATGATATCATCCACATACACAAGTATTGCCATAAAAATATTCTCCTTTCTATAGGTAAATAAGGAATAATCTGAATACGATTGTATAAATCCATATGCAAAAAGTTTAGAAGAGAGTTTTGCAAACCATTGCCTGGGAGCTTGTTTCAAACCATATAAGGATTTTTTTAGTTTACACACCCTGTTTGTACCCATAGTTTTAAAACCTGGGGGTAGTCTCATGTAAACTTCTTCATCCAAATCACCATGCAAAAAGGCATTGTTGACATCCATCTGATGCAACTCCCATCCTTTTGCAACGGCTACCGATAGAAAGCATCTAACACTTGTCATCTTAGCTACAGGAGCAAAAGTTTCATTATAGTCTAAACCCTCGATTTGATGATCTCCTCGCACTACGAGTCGGGCTTTGTACCATTGTACAGATCAGTCGGAATTGTATTTGACACGATATACCCATTTACAACTGATGGGTTTCTTGTTGGAGGGTAAATCGACTATCTTCCAAGTGCCATTATTTTCCAATGCGGTGATTTCGTCATGCATTGCATGTCTCCACTTGACATCTGTGACCACTTCCTTGTAGTAACGAGGCTCACGAATTTTCATAGTGGAAAAAAAACCTTTGATGATTAGCAGAAAACTTTGCACAAGTAATATAGTTTTGCAAGGGGTAACGCATACCTGAAGACTCCCACTTGGTTGGATGAGCTGCGGAGACGGGGTTTGTGACTTGTGTGCTATAACAGATATAGTCGCTGAGGTGAGATGGTGCTTTCCGGGCTTGAGATTCTCGCCTCTGTGGACTTGCCACTTCAGTGGGCTGCTGTGGAGTACCCTCAGTCTGCTGTCTTAAGTGTGGGCCTGCATTGGGCTGCTGTCCATGCCCCCCATCAGTAGACCTCTGCTCTTGAATTTCTGTTTCAGGGCTGATGGGGTGTATTGCAAGCTGTGGATGAATCTGATTCTGGGCAGCATCAATGCTCCCCCTTTTATCCAAGTGCTCCGGTGGTGGAGGATTTTCTTCAACATCCCAACACAGTGAAGAACCCGGAATTCGGTTGTGAGGATTGAAAGACTCTGGAGAAACTTGTTGAGCATAGGGAAAAATATTCTCAAAGAACTTAACATCTCTACTCTCAAAGAATTCGTTCATTTCAAGGTCATCTAATCTCCATGCCTTTTTACCAAAAGGATATCCCACAAATATACATCTTCTACTTCGGGAGGCAAACTTATCCTTTTCTCGAGCTCTATTTTGGGCATAACATAAACAACCAAAGATTCGAAGATGACCATAGGTAGGCCTTTTTTTCGAACAAAATATCATGAGGAGTCTTTCCCTGTAACAATTTATTTGGTGTTCGATTTATTAAGTGTACGACTGTTAAAACACATTCACCCCAAAAATCCAAAGGTAGTTTTGCCTGAAATCTAAGAGCCCAAGCAACATCCAAAATATGTCTATGCTTCCGTTCTACTCTTCCATTCTGCTGAGGGGTATCTACACAACTAGTTTGATGCAAAAGACCATATTTTCTATAGAAATCTAGCATCTCATTGGATTTGAACTCGAACCCATTGTCAGTTCTCAAGATTTTGACAACTTTGTTGAACTGATTTCTGACAAGGGCTGTGAAATCTTGAAGGAGTTTGCTCGTTTCACTTTTCTCCACCATCAAATAAGCCCATACACTTCTACTATAGTCACCCACCAATGTCAAAAAATAACGAGCACCACAAGAAGTAGAAACCCGATATGGTCCCCAAATATCACAATGAACTATTTCAAACAAATTTTGAGCTTTATTGTGACTTAAAGGAAAAGAATTTCTAGTTTGCTTTGCCCGAAAACATACGTCACACAAAGAGTCTCGATAAGTAGAGTTGCTCAAATTTTTAAAAAAAATAGACATGATCTCAGAAGATGGGTGACCTAGTCGATGGTGCCAGACCGTATGCTCCTCCTTTACCGCATGAATCTAATTTTTTGCAGCTGGCTTGTACACATAAACCCCATCTCGTTGCTCACCCAATCCAATCGGAATCTTCGTAGTACGGTCCTGCAAAATACATCAATCATCACTGAAGGTTACGATACAATGTAAATCCTTGCAAACTCGTGAGACTGAAACAAGATTACAGGTCAAGGAAGGTACTAAAAGAGTTTTGTCCAAACTTAAGTTTTTATCCAACACAATTGTTCCTTGTTTGTCTGCAATGGTCCTTTGACCGTTTGGAAGATCGATAATGACTGGGTCGACCTTCTCTATGTTGAACAGCGAGCCAACCTCTCCAATCATGTGAGTCGATGCTCCACTGTCAATGAGCCATGGTGGTTTAGGGTTACCTGACAATTTTTCGGTTCCTCTTGCAGGGGCTTCTGGGAGACTCATTAGGAGTTGAACTTGTTCCGTTGTGAAGCCTGGGAGAGTTGGATTTGTGTTATGCTCTGCCACTCCTGAAACAGCTTCTACACTAGTGTTATCTACGCGTGAGGCCCCAGCAAACAGACCCGAATTGTTTGTACGTCCAGCTCCTCTGCCTGCTGTGGGTGCTTTTCGTCCTGCTTCACCGCGACCACCCCTGCCGCCACGTGCACCACCTCGGCCTCCTCTACCTCTGCCACGACTGACCCAGCTGATAGGGTAGCCGATCAGCTCAAAGCATCCCGTTTTGTCATGCCTGTATTTTCCACAGTGTTGACAGGTTGGTTTCTCAGTTGTGCTTTGTCTAGCTGCGAATGCGACTACCCCTTCAGATTGCTCTTCCCGATCGTTCATCATTTTCTTGTGGTGTTCTTCTTGTCTAACAATGTTGAAGATTCTCTCAAGAGTGGACAGGGGCTCCATAGCAAGGATTTGACCTCTCAAAGTAGAGTACTTTCTATCATTCAACCCCATAAGGAATTGATGAGTCTTTTCTTCTTCGGCTTCTTTGACGAGGGCTTCACCAATCTTGCACTTGCAATTTCCACAAGTACATCGATGGTGAGTAATAATAGCATCGAGTTCGTTCCACAAACCTACCAAGGCAGCATAATATTCAACTACTGTCGTGGTATCGCTTTGTTTGCAATTTGCTATTTTAGCCTTCAAGTCGTGTTTCTTGGGGATATTGGAGACGCCATATCTCTTTTTTATGTCATCCCACATGATTTTTGCGGTATTTGCATAGGCTATGGTGGGTCGTATTTTTGGGTCGATGATATTCAAGAGCCATGAGTAGATCGTAGAGTTCACCATATCCGATGCTTGTACTTCTGCAGGGTCGACAGTTTCTTTCAACGCCAAGGTTCCAGTGGTGAAACCTAGTTTATTTTTTGATCTTAAGGCTGTCATTACTGCTTTTTCCCAAAGATCGTAATTATTCCCATCAAAAACTACTGCTGTGATGGTAGTTCCTGATCCCTCATAGGGATGAACATAATAAGGGGAAGTACTGTCAATTACGAATTTACTCATGTTGAATTGTTTTAAAAGAAACCTCGCTCTGATACCATAATAAAGTGTATGATACAAGAATTGGTTTTTGGTGAAGAAGAATTTCCAATCTGCCTCCTTCACGTCAAGCATGCATATGTATATATAGTTACATGAGTTTGCATGAAAAAAAGGAAAACTAATCCTAGAAGAACTCTCAACCTCTGATATGGTTGGGAGGCATACAAATAGTATAATTTTAGGAAAACTCCAATTATAATCCTAGTAAAACTCTATCAAACTCCGTTTGTTTTTTTGCTGTTGATGCTACTATCTCACGGTGGGACCCCCCCCCCCCCAAGCTCAACCTTTGCTCCACCATCTTCAACCCTTGTAAAGGTATCAACTTTCTCTATCTTCTTCCATCTCCTTTCATCCTTTACTTCATTAAAGTGCCATGCTTTCTTTTTCTCTTCTTTTTTTTTTGGCAAAAGAGCATGCTTGCTTTGGGTTTTTTTCCCCCCATTGTTGAGACTTAGTTTATTTAGGTGGAAAAAAAAATGACCCTTTATGATCAGAGATGAGTCCTAGCTTTCCAACTTAACGTTGGGTGCAAGAAAAATGTGGTTGTTGAGTTTTTGGGCCTGACTTGGATGAAGTCAGGAAGCTTTGGATGACTTGAACGAGTTAAGTTCATGGCTCGAATTGGGTTCTTCTGAATCATTGGATCCATCCTTATTGATGCTATCTTCCCAGGAACCCAACATTGAGGATGTAGCTTCCACCATCAAACCCATCATGCCCTTAACTTTGTCAGGATAAAATTATGGGGAAGTGATCTTCCTTTAATGCGCCCAGATTAACCCACTGGAAGAAATGACACCTTGACTCAACAAAGGACCTCCATCCTTGGATAAATAAGGAGGCTTTCCTAAATCTACGGAGCTGCAAAGGATTGTTTCCTTCAGAATGTGAGAGTCCATTATGTACAACATTTGGGTGCTTTCCGGTTGAGCATATAAACACTGGCCCATATTGATAGTGTCAGAGCTTGAGGTGGGGGAAGAGGAGAGACGACCAATCATGAGAGAGAGAGGCAATTGAGTCATCGGAAGTATGATTAGGTATTAAGGAAAATGGACATGGTGTTTGTGAGCTTTTGTGGACATGTGTATGAGGAAGAAATGGAGAGTGAAAAAGATTAAGCTTGGGCCTTGTTTTTTGGTTTCACTTCTCTGTGAAATGGAGTAATTAATGCCCAACTTCACCAAGGTGTTGCCTTACTTCTTTGCTTGGCCCTTTGTTGCTATTTATGTCATTCCTATCTTGAACTCCTGTATATCTTGAACTCCCGTATGCTTTGTAAACTTGAATTAAAGACCTTTGATTTCTTCTTTTGTTTCATCATGTGTTGATCTTGATCCATTTCCTTTGAATGTGGAAGTCAAGTTCTTCTTTTTTTTTTTTTTTACGGATTGAGTAGCTTGAATAAATCAAAGTACCAATCTTTAGGAGTAAAGATTTTTTTTCTTTTTGGTGGCCAAGTTATGTGTAGAATGAAGGAATATTTTTTATACTAATTGAGTCCCAGGTTACTTGTAACTTGGCTTTTTATTGAAATTTGCAATGTTGTGCCTTGAAGGACTTGCCAGTTTTTTTTTTTTACGACCATGAGCAATGAAGGTGGTAACTTTGGCTGAAACGAAACCAAAGCAAGCTACTTTATTAGACTGAAAAGTCTTCTCATGCCTGCTTGTGCCGTCGTAACATCGCATTCATTTATTATTGTATTTTCTCGTATTACAACGTCATGCTTATTTGTTGAACGGTGGCATTCTTTGTCACTAGTGGCTCTGTCTTTTCTTTTTTTGGTATGCCAAGACTCTTTTTTTTGTTGCATTTGTATTGTTGCTTGTCAAGGTCCTGAAGCCATTTGAAGAACCACTTGCAAAATGGTTCGCCGCTAGGCCTTTCGGTGCCTAGAACAGATACCTACACACCTGAAAGTGGCATGAAGACTTGAAGAGCCACTTGCGAAATGGTTCGTCGCTAGGTCTTTGGTGCCTAGAACGGATACCTATATGCATGAAAGTGGTACGAAGACTTGAAGAAGCACTTGCGAAACAGTTCACCGCTAGGCCTTTGGTGCCTAGAATCAATACCTATACACCTGAAAGTGGTATGAAGACTTGAAGAACCACTTGCAAAACAGTTTGTCGCTAGGCCTTTGGTGCCTAGAACGGATAACTATACGCATGAAAGTGGTACGAAGACTTGAAGAACTACTTGAACGGATATCTATACGCATGAAAGTGGTACGAAGACTTGAAGAACCACTTGCGAAACGATTCGCCGCTAGGCCTTTTGGTGCCTAGAACGGATACCTATACGCAAGAAAGTGGTATGAGCAACGAGGAACAGCTGGGCAGCTCAAAACAAATATTTTGACCGATTTTCCTTCACGCTTCTCCATTCTTTAGTAATTATTTTTCCTGGAAGCCGCTTTGTTTGCTGATTTCCTTCCTAAAAAAGAAACTAATGTTGTGTTTTCTTCTATTTCCAAGTGATTTATAATGTTAGATCTTAAGGAATTTTAGTGTAACGACAAGCTTCTTCTTTCCGTTGTGGATAAAGAAGATGACAAACCCCAGTCAGGGAGTTACTTCCGGGTCTACCGTTCTTTGAGGAGGCCAAAGGTTAATAAAGCGCATGCTATAGGGCCATGTCAAGCCATTAATCATGCATCGTTTTATTAATTATTTTGATTATATTTTACACATTATTGCATCTAATTTACGTTATTTTCATATATTTTTCAGGTTAGGCATTGTTTTAATAAAGAGAAGAAGACGAGTCATTGAGGTTCGGGTTTTACATGCTTGGGCAGAAGACGGTCCAAAAATGATAATTATGAAGATATTGTTTGGGCTAGGATTTCAAGAGTTGGAAGAGAGCTAGAAGTCTTGAGGGAGAAGAAATTTAAGGAAGAAAGGAAACCCTAGTTACTAACCCTAATCACACCCCTCCTTTCCTCCCTACATATATCACCACCACCATCACTATCACCATAATGATCCTTCCCGATACACACCCTCCACGGCATCTCCATCCTCTTCCCCTCTTCTCAAGCTCTTCAACCCTCATCGCCACCCCATAACCACGACCTCATCTCTCCACATACCCCACGCTTGCTCCTCTTATCTCCTTCACCTTCATCACCCTCCTCCTCACGCCCTCCTTCTTCCTCCTCATAATCATCTTCGCACCTCCTCAAACCACACCTCACCATCGTAATCACCATCAATCCTCATCAACACCCACGCTTGCCTTCTTCAATCCCCTCCTTTCAACCTCATAATTCATCACCATCTTTCATCATCATAATCACCTTCCACAATAGAGCCACGGTACTCCTCAACCTTTTTTTTTATTTTTACTTTGTTTATTTTGTTTTACTTTAGTTGTTTAGATTATTATTAAACATGATTTATTTGGGTGAATTTTGTGATGTCACTTTTAATATGAGTGAGTAATTTTTTATGCTTAGTATAATCTTCTTGAAGCCATGCTAAATTTACTATTTTGAAACAAGTCTTATGCTTTATTACCTAGTTGATTCATATTTATGACTCTATAGCGATTAGCGTTTATCGTTTATGATATTCGTGTTAAATTAATTAGAATGCATGCTAGTTAGTTTAATACGATTTCGATTGATAGTTTAGAAGACTATAATGCGTAAAAGCTATAGTCTTTTATACTCAGGTATCACCCTAATTAATCATGGATGGCTCAAACCCATCTCTTTTAATTAGGTCATCGCTTTAGATATTTGTTAAATCGATTTGCTGGTAAATTGGTTACAAAGTGTTAAAAGATATTTTTCTGATACGTAATGCTCTAGTTTGATTAAAGTTTTGCGCTGGTGTAAAGATTATCAAATTAGTAGGGTTTACATTAGGGCTTGACCTAATTAAACTAGAATCTAAGAAAAAACGGGAAAGAACCGTTGGTGGATGTCTTCTACAGTTTAACTCATGAATGAAATTAACTTGTGTGTTAATGATAAGTATTAATTTGCATGGTGGATTGAGATTATACTAAGTATTCTTCATAAATTTGACAACTTTTAATCATTATTTGTTGCTTAGAGTTAATTTGATTAGTTTGTTAATTTTTGTTCTATTTTTATTAGCTTCAATATTAATTCAATTGACCCCGCCCAAAATTATAGTCTTTTAGGAGTGTCTAGGTAAGTTTAGGTAGTTTAGATTTTGATTTTTAGAGTGGTTATAATTTTAGATTGATTTATATTCAGTTTTAGTATTTAATTACCGGTTTGTTAGAAATTAGACTAAAAATAGTTATTTTTCTTATTTTTTTTATTTTTATCAGTTCCTAGAGTTTATAGAGTGTCATATTCTCCCCATATTTAATTTCGTAATTTTTTGAAGTTATTTGATAATTTTTCAGAATTATTTTGTGAAATTGATATGTGCAGGTTTTTAGGTTATTAATTTTGAAAATTTCGATTTTAATTGTTAATTCACGGTTATTAGGTATTGTTAAGTCCATAAAATTGTGTCCTAGAATTAGGGTAATTTTCTTGATTTTTTAAATATTTTTTTAGATTATTTTATTTCTAATTTCAGATTTAATATTCTGCATTGATATTTTGTGGTAATTTCCTGATTTGATTTTTCTGAAATTATTTGGATACAATTGAGGAGTTATAGGCTTATATACCCAAAGAATAATATTTTAGGTTACTTTTTGACATTTTTAATATTTAGTTTCTAATTATTATTTGTTGTTTTGATTTTTAATTAGAATTTCAGTTATTATTCTGATTTTATTTTTCTAGATTATTTAGTTAAGCTTTTTACTGTTTTATTTCCAGAATATAATCCAAAATATTTAGGAGTATCATTGGTTGTTTTTCCAGATTTTTATTCATTAGATTTTAATTATTTTAGAATTATTAAGATTGGATTTAATAAATTAGATGAATAAAGTAATTTAGGATTAAGCTAGCCTTTCTAAAACAATCTTTCCTCATGGATCGATCCCTACTTCCCTACTCTATAAAAAGTATTTAATAACCGAAGTAGTGATTAAATTTGTAACTCCCGACAAACTTAACCGACCATCATCCTTTCATCCTAAGTTTTCCATCCGAGTGGAAAAAGGTGCAGAGGATGGTCCAATTGGGTACTTCTTACAGAGCGCGTATCACGACAAGTACAGCAATCTTAACGAATTTCCTATACTCGGGCGCCGCATTATATCCGGGCAATCCAGGTGGGGCCTCGAACATGCTTCTTTCTGAAAATTTTGGCTACATTCCATTGTACTGGGAATGGACAGATCGCGTGCTCTCTTTTTTTGCGTTGCGCCTGTGGAGATGTGCCTTACACCAGCTGGTGTATGCCTCGCTTTACTCATACAGCAGCGACATGCATGTGTTGCACACCTTTTGTGAGAGTTGGTGTCCTACCACCAACACTCTTCACACCATATCTAGAGAGATGTCCATCTCCCTATGGGACTTGCACGGGCTTGGCAGGCTCCTAATCAGTAGCAAGATTTATGATGAGACTGTCCCTAGCATCCAAATTTTTGAGTATCAGGACAAGCAGAATTTAAGGACTATGCCATCGTCTTGTAAATTCCTGTTTGCTGCCTTTAGAAGCTTAGAAAAGATGCCTATCTACGAGAAGGGTGTCAGTGCTAAAGGTAAAGCTTGGATTTATTTCTAGTGTAAGAAGAAGCTTATTCATAACCCGCCAACACAGTGTCGCCTTCGTAGCTAGGGTCCCACAAGGACGTAAAATCCTAGCGGTCAGATTCAGCCTCAAAATCTTTGTTGGAGTCATGATGAATAGGAAGTCTTCAGAAGCCTAGGGTTCCCAAAGACAAGAGGGAGAACACCTATCTTGCCATGTTCTTGTGATGTTGGCTGTGCGCCTTTGTACTTCTTGAGACCGGGGAGAAGTTCATTCACCCGGGCACTTTTGAGATTGCTAACATGATGGCATTTGGTACCACTTTCAGTCTGGCAATTCCTGTGGTAGCAAGCATCTACCGTGGCCTTAATGGTATTACTAAGGCTGCGAAGCGTTCTTATTCGCGGTCATTCTTTCCCTACCACTACCTTCATGGATGGCTTGCCCATTATTTCAAGACTCACCATGTGTTACAGCCTCCCCCTCCGGGACCTTTGATGGTGCGCTACTCTGGGTCGGAAATGACGCGTAGCGACGTTGGGGATGCTCGCGAGATTATACATGTGGGAAGAGTCTTTGACCTAGGATGTCTAATGTTGGGAAGAAACTGATCAGAGATCATTATCAATGATGCAGATTTGGATGAGGAAAAGTTGAGCTATTTGATCTCTCTTTGAGATGGTTTCCTTCCTATTCGTCCGGGGGCGACCTTCTATGCCGAACCCTATAGCCCGCATCGGTTTAGCAGGCAGTTTAGATTCTGCCAGGGGATTCCCAGTGTACTTCTGGAGGGTCCTCGTACCCGGATGGTGTTACATGATGACGCCCTTTCATATTGGAAACGACTCCTTTTCTTAGGGACTATGTCTTACAGCGTTCTTCCTTGTTTCTCCTTGACATTAAGTCAATATATTTCCTCAGCTTACAAGATTTTGTGGCGTAAGGTGACAATTCATGACCTTCGATCTAATGCTTCCGTCCTACAGAAGAGTACGAAGGTGAATCCATCCAAGCAAGATAAGGATGCAGAGGCTGGCTCATCAAAGAAGGCCAAAGGGAAGAAAGCAAAGGGTCTTGAAATAGATTTAGAGGCTGAGGGACTGGAGTTTAGTGGTGATGCTCATGGGTCCCCGAGAGCTCACCTTGCTCATAGAAAGCATCAATCTTACATAACAAAATACTCACTTTGATACTTATATTTAATTTATAATTGGCATGACAAAATGACATTTCATCATACCATCACAAAATGTGATTCAAACTGAAATTATTCGCACAAGCACAAGTCTATTGCACCTTATAATTCATCTCAATAACTTATACATGATCAAACAACCAAATGGATACTCACAATTTTGGACATGATCAAATCCGTGTATAAGACATATAACTAAAA
This sequence comes from Selenicereus undatus, assembly GCA_017589665.1. Taxonomy (NCBI): domain Eukaryota; kingdom Viridiplantae; phylum Streptophyta; class Magnoliopsida; order Caryophyllales; family Cactaceae; genus Selenicereus; species Selenicereus undatus. The sequence continues at coordinate 92,683,257 of JACYFF010031957.1, forward strand.
GATATTGCGAATTTTGACTACCAACTTTCAACTTTCATTTGGCCTTTTAAGACCATCCATATGAATGCATGAGATCAACATTCTAAACGTAATCAATCTTAACAACGGCAATGGCATCAAAACTTTAGACACACTACATGACAAAATATTAATCAACATTCATGTAGAAGTCTGACTGAGCGAAGGAGGCATATACCGGCATGCATGCATGTGCTATCCACTATGAAAAATGCATTACAAAGCATATTTGATTCAAAATTCTCATAATATTCCATGATAATATCTTACAAACATAAATGCATGCCATTGTCAAAATTTTACAGAAACACGAATCAGACAATGAATACCGTTAAGCAACTGCATGCATATAAATGAATACTGCTACCCATAAATTATAAGAAAAGTACTTATCTTAACTTCCACCATATGGACAACTTCAGATACGGCATGGCCTATGCATTACTACCCATAAATACTCGATCATCCGTGATGGAGACTATGATTGATATCTTTTCTAAATTCAACACTTACAAACTTATCCCACTTCTGAAAAGTTGGATGTCATCTCACGAATCGTTGCCACCAAAATAAGTCTTACGATTGCTGGGGAAAGGGATTCAGATCAACTTTGTGGTACCGGATATACCAACGAGTCGTGAACGACATCACTTTTCGTAAGACTTATTTGCTTTGTATCGCAAATAGCCTTCAGGATAAAACGCTGATGGACAAATATATATGCTCATGTTTTCTCGAGCTCACACTATGGGAAAGTGATTCATAGGAATGTGTTTTTGCACACCTTATTCCCATCTTGTTATCATATCCTATATGTGTTTGTCTCTCTCCTTATTCATGATTTTTTTAACATGCCAAAAGGCACCATGCTAAAAGGCACCACAAAGGATAGGATAGGCCAAAAGGCACCATAAAGGATAGGATAGGATAAGGAAGGTTAAACTTGAAGAGGTACCTTGCTTATTCACCTTTTCATGAAATGGATTGGATAAGGAGGGTAAACTTGAAAAGGCACCATGCTTATCCACCTTTTCGGATAAGTACTAGAAAATCTGCCACTTTTATTTTATTCTTGGAAAATTCCAATATGATGTCAATCCTCTAGTTTGCTTGAATAACTGATATCTATAATTCTTTGACAATCCAAATTGAACATTATAGTTTCCAACTATTGCTGTCAAGGTCTTATCCTTAACCCTTAGGCAGATGGAAGCAGTAGGCGTGTAGTTTCTATCCTTTTCAACCAAATCTTTAAATGCCCTCTCCCTTAGGTAGGGCATCACGCTAAATGTCTCCATGTACTCCTCAGATAGCCAATTTATAGACAACCTCTTATCCCCTTGTTGAAATCCAAAAGGTATATAGGTGTGGTGGCTGTTATTGTCCTGACTTAGAAGGTGTTCTCATTGGGTAATATGGAAGCACATAACCTCCACTTATAGTTCTCCTCTTTGCAAACATAATAAAGTTTGCCCCTATCACTCTTCACAGAACTATGCCATCTAAGCACTCTGTAGTTCTTAACAACATCCTTCAATTATTGTTTTTTTTTTAATAGCATGTTAGTCTGAACATCATATCCTTTGCATGATTCCCTACCTTTGCATATAGGGAATTTTTGTTGCCTTTTTCCTTTTCTCTTTCTCCCATTTGCCTCACCCTCAGACTCTTCATCTGACTCAGATGTACGACTTTTTGCAGCATCTAATTCCTAGTAGACTGGTTCACTAGCAATAGCATCAATAGTTTCTTTGCTACATCCCTTCCCATTGCCACCTCTGAATAGTTGCATGCATATCCTTTTAATTTCTTTTTGCATTGTGTTTTTCTTTGTCTTCATCTTAACAAATTCTTCATCATCTGAATTAAAGTAGTTGCCATCCTTAGATTCATCAAGTCCATCAAATGGGTTATATTCATTATTATCCTTATCATCCCAATCAAAAAGGTCTCATTCTTCGATGTTCTAACCATATATAGCAGAATGCTCTACATTTTTATTTTTATTTTTTTACAATGGTAAGTCGGCCCAACCCACTAGGCCCTTATCGCAGGGGGTACCCAGCGGGTTTTGAAAGGACCAAGGATAAGGGGATGTCAAAGCCAAGACCAAGGCCCAGGACCGTCGTCCGCCCACACATAACTCGCAAGGCACAAAGCCAAAGTTGTGTCCCCCCAGGCTCGAACCCGGGTGGGAGGGGTGGAAAGTGGTGTGTGTGGCCAACCTACCATACACAACTTTGACAGAATGCTCTACATATAAGTCAACATAAGCTTTTATTTGAGTCAAAGCAATCAACTCTGGTACTTGTTTCTCACCATCAATTGCTTCTAAATTGTCATCTAGTGGTAAATTAGAGAGGCTATATATAGTGCACTATTTTTATCTCATTTTTAGATTAAGCCAACTTCACAACCATTTCCCTTATATCATCAACACCTAGGTAGTCAGGGTCCACATTATCAAAAACCTCACATTCTTCCTTAATTAATACTACTGACCTCTCTCAAATGAACCATTATGATGCAGATGCAAGACTGGCTTTCTATCAGCCATTATGGGTAGTTCAACACAAAAAGGTTTAAATTCAAAGTCAGCCCTCACTAATGCAAACATCAGAGGATTAGGAATGCATATAATAGGGGGTTAGGGCATTATAAAATCTAACATGATTCAAGCAACCATTGTACTAAAGATTCACCAACTCAAGTCATTTCAGGAACCAGTAGTATAACCTAACCTAAATGACATTAACACAAACATCACTCTTCATTAAAAGAAAAAAATTCATCATGCAAACCTCTTTAAAAACAAAGGACTGCGAGATGATCCACTATCGTTCGTTTCAAAATTTATATAGCCACCCACATATTAGTTTTATCTAAAGATCCACCAACATAATGAAAGCAAAATCACGCAACAAAATCTAATCTTTACTCCTTTTAACAAGAAAATTAAGCCCTAAATTTTAACTCATGGCATTGACTATGTTCATCTACTTTTACTTTTCTCTTCCAACCAAATTCCACACCTTCCTCTATCGATGATAATGGTGATTTTGTTCTTCAACCATGGCCACTTAGGTTTTTGTTCTTCACCAGCAAGGTGGCAGGTAGACAGAGAAAGAAAAGAAGAAATGAAGTCTGGTGATGGAGAGACTGAGATTTGCCTTAGCGTTTAAGGGAAGAGGATATTTTTCATTTTAAATTTTTTTAAAACATCTTCCCTTTATTTTTGCACCAAAAAAAAACCTCGAAAATGACAATAACTGGCAGTAACCGGTTGCACATGGCCTATAATGGAATTTTGGAATATTTATTAACAACTAATGGCATAATTGCTTTTTTTTTATAAAGTGGTAACAAGGCACATAACGAGACATATGTAGAAATCAATACTCCTTTACTCTTGGGCCCATATATCTTTGCACACTTATCTAATAGTCATAAAGTCTTATCATTAGAAACTACACTCAATAAGCTTTCCAATAAAAATGAATCACATCGACTGAATATCGGATGAGGAAGTTATAACATTAACAATTTGACCATGCAATGCTGAACCTTCCATTAGCATGTTTTTTTACCTATTCAATTGTCGCTAGGACTGTCCACCTATCGTTAAGCCTATCTTGGCTTTCACCACATTAATTAATGTATGTTTTACATGATTCATTAAGCTAACCATTTAATCAAATGCCAACTCAAGATAAATTGACCTTATTGGCACTGTAAAGGGAGGACTCCTTTCTTCAGTTACTACCATTCACATCCTAGGAGTTGTTCTCCCTTTCTCTCTAGGCATTACATTTTCCCCTCTTCACAAAACATTTTCCTGTAACAAAGCTCTACCCAATTCCTCTCTGAAACCCTTGTTCTAAGCTTTATAACTAGACTATCGTTTATCTTCATCAACACAATTGAGACTTGGAAGGAGACAAAAACATCATTTATTTCTAACCTACTTTGATCGCAGTAGGTCCTAAAGGCCATGAAGTTAAGACAAAAATTCGTTCAGTGCTTTCTTTTCTTTTATTGTTTTGTTATCATGTTTCCTTTTGATCCATGACTACTTGGCTTCTTTTTTATTCTTTTGCTCGTAATAAGAGTTGTCATCAATTTTTTACATCTTTCCTACACTGTTAATTCTACTCTAAAAATGAATTGATAATAAGTTGTCCCAAAAACAAACAAAAAATTCATCTTCCCCATCTTGACACACTAATTAAGACTAAACAATAAAAAAAAAAATCTATTGCATGGAACTAGAAAATTTAAAATGTTAATACATTCACTTCTACTAGAGGTTGCTACAAAGCAGGCAACCTGATAATGATGGTTCACACCATTCATTAGATCGCACCGTTGCCTCAAAATCAAATCTTAAGATTCCCAACCATGAAGTCATGTCTTTCTATAACCAATCATGATCACCGGAATTAGAATATTATAAAAATAACTATTTCCCTTCCTAAAAGTCAAAGAAATATACTATACCCTTTGGTTTATGGAATTACTTGATGGAAAGAATTAGTGTTTTTCTATGAAATTATAGGTTTGTGCATGTCCTATAAGATGTAACTAAGATCAAATACACATTACACATTAGCCTCCCAAAATCTCTAGTTCGAAAGCACTCGGTGCATTTTTGAAAAAGAATGGTTTTTGGAAAGTTAGTTGAGCTCTAAGTAGCCTTGACTGACCCACAATCATTTATCAACGACATTTTCAATGGTAATTCTACTAGAGATCTGTAAGTAAATGGGTGTGACTTAAAACAAATTAATGTAATTAAATCTTTTATATATCGATTCATGTTATTAGGTATCATGCATATATGCTTTTTACAATTACCTTATACCCAAAGAATTTTGTGGGAGTCACTAATCTAGTCTGCCCAATTCAATTTGATTATGCCCCTGCCCTTCCATGTTGCTATCTAAAGCACACCACTTTGGAGATAAATGCAGCAACCATCATTATAGGACCGCATAGAAGGAGAGGGCACCAACTCTACTACATCCCAGTTCAACTTTATCAAACCAGAACTCATGTGCGCGATTGCTTAGATATACGATGTGCTACGTGCCCTCTTTATGCCTCTTATATATGGTTCTTTGTGCATCAAGAGTCATTTTCAAAATTGAGTCCTAGTTTTGATCCTAAATTCCAATCTCACAAACTACATAAGGCATTATCATTAATTGCCTCGGCACAGAACCCAACGACAGCTTATGGTTGGAATTCTAGTCCAATGGTAGCAACAAAAGTGTTGCTGCAGCCTAGCATCATTACCTATCATGGAGCTAGGTGTTGAACAAGACCAGCAACAGGATGGGTCATGCCACCTACCTCGATGACTCCTCTAACCCACATGTTACGAAATTTTTGTTCGATTTTTTTGGGTCCCTCAGATGCCGACTTTCCTGCACAGTTTGTCTCGAGTTTTGGGTCAAAGGTCTTTTTCTTTATTTTCCCTTCTGCGTCTAGAGTCATAACTTTTGTATCTTCCATGATTATCGCCCGCTATGCATTCATCATGCATGATGTCCATCTAAGGTAGTCCACCACCATTAGACCTGGTAAGACTGACCTGAAATCCGAACCAAATTACTCGAACCGATACCCGACCTAACATCCCAAATAGGCTCACTCAAAAGAGGACTCGAAATTCAAATTGACCTGAACCGAATCATACCCAATTCAAAATTTTCTACAAATTTGCTTATTTTTGCATGACAAGTGTATTGGACCAAAAATTAGTTAAACTAAAGTCGACCAGAACCGAAGTTCACCCGACCCAAGCCGAACCGACCCGAAATATCACTTAACCCGAAACATAATTTGACCCAAACTTAACCAAACTCGTACCCAAATCAAATGACCCATTTGCCATGTCTAACAACCATAGTCCATTTATATTAACATGTGCCTCACACCCCTACCCATCTTCCTTATGCATTCATGCTAGTCTACATAGGGAGCACACAGGTTGGCCCATATCTCATTCAACTTAAATGTTCCATTATACTATATACTCATTATTCTTATGTAACGATGCGAGCCCATTCGCATCCATAGTGTTTCTTGTATCGTCCCCTAAACACCCTGAGTCTAAAGTGGCCCATCATGCTTATACCTTGATCGACTTAGGTTAAGTTCACTTGTTCACATCTTGCCCGACTTGCATGAGTCCACCTGCACACATGGCAAGTTGACCTAGGATGACCCATCGGAACTTTGCATACTAGCCCACTTGGACAATCGCTTTTGCATGTGGCCCAACCTTTTAGGACATATCATTATACATATTCTTCGACCAAATAAGTATGTTCTCATCATGCATATTATAACCTAGGTTTAGGTCATTATACTTTTCTTATAGCTTACAGTCAGACTCATCTTATCGTAAACCAGACCCAGGTTTCCACTACCATTACTCTGTACCCTGCTTGCATTATCTCTAGTCCTTAACCTTGGCTTCATCTCATCTAGCTTACAACGTTGACCTAGGATCTCATATCTCACAATTAGGCCCTAACCTAAGTACCTAGTCCACCTGGTCCTCACATTCAAAACAAGTTTGTGAGAGTCGTGATCCTCCAACCCTTAGCTTGTAGCCGAGTCTTTACCTCATCCATCCTTAATTTATCCCAAACCAAGGCCCTAGTTCTTGCGTGTGATCCCCAACCTAAGCCTCCTTTACCTTGTGGTCATACTCTCTCTGCCTTATTCTCTAACCTTAAGCCTCATTCCCTTGCCTGATCTACGATCATCCCCATCATGAGTTCACAGCTTTAAGGTATTTTCCCTTCCTTTTTATAGCCACATTTTCTTATACCCCATATAATCACTACTTTAATAAATGTTAAAAAAACCAAACATTAATAGCACATCCAAATGACCACAACAAGATTGTTTAGGCGATCAATAGCTTTGCCGCCTATGTCGAATACCAAGAGAAGGACATACAATGCCAAGAAAGTAAAAAAATTACACTATAATGGGCAAGGAAACACTCTTTAGGGTTTGTATAACTCTTCGTATGGAGTTGGAAAAAAACGCTTAGATTACTCTACCTATGAGGCGTCATCAAGACCATTGGGTCCACATCAACCTCGTTGCTGAATAAGAGATCTAAAAATGGAATGGGAATTCCTATTGCATTTACCGCCAAGGCAAGGCTCACCCTATTAATAAATGTTGGCAATTAAAACGTCCCATTCAAGATCTGATTGATAATGAAACCATTTTAATCCCTGTATCTCAAGAGCCCAATGACAACTCAACAAGCTTGCCTCTATACTAGAGGATTCATAATAGAATTGTACCAACCTTATTGTATACCTCAAGCATCTTTGAGTTAGACAAAGGTAGCATCAAAAACACCAGCAGAGGCATTGATTCCTTAGGATAATTTCATGTTTGAGACAGGGTTTCCCATAGCATTATTGTTGTTTCCCTTTTAGTCCAAGTCTTGTATCCTAACTTTACATCAACAAAAGTTTTTTTTCCCGTCAATGTGAATGCATTCTCTATCCCCTTCCCTTTTCTAAATATTTATGCCTTATGACGAACCCAACCTACCAAAAAAAGTACAAACAAGAAATATAAATTAAAATTAGCGAGACTCTTAAAAATGGAAAACAAATAACAATGTGTAACTACAAGGACTTGCCTAGGAGAGGAGGCTTCCTTTAGAAACCTGCCATCTCCATTTTAACTAAGAAGGACTTGTTTGCACCCTTTCAACCCGATGTTCCATGAGACCTAGCCATCTTATCTTGGGGATAGTAATTTAAAGTGTATAGTGTATGATACCTAAATAAAAGATAAGTCAAAGAGGAAAAATGCTATGAATACTAATGTTCACACATAAGGTTCGAGATATGATTCTGTTAATCCAAGAGAATCATGTCCCCAAAACATACAAACAAAAAAATCAAAGTCACAGAAAAAAGAGTCACAAACAAATGGCCGAAGGTCATGTAGTAACTTGACTTGCATTCACAGTTGGAAGTAATTGCAAGGATTTTATATGCTAACATCATGCAAATTAAGGTGATGCAATAAAAAAAAAAATCAAACTTTGGAAGTTGACACACTTGGCAGTTTGATCGATGGAAGATTACGACATATATTTAAAAATGCGCCTTCCTAAAGTATAAAATAATGTACCGTTCATCAATAGAAGCGAGAAGCTCCCATTTCATTATATCGTTAAAATGACAAATTTACCATGATTAGTTGGCGACGTTTCCTAAACAAAGAATCAATAGACAAAATTCATGCAAATGGCAAGATTTTTGCAACTATCATCTTCACAAAAAATAAGCAAGGAAAAGACAAAGCTTGAGAATGACAACAAGAACCTATGTTCCATATGAATACGTATTGGTAGCGCATACATCTCCTAAGAGGGCTCAAGCTATGACCCAACTAGTGAAATGCACACTACACAAGTTACGTTACTAGAGGCAAAGATATCTAAACTGTCTCTCATTAAAGTGGCTAAAGACATAAGTACATAAAAAAATAAAAGTAAAAAATAAAAAGAAAGACTGCTTTGAATACAAATGCACATAAGATTGAAATCTAATCTCTCTTCGGATAAAATAGGATTTCAATATGGGTTGATTTTGAGCCTTCATGTCCTACTATAAAAAGCCCTCTTGTAGGCAAAATTCTTCAAGTCACATACCTTTTTAGCATAAGGATTGGCCTAATTATCATCAGGATATGTAGGTAGCCATTTTTTAGTTACGTTTGGCTATAAAGCTAATATACACAAAGCTTAGTTAAGATTCTCGGTAATTAAAAAAAAAAAATTTTAAAAGTGTTCTCCCTCCTACCATTACCTAAAGGGAACAAGATACGCCAATATGTGGTATGTTTACCCCTATCGCTAGCCTTGAGACAAGTTTATGCCTAATTCTCATGGAAAAAGAAAAAAGAAAGAAAAGAAGAGCAACTTGTTTTTTTGAGGATTCATGAGATATTATCTTGCCTACCTTTCTCCACAAGACTTGGATACCATCACGTACCTTAATGCCCAATCATCCTTAGCTCCACATTCATATCGTCTCACCATCATGAACTTCCATTTATTCTGCAAAGCACATTCTAACCCGTCAACCCACCTTCATATATTCTCTTACCACCACAAAATATATGGGTCGTTCTCATATTCTATTTTTAGTGGACTATTGCTCTACTCATGCTTAGATGATTTAGGTAGGTTTCTTTTCAATTTGATTGAAGTAAAACAAGGTTGGCATTTTGTTTAACTAATTTTGCTTTTGTTTGTTAGTGGCATTAAGGTGCCAATTGCTAGGTAGAAGGATGAATTTTCTTTATTTTATTTGCCCTTTTGTATAGCATCGTATCTTCATTTCCTTCACCTATGATGATTTTTTTAGTTTGCTTATTTTTGTTTCCAATTGGCAGGCAATTTATCACATTATGCTGGTCGAATATTTTTTATTATTAGTGACCTAATTTTGCCCCATCCCCATGCACTGACCACTAAGTACTACGATTGACAATCGTGTACTTATAATATTTTAAATTTTTTTGAAAATGACTCAACAAGTTTTTGGTGTAGTTGTCGAGGGATGGAGATTTTGAAATTGTGCCACTTTTTTTGGTCTTTATTTTGTTTTGCTAATTTAGCTTTGTTTTCGTTAATTTTCACGTCTGCATTTTGTTTTCCCTTTAGTTGACCTAGTGTGTAACTTATAATTAGTTGTCTTAGGTATTACATTTTTCATTTCTTTTAACAAACCAGAAAATTTTTTGAAAAAAAATAGAAATTGAAAAAAAACATGATTTCAGTTTTTCATTTCCCCCAATTTGAGTATGAATCTTTTTAGAGCTATTTATCTAGACCTAATAACTGTCGTGCTTATTGAACAAATATTTTGAAAAGAAGGAAATTTGTTAGGTCATTTATCTAGGTTTAATTATTGAATTTAGGGGTCATGTTGATTACATATGTCCTAGGATGTAAAACTCCAAAGAGGTTTGGCATTTCTTTAAAAAATTGGTGCAACAAACTTATGAATTTGGATATGCTGGAGGAAGTTTGTTACCCTACACACGATCCACATGTTTTTCAAGCTACTTCTTACTCGCATGATCAGTGTAGAGATGCAGCAGCCCAACCACACTACTCCACTTCTTGTTACGCTCCTGTTTGTTCTGATTATTGTGCTTCCTCTTATCATGATGTCAATTATTCTCTATTACGTGCATGTCGGGCCTCTAAACTTGAAAGTAAACTTCGAGGGTTATATGGTTGGAAAGATGGTCAATAGTGTAACTCAATTGGTCAATTGTAATGAGGGGGTCGGGTGTGATTATTTGCATGAGCTTGAGTTCAATTTTGGTTCTATTAGAAATGAGGTTAGCATTCATGATAATTTTGAATCTTTTATTCCCTTGAGCTATAAATCTCATGTTAATTTAACCTTCAATAACCTTGAGGAAGATAATGATTTCCCTGCACCCTCACTTGGTCTCCTTGATGAGCCTAGAATTCTAAGGATGTCATTGCAGATGTTCTAGTTTTTCCAGAGGCACCTACTCCTTTGACTCAATCCTCAGAATTTGAGGAAGGTAAGATACTTGATGTATTTATCGATCTAGAGGACATTTCCAAGGTTCCAAGGGAAAGCATTCGCTGGAGTCTTTTGATGAGTCATGTGAAGAGGGGAAGGTTGTGTGTCTCCCTTCAACTTTTAAGCTAGGCACCACTTCACTTGAGCAAATGGAGATAGTCCCTACCTTGCTCATTTTACCCCAATCAACCCCATTCATTAGTGACCTTCTCTCCGAGTCCTTTTAGTCAAATTTATAGAATTTGAGACCTTTATGACTAAGAATTTTGATGTAGTTCGGACTCTTGAGCATATCTGAATTAAGAGCCTTGAATGGTTAGAATAAATTGTTTTTAGTGTAAGGACCATGATCCGAAATCCAAATGAGGCCCCCCACGAATGGTTAGGCCTGCTTCATGTACTCAGATGATTTTATTATTCTTTATTTAATTTATTTTCACAACCAACTATTTCGAATTTAGGGCATCCTAGGTTTAGGTCCCAAACCCATCTCAGAACCTAGCCCAAACAGTAATCACTATTTGGCCTAGAAATCAGGACAGTCCCATGCATCTAGGTTAGCTTCTTGGCCCAAACAGTCATAAGCTGCTTTGGTTAGGGAGCCTGTCCAAGCTTCAAAATCCATCCATGCTTCCTTACCCAAAATGTTACATGCAGAAATAAATGAAAGAAATGACTAAAATTGAATTTATTAAAAAAGAATAAATGTACCAGTGAGTTTTTTTAGGAAACTTACAAAACTATGTTCACTCTAAAAAATGAACCATAAACCAAAAGTAACAATAGTTTTGTTTTAAAGAGATTTTCAAAATGCCCCTGATTAATCTCTTAAGTGGGGACCATTTAACTTCATAGGCTTGAAATGAGAATGCAAATTTGAGAGCAAAGGTTCAATGCCTTGATGGAATGCATCATGCTGCCTGCCATTAACAATGACCTCTACCAAGGATGCAGTATATTAAGATCAGTCAAACCATATAACAAAATTAAAGGTACAATGTTAGTCTAAAGAAAACTTAAAGGAATAATCCAAATAATTATAGCGAGCAGGGACTAAAGTAATTAAAAATTACGTCTTTGCTTGAAACACACAGCCAAATAAAATGAGGAAGTAAGAAAAGCGAAGAGTGAAAAGAGGAAGACAGGCATGAAAGATTGGCACCCATAGGTTACTTGTTTGCGTGGCTTAGCGCATCCGGGGATCAAGAATACTGAGCCTTGACACGTGCCTTAATGTTCGGTTAGATTCTTTGAATCTCTCAATATTATCTCATGTTTTTCAAATTGTGATTGTGTGTTTGAGGGTTGGGTGAGGGGCTGAATTTACAGCTGTAGGAAACAAGGGTTTCTCAAGAGTTGGCCTGCATGGGCTAGGGTTTTACTCTACTTGAGTCAGTAGCTAAGGTTTCTAGAAGATAGGCCAAAAAAAAGGAGTTGAGTTAGGCTCTGTTAGGCATCGGATTCATAGTTTGAGCCTATTTCATCCATAACTTTCTCATTTGTCATCTATTTTGAGTGTTTCTTTTTTTTCCCTAAAATCTTATTGAGTCCAGTTTCTAATGACACTACTTTTATAATTTTTTTGATGACTTTAGAAGAGGACATAAGCAAAATGGTGATAGGTGTCATTTTCAGCACACATTTAGTAATCAACTTATGTCTCTATTGCAAAATGGTGACAGGTGTCCTTTTTTAACACACATTTTAGTAATCAACATATATCTTTTCCATTGATTATTGGATTTTGACACATAATATGTCATTAAAAAAATTATTCAATGAAGAATATTAATGTCTAAACTGAATTTTTTTTTTGCAATGTAGACTGGGGTGAAATATAAAATGAACCTCAGTCAAACATCAGACTCTATCAATTTCAGCCTATTTGGGCTTTTGGGCTTGATTAGCCTTTTGTGGCCATCTTTGGGTTTGAATATGTGGTTTAAGGGATGTCACCACATTTTAAGGCTCTTCACTTCAATATCTGGGGAGTCCCCAAGTCTTATTCATCACCGAGCACTTTACAAAAAGAAGACATTTTTTAGATGTCAGTAGTTAGCCTCCACTTCGATCGAGCTTGAGCAAAGAAAAGCTCAAAGTAGATAACATTTGTCCGTGACTTTTCGAAATGATTAGACTTAATTGCTGGAAGATCTGAAGTTGGTGCCCACTATTTTCATCATGATTAGGGGTGAGAGAGAAAAAATCGAGTACCCAATTTCGGACCCAAAACCGATTTGGACCCTGCGATAACGAAACTAGAACCGGTTAGACTTGTTCCGAGACCAGTTCCAAAATTTAGGACCCAATTATAACCGGGTCCAATACCAGATCCTGAGAATTTGGAACCGGACCCGGACCCAGTATTTGGTACCGGTCAAAATTTAAAAATTTTTGATAAAAACGATAAAAAGTGAACCCTTATTCTTCAAGTGACGTATCTTTTGTACCGAGACCCAACTCCCAACTTCCTCGTTTGTTCCTTTGTCTTTTTTTCTTTTAATTTACCCCCGACTTACTCTTTATGTATCTCAACCGCTATGGATTTCTTCCTTCAAGATTTAACTGTTCTTCTCATGAGCCTTGTTGTTTACTGCATTTTTGTTTTTATATTATTTTGATAGTTTCCCTCTCTTTCTCTCTCTATTTCAAGTGAATTAAAATAATTTTTAGGTTTCGCGCACATTTTATAATCTTGATTAGTGGGCTTCTAATTAACATTATCTCCAATTCTGTAAGTTCATTTTAAAATACGTGAATCTTCTTTGCTGCTTATTTCGTATTCCATTTAGCCTTACAATTTGGTTTTTAGGAATTTCACTTCAGATATGAATTCTCAACTTCTTTCAATCCCTCACTATCCCTATTTCCTTAGGGGAAAATGAGAACAAAAAAAATATTAGTTAAAAAACTAAGTATCTAGAATCGGACCCAGATCCAAATTTTGGGACCCGGTTCTCACCAGGTCCGGTTCCGATTCCTAAAATTCCAATCGATTACCCGATCTTGCTCACCCTTAATCATGATGGAGGCTAATGACATGATGTCTAAACTTGTCCGTTGTGGGTCCTGAAACCCGGCACCCACCCACTTTTTCCATGAAGGAGGCTGAATGTCCCATTGTGTTGGGAGCCAGCAGTATCCCATTGTGCCGATAGCTAGCCTGTTGTCAAAATATCCCCTTTTGCTAAGGAACCACCCTATTGTCGAAATGTCCCATTGTGTTGGGAGTCAGCCTATTGTCGAAATGACCTATTTTCCCGGGAGCCAGCAGTGTTGAAATGTCCCATTGTGTTAGTATCCAACACTGTCTCATTGTGTCCGGAGGCAGTAGTGTCCCATTGTACCAGGAGCTAATGATATCGAAATGTCTTATTGTGCCAGATCCGATGGTGTCCTATTGTGCCAAGAGCCAACCATGTTGACATGTCCCATTGTGTTGGGAGTCAGCCTATCGTCGAAATGTCTCATTGTGTCGGGAGTCAGCCTATCGTCGAAATGTCCCATTGTGCTAGGATCTATTGGTGCTCCATTATGTTGAAATATCCCATTGTGCCAAGAGCCAATGGTTTCCTATTGTGCTGGAAGCCAGCGATGCCGAAATGCCCCATTGTGTTAAGAGCCAGTGGTGTCCCATTGTGTCAAGAGCTAGCGGTGTCTCGCTGTGCTGAGATTCAGTGATGTCAAAATGTCTCACTGTGTCGGGAGCCAACAATGCCGAAATGTCCCAATGTTTTGGGAGCCAACGATGTCTCATTGTGCTAGGAGCCAACCCATTGTCAAATTACAATTGTGTCGGGATCCAACAGTGTCCCATTGTGCCGGGAACCAATGGTGTTGAAATGTTCCATTATGCCAGGAGTCAATGATGAATCTTAGTGGTGTAGGGGCCTGAGTATCTGTGATCAGATCCCTGGGATCTTGGTGGAAGGGAGCCTGAGGATCTGTAGCCACCCCTATAAATTTTATAGCATAAGAGTCCAAAGATCTGTAGTCAAATCTTCAAAAAGTTTGTGACATGAGAGCCTGAAGATCTGTTGCCAGATCCCTATGAGCTTAATAGTATGAGAGATTGAAGGCATATAACCAAATCCCTATGAACTTGGTGGCACGCGAGCTAGAAGACGTGCAGTTTGTTCTTAGCTTGACTTTGGTCAGGTGTTGAGGCTCGAATCTCCGAGTTTGACCTCCAAAACAATTCATTTTCATATGGTGGGTAGTGGAAAGCACACTATTTTTATTTGAAATTATAAAAAAAATTTGAATTTTTTGGGTTTGTTGACCAAAACACAAAAGGTGACCTAATTTTAAAACCACCATCCCTCGATAACTGCACTAAAAACTTATTGCATTATTTTTCAAAACATTTTAAAATATTGCAAGCACGCAATTGTCAGTCGTAGCACTTGATAGTCAGTGCATGGAGATGGAGTCAAAATTAGGTCAATAATAATCGAAAATACACTAGCATAATGTGATAAATTGTCTGCCAATTGGAAACAAAAATAAACAAACTAAACAAATCATCATAGGTAAAGGAAAAGAAGCTATGGTGCTAGACAAAGGGGCAAATAAAATAAATAAATTCATCCTGCTACCTTTCCATAATGTGACAAACAAACAAAAGCGAAATTATTAAACAAAAAGTCAACCTTGTTTTTCTTCAATCAAATGGAAAAGAAAGCTTACCTAAATCATCCAAGCAAGGGCAGAGCAATAGCCAACCAAAAATAAGACATGAACAGAACCCAGATAAGATACTGTCCAAAACTAATAATCTAGAAATATCTTGATGTCATAACTTAATGTTCTATAATCTTCTAAAGCATTCCGCATCTTCTAGATTATCGTGGAACCTTTCAGAATATTCTACAACCTTCCAGAATACTCTACAACCATGCCAATAGTCGTAGAAACTTCCAAATTACTCTATATCCTTCTAGAACTTTCTATAACTTCTTATAAACATTCTCTAGAAGAATCTATAATATCTACACTAGCAAATATTTAGAACATCTGTATAATTTTAGAGAAAATATCCTAGAAACTTATAATGAAAAATCTAAATATTTAAGAACATATTAAGATAGAAGGTTGTAGAAACTTAATAATACTCGTGTGATCAAAATAATCTTCACCACCTATTGAAGAGGTTGATGATTAGAAATACCCTTAAGAGGGCTCATTCGAGACAAGCAAAAATAGAAACCAAGCATTAAGTAATACAAAGCATCCATTTTAATATAGCACTCCTATCTCTCTCTTTTTTCTATCTTAATTCATATATTCCATTCTTCCACCATAGCCACAAACCACTCCTATCCTTTATAATCTTCAAAATATCCGGAATTTGGGCCATGAACTGTACATTTAACAGCAAAGCAGCAATCTTCACTTGATAATTAAAACCCGGAATCGAAACTACATTATTTTGTGAATTAGAACTGGATATGGAACAACGAATGAAAATGAAAAGCAGAAAAAACAAAGATAAAACTACCGTGCTCTATCTCGTACTCTACTGCCTCCTGGTCTGATCTGGCTTGCTCAAGTTTATAGCTCGTCAACTCTTGCAAATTGTTAACTTCCGAATCTTCACTCCATCAGCTAGAGAAATTAAAGGTGGGAGGAAAGTGGCGAAGAATGGTCTTATTCTTTTCGTTGGTAAATAGGGGTTAGTAAAATAGTCAAGTTAGTTGAGGAATGTTGAAGTGGGTTGAAATTAACATTTTTTGTTGAAGTTAGTTAAAGTTGGTGTATTTATTGAAGTTGGTTAAAATAGTGAGAATAAAATTTTGAATGAGGTAAGTTAAAGTGGGTTTAAGTTGGTTGAAGTTAGTATTTTTTATTGAATTGGTTGAAGTTGATATATTTTTATTAAAGTAAGTTGAAATTGATTAAAGTTAGTAAATTGAAAATAACCGGTGAAAAAAACAAGCCCAAAAGGGGGGACTATTTCAGCTGAATGTGGCGAAAAAGATGGAGAAGTTGGGAGAAGGGGATTTCATCAGGGTGACTGGGTAATGAAGAAGAGAAATTAGGGGGGGTGATTTATGGCTGGACATGTACTGAGGCATGAGGGGTAGGAGGCAGATTGGGCTTGAGTAAGATTTAGGCCAATACTATCTTCCCTTCTTCAAGTCCAAACCATGCAAATTTGGACTCTATTAAGCTATTTTGTATATATTTCTGAATTATTCTAAAAAGCTGCAAAATAAAATAAATACCAATAAAAATGCTAAGATAATAATTATTACGATCAAAATTAAGTATATGAGGGTATTAATATATCAATTTTACGTTGAACATTGGTCTAGCTCAAGAATGCAACCAAGTTCCTGAGCGATCTTGTGCCTAAAATGAAGCGGGCTCTAGCATATGCCTATTGCTGCCAAAAGCTGAGGCTAAATTCAGACTTTATGTTGCTAGGCTTCCAATTTCATAGGTCGGATTCAGGTTTCTCCATTAGGCTTTTATAAAAACAAGAAACCACTTTTAGGTGTGTTTACATTGGCTCCTCAACTATCCCCCACTGACTGCCCATAGTGGACGTCCAGTAGCCAAATAATTCAACAGAAATTCCACCAAGCGAGCAAAGTTCATTATGGCCATTTGAAGGCATATCATTGACGGAAAATCAAGGGATGTCGAGATTAAAAATATACATAATATAAATTTTAGCATAAGATTTGAAAATGAAATGCATAGCTAGTACATTTAAGAAAGTTGTTCTTGATAAAATCTCACGCTTTAAAAGTGAAGCATGATATTGTCCTTTGGCAAACTTTTCTTAATTAGGTTGAACCAAAATATCTGATGTTTTGAATTGCAAATCAACGAAGGGAGGCGAAGGCGGGCTACCGACATGTAATAGCCCAACCCTAAATCATGTTTATTTATTTAATTAAGCACATTATTAATTTTCTTATAATTGTTGATTGCATTTAATCATCCCGATTGGGAAAAATTCATTTGGGTCCTCACTTTGCAATTCGGGTTTTTATTAACGTAAAATTTCAGAAAAATTGATAGTAGACCTTGACAATTATTATTTAAGTGATTAAATTATTTTTCTATAACATCACAAAAATTTAAATTTGAGCTACATAGAAACTTTATCGCAACAGAACATTTTATTACCAGGGCCAATTCATTTTGGGCCCAACTTGAAGCCCAAAAGCTTATGCACTTGATTTAGCAAATTGTCATTATGTATATCTAATTGAAATTATCATAAATCCCTTTTTATGCATAAATATCATCCAAGCATTAGGATCGCATCAAAATTATTTTCCACCAAGATAAGTATTAACTTTCTTCTTATTGTCCTCCACACATTCCCCCCCCCCCCCTTCCTCAACCACATTCATCTCTCCCCTTCAAGTTTGTAAGTGATGTAAAAAACCTTCACGCAACTTTGTTTAATTCTTGGTTTTATGTTGGATTTGATTATGGATCATGTTATCTTGATATAAACAAGTGTTATTTTGATGTTTTAATTGTTGGTCTTGAAAGTATGCAAGGATTGAGGTTGCTCATGATTATGCAAGCTTAAGTTTGAAGTGATGGATTTAGATTGTTTTGTATTTGATTTTGTGATCTTTGCCCTTAGTAATGGATATCATGATGTTTAGGTTGAGTCCGGATGAGTTTAATTGCAAGAATAAGTTGGTCATAAGTTCGGGCTTTGGTGATCAAGCATTAGTTGATTTATTTCTAGCATCAAGTCTATTATTTGTGTATAATTGGATAAAAAAATTGAATCATGGATGTGTTGTTTAACTTAAGAACTCACTGGAGGTGATTTTGTATAAATGGGTGGATTATGGAAATTTTTCCAATTGATTATAAGAGGTCATTTTGCTCATTTATGCAAATAAGTAAGCTTATGGATGTGTTTGAGTGATTTTGAAAAGGAGAAGAAATGAACATTTGATATAGATGATCATGGAGTAAATTTAAGTAATATGGCTTTATAAGGTGATGAGAATGAGCAAGAGTTTGTTAAATGATTTTAAGGAGTGATTTTAGAAGGGAATTATATGAAAAAAAAGGACGGAAACAAGAACAGTAGGGTTGTGATCAGACTAGAAACGTGGGTCTCTTTGCGATTAAATTGGTGTTGTTTGGACCATCAAAAAATTGTGATTTTTGGTGGGTAGGTAGATCCATGCGTTATCTTTCAAATTCCTTTTGAATCACTGCAGTCCAAGTTGTGTGGAAAAACTTATGGTTGTTTTGCTAAGATTGCACAGGATAGACCCGAGCTGTGTGCAGTTGTGTTTCAGCTCAATTTTAAGGGTCGTGTTGTGGTAATTGGATTTTGCAATGTGAATGAAAATGTTGTGGGATTTCCTAAACTTTTCATATTGGGATTTTATAACTCAATTGGAGGCTGGGGGTGAAAGATATGAATTTTCTAAAGTAGACCTTTAAACGGTAATATGAGGGAATAAAGAAATTGTCACATTGAAAAATATTATCAGGAGTTTCTCTATAATTATGGATATCGAAAAGAAGTTACAAAGTTTAGTGAGTTCAACGACTTTGATTATGTATAGAAGCTCACATGGGTTGGAAAACTGAGTTAAATAGGCATGAGACTGAAATTTGAAAAGTAGGGAAAGTAATGACTCAAAATCGATATCTATCGGGCAAAACTAGGGTTATATGAGCTTTCATGAACCTCACAACACCCCTCTTGGTATTAAACCTTTTATTATTCATTTCAGAAACATCAAAAATCCACATTCCATTTATATCCATTAAAGTCCCTTCATTATCACCTCAATTATTTCATTTTGGTCTATTTTGCTCCAATTTGTTTTACTTCAATTTCAATGACCCTAACTTATTTATTTTTCAAAATCATTTTAGTATAACTTATCTTATATTGAACTGTTTGAATTGTGGATGCCTTTTTTATTAATCAATTTCCATAAAGTTACAAATTATAGAAGTGAAAATTGTTTACTAACTGCAGTTACCCATAACTACATTTCTTAAGCAGACACGAGACCTAGTCTATCATTTCTCATTGTGTATAAGTATTATCAAGTGAGATTGCTTTTTAAAGACTTCAGGTACGTTCATTGCCTGTATCTTTAGAAATCAAAGTGTATTTATCAAAGTTCTCATGTTTTGGTAAGTGCATCAATGAATCAGTTTACTCAATTATTTATCACTTAATCAGTGACCCCGCTAGTTATAATCTCTAGGGCATTCGCCCTTCAGTTATCCGCGCGACTTCAGGCCAGGTCCTCAATCGGCTTGGCAAGTGTACACCTATCCATAGATCGTAACAATATCAAGGGGTTCAGTATCAGATAATAACTAGCAATGCTGCTTTGCATTCATCTTATTCACTGTTTTAACTTAAAGTGAATTGCAAAGCGGGCGTCCAACCAATTTATGCAGAGATCTTTTAACAATACATGAATGCATGTACTGAGATTCAACTCATAGTTCGAAATGCTTTTCATGTTTTGTTTTAGGCAAATGCTCAGTAAATCGCCCTCATGCTAGCAAACTAGTTGACGAAAATAAGTTAAGCAAGGGAATTTGGATGGATCAACAGTTACATAATACATGCATATTTTGAAGCTGTATTTTGAAATCTTCAATGGATAGAGGTGTAGATTATATAGTGAATTGCTTTACTATGCTACATAAACCTTATGTTGATTAATAGTTAACTGTATATGGTTTGATCATTTATGAATATGTGTGGTTGAAACTATGCCTAACTATGTTATTTCTAGTACACATGCTTCAAGCCTTGTCATTTTGGATGGCGGCAACATCTCGTTCATTAGGTTGATCAGTTGTAATTAAGATAATCAGATTAGCGACTACAAACAATGAAACATGCTTAATTAGGGAACGTTATACGATAGCTGACAAATACACCCGAGCCAAGAAAGGCGATGACGTCCAATGACTCAGCGACCAGCGAGCAGTCAAGAGAGAGGGTGTGGGGCGGGGGTATTGCGTTAGATGCGTAGATGTGCAGAGCAAAGGGCACTGGGTAGTAAGTATGTCGAGGCTGGGAAGACAAAATAGAATTTAAGCCGCAAAATTTAAAAATAGTATAAAATAAAATAAAACATTGTAGGCACCTGAATTTGAACATGCAGCCTAAACATACACAAGGCCAAAATCCAAGCGCTAACCACCCAGACACAACGCACTGCATGATGCTATTGATACATTTGCAAACCGGCCTGGTTCTTTTCTATAATTAGGAAGATTTAACATATAGCTTACAGCTCCTTACAACTTCTTGCATCTCCTTAAATCTTCTTATATCTCCTTACATCTTCTTAAATCTCATTATATATTTCTTGTAACATTCAACTTATCATCTATTTTTCTGATAAAAAAAAAGTAACTTATCATCTATTTTATTCTCATATTTATATAGAAATATTTATATATTTTTTATATATTACCAATATGAAAAATCTTACAGCTTGTTTATGAATATAATATTTGTACAAACATAAAAACAGAGTTTAACGATGTGAAGTAATATTTAAGTTTCGACATAAGGCATATATGTTATTACAGAGAAAATAAGTCAACGTGTTTAAAAATTGTAATACAAAAATCGCATTTATGTTTGAATTTCGACGTGAATCATGCATGAACATAATTAAACTATGGGTGATGAAAATATTTCAGATATTTCATCCATAAGTTCATCTATGACAAATTGGTTGCTATCATCGTACAATTGAATATTAGATTGAATTTAATTTCAAAATGTTTAATCCAAATAAGATTTCATTTTAATGGTTCTATTCAATTTTGTTGAAAAAAATTGTTAGCTTTTTAATTTGCTTATAGGAGGGTGAAACTAATGTCAATACAACAAAATCACCTCAAGTGCGAAACATATTTGATTCTACATATTTATTGGCTTGCATTTATCTTATTGATATTTAATTGACTTGTTTAAGGGTTTATTTTCTTTAATTATGTTATTTCAAGATTATTTTTTATTATCCAAAAACATAATTGTAAAAAAATAAATTCTTCTATAACGTTAAAATATAATTTGTTTACTAATGTTATAAGATTTATTTCATAAATATCAATGATATACGTAATTTATTTTCATGAAATAATTTTTTCATAATTTATAGATTAAAGATCAACAATTATACATACATATCTAAAAATTCTACCATACAACTTTTTAAATTCAACGACTCCTTACATCTATCATTACAGCTTCTTACATCTATTCTTACAGTTTCTTACAACTCTTTACATCTTACAACATCTTACATATTCTTACAACTCTTTCCTTACATTTCCTTACAACCGTAAGCAGTATCTTATTTCGAAAAAAAACAGGCCCTAAGTAACATATATAGGTTTTTTTTCTATTTTCCCCCAAAATTCCAATATGTAAAATCTTTTTCCCCAAACAATTGGAGCATCAACTAACACCCCTTGCACCTTCATAACTCCGCCCTTGCGTATCGATTGCGCTTCAAACCTGAACATAATACAATGACGTCTTGCAGCTGAACTAATAAAATGCTCATAATATATCACCTGCAATTTTGCATGATCATACAAATGAATGTTGTACAATCCAGAACACTTTATATTGGGTCACAAGAGGCTATTGACGCAATATGATTCCCAACACATATTCATGTTCTCATGGTTCAATAAATTTGTAAAAAATAAAAAAAAATGTATAATGAATCCACGGAGTTGGATGATTTGTCTTTCGCAAAATTGGCTTTCTCACACTGAATCCTACAGAAAGGACTCACTTGGGTTTGAGCTCAGGCTCTCATAGTTCATGAACAACATGAAATCAACCTATTATGGTGCATATTGACGTAAATGTTTGCTGAACTGCTTGCCTTTTTGCTCTGGTTGTATTACAATCAAACATTGAAGCGGAACAACATGACATCTCCTTCCTGTACAATGTAGTCTTTCCCCTCAGACCTCAACTGCAGTCATCAAAGAAATGCCAACCAATCAGCATCATCAGAAGGATGAACATTTACTTCTAACTAACGAACAAAACAAGTGAGCAGCAGCATACATGGTAACCTCGTTCTAACATATCATTTCAAGAAACCTCAGTCTATGGTAATGATGATTGCCTCAATGATGACATATTATTTCAAGGCAGCCCGGTGCACAAGCATCCCACGTGCACGTAAGATCCGGAGAAGGGCCGCACCCTAATGGGTGAATTGTAGGCAACCTAACCTGACTTTGTCAGTGGCTGATTCCACGGCTCGAACTCGTGACCTTTTGGTCACACAAAGATGACATTATTTCAAGAAACCTCAAAATATTGTGATCTCACAGTAAGCTCTTCATGATGAAATATGCCCCACGATGATAATATTGGCTCTGTTCCTGGAACTTCCGATCAGAAACTTACAATCTTACATTGGTGTAGGGAAGATCAAACCAACCAACATGCCTAATATGCCTCAGACTCGGTCCCTCAGATGATTTTTGTACAATATTGACTCACAGCTAATGGCTTCTCTAATGAGTGATCTTCATTAGGGAATAGATGTGAATATCTCAGATGAACTTTCTATCAGAAATTGGCAAGTGTCCATATACAGCAACTGGGCTCAATTCCCGAATGTTCAATTTGCTGGCTTACATATAGAAAAGCACATAATTCTTTACTTGAAAGCATTAGAACTTAGCACCACGTATCGAGTTTCTTGTTTAATGAAACTTCATATCAAGTTCCTTGTTTCAAGAAATATACTCACGAGTCCTTTCTCCCTTGCAGCTGACAATGACCCAGCAGCAACAAAATCATCATAAGCTACCTGAAAAGCAAATTAGTAAAAATCATCAAATGACGGGATATCTTACACAATACTGGTCTATTGCCGTTAATACAGTAGAATTTTTGTTTCATTCCTTTATTACAGGAAGTGATCTATCACAATCTAATACATTAAAAGCATCTTCTACAGTACCCATGTTAACCAATTTTAACATTAATAATCTATTACCTAGTTAGTAGACAAGCCTAGCATGATGAATTTTCCAGAGCAGCGTTTTCTGTTCTACCAATTGGCAACCTCTTTCACTAAATGTTCAATCATTAGGGAAGCTTAACCCTGTAGGACATTGTATATCAGACAAGTTATGCTTTACAAATGAAGACGCCTTTCTCTGCAGGATCTGAGAGAGAGACAATTACTGAAACACCAATATGGATTACATCAGAGAAAGTCACAACAACTCTGAAAGTTGTTTTATTATGGAATTACATTTTACTGGCCTTATTTCATTGTAATGGTTTCTCTTAGACATCTGAAACAGCAGATGTTATTTAAGATTGACTGCACAAGACACACCCAACATCAAATCACTGTCGTATAACTAGCAAATAGATAGTTGCCAGAAGATAGAGAAGGGACTAATGCTTACCGTATCAGCGCGTATAAAACCCTTCTCAAAATCAGAATGAATAACTCCAGCAGCTTGAGGGGCAGTCATCCCTAAAATAAGAAAACATTACCATTCAGGCCATATATTCCAAATTTCCAACTGAGTTAACCTGACACAACGAAAAAAACTAGATACCTTATGATAGGGAAAATCTCATAATCTTGTCACATTAAGGGTATAGCATGCCTAAATGGATGAAAAACTAGTATAGTGTCCACTAATTCAGTCTCAGGTGAAAATTTCACTTTAGAGAGGGATCCAGCCAGCCAATTACTTAAGGTCCAGTTTGCATGTGACAGTGCCCCAGCCTACATTCAGAAGGGCTTGATTCATCGGCCCTATCCCTCACCAAATCCCACAACTAATTCAAGACCACTACTATCAGGAGGCCCTGGCCTAAAAGCGCGGCTGGTCCACGAATAGTTTTTTCTTTTTCCATCATGTAAAACTTCTCCATTACCCATTGATTTGTTCCATCATGGGTTCAATCTCTGTGGAACATCTAGGACCAGCGGATTGTAGACCATGTCCGCAAGAGCACCTGTACCAATATTGTCCAAGAATCAAGATTGATCATTGTATATGATCTACTAAAACATTTTTCATTTTCATTTAACATGAATTTTCAAGTTGCAAAGCACAAATATACATGACCTAGACTGTTATTAATTTTTTTATTATAAGAACATGACCTAGACTATTATTGTGAATGGATTATAACTAAAATCTTGATGATTCGATTATGCAACTGTTTATGAGACAAAAACCCCATATGTTTAAGGTACAGAGTGAATATTCATGAACTAAAACATGAAATTTATGACACCAGGGTTCATATACGCCTTTTTATAATGAACTTATAATTTGTTTATTCCGTAAACAACAGCAGCTACAAATTTTAAAAGCTTTTTAGACATTAATAACTCCACTTTTGGGGCTATTAACGACAATAATCCGACCTTTAAATTTGGCTCCTAACATTCTGATCTTTGAATGTATTTATTTTCAGTATACTAATTTCAAGTCAATAACAATTTGATAGGCCAATTCGATTATATCGTAGTTTACATATCACATGTGAATGATGGTACTAGAAAAGTAAACCAAAATACACAATTCACACATGGTAAATAAGTTATCATCTCTTAAGTTTGGGGGCAAATGTGTCTATGACTTGATGGTGCCATAAATAAAACAGATAGCCCGGAAATTTAGAAATTCATGAGGTTTTAACAAGCTTATCACACCTAAGTAGTGGTGCTAGAGAAAGTAAAAGAATACATGCAATCAACATGTGATAACTAAGTTAACACGTAGTTAAATTTGCAAGTCAAAATTTGCAAGTCAAATGGTTGTTGACTTGAAATAGGTGTATCGAAAGTAAATTACCTCCAAAGGCCAAAACGCTGGGAGCAAAATATAGAGGTTAGATTATTCTCGTCCGCCAATCCCAAAAGTAGGATTATTGGTGTCCAAAAACCCAATTTACAAAAGTTTTTAATTTTAGCTCTACAACTCTATATTAACTTTTAAGTTTTCCTAGTTGTATACAAAAAATTGAGAAGGAAATGTAAAAATTACCATGAGATGCAAATCATTCAAATCAGTTATTTATGAAAAATAAAATTGGAAAGGTAAAAACAAAATAAGACAAAAAAGGAGTTAAGAAACTGAAAAAACGAAAAGAAAATTGAAATATGAAAAAAAAAAGAAATTAGACAAGGAAGAGACAAGCACGCAGCCATGGGAAAAATTGTGAATATCTAATGTTCTTCCATATCCCTTACAGCAACGTGTTTGGAGGAATCGGCCAACATCAGGCAAAAAAAAAATGAATTTAATCAATGTCAATCAAGATTGGTCACCTTTGGTCCATTTCAATAACTGGTCAAGTTAAATTGGGAGTTACTTGCTCTCAAAGATTTACTGGCAAAACTCATGACCACTACTCGGTTTGGGGTATGATTTAGGTCGTGAATATTTCAGCTTCTTGGGGCACTATTTGTCAGGTCCGTGCTGCCGAATACAGGGGATGGGATATTTGGCATCTCAGATTCAAGCTAGAACTAGCTAGATATGTTATATACGATTCAGCTTTATTCACATGTAAATATCCCGATCTGCTTTCATAAATAGCAAACCATTTGTGTAGCACCAGAAGCAGCAATAAGATTGCAAAATCATGGTCTTTTTTATACCTAACATTGTGAAGCAACAGATTATTTGCATTAACATAAAAAGCAACAATAAGATTAAACCCTCATTGAAACAACATTAGGAAATGTCTAAACCCATCAAACATAAGCTACAACTAAAGGGAAACTTTCAACCAAAAAAAAAAAAGAGCCTATTCCTGTTAAAAATTTCCCATAGCATCGTTTTTGCTTTCCCTTCCTCTCATTTTATCTCATCTTCCAATGATATTGCTCCTGTATTTAGAGTGCAAGTATTGGGTATCTATTAGTTTGCCCTTTGCATTATTTTTCCTTGATTTTTCAAATCAAGTATCTCAATACGCACACCTGGGAGTTTCCCACAGGGATTCAAAATGAGGTTGTTCTGTGACGAAATCATGAATTGCTGCTAGAAGCCGAATCAGGCAAAAACTATGATCATTTGGTTCCACGTTAATACCTAAGGACTAATGATCTTATAGTATAAAACATAACACTTAGTTCAGGGCAAGCTGCTAGTGATGGTCTGTTTGTGTTTCATAGAGTGCCAAGGTCATTCAATAATGGGGAATAAGCATGTTCGAGACCTCTATAGAGGCCCAACATCTTTCTTTTTCTCTTGTTTTTTAATGAAACCAGCATAATTTTTCACTACAGCATTACTAAGGATATCCTGCCAACCTAAAAGCTCAGCTAGACAAATGATCACTCATCCTAGAACACAGTTACAACTTACAAGGCTAAGAGTCAGTTAACTGGATTATAATAATATATTATCTTCCACCTCAATTTTAGACTTAGAAGAGTCACAATCGTTTTTTTTTATAAAAAAAATCCTATTTGTTCAGGAGTGGAATAATTCTC
This sequence comes from Selenicereus undatus, assembly GCA_017589665.1. NCBI lineage: Eukaryota > Viridiplantae > Streptophyta > Magnoliopsida > Caryophyllales > Cactaceae > Selenicereus > Selenicereus undatus. The sequence continues at coordinate 92,710,393 of JACYFF010031957.1, forward strand.
CCGCACCTTATTCTGGAGTTCCAATCTTGAAATATATATTTCGATTAGGTGATGTTCGCAAGAGGTTTCTTTCCAACCCAAATGGCTCTATCCAAGACAGCAAATATGGTCTGGACCACCTATTCATGCATGGTATGAGGTACAAAGACATTCTGTTTTGATAATTTCATTTTTCTTGTATACTGTTTTAGAAAAAGGCACCAGAAAATCTAACCTGCATGTATTGTCCATGCTTTTGTCTCCTGTGAAAAATAAGGAAGAATAGTTGATAGATGGACGTTGAATGGAATTATTTACCATTTATAAATAAATGCAATCATAAGCATCACCTTCTCTCCAGAAGTAAAATATGTCCGCATCCCCAAAAGCCGATAGGTCGCTCTAATAAGGTTTCCGAGTCCACTTTCCTCGACACCAAGAGATTTTAAGTACTCTGTCCTATCCTCTAATGGTAGCTCCGTAAGCTCCGCTTCCACCTGCATTTATCCATGTTGGTTGCCACCAGAGTCTCACGAAAGTTAGTTCTCATCTGTTGATACCTTTTGAACTAAAAACTCAAAAGTCCAGAGAAGCTTAAGAAAAATTTTACACAAAGGTAAACTATATTTCCCCCATTCCTGAAATTAAGCATTAACACCCATGTTACCATCCTCATTTTCACCAAACATTTGAGAAGTTGAAGCTCTGTTGATAAGCCAAAGTTGCAATGCTTTGTTGGAATATATCCATCGAAAAGGGCTCAAAATACAATGCATGTGAACATTTCTCATACGCAAATGTGTTATTTTATGGAAGTGACGTTTGAAAATAGACATGGTAAAGCGAAAAGTCTAAAAACAAATAGAGTAACTGAGACCAAAGCCTCAAATATACACGGTTGTATAATACCTTTCCCTTTATTTTCCTTTCCTCCTACTTATTCATTTAAATTTACTTGGAAAAGGAGAACAAACTCTTCTGCTGCTAACAGGAATCGAGATCCAAATCTCCACACCCTCCCCCACAGACAAAACCACTAAACCATGCCCCCCCCCCCCCCCCCCCAAAAAAAAGTGTGCTCATCCTATATAAAAGCATTATTGAAATTATGCACGCTTGGTTGGACAACCTGTGCAGAGATAGTGACCACCCCAGATTGCAAGTGAGATGCAATTTTTGTAACTTCTTGTACATGAGAATTACTTCCTGAATCAGCTAGATCAGTTTCTGCCACATTGGCCACATAAATTACTGGTTTCATTGTAAGCAAACAAAGATGCTTTACAGCATCCTTTTCAAGATCTGATAAAGCAACTGATCGTGCTGGTTTTCCATCCAGTAGCACCTCTTGGATCCTTTCTAGTGCAGACCTTTCAGCTTCCTCCTGAAGTTAAGAAGAGTTTGCAAAACCTGGATGAGCCCTTTTAATGATCTTTGAGTACAGAAATAAGAGCTTGCATGGGACAGAGTCATAGCAAGGGTCCATTTTACCTTCACTTTAGATTGTGGGTCTCTTGCCTTGCTTTTCTTAAGTTTTTCCATTCTTTTCTCAATCTGCACTCTTGAAATGAATCAACATTCAGATGTTCTAGCAGGATCCAACATAAGAACCACTGATACTGGCAATTATGCACCCACAGGCCAGCGATAACCAAGAACATTGAAACAAGCATTACCAATTCAAAGGGAAGACAAAAAAAGATATTTAACTTAGCTAAAATCACTTCCTTCCAATATTTAGAAGGGAGAGCACTCATATTAACGTGATGCGCTAAAGCTATCAATGCCATGTAACAAAGACCGAAAAGCTATGAAGTTACAGAATTGCAGTCTATTGTCAAGCAGAAAACAAGAGAATGTGCTTAAGTCGAACTGAAGTCACTTACAGCTACGTCAACCATTATTGACATTTAAATATCATTATTCTTGAACTAGTAAGAGCCACAACAAACATGAGATATCCAAGATGAGAATGCAAAAGGTTACACAAATCAATGCTGAACGTAAGGTAAGGCAGCAAAGCCAAAACCTCCGCCAAAAGTCGCAACTAGCAACTAAGCCTCCCTGTTTTTTTTTTTTCAAATGAGAGCTCAAAGGATTTTGTTAAAGCAAAAGCAACCAGCAAGACTTTTAACTCCTTCATGAAATCACCACACAGGAGTATAAATTAAACATAGAAGATTGGTGTAAACTTTTTTTCCAAACACTCACATGGGACTAGTACTAGCACTCTACCTTAAGCTTTTTCACCTGGATGGAGAGAGGGAGGGAGGAATCTAGTACCCTACTTGTCATTCCCACCACATGCTGCTTTTCAGACCTTTCCATGCAATTTTGCTTCCAGATCATACGATCTTCAGGTTGGGAAGTAAAGAAAAAATATGAACAAGCGCAAGAACGCAACACAATAGGCAACATTGATTCAATAGGCAACATTGATTCTGAGAAGGAATATAGTTCAAAGAAGGTATCAGCAGGACTGGCATTTTCAGAGTTCAAATCCCAGGACACAGGTAAGAGGGCATCCTTCAGTAGATAGGACCATGGATTCAAAATGTGGCCGAACCGCGCCGAAACAGCCGCATTGGAAAGGTTTTGGAGTTGGGCGAACCGCATTTTCATGCAGCGATAGCCGCGATATGGAACGCAATTGCCGTATTAGAGCGATTTTGTCGTTCTGCAACCGAAACCGAAATCGCGACCAAAACCGCATTTTGAATCCTTGATAGGACAATTAATCTACCTAATCCTTCCAATTATAAGCAAGACACACAAAGATGGTAGACAGTACACCCTCAAGTAATATGCAAAATCACTATAACAGCCCAAAAAGAGGGACAAAGCTGTTAATAGCCAAGGCGAAGATGAGAAGATACGAGGACACAACTTTAACAAAGGACCCCAAAATGGGATCCATAAACAAGATGAAAGCCTGTTGCAAGTCCACTGCCAAATCAAGTAATGATGAGTGAGAAGAGGAGAAAGCATCTAGGGTAAGCTCCAAGAGAAACCAAAGTCCAGGGGACCAGGGCTCCAGGCAAAGGAAAACCTTATGTAAACCAAAGATTGTGGCACTAATTGATCGGTTCAAAAATTAAAATCTAGTGGCCTGCTCTCCAGTCATATCAGCAATTGGTGTTCAAGGCTTCTCTGTCAAACTGAAACTGAAGCATGCAATCTTCTATATAATGATGGTGAAGCAGAGATATTGGAAGCTGAGCAGGAAGAATGGAAGTTGAATGGTGATGACTGCAAGATTGATTAGGAACATGCAAGTGATGTTAAAATCTCCGATGAATTGTCTGGAACACTGAGAGAGAAGAAATCAAAGACTAGCCCGACCCACGAAGTAAGCAAGCCACAGTAAAAGGGATAAGCGTCATCCTGCAACAAGTCAAACCTACACCAAAGCCCCAACATAAGCAGGATGGTGGACCCATAGCCTTAGGGAAACACTTCCTATTTTACGACATGCTCTAACATTACCATCGTGTAGACTTTAGACAAGCAATTAGTGGAGTCAGTATATGAGGTTCAAAAGGACAAAAGGGATCACCAATTACCAAATACAGTGAGACTTAACTTCCCACTCAGCTCGAAGATAAGACTATAGGAGCCAATATGACATTCAAAGTATGCAACCCTACAAAAAGAATGGCAATAATAAAGAGGAAGGCAGATCCAAGAAGGAAAGTGCCCACAGATCTCATTCAAAAGCTACACAGAAAAAAAGTAATCTCACAATGCAACAAAAATTAGGTCCAAAATCCTATGATGAACGTTCCAGTTATGTCCAAAGAAAGTGACAAGTAGAATGCCTAAATTTCATAGAAAATCCAGGCGTAAATGTGCCATGGGTAGCGGCAAATCTAAACAGTGAATGGTGTTGGTAACCAAAAGGAGAATCGTCATCATCAGAGGAAGAGCCCAAAGAAAAATAGCAATTTACCTAACCAGCAGAACCTTCAAAAACTTCCATGGTCAGTCTTCAAACACATCAAAGTCCCAAAAGAGCTGAACGAAGAGAAAAAATGTTTTCTTTCTATTTGTCCTAGCTCCCTCCCCAGGAGAGCGTTTTCGAGAATTTGTTGCTAGCCTGTTATTTTGAACATCAACAGCATGTTTGCTAGGGTTTCTTGAGTTCCTTTAATCCTTGCCAATGAAGCTACCTAAGTTCTCACCACTTGTGTCCATAGTAAGACATGTGCAATATTTGTTTCTCTACCTATCATGCTTCTTCTAGCTAGGGAGACGGGAAAATATTAGCCATAATCACAAATTTTACAGTTCTCTGAGATGCAGCGACATCGGCTGGAAAATCCTAAGGGGAAATCGCCAGCACGTCCAAGAATCCTTAAAGTTGGTAGAAAATCCAAGGGTACACCCCCCCCCCCCCCGCCCAAAAAAAAGGCTGCAGCACACCTAATGCAAATAATGTTAGGAATAAGAAAGCAAATCCATCATCAAAAAAGGAGTCACTTAAAGAAGCATAGGAGTCAACCTAACCAGCAAAAGCACAAAAATCCCATGGAGAAGTCCCCGGGTTCATAAAGTGCAAAACAGCTTGGAGAAAAGTGTTATTTTCTTTTTGGTTTTGGGGGGGGGGGGGTGTTGAGAATGTTTTGTTAGCTTGTCATTTGGGCATCAATGGCATGGTCATGAGATTTTCTTGAGCTGAACATATTTTCACCAATGAAGCTACCTTAGTTCTCAGCACTTGTGTCCATAATAAGCCACATGTAATATTTGCTTCTTAACCTATTGTGCTTCTTCCGGTTAGTGAAACTGTGGCAAATATTTGTTATGATAACCAGTTTGCACTTTTCATAGGCTTATTGCTAGAGTTTAAGGACATCAACATATTGTGTAGAATAGTCTTTATTTGGTGAGGCTAAAGCAATATTTTAAGCAGATTATATACTGTTTAGAGACAAACTCCATTATAGAGATGCAAATTCCAAGGTGCTATCGAATTGCCATTCCATTCATTCACCCGAGAAATTTGCAAGCTGTGTGCTTGCTTATTTGGTCAAAAATCAAAGCAAGGAGGAAACAAGAAAAACACAACGACGTGACTGCACCATGTAGTTGAAGGTTATCCCCCATTAAAGAGACAATCATGAATACCCCAGACAATTTACAAAGGAAAGTTATGACCACTTGCCACAACCTTGAACTGAGAAGGAATATGGTTTTGCTCATATATAAAACTAATAACAGAGATTCACATGTACCTGATCCAAATCTGAGAAGACTAGCTCCAGGTTTATAACATCTATGTCAGACATTGGATCAACTTTTCCATTTACGTGAATGATATCATTATCCTCAAAACATCGTACAACCTGATAACGTTCAGAGTTAGGAACAGGTTACTTACCCAAAAAAACAAAAACAAAAAATCGACTCAAAACAAAAAAAAAAACTCTGAAGGTATTTATTTGATTACAAGGAAACGAACTTTCAGCTGGGGAGCCATTTGACCAGGGTAACGATTTGAAACTAAATCCTCAATGGGGCTAAATGGTAATATCATACTTGTCATAGGCAGGTCAAGCCCAACCGAAATAGTAGATCTCATTTAAACATCTTCTAAATGTACCGCATTCAATGTAGGTACACAAAAGTTTGCACATTGAATATATGAGCATCAGCAAGAAAGATGACATCTATATTAATATCAACGATAAGCACCTGAAGTATGGAGTCCACTTCACGGATGTGCGATAAGAACTTATTACCCAATCCCTGCAATGAGAGTATAAACTTGAGAAATATCTTCCAAGTCACTGTAAACATAATTATAATGGCCCAGAAGGAACATCTTGGGGTCATTTTGAAAACAGAAATAGAATTGCTATAAGCAAAAAAAGGAAAAAGTAAAGGCCCGCACCTCCCCCTGGCTGGCTCCCTTGACAAGTCCAGCAATATCAACAAATTCTACAGATGCTGGAACTGCTCTCTGAGACTTGCTTAGGTGAGAAAGCACCTGCAATCGTGGGTCTGGAACAGCAACAATCCCTACATTTGGCTCTATTGTGCAGAAGGGAAAATTAGCAGCTTGAGCCTTTCCATTCTCAACCTGTGAAAGTACAAATTAAATGGCATCAACATAATTGCTGATACCCACATCCACACACACACACACACACACACACAGAGATAACAAAACAAACAAACAAACAAACAAAAAAGAGACCCTGCAATAGTTGGATAACAACTTCGAAAGTGCCATTGCCATAAGTATAATACCAGGCTTCCTCAATCTGTTGACAAAGAAGAGGTGAAATTTTCAGGGGAGCTGGTAGGAATTTCAGATTACAGCAAAAAGTTACAAAAAGTAACACACATCTGCTTTCCATTGGAATACCACAATCTATACATAACTCAATCTGCAGCACATCTCCTCTTACACACCACCTCCTCCCTGCTCTCTTCCCTTGCTATTCCTTCCTTGCGAACTGTTGTACACCATAAGTTAAATGTTCTAGCATAATGGAAGGGGTAGAGATATATAGGACAATGCCACGTTTGGGAAGGCTTATGCACATTGACTACCAAACTTCCTGCCCTACCCAATGTGTACTTACTTTACAAAACATGCCACTCAAGATTATAGAGCTAACAAAAGGATCAAATATCAGGGCATACTAATAACTAGACACTACCACCGTCATCTATTAACAATATATTTCTGACATGAAAATCTTGTATTTTAGCCTAATATCTTGTAAATCTTTTTGTCTCATATTCTTGCCTAGTTGTAGCTCGGTAGGGCTGTATAAAACTATGTTAGCAAAGCAATACAACATAAGAGATTTTTCCTCCATCGCTCTAAAACTTATCATGGTATCAGAGCGAGTTGCTCGATCTTGATTTGCCACCGTCCCCGTTTGATTAAAAATTGTGTACACGTATTGGCCTTTGTTAGTAGCCCACGCGTAAGGGGGCGTGTTGGAGTATGAAAGTAGGTATTGTCCCACAGTGATAAAATTCAAAGAATATGATAGTGGGTGTTGTCCCACATAGATGAAATTAAAAGACTTAAGCATGTATATAAGCTTATGAGTTATTCCACCTATAGCCAATTGGCTTTGGGTTGGAACCTCATGTGAGCTTATATACATGACTCTTTGTTTATAGCCCAATTGATATATAAAATTCAACATAATATCAGAGTGGGAACAACAATCCCATTTTTTTTTCCTTTCTTTTCAGCCAAGGTCTGGTGTGCTCCTCGTCCCAACCTAGCATGTTCTCTTCAATTTGTTGGCCTCTCTTCGATTGCTGTTCCGCCTAGTGAAGCCGTGTCTGACTCTTTCGTGTCAACCATCATGTCAAAGGATTCCAAGCCCAAACATGCTGATCCAGCTTCACCGTATTATCTGTCGGGACAAGCAATTCCAGGTAATTCTCTAACTAAGGATCCCCTTAAAGGTGACAATTATGCAACATGGGAACAAACAGGTATTGTGGCCTTGAAATCCTACAATAAATTGGGTTTTGTTCATGGAAGTATTACCGAACCTGCAAAGACATTGAATGATTATTATCCTTGGGAAATTGTTAATTCCATGCTTTGCTCTAGGATTCTAAATTCACTTGATCCTTCTATTTGGGCCACTGTGTCTCGAATATCTAACGTTCAAATAATGTGGGCGATTTTAAAGACTCAGTATTCTATTCCTAATGGACCTCACACTTATCAATTATGATCTACTTTGTCTAACACTCAACAAGATGGTGTGTCAGTAATGATCTACTACACCAAATTTCTCAGGATGTAGGATGATCTTCTATCCTTATCTCCATTCCAATCTTGTGGATGCAAGAAGAGTGCTGAACAATTGTCTTGGTATGCAAATCTTCACACATACCAATTTCTAATGGCTTAGATGAGAAGTTTAGCACTTTACGCACCCAAATTATAAACATGGAACCTTTACCCAATCGGGACCGAGCATAAGCCATGGTGGTACAAGAATCACAACAAGGTATCACTAGCTCTCGGGACACACCTATCGCACTAGGATTCCATGCTCAAGTTGATTAGACCACCACTAGTCAGCCCACCTTGGCATCAACCCGCTCAGCTGATCGAACCCCCATAGGGCGTCCCTAGTGTACTTTTTGCAACCGCATCTGCCATACTCAGGATTGCTGTTATAAGTGTCTCAGTATTACGCCAACCGGAAAGGGTCGGGGTCGGGGTCGTGGTATTGTCCAGACCGCTTCATCTGGCGTTCTCCTTCCTGCTCATCATGCTACTGCTGTTGCCACAGTATCAAATAAAGCAGCTGGGCTTTCTTCGACCCCAAGTGGGTCAGTTTCTCCTACTGCCACTTCCAGTCTTCCGGGACTAACGCCTGAGCAGATGCAACTACTCATTGTCCTATTAGAGTCCTCCCCGTCCGCCTCGGAACCTCTCATTGGTAAGCAATCTTCACAACCTTCCTCTTGGTTGATCGACAGCAGAGCCTTTAATCATATGACAGGTAATGTGCATTTTTCTCTCACCTGCATGACATTCCATCATGTCCTGTTAGTCTTCCAAATGGGTCTCAAACTCAAGCCACCCAAGAGGGTGATGTCTATCTTGACGATGGAATTATTCTACGTAATGTTCTTTAAGTGCCACAACTAACAGCTAATCTCATCTCCGTGGCATGTTTGATTGATGATACCGAAGGCTATGTGCTCTTCACTCGACATTTGTGTGTTTTGCAAGACCGCACTATGAGGAGCCCGATTGGACTGGGTAAAATGCAAAAGGGGGTGTACCTGTATCAACCGGGGAGCAAAGGACGTATTGCGTCAGTCACCAAAAGAGAATCCTATGATCCTTGGCATCATCGGTTAGGACATCCCTCAAACCAACCCCTAGCTCATCTTCTTAATATTATAGGAGGTAGTTTCTCTAGTCAAACATTGTGTGACGTATGTTTTCGTGCTAAACACACACGAGCTATGTTTCCTTCCAGTATTAGTTGTGCAAAAGACAAATTTGACTTAATACATTGTGATATTTGGGGACCTTACCGGTGTAGCACTCTTTCTGGTGCAAAATATTTTTTTCACTACAGTTGATGACTTTAATCGTGCTGTGTGGGTATACTTAATGCATGATAAGAGTCAAACTGGGGCTTTGTTGCGTAATTTTTGCTTAATGGTGTCAGACCAATTTAGTAAGCATGTCAAAATTATTCGCGGTGACAATGGTCAGGAATTTTCTGCTAATCCTATGATTGAATTTTATACTACTCATGGTATGATTCATCAAACAACAATTGTTGGTACCCCTCAGCAGAATGGTCAAGTTGAGCGTAAACATGGTCATGTACTTGCAGTAGCTAGGGCCCTCATGTTTCAAGCACAGATTCCCACTCAATTTTGGGGAGAATGCGTTGTAACGAATGTTCAGCTGATCAATCGTACTCCTTCCAGTACCCTTCACAACAAAACCCCACATGAAGTCTTATTTAGTACCCTTCCCTTCTGCTCTCACATACGGGTGTTTGGATGTCTTTGCTATGCTCATATCAAAACTCGACATAAGCTTGCTTCTCGTAGTCGACGATGTGTTTTTCTTGGGTACCCTTCAAGCAAGAAAGGTTGGAAGGTCATGAACCTTAAGACACAAGCATGTTTTATTTCCAGGGATGTCAAATTCGAGGAGTCCCAGTTCCCCTTTGCTTCCACCCTGCCAGCAACCTCTCCATTTAGTGAGACCATTCTTGAGGTTTCACCATCATGGGCTTCCATCGATGTCAGGGGGAGATCTGTTACCCGATTCTACAGCGGATTCGACACTTCAGTCTTACTCTCAGGCGCTACCACCGACACCTCTTAATTTAGGTCGTGGCAAGCGCATCAAGCGACCCCCTATCATCCTCCATGATTATCTTTGGCATACAACTCAAGCACCCCCCCCCCCCGCCCTTGCATCTTCTACACCCTCCAACGAATCCTCTGGCCCAACGTACCCTCTTGCTAATTTTATTTCTTGTGAATCTTTTTCTGCTGCACTTACAAGCTTTCTGAATGCAGTAACTTGTGGGGTTGAGCCTCGCTCCTATTCTGAAGCAGCTAAAGACTTGCAATGGCGTGCTGACATGCGGGAAGAAATTACTGCTCTTGAAAAAAATAACACTTCAACCATCGAGAATCTACATCCTGGAAAGAAACCTATTGGGTACAAATGGGTATTCAAAAACCAAAATCAAGCATCGATCTAATGCGTCTATTAAACGCTATAAGGCTCAATTGGTTGTTCATGGAGATTCTCAACTAGCAGGACTTGATTATAATGAGACCTTTACCCCTGTTGCCAAAATGGTAAGTGTTTCGATTTTTCTTGCTATGGCTGTTATCAAAGGGTGGGAGTTACATCAAATGGACGTCAATAATGTTTTCCTTCACGACGACTTACATGAGGAAGTATATATGCGACCTCCTCCTGGTTTCTCTTTCTCTCATCTTGATAAAGTGTGCTGTCTTCGTAAGTCTCTCTATGGGTTACGGCAATCCCCTTGGACTGGTTTACTAAACTTCCTTCTGCACTACGAGCTTATGGATTTCTCCAGTCACATGCAGATCGAACTTTGTTTACTCTTCGCAAAGGTGATTTGTTCTTGGTCGTCTTAGTTTATGTGGATGACATCATTCTTGGTGGCAATAATAGTGATGCTTGCTCCACTTTCAAGAAATATCTTAATAAGTGCTTTCATCTCAAAGATCTTGGTCCTCTCAAATATTTCTTAGGCATTGAAATAGCTTGGACTATTTTGTCTCAACGAAAGTATGCTTTGGACATTTTGGTTGAGGCTGGACTTACGGCATCTAAGCCTGGTGCCTTTCCGATGGAGCAGAATCATGCCCTTGCCCTTGCTGATAGGCCTGTCCTTGCCAATCCTGGACCATATCACCAGCTTGTTGGCCGTTTAGTCTACCTTACGGTTACACGCCCCGATCTCTGTTACGCCGTTCATGTGTTGTCTCAATTTCTCCATGAGCCCGCCATCAACATTGGGAAGCTGCTCTTCAAGTACTAAGGTATGTCAAAGGTGCTCCTGGCCAAGGCCTCTCTCTTCCTGCAAGTAGTTCAGTTCTCTTCAAATACAGGCATATTGTGATTCAGATTGAACCGATTGTCCTTTAACTCGACGGTCAGTCACTAGTTATTTTAGGCATTATTGTGATTCAAATTGGGCCGGTTGTCCTTTAACTCGACGGTCGGTCACTGGTTATTTTGTTGCCTTAGGTGCCTCTCCTATTTCTTGGAGGACTAAGAAACAACCTACTGTCTCATGGTCTTCTGCTGAAGCCGAATACCGAGCCATGGCAATCACTTCTTGTAATCTTGTATGGCTCAAGTCCTTTCTTGCATCCCTCGGCGTTTTTCACTCACATCCTATGCGACTTCTTTGCGAAAATCAAGCTGCTCTTCATATTGCATCCAAACCGGTATTCCATGAGTGTACGAAACATATCGAGATTGATTGCCATTATGTTCGTGAAAAGTTGCTGGCGTTATTTCAACCTCTCATGTTCACACTAGCCAACAAGTAGCCGATATGTTCACCAAGGCCCTTGGTCGTCAACAGTTTCAATACTTCTCCGGCAAGTTGGGCATTCGTAATCTGCATGCACCAACTTGAGGGGAGTATTACAGATATATTTTCTGATATGAAAATCTTGTATTTTAGCCTAATACCTTGTAAATATTTTTGTCTCATATTCTTTCCTAGTTGTAGCTGGATAGGTCTGTATAAAACTATGTTAGCAAAGCAATATAACATAAGAGATTTTTCCTCCATCATTCTAAAACTTATCATCATCAGTCATCAACAAAGGTCAACACGTAACAATAACTCACAAGCACCATAAATTCAGTAGGCATAATCAGAAACCACAATCAACTAAGCACCCAGAGTTCGTCAATATTTCACTACCATGATTTCCTTCTATTCAGCAACTTTGAAGGAAGCAACAAGAACCAAGAAACCAGACAAGATTATCCAACAGGAAATTCAGCAGAAGTAGACTAAATTCAATCATGTCATTAAATCAAACACCTTACAGGCACAAAGCCATGCATAAAAAGCCAAGCTTTCATCTGTAATAAAACAAATCCAATCATGCAAACATCAAAACTAAGCATTTCCAAGAGGAAGAAGCGAGAAAGATAGACTAACCACAGCGTTGAAAAGGGTGGATTTGCCGACATTTGGAAGACCCACAATGCCAGCTCTCAAGCTCATAGTAATTCTGGCTGAAGAAGAAAAGCACCTCCTCGTTAGGACCACATAGTTGGAAAGACCCCGACTGAGTGAGTAGTTTGGAGAGAGAAAGGATGACTTGAGTGGAACACCGGAGAAAGCAGGCAGCCAATTGTGGCATGCTACTCTCGCCATTTCTTCTCGCTCAGTGGTTTCACTTTAACTCACAACTCACAACTCACAACTCACAATGAGGCCGCCTTGGGGGCTCTTTTATCTCTTTTCAAGTGCTAGCAAGGACCTGACTTTGCCACGCCGACGTTTCACCCTTCCAAGGAAATTCCAGTGGTTGGACCAAACGTGTGCCTCGTAAAAGAGCCTACAGTTTTGAGACTAAATTTGAAGCATAACCGCTCAAAGTTTAAAATAATTTCAATACCACTGAAATCCTAGTATTGTTTTTTTGAGTTCTTAAAGAGGTTTATCGCTGTACTTTTAGTTTTAATCACTTTTACCATCGTACTTTATTTTTTATTATTTATACCACTTTAAAGTATGTTATGGTTACAAATGTCATTTATAGCGCAACTTGATCGGTAATAGTAGGTAAAAGGCTTATTTTATTATTATCTTTACTTTAAGCTGTAATTATCAGATAAAAGTAAGAGATCCTTCTTTTAACTGTCTCTCTCTTTTTCTCTCTGAGTTTACCATCACCATGCCTTGAACTTGGAGTAAAGGTGGAGATGGAGGTTAGCATAGAGAAAGAAATGAAACTTTTAGCATAGGAAATAGATTACATCAGGTTTTTTAGGATAGATTTTTGGGCTAGCCTCAATTAATCTCTCTCACTCTGCTTTTCATCATTATTCAGTGTTGCTGATTTGGGGATTTTACTGCTTTGTTATAAGAAATCGATTTCATGGGTGTTGTTGCTATTGTTTTCTTCTTCTTCGATTTCAATGTTGTTTTCGATTGTTTTGTTATGGGTTTGGTCCATCGTTCATTCCCCAGCCTAGCCCCCTTCCTTCTTTATCTTCTTTATTTTTGGATGTTTTATTGCTCCATTGACTACATTATTAGAGTCAGCAAAAACGGTGGATAAGGTTGCTTTTACTCTAGGATGCTTATAGCTTTCTCTTCTCCTATTTTTTGCTGTGTTTTTTCTATAGATTTCCTGTCTGTGTCTCTATTCTGGATACGACAGTGGTAGTTGGATTTCTTGAACTTGCTTCAAAAGTTGTGAAATTTTCTTCAATTAACTGGAAAGCAATGGTATTGTGATTGGTTATGATTTGAATTTTCAGTAATTAGGCTTCTTACTAGATTTTTCATGTTTGGATTCTAGTTATTCCTCAAGGAATCCATAGCATAGAGAGAGGGAGAGCCATGATAGTTTTTTTTTTGGTTTTTTTTTTGGCGTAAGAAAGACGAGTATACAAATTAGGAAGCCGATTTTTCTAAGATTATCATTAGGGAGAATACAAAGCAAATCCCTGTGCTAAATATCATTTTTCTTAGCAACGAGAGAGAATAGTGTAATTGTGACTGGAAATAAGAGAGAGAGAAGAGAGACAGAGAACTAGTAGAGAGAGAGAGAGAGAGAGGGAGAAGGGGGTTGGTAAAAGGAAGGTCATATCTTGCACCTGCTAACAACCGTTAAAGGAAAAGAAAATTAATAAAATCAGCATTCACCTGCTAGTGCCCGTCAAGTGAGGCTCTGATGGCATTTGTCAATGAAATGTATTTCACAATGGCACAAAGGATAAAAAAAAATAAAGTACAATAGCAAAAATGACTAAAAACAAAAGTACGATGGCATGCCAATGCAAGAACTCTCGTTTTTTGGGGGGGAGGGGGGGCCTTGAGTCATATTACGACATAATGTAACCAGTGAAAATCTAGTATCGTTTTTTTGGGGGGGGGGACCTTGAGTCATTGTACAACAAAATGTAACGTTGTCAAGTTACCCTGTCTACATTCTCAAACAAAATTGGAAAGATAAGCATCCGCTGTCTACGTCTTCTAGAATAGAGTTAGGAGGCGATTCTAAAATAATCAATGGGGAGTCTACTGCTACTCCTAAATTAGCTAAGGCACCGCTGTCTTATTTGCCTCTCGGTAACAGTGTCTCATCTTCACTTGCCATTCATGCTAGTATAAGCTTTTGACACTCTTTAATAATAAAAATAAGGTTGGTATTATTTTTCACAAGTGTTCGCATCTTAGTAAGGGGCCACCGCATAATCTATATTGATTTCCAATTTCTTGAAAACATACTCCCATGCCACACGCAATCCCTTAAGGAAGGCAAGGAGTTCGACTTTCACCAAAGTGCATTCACCAAAACCTCCACAAAATTCTTCCATCCAATTTCCACTAGGTCCCCCAAACACTCCACCGCCCCCAGGGGTGCCCGGATTGCCCTTGGCGACACCATCAATGTTAAGTGTCATCCTTTCATTAGACAGAGGCATCCACCAAAGTAGGATTTCCTACTTATGTTTACGGTATGCAAGATCGATATTCTGCCCAGATCCTCCTTTAAATGCATTTAAAACTTTTCGACTTCGCTGCCATACGAACACACACGATTTTACAGGGACGTAGTGCATGTCTTCGAAACATTATTTGTTCCTCCATTTCCACAATCATCACGTAGTAGTTGCAAATGTGGTGTCCTATGTAGCTCCCATAACACTTGATGGGGCCAAATTCAAGGCTAACTGAGTTTGAGCTATAGAGAGAAGATGTTGTTTTGTTGGTTACGGGGCACCAATTTGCACCATATGGGTTTGGCCTATTTGCAATCTCTCAAGATGTGGAGGGTGTCCTCATCAACTGCTAGCATTCTTTACATGCATGGCTAGCAATTAGCCCCTTAAAAATCTATATGCATTTGACATAATCCTTTCATGTTCAACCAACCATAAGAAAAAGCGCATTCATAGCGGGGTTGAGCACCTCCAAATGACTTGCTAAAAGGGGTCCTCCATTATTATCAATTCAAATTAATGCCATGGTCATTTTAATGAAGACTTTTCCATTCTTATCTACATCCCACAGAAATTGATCCTCATTTTTGTGACCTGGAGAGACTTCATAAGATGTAATTCTTTTAAGGATAGTCTTAGGGAGCAACTCATCAAACTCTTCGTCTTTCCACCCTTTATCCTCATCCTAGAAGGCTTCTACTTTTTTGTCAACAATATGAGGTGGGATAACCCGGTTCACAAACTAAAAAAGAGGGACTTTAGTTGCCCAAGACTGCTACCAAAAATTGGTCCCTCTCCCATTCCCAATGTTCATCCTAGAGTCTTTCTTGATAAGCAATACATCGTCAATAACGCCTCTCTAGGTATTGGAGGCACTATGGTTGGATTCAAACATGTCTATACCATATCTGTCATCGTAATATTTGGCTCTTGGAATCTAGTACCATAGTTTGTCCCTCTATGAGACAAGTCTCCATCTGAATTTAGTGAGGAAAGCAACATTTGTCTCTCATTGATTTAAACCCTAGTCCGCTGGCACTTCTCTATTTGGTAATTGGATCCTAGGATACATTGTGAATCTTCCTTTGAGTCTCATTGGTAAAAATCTAGTATGGTGCAAAGCACTCCTACATATATATAATATATAACAAATAGGAATCTTGAATGATAATATGTTGTACTTTGGGTGCATTGGACAATAATACTCTCAACTTTTAACTTGGTAGTTTATGCACTATACGGTTTGCATATTTATTGTTTATATGGCAAGGCTGAGTTTGAATGTATTTTTATTGATATGATATAACAATTTCACAATGGTATCCAGGTCAAGTCATTATCAAATATTTAAGGACACCTACCATGCTTTTATACTCAGTTAGGTCTTCAAGTAACTCACGAGAGGTACAATAGGAGTGCAAACAAGTTTACAAGTATGAAGGTCTAACTTACGAAGCAGAGAACGAGAAACCTACTCTCCTATACTAAATAAAAATAAAGTGTGGATCACACAGATCCTTTATGGCAAACTAACAAGAGAGAGTATTAATAAAGGAAAAGAGAAGACTAGAATAACTATCTGTCAAAACTATATCTCAACATACAAAAAAAGCACAAGGATTTGAGTAGAAATGCGAAGAATGAAGATGGAGAGGTTAGATTGACTATGTAAAATCATACGTAAAAAAAAAAAAAAAACCTACTGAACCAATAAAACCAAGCCTGGGGAGCCTATTTCAAACAATAAATAGTCTTTAGATGCAACACTTGATGGGAAAATTGAGGATCAACAAAGTCAGAGGTTGATGCATGACAACTTGCTACATAGGAATGCCATGAAGAGAGATATTCTAAACGTCAAGTTGACGAATGCGCCACTTGTGAGCCACAACAAGAGATAAAACAAGTCTAATAGTAATAGGGCTAACAACATGAGACAATGTATCATGAAAATCATTACCTATCCGCTGATAATTACTTATAACAACCAACCTCACTTTGTAGCGTTCAATAGTACCATCCGACTGGTATTTGATCTTGTAGATCCACTAACTTGCCAAAAGATTCCTATGTGTATCATTAGAAATAAGAACTAGGGGGAACAACTACCTACGTTTCATAGAAATAAAAGCATATCATAGTTGTCAGTCATAATCGCTTTCCATAGGGGATTACGAGAAGATGCCCTAAAAAAGGTGGGTTCAGTTTCTACATACCCTAAACTCAAATACAAAAGTTTGTTGGGTTCATGAATGCACGACTTAGGCCAAGTTTGCATGGGATGGACGCTGGAGATAGGCGGATGATAAAAAGTTGCCCTAAAAGAGGTGGGTTCGATTTCTACACACCCTACCCTCAAAGACAAAAGTTGTTTGTGTTTATGAATACCAGACTTAAACCTAGTTTGAATAGGATGGACATTGTAGACACGTGAAATCAACATAGGAGAAGACAACTAGGGAAGTGATAGAGAACCACTCTGCAAGTTTGAACACGGAATAAAACAGAACCAATGGGGTAGGGAATAGACACTATGGATGACACAATCTGGACCAAACTAAACTCAATTGAGGACACAGGTAAAGCCAGGCTAGATTCAATCGAAGACACAAGGAAGGATGGATTTGGTACCACACAAAACTAGGAAATTGGGCTAGACATGGCTATGGGATAGACTAGAGACGAAGAAGGAAATGCCTGGACAAACTAAACAAAAGAGGTGATTAGCTGCCCAGATGAAGAAATGAAATGGGGAATTGAACCACGCTTAGAAACAAGTGAAGGTGAGGACGCTACACAAACAGCAAGACTCGAAGAAGGCATCATGGCAAGAGAAGCAAGCGAGACCACATCCTCTACTACACGACTATGATCACATGGCAAAGATATGGATGGGGCAACTGAGGTTTAGTATGAAAAAACAATTTCATGAAAACAAACATGTCTACTAGTATAAATTTTGCCTATTGTGGATTCAAAACTATGACATCCTTTGTACCGATGGACATATCCAAGAAGGAAACACATTGTACAGAGTGAGATTAGAGTTTATTGATAGAAGAACTAATAAAATTCGGAAAATATTCACAACCGAAAGTTCGAAAAAGTGTATCAAGAATACGCTAATTAGTTTTTCTAAAGGGCTTTTATTTGCAAGAATTGTTGTAGGTAAGAAGTTTATAGCAAATACTATAGGAAACGCAACTTCAACCCAAAAAATAGGTAGTGGATGAGATATAACAAAAAAAAAAAGAATGTACCATCTCAAGGATATGTCTAGCTTTGTGCCTAGCAACACAGTGCTGCTCCTCCGTATCAAGGTAGAATTTTCAAAAAAGGATACCAGAGTGTTCTTGAAGTGATGTGTTATCAAAATCAAGTCATTTAGCACATTGAAAAAATTTGGATTGAGCTACTAAATAGATTTTCGACTAATTTTTGAAAATTTTTGAAGACATCAAACACTTCAGACTCACACTTCATAGGATATAGCCACGTGAAATGGGAAAAATCATCAACAAAAGTTACAAAATAGCGAAACAATTTTTAGCAGAATCATGAGGTGCTTCCCAAACCCCAAAATGACTATGTAATGGAGTTCAAAAATAATGACCCGCTTCATTGAAAGGCAATTTTTGAGGCTTAGCTAAACAACACATAACACAATTATCCTGAAAAATTAAAGTTTTAATAACATTGGCTTTCCGTCCTAAGACTATGAAAAACATGGTCACCACCTTGACCAAGCCTTCAGTGCCATACTTCTCTATTATCATGCATTGCAGCCAAAGGGGGAGCTGTTTGAGTGGCGCTGGTTGAGTAGTTTTTGTGGTGAATATACGAGAAAATTTGTTGTCATCTGGTGCGGTGCTGAAATCATATCACTTATTATTGTAACCTCAATTCTAATCTAAGGAAAGTAACAACTATGATAAACACGATTGATGAAACTAATTAAACACTAATCCTAAATTAATTATGATTAGTTTAACTAATCCAAAACAACATATTAGATTAATATAACTAATATAAAATAAAGGATAATTAACTAAATCAACATAAACATTGTCCTAACTACCAATTAACTAGCAATACATCAAATTTGACTAAGAAAGCATTAAATCGAACAAGACAAAATAGAGAGAGAAAGAAACGTAACTCAAAGCATAAACATATATACAAAAATGGAGGTTAAACCTCCATCGAAAGAGCATGGGGATGTAATCATGGCTTGTCTCCATTTGTTAAGCACATATCTACTCTAACCACTCCCATTCTAATCCATTACGGGCCTAAAAATCTGAACTTTGATGATGAGTTTTCAAACCCTAAGATGGAGGAGCGAGAAAGAGCTTGAAATTTACATTCTTGGAAAAAGAGATTGAGAATTAAAAGTTGACAAGGGAGTAGGAGAATGATTAGCAAAGGGAAACACTAATTTTAATCAACAAACATGCAAAAGCATGGAGATTTGGGCACCAAAATAGTAAATCAAAACTCAATGAAGTAAGAACTTGAATGAAAATGACACTATTAAAAAATCTGCTTTTTCCGACGGAAAATGAGATCGGCGAACACGCCGATGGAAGGACGGGCAAAACAAAAACAGAAGACGGACTGTCCGATGGACCACATTTCCGTCGGAATTTTCGATGGAACCGTCAGATTTTGTCGGAATTCCGACAGAAATCCATCAGAAAATTCCGTCGGCCCACCAATCCTTTTTGACCGGAACTGGGACGAATTTGAAAATTCAAAATCAAATTTTTTTTTTAAGTTTCCGACGGAAAATTCCGTCGGAATTGGGATTCTGTTGGAATTCCCAACGGAATATTCTATCGGGAAAAAAAATTAATTTTTTTGCCCGAATCAATTGGAGGGAAAATTCAAAATTTTTGAATATTCTGACGGAAAAATCCGTCGGTATTCCGTTGGACATTCTCCTATAAAACTCGCACTTCGCTTCATTTTTTCGTTGCTTGTTTCGTAAAATAGAGAGAGGGAGGGAGCACCGCTGCTTGCCATCGCCCTATCGCCGGTTGCCGCCATCACCTCATTTCGCTGTTATTCGTCGTCGACTTTTTGATAAGATTTTCTTATTTGTAATTTGTATAAATTTGTTGTTAATTAAATATATACGTTGAATTTAATAATTTGTGTAATTGGTTTGCATGTAACTATGTAAATTAATAGTTTATATAGTTAGTTTGTTACATTGATGTTAGTTTGTTAGAATGATAATTTACTCTCAATTTTGTACTTTGTTGTTAAAGAATATAATTTTTAATTAATGAAGTATAATTTAATCCTAATATCAATTTAACGTAAATAATGAGAATTTATTGTGTATTACATACACTGAAAAATATTTTTGTTGTTTGATACTATATTTTTTATTTTTTTAAATAAATTTTAAAAATTCCGACGGAATAACCGACGAGTTCCGACGGAATTGTCCACGGAATCCGATGGGTTCCAACGGAATCCGGGAAATTTTTTTTTCCTGAATTTTTTTGCAATTTTTTTTTGCATCTGACCGACTAGTCTGTCGGCTGCCCCAATTCTGTCGAAGACCAGTCCGACAAACTAGTTATTTCCGTCAGATTCCCTTCCTGACCCCCTTATTCCGACGAACATAGTTGGTCGGAATTTCCGTCAGAAAAGTCATTTTTCGATGGAAAATGTTGTTTTTTCGGTTGGAATATCAATCGGAAAAAGTTAATTTTTTAGTAGTGTGAAAGTCAAAAGAGAGAAATAAAGGAAATCGCATTAAAATTTCATTAAGCTTGATATATGGCTACAAATTAAACTAAATCTACACTAATGTCTCATAAAATCCTATGCTGAACCTAAATTCCCACATTCTTGCACAAATGGAGGGAACAAGGTTTATGAAGGTCTTGAACAGTGAGTTTGACAAGACCGTGCCATTCGACATTGACGGACTGCATCAACTCTCTACAAGAAGAAAAGAATACCAAAATTGGAGGTGGCACGAGTAGTTGGCATGGTCATACGAAATCTGGCACTAATAGTTGGCATGGGCCTACCAAAATTGACACTAGTAATTGGGGGCCAGCCAAAACTGATAGTAGTAGCTGTTATCTTCCTGCCGACCTTCTTGAGATTGAATCTCAGGCCTCTTTTTTTGCGTGTTTTGGCTCCATTAAGCCTCAAAAGCTCCATGGTAGTTCGCCTTGACTTATTCCCTACAAAAGAAACACAAAATACAAAAAGATTTCCAAAATTAACCAATATTAAAAACTAAAGTTTAGGTAAAACGAGGTGTAAAATGTCACATTTGAGCTCGAATAGTGGTGACACTGACCAGATAAAGATTTCATGACTAGACACCTTGGAAGGACTTCACTTGTGGTATTGTCCTTGACATAAAATGGAGAATCATTAAACTGCACATGATAACACTTATCTTTTACATAAATGATGCATAAATAAAGGATTATGTTTAAGGTCCTGAACATGTAATAAAGACTGAACAGACAACAACATACTATGAGTCTGAATTCGCAAATTTCTAAGAGACTTAATAGGTAACAGTTTACCATTCCCAACCTGAACCTTATTAGACCCACAATAAGAAGTTTTAGAAGTTAAAATACCTTCATCAGGTGTCATGTCAAATCCCACAACGGAGTTAGGATATTATAAGTTCTCACTAGGATCAACAGATGTAAAAGTGGCCACAACAGAAAGAGAATTGTGGTGACAAGGATGATACTGAGCGGAACAAGCGACAGTAGAATGGCCTGTAGAGTGACAAATTTGGCAAGTAATAGTAGGACTAACGCCCAATTCCCTCTCAAATGATTCATTACCCACAAAAAAAAGAATTAGCAACAGAAATAGAGGCACACAAAATATTAGATGATGAATCAATTATACCATGAAATGCAGAACCTGTGGGCACACCCTTATTGGAGGCTATTAGAACAGAAGTGGAGTTATTGGTATTGGTGTTCTTTCCTTTATTGTAGTGATTGTTGTTTTCATAATGATTATTGCAATTTTGCTTCCCTCGATCTCGATTATGGTTGCTATTAGAACCTGAATTGGCATCATTCGATGCTTGGCTGGGGGCGGCCACAAATGCAGCATGGGTAAGAGTCTCAAAATTGTAACAATTGCGAAAGAGTACATGTTTCTCATAGAATAGAAGCTTAGCACGTACATCACCAACAGAGAGAGTCCCCAACAAATAGAAAAAGAGTATCAACAATGTCGTCATAGTCAAGATCAAGAGAGTTCAAAGTGTACTAAACAAGGGCTATGTCATAAACAAGCAAATGAATCACTATAAGAGAATCGATAATGGACTTGAAATCCTGAAGGAATCTATTGTTTGGGACTCTAGCTTCTTAATGTTCATAATAAAGCATTTCAAATCCATGGCTCGAGCTAGACTTGCACTGTTAAACTGAATCTCCAAGCATCACCAAATAAGGGAACAATAAGTTAGATTGCGAACCTTAGTTTGATGCTCTTTGGAGATCATGGTGACGAGGCATGTCTAGATTAGTTCAACCGAATATCCAAGCATTACTAGAAAGAATTTGATGGGTTCGGTTGTTGGATGCTGTAAAAAAGGACAACAACCGACAAGGGCTAAAAAATCGAACCATCCATAGACTCGTGAAGTTGATGCATCACCGGGAAGGAGATGAGCTAAGTCTTCCAAGAAAGGCAATCATCAACCTTTTCCAAGATTGTTGTACAAAAATATTAATATTGATGGTCGAAAGGCTAAGGTTGATAGATGAGAGCCTAGGTAGAAGCATAGGAGCGAGTGTCTGAGTCAAGAATAGAAGAAGTGTGCGAACCAACACTCACATACTACTCGTAACCAAAGGAAGAGAGCTTATTGAACATAAAAAAAATCTATTAGGATATGAGTGGCAAAATGGAGGAAGAGGGTGTGGGGCTACTTGAGGGAGAAGAAAAGAGCACCACAGATAACGGAGTCGACACATATGGAGAGGAGATTGGGGGAGGAGGCGACAATGGTGTTAAAGAGAAACCAGGTAGAAGATAGAATGAGAAGACGTCGCCGCTGCTTGGTGTTTCCAACAGTGACTACGTGATAGACACAGGATAAGTATCAACACTTGTGGTTGCCATGGAAAAATGCTCAAAGGAATGGCAGAGAGGTCATTTTGTTTAGGGTTCTGGGATCAGTGATTGTGATATCATGTGAGGCTTTGGAATATTTAGCTCACTCAATCTGGAATCCAGCACCCGCATATATAACAGGAGATCATAAGTGAATCACATGATTAACCTCTCCCTCCATTAAAGATGAATTCTAAATTGCATGTCACAAATATGAAGCCGAAATAATGAATCTATACACTTTAATGATGAATATTCACTATTACTTAATGCATATTTTTGTTTCCCCCATCATAAACCATTATCATATCTTATTAACCTTTCTAATTGTTAATATTAAGTCAAAACAATGAATCATTTATATTTGAATAATGAATATTCAATACTATCTCTAATGGGCAACATCTCGTTCTATCCTCCGAATCTTTGGATATGCGAAACGAATCCCTTAGAACCATAAGGATGTTTTCAAATACACACATACACACATACACACATATATGTGTATGTATGTATGTATGTATGTATGTATGTACACACACACACACACACATATATGTATATGTATATATATATATATATATATATATATATAT
>JACYFF010031957.1:92734207-92825169 GCA_017589665.1 Selenicereus undatus
TATGTATGTATGTATGTATGTATGTATGTATGTATGTATGTATGTATATGTGTGTATGTGTGTGTACACACACACACACACACACATACAGATATACATATGTACAAATATACTGATATATACATACATATGTGTGTATGTGCGTGCGCTCGTACGTGCATGTGTGTTTGTGTGTGTGTGTGTGTGTGTGTATGAAGGCACGATAGGAATAGAGCCTTTAATTGGCTGCTAAAATGTTAAACTTTAAGCATGTATAAGGATGACATGCCTAACCCACTTGTAACACCTAATTCTTGGTGGGCCCACTAAAACCAAGTTGGATTCCAAGCTTGTCTCTCAGTGCCCAAAACACGTCTGGTGTGATAAATTTTTATTTGATAGGATATGACTGATTAGATAAAATGTACTAGATGATAATTTATTATTATTATATTTTGTAATTCAATTCAATTTATGCTTTGGTCGATATAAAAAGGGAGTCACACCCTAGGGTTAAACACGTAGAAAATCGTTTAGGAGAAACACTAGAGTGAGACACAAAATCTATAAGTGAACATTACATTGTTGAAATCCTGTTGGGTCTCTCAATGGAGTAGATGGGTCAACCTAAGGGGATTAACCTAAATGCCATCTCCTCTTCTCCCTTTGCTTTTTTTTTGGTTTAAATTTTGGACTCATATTAGGAAATTTGTAATTTTGGTAATTAGGTTAGCCACAGCCCATTGTGACTATTTAATTCTCACTTCTTACAACTCTGTTTGCATGACTTTTTATTTAAGACATTATTGTTGGTTTACTGAATCTAAATATGTTGTATGATTTTGGCCCTGTTTGGCAAACAGTTGTTGACTGTTAGCTGTTGACTGTTAGCTATTTAAATTAGCTGTTTATAGAAAAGTGTTTGGTAAAATAAGTTGTTTTTAAAAGATATATTTGGTAAAATTTCATTTATGCCTTTATCTCTGAATTACTTTTTAATTAAGAATACAGTTTTTATTTATTAGTTCATCTTATTTTCTTTTCAAAAAGAATTAAATTGATGTCATATGTACAAACTAACGTCATTGATAAAATCTTAATTTGTTACTATTTGTAAATAATTTATATTCGTATTAATCTTATTTTCTTTTGAATTTGTATATATTTAAGTGATGCTTACATCTTAAAATATTTTTTTTATTTGCTAGATGTGTTATTATTACGAATTGAAATTTATATATTTAAATGATTTCATCTTTGATAGATTCAATTCAAATAAGATAAAACATCAAATATCACTACAAAAGGCTAATGATATGTGGTGTAATTTTTTCAAACTCTTGGGTAGTTATGTAATTTCTACAAAAAGCTCTTCCCGAAGGCTAATAGAAATAACATTTTCAAGAAGTACTGTTTGGTTCGAAACAACTCTTCTAAACATCTATTTAAACAAACACCAATTTGGCTATTTTAATAAGTCAAAACAGCTAAAACCCCACAACAAGCTCTTATTTTTTATTTTTATTAGTAGAGGTCGCTAGTGATTACGAATGATATTGTGGTGCATTCTATCACGGTATCGTGACTTTGCCCCCGAATCTAGATTTGTCTTTTAAGCCAATGGAGCTCGATGATTCGATTCGCACTTTTGGGACATTCTGGGCCTTTCAAAAAACTCTTTAAAATGAGCCTTTTGTGTATTTCGATTTATGGTTTGATTTAAAGAGTGAATTTAGTTTTTGTAATTTTTTTCCTAACAAACTCACTGGCAACCCTATTTGATTCAATCAAAATTATTCTTTCATTTTTCTATTTGGTTTTTTCCTGCTTAGGGTAGAATGGGGTTTGCTTCTTTTATGCAAGCTAGGTTCTCTGGTCGAGCAATTCATCATTACTTGGGAGCTTGGACAGGTTCCTCGAACTGGAGCTTCTGTCTAAGCTCTTGGTCTATGAAGTGATGAACTTTTGCTTGGACTAGGAGTCAAGATGGGATCCTAATTTAAACCCGTGATTTCTTAGATATGAAAGACTCTACTAAAAAATAAAATAATATAAAATTTAAATAATCTTCAGCAGTAGGTCTAAGCATTCGTGGGGACCACACGGTTGTCACACTTAGATTGCAGGCTATAATCCCTTTTAGACTTTTATCACTAAGCCTACTCGTCCACACTAGAGTATCTCCATCAATCCCTTGAACTTGCATCCATGATTTAAGTCAAGGACTCTTTTCACTTATCCATTAACCTACTCTACTCATTTTAAAGTCCAAGTCTTAAAATGTCCACCTTACATTCATACTTTATAAGCCCATTCCATTTTCCTCTTCGTGACTAGAACACTCTGGTGCGATGAC
The DNA here is from genome assembly GCA_017589665.1 of Selenicereus undatus. NCBI lineage: Eukaryota > Viridiplantae > Streptophyta > Magnoliopsida > Caryophyllales > Cactaceae > Selenicereus > Selenicereus undatus. The sequence goes on from JACYFF010031957.1 coordinate 92,736,543, forward strand.
GAATCCAGGTAAAACAGAAAAAATAAAATAAAAAAGGGGCTAGCTTAAAAAAACCTTACGACACAGGTTAGACGAAAGGAGAGGGAAAGAAGTAATAGTTGAAAGGGGGCAAGGATTTCAATCTCACAAGAAACAACAAGACATGTGGCTTTAAAGAACATGCCTAGGATATGGAGCATCATTTGATAACTTGCATTAATTCTGTTGTCAAACCTGATACCAATTAAAGCCCCTTTGAGCCTTCAAATGAGCTTTTTTTTTTTTGGTAACCACATGCGATGCAAATTGGGAGTGGAAGAGTGTCATAGGTGACATGAGTATGAAAATAGCTATCAAAAGAAAATTTAAACCCAAGATATCAGATCATAACAAGTTGGTCCCATCCGAAAAAGAAAGATAAGAGGTTAAAAAAAAAGCGAAGAGAAAAATGAAAAGAAAATTGCTTCAAAGGAAGAGCGAAGAAAGGAAAAATTGCTGATTCGCACTTACCTGATCAACCATTCACACTTGAGGATTTCACAAGGGTTGTTTGAGCCTGCATGCTAGTTCCCTTCCTTTAGAACCTTATCCTTTTAGGGTTACCTCAAAAAGCCCTCCTGGAGGCATCCGTTCTTTAACCTTCATATTCTTGTTCTTGATTTATGACTGCTTGATTCAACATTGGATACGTAGGTAGCCCCTTTAAAGCTTAGCCAAGAAGATTTATGAAAATTCATTTCCATGGGATACCTTTTAGTTTTTTTTTTAAAAAAAGAAGAGCAAAGAGTGGCTGACTCGAACACTGAAAAGACAGACCAAGCAAAAGGAGAGTGAACATAAAACCTTAGTTTTTGAGGACAAAGAAGAATTCTCCTCCCTAATTCATCAAATTAAACTTGGACATTTCTTCCTACTCATCATTCAGGACTCTTCGCCTCAACCATGATAGCAAATTCAAGAGTTGGAAAATCATTTATATTCTTAGACTCTCCAAGCGAGGGCTCACTTACATTTCCCTACACAACTAGGCGTCCTTTATAGTAAACACTTTCTAACCTATGAATAATCACATTCATTCTACCAAACTGGGTATAGCACTAGCAAAAACATTTTGGCTGCACTATCCCTACACATCTAGGTTCTTACTGCTATGAGCAAAAACTCATGGCTTCTTCGTTAGAACAACAATACTTTAATTCAAAATTTAAGGCTTACTCCTCCATTAAAAGGAAATGCTTCCATATCCCAGTAAGTTATACCCCATATAACCTAATCCAACTTTCACCCAACTTTTTATCCCATAATATGTTATGGCCTAAGCTACAGAATAACACCATGCCTTACCTATTAGTCACCTCTACCTTAATCAAGCCTTGGCCAATGTACCTTAAACTAAGTATCAGACCTCAATTGGCATACATGTAAGGTTAGGTCATCATAAGCCTGCATAATCATCATAATCGAGTTACTTAACACACATGCATAGTCTCCCTTTGACTGGCAAGTACATCTATGTCTATACATGGATCTGAAGCTACTTACTAGCACGCCTTTCACCTTGATAAATCAGGAACCTTGGATAGAAGAGTATAGAATCAGGTTGACAGTGGTCCTGTGGGAAGGGCACACAATCCTAGTTAGTTAAGAATCTATAATTGCTTTAGAAGACATTCATGCTTTGACCTTTGCCTCAGCTAGACTCAGCTAAGGTGGGGGCTCCATCCTCAAAGTAGACTTCATGCAAGTATTATCACAATAATAGGGAAATTTACCTATGTTCTCATAGAAAGGACATCTTCCCAAATCCAAGTTATCAGGTAACTAGGCCCTCTTGGATATAGCCACATAGGGCACCTCATTCCTTTTGTCTGAACATAACAAATCATATCAATATCCTAGTCGTAGCATACGAAGACATTTCAACATTTAGTTAGCTCCTATTAGAAGGAGATGATAACCTACAAAAGGTCGAAATTAGAGATTGAATACTTCAACACGAGACTAATGATAGATCAGGAATAGTTGGCCACGGCATCAAGCTTGCGAGGATCTAGCTACAGATCTTTAGGCTCACATGCCATCAAGTGGATAGGGATTTGGCCACAAATATTCTCGGTCTTATGCCACCAAGTTTTTGGGGATCTGGTTACAGATCTTTAATGCCGCCAAGTTCTCAGCGATCATTCTATAGATCTTCATGCTCCTACACTACTAGGTTCTTAGGTCACTGGCTCTCAGCCTAATAGGGCACTGCTGGCTATTGGCATCGTAGGACATTTCGACAATAGGCTGGATCCCAATAATGCAACAACACTAGCTCTTAGCATAATACTACACTTTGACAATACAGTGGCTCCCAACGCAATGGAACACTACTGCCGACCAGCACAATGTGACATTTCCACAATATGTTAGCTCTAGAAAGATTGGGACATCATTGGCTCCCAACATAATTGGACATTTCATTATCAGTCACCGTCATGATGAAAGTGTGTGGGCACTAAGTTTCAGGACCCTCACTGGTGAAGTTCAGGCAAATCATCCTTAGCCTTTATCACTGCAAAAGTCTAAGACACGTACGTCATCGATGATATGTCAAGGCATGTACACTATCGGCGAAAGTTCAAGATATGCTACACAGGGGAAAGGTAAAATTCAAAAATCGAAATTGCTAACTTGTTGAAAGGTCTGCGACACCGTACTGATGAAAAGTTAGACTTCAGAACTGTTATATTGGAGAAACCTCCACTAGACTAGCGAAACGTCAAATTTTAGAACCACTACAAGGGTGAAACGTCCGCTAGATTAGCAAACGATCAAAATTCAGAACTGCTAGACCTGTGAAAGATTTGCTAGACCAATGAAAGGTTAAATTTTAGAACTGCTGGATCGGGGCAAGGTCTGCTAGACTGCTAAAACGCTAAAATTCATAACCACTAGGCTTGTAAAAGATTCGCTAGACTGACGAAGGCCAAATCCAGAGATTACGCATCTCAACTTTTTACTGCCTCACAGCTGTGCAAATAAGTAAACACAAATACTGACTATTTTAACCTTCACCTTGCATAGACTCGATCAAAGTGGGGGCTAACTTTAGCAAAAACTTATAGCTAGATACTCTCTTTGTGTGGAAATCATAATTATGGGACCATGTTATTATAATATATTTAAAAGGTCTAATATTCTGTGGAAACTATTTTAAGGGGACGTTTTACTTTCTTTATTTTCATCTTTCGCCCTAAACTTTTCATATTTGCGTATTTTATCCTTATACTTAAAAACTTACTTTTGAAATTTTTATTTTTGTGCATGTGATATTCTGCTCATAAGCATAACTCGAAACACTCTTTCAACTGGTATCAGAACCATGTGACCAAAAATAATTAAGATAATTTAATTAATTAATAGTTAATTAAGCTAATTAACCATGTTTAATGTTTGAATCATCACGTACTTGTCCTGCTCCTGATTATTCTATTCGTATATTGTGCATTCATTAGAAGGAACCGCTTCAGTAGCACTGCAATTAAACTATATTACTTATATAGTTTTAAAATTAGAGGTAGAATTAGCCAAAATTAAGACTGAGGTTATGGAGATAAAAAAAGCAATTGTCTATCACCCATCTTTCTTTGATCAATGAAATTAGACATGGTGAAAAATTTAATTTAAGTATTAGCACTCCATTTCAGTATAAATATACTTTCCAAAATCTGAAAAATAAAAATTCATTTCCTTTGTATGAAATAAAAGTCCAAAAAGAAGTAGGAGAAATATACTGAAAAAATGATTTGGCAAGGTAGAGAAAGAAGAAGAGGAAGGAGTATAAGCAGTATAATCTTGAGGAATTACAGAATATGTTTGATAAAGAACAAAACCCATAAGAATTAAATAAAATCATGGGCGCAATAGTTGAAAAACAATATGTATGATATGAGGATAATGAAGAGACAAACAACGTATAGTTAGAAGAATAAATATATCAGCAGATGAACCTAATTAAACTAGAGGATCTTGATGCTATTCCTTTAGAAGAAATTGGGAGGAAACTAAAAAAAAAAATTCGTAAAATGGTATTTGACGGAGAAATCAATGAAATTGGGGAAGCACTCAACATAGATGAAGTCGAGACCAATTTAGTTAATAACATAATTTTGAAACCTAAAGAATTTGGTGAATCTTCTCGAAGAAATGCCCATTTTATGAGACTTAGGTACGTTCCAACGGGCCGTACAACCAATAGTTCGTTTGGGTTCATCCCAAGGAAAACCATGTTTTTTTTTTTTGAAGAGATTAGCCTTGCCCTAATTAGCAAAACTTGATACGTCTTAAACATCGACGGAGCTCATAATAGAGAAAAAATATTTAAACATTGGAAAAGAAGTATGAATAGTGTCCTTACCTTGAATACCACATGTTCTGTTGGGATTTCCTAAACTATATAAAATGTAGTTTTTCTGGCACTATAATTGATTGGTAGGACTCATTAGATAAGGAAAGTAAAAATGTGTTAAGAATGATGAAAGTGTTGGCTGCTATGTTCAAAACATTATGTTAGGAAATCAAAATTTAATTTATTGGAGCTAAGCTTGATTCTGTAGAAAAAGTTAGAGAATGGTAAATAAATATTAATAACATAGAACCTTAGGACATGAGATATCTAAAAAATTATATGGCTGAATGCAGTCAATATTATGACAAAACTGGGTGAATGAAACCAATCTTGGTATGTTATATGACAAATTGCCATATTCGATAAATTTCGTAATCAATGAAAAGTACATTGCATGACTGGAAAAAATAGATTGCATTGATATCCTTGGTACAAGAATCTTTTATTTAAAAAATAGGTTAATGATCAATGTATTAATCTCCAAAAGCAAAAGAAAATGAAGAAATAGTTTCTACCTTGTTGGGATTCCTCTCACCAATGGTGAAATGAACCTGAGAAGAGAACAAAAAGAAAATTCTATAAGAAAAAGAGTTTTAAAAAGCAAAGGGAAGATAAATACAAAAGAAAATATTACAACAAACCAACCTTAAGAAATGAAGATTTTTTTAAGAAAAGATGCTTATTGTCCCGCAGGAAAAAAAAACAGCTGCAAGTGTTGGCATCCGGAGAAGTATAGTATTATGCTAATGAATGTAAAAATAGGAAGAATAACACGCTTATAGAAACATTGGGTAGTTTAGATTATTTTGACCTTAGCGAAGAAGAAGCACTTGGTCTAGGCCTGAAAAATAATAAGGAATTGTTGAGATTGTACTAGAAGATGAATATGAAGAAACTAGTTACATGATGGAGAGTAGTTCAGTTAGTGTTGACAATCTTCAATGGGAAGAGTTTATTATAGATAATGAGAATGAAGATGTCAAAGGAGATTGGGTCCTTCCCATAATTTAAAAGGATATAATCTATAAAAAATCCATCTTTCAATTAAAGAGTAAGTACGTATACGAAATGATGAAAGAAGATATAGAGATAAAATATTGTGAGTATGGTGTGGGAGAATTAATCTCATTAATTGGAAAACTATCCTTAACCATAACAAAGCTAGAAAGTACAGGTATATCCATGTTGGAAGCATCTAAGTTCAAATTACCATTACAATATTATGACAATGATATTGACCTTTATGCTCAACTCTGTGATATCAGACATATCAAATTTAATAATCAAATTATCACAGAGATTAAGACGAATTTATGTAATGGATCATTAAGATTTAATCGTCGACTTGGATATTATGTGAGTCAAAAAGATGAATTTGCTAAAAACTTCATATCGCTTAACATAAAACAGTTAGGATGGACATGAAAAGAGGTGATTACCCATTGAGGATATTTTGTAAAATAATCTACAAATTAGATAATACTATAGACCCAAAGACTAAGATAACAATGATAAAGGTAGAAAAATTTGAGAATCCTACTCCAATGCAAAAAATTCAAAGGATAAAGTCCAACCCACAGATGATAAAATTGATAGCTCATGGATATTTAGCTCTGCCAATCCCACAAAAATCAATGAGAAAAATGTAACAAAAATTAATGAGAATGGTAAAATTACCATTAAACCCCAATTATTAAGAATTAAGTGCAAGATCGAAATGGGGAGAAGGATCTTCAATAGTTAAAGAAGAGCTTAAAGAAGATGATACAGTTCGTATGACTAAGAAAATCAATAGAATGAGTTTTGAACCCATAAGACACAATGTTAACCGGAGTATGAGTTTAGATAGAAAAATCGTTGGATACAAAACAAGAATTGTTAGTGAGTCAATCTATGAGGTATGAATTAATCAAAAATATGACTATGGAGATATGTTATGAAGTCACCAATACAAATCCTAATAGTATTTATATCCCAATAAATATATGCTTAGATGGATAAAATAAATGTAAATTATGTGCCTACATAGATAGTGGTTGTTTAGTCAGTTTGAAAAAAAGATCTTTATTTCCAAAATTTATGTAAAAGAAAGCCAAGAATCCTTTACAAGTAAGGATAGCTGACAATAGCATAATGAGCTATAATGAGGCCATAGAAGGGTTATCAATAGAAATAAGAGGAGTCTAATGCGTTATATAAGTCCTATGGGCTACTAATCAACCCTCCCATGACATGATTATTGAAAATAATTTTCAGAGACTAGATTCTCCATGCACGCAAGCCATAAACCAAATAATATTCATAATAAATGGTCACTCAATGCCTATTGATAAGTTAAATAAGGGACACTCATTAGAAGATTAAGTTTACGCACAACCAGCATGGTGAAAGGTATTGCCTACACAATGTGAGATAGTGCTAATGATATCACTACTTGAGTTATTCATTAAAGAGCAAATTGTGGAACAACAAGAGAAATTGTGCAAAGAACTCTACTATGATAATCCCCTCAAATATTGGGACAAAGATAAGACATTTGCAAAGATTAGTGTGCTAAATCGCAACACCATTGTCCAAGTCAAACAATGGTGTACACCGCTAGGATATCTAAGAATTCGATAAGCAAATCAAAGAACTTTTGGATAAAGGGTTAATAAGGAATAGTAAATGTTATAATAGATGTGAGAAAGTATGAACAAATTGACAAATACACACAGATTTAACGTGGTTCACTAACAATGTGTTAGCGACGTCCACAAGCAGAAGAGAGGGATAGTTTTATTCATCCGATGATATTGGAATACAGAGATACACATTACATAGGGTTTAGGTTTTAGGGTTAACCCTAACCCATATATCATGTATACTGTGCTAGGCCTGCAAAAGGGGGCTAAAGAAAACAGATTCAAGACATTCTAAAAGTAAAAGTCCTCACACCAATTCTACTTTCATGGTAAGAAATCAAGCTCAAGATAGGATGGTAATCAATTGCAAAAATCTTAATGACAATACTACCATTGATGGTTATTATTTTCCTTACAAAATAGTTCTTTTCAATCGAATTCAAGTACCCTCTTGTTTCTCAAAAATTGATTGCAAGAACAGATATTGGTAGATAAAAATAGATAAAGAAAGTATTCATTAACCGCATTTAGTTTCCCTCATAGGCATTATGAATGGGCATTATGAATGGACAGTAATTTCATTTGGTCTAAAAAATTACCTCAAATATTTCAAAGATGAATGGATAACATCTTCAAAGATCTTAATCACTGCTGTTTAATTTAAATTGATGATATTATTGTCTTTTCCAAGACCATAAAAGAACACAAAGATGATGTTCTAACAGTCACCCAAAGATGCATTGATCATGGTATTATTCTTGGTAAGAATAAGTGCAATTATGGTGAACAAGAAATCGTGTTTTTGGGTTTGGAAATAAAAGTTGGACCAATCATTTTACAAAAGCATATTCTAGAAAAAATAGAAAATCTTTCTGAAAAAATTAAAGATAGGAAGCAATTACAAAGGTTTCTTAGATGTCTTACCTATGCTTCAGATTTCATTAAAGATCTAGCTAAATTGAGAAAACATTGTTCAAAACTTCAAAAAGATGTGTAAAAATCTTCCAATTCTTAATTTTCCTAATGAAGGAGATGGTTTAATTCTTGAGACCGATGCCAGCAATGAGCACTGGGATGCAGTACTCAAAATCAAAAAGGAAAAAAACTCTACAAATATTACATTGAAAGTTTTAATAAAGCAGAATGCAACTATCCTATGATGGAAAAAGAAATCCTTGCAGTCATAAGGAGAATCGAAAAGTTCTTAATCTTTTTAGCCTAAAAACCTTTTTTTATTCAAATTGATTGCAAAGGAATATTTGGTTCTGTGAAAAAGAATGTATCAAATATGCAAGTGCAAGGGTGGCTCATGCGTTGGCAATTATGACTTAACTAGTTTTCTTTATCTATTGAACATATACAAAGATTGAAGATCTCTAGCAAATACTTTAACATGTGAACTCATCAATGGTAATCATCAGAGCAGAACTCCTGCCACAAAGGAGGAAATTCAAAATGAAATGCCACTATTACTAGAATGGGTTTTTCCTTCTAGTAGAATCCTAATGGATATTTTGGAATTTCATACAAAAAGTAGATCACATTTTGGTTTGCTATCTTCTACTTATCTAATAGTACATAGATTTAGCCTTTTAGAGTTATGATCAATTACTTAAGGTGTCCTTATGATATTTAAGAAAAAATAAGTTTTCATGTTCAAGAAAAATGGTTCAATGATTGGTGTGCAGCTCATTGACTACTATCATAATTGTTCTTATGATATTTGGAGTCCTGGAGTACTACGATCTTCTTTTCTGATAGATCTGGAGTTGGTGGTGTAAGATTCTTAGCAAATTCAATCTCTCCAGATGACCCCATTATGAAAGCCTAGAATATGGAACGGTAGCTCATCTCATGGAAATTTTAGATCCAAAGTACCCATTCTTTTAAAGACTAACTAAGTTTCAATAGTGCATTGTTAAAAGGATCCATTGGATTCTGCATCCGCTAATGGTCCAATAAAAATTCCATATAATAGAAGTTTGTATGTGTAGATGCATTATGCAGTAATTAAGTATGAAAATGGATAGACCAAATAAGCCCATTATCTTGTTCAATTGGTTGATTTAGATGATCCCAATGATAAATGACAAAAATGATTTTTAGAATGATAAGAAGTAGTTAATGATCATGCTTTAGCAAGAGCCATCAATTTTTACAACATGTATCATCTAATGTGGGCATTATATGAACAATGAGAACACTAATGCATTGCGGGAACACTATTTTCATTTATCATAATGATTTCAGCAAATATATGAAGGTAGAAGGAGCTACTTTAGAAGACATCTTTGATTATCTCTTTGATGTTGGACGTGGAAAATTCTTATAAAAAAAAGAAAGAAATATCTTCATGATTTATTTGAAAGAAGGGATTTAGAGCATCTTCAACTTGATGAAAATTTTAATCATTTTCTAGATAATGATGGAGTGGAAGAAAAGTGTATATACTGTAGCCATTAGGGCATCCCATGTGATCTATATCCTCTATAAGAGGAGAGGTTGAGTGCTAAAAAGGGACATGGTCATTTGAGCATACTTAAGCGATAGAGAAGTGAAAATTCTCCATTTCTCTATCAGCAAGCATCTCTGATGATCTTAGTACTTAAGTCTCTCTTCAATATTTCCATTGCAATATTTCTACTTTCAAGATTTTAATAAAAGAAGTTTCCCAATAAGGAACATTATTCAATCGAACCTTTGTCTCAAACATTATGATTTCTAGATTAAAGTCTTACTATCCTTAAAAATATAAAAAAACTTAATCAGTGACTACAGTCTGAAATAGGAAATGAAATGGATATGTGCTAGAGAAATGCAAGGGTCCAACGCTGAATAAGTTCAGGCAATGGTCGAAACTCTCTAATTAAGCTTATTATGTTGCTAAGCATGTTGGGTATCTAATCACATAAAATATAATATTTATTATATAAGTAGTAGATTGTGATAACTAGTACTATAAGAAGTCTAAATGTTAATATTAGCTTAGTTTTCCAAAAAGCCCAAAAGTTGGAGTTTTTGTTCTTTGAACCCCATTTGGGTCAAAAAATAAAAGTTTTCAAAAGCTGTGGGTCGGATTTGAAAAAAAAACTCTTAAAAATCAACTTTTCATAGAATATTGACCTCTGCAAATAATTTACCTAAAATAGTATGTACTTAGGAATATATTCTAGAATGTTATCCCTTGAAAATTATTTCCATAAAATATAGGATACCTTAGAGTCGCAAATTGTAACTTTAGAGACTTAAAAAGTGTATACTTTTTGTAGAATATCTAATGACGATTAACCTTTTAAAAAAAGACTTGGAAACACTTAGATATTCAAAATGGAGAGCCTTAAAATGCGCCAACATCTCTTAACCCACATATCCAAACTTAAAGATGCTCACAAAAGGCTAAAAGAACTAAAAATCCTAAATTTGCCCACATTGATGGTTTTTTTACATCCACCTGAGACTCATTCATCATTTTCACCTCACTGTAGGGCACATAAAATTATTGAGTTTAAATAGTGACATTATTTATTGGATAAGTTTTGTAATGATGCATTATATGCTAAAGTCTAATAAACAACGAAAAATGCATGAGTCGATTACTAAGGTGTGTGCTCAAAGTGATACATGTCCATTAATTTGGTTAAATCTACTTCCACACTTGTAGAAAATTCATTAAATCGTTTTCATTATAAATTAGACTTGATAAGCTTTCGAATAAAAAAAAAAATCGCTCAAAATGAAGGTTTCACGTGATAGTTATGGTTGAAACAAGTTAGACTATTTGCAACCCAGTCTACAATAAAAAGGAATTTGTGCCTAATAGGAGCCCATTTGGGCTCCTTATTTTTGACCTAATTTATGTAAATCCTGGCTTCTAAATCAACTAAGAAAAAACTGCTAGGAGATCTTCTTTTCCTATGGTTATGAAAACAACCATTCACCTAGCCTTTACACACACAACTAAATTCTTCAGAAAACCTTAAGAGAATAGTAAGAGGTTCAGAGAACTAACCAAACCCTTCTCCATCCCCAAAATCGTTTAAGGCACAAGTCACGGCTTATTGTTCTCAGCCCTAAAGTTCCTTAAGTCACTCAGGAAGGTAACATGAGTGTGTGAATACAACGACCTTTACCTTTTCATTTCCTCTCCCCCTTTTACTTATTTTATTTGCTTTTGCATTTTAAGGAAATATGTAATTTAATTAGTTTTAGTCCCTGCCCGCTAGAATTATTTCGACTCTTTCTTCATGTTTCCTAGATTTTGTATTTAGGCTTTGTTATTCAATTTACTAGATTTTAATATGTTGCATGCTTTTTTGTTTGGTATAAAGTAATTTGAATTTTCCACTCTGGTTCATGGAGATCATTAGAAATACTGGGTTATACTATGGTGCATTCCATTAGAATATCGTACCTTCACCCTTAAGTTTGGCTCTGGGGTTTAAGCCTAAGGAGTCAGATGGTCCCCATTTCAGGGATTACACGGGGCATTTGAAACACCACTTCAAAACAACCTTGTCCCTTTCGGTGTTTATGGTTTGATTTAAAGAGTATCTCTTGTTTTGTGAGTTTCCTTTTAAAAAAAGCTTATTGGTGGCTCTGTTGAATGAATTTCTTATTCTTAATTTTATTATGTTCTTCTTAACCTTTTTGGATAGGATATAATAGGGATTTTAGCTCACGATGCAGGTAATACTCTCTTATTCGAACAATATTGTAAGAATCCACCTCCCTAAGGGTACAATCCCCCACAAATGGTTTATCTTCCCCCTTTTGTTAGGTAGTTTTATTTTATTGTCATAGAAGTTGACTATTAATTATTATTTTTTTAATTTTTAGAAAACCAGCATATTTGCATGATTGGATCAAGGAACTGACCAAGATCTTGATCTAGGAAGCCGGTCGGGTACCTAGGCCAGAATCAAGCCCAACTGCCTAATCCTAATCGACGACCGTGACTGTTGCCTATTCTAGGAACATGACTGAGTTCTATGGCTAGAGTAGGGCCCAGTCCATGGTCTAGATGGGTTCACTGTTGTGGATCACAACCACTCTATCGAAAATAAAATAAAAAAGAATGAAAAGGCAAAAATAATTATGTAATTAGTAGAGTTGCTAGCTAGTGAGTTTCAGGATAACTTTTAGAACATGTCACTTTTCGAAGCAAATCATACCATTAGGGAGAACCGAAGGGACAATTGATTTTGCTTTGGAAAGGTTCTTTTCCAAAGGCCCCTGAGCAATCCATCGTGTGGGAACCATCTTGAATCCTTAATCTTGAACTAAAGATCTAGATTTGGTGGCAATGGTACGTTGATGAAATGGACTGCATCACACCTCCGCCCGTTATCTCTAACAACCTCTACTATTCAATTTGAGAAATCATAACTTCTAATTCAGTTATCACACAATCATGCAAAACATTAATATCACATTAGATCATGCAAAGATACAATCTTAAATCTATCTACAGTAAAAGCAAGGTAAATAAATTACAACTTGTGGGAACTACTTAAAGATTACATCTTTAATGAATATGAAATCAAAATAAAAAGAGATTACATAAAAAAAGGTTATAAAAAGATAAAGTTTTGCCCTCAGGACAACCCATTTGATTACCTGGGAAACCTAGTGAAGTGATTGCTCCTTAATGCTAAACAAGAAACTCGAGATTAGACCACACAAATTTGTAAAAACTTTTTACAATCCCTCAACTCTCACAATGACGATCTCTAATTGCTTCTAATGTTTCCCTCTAGACAACCCATCTAATTACCTAGGAAACCCAATGAAGTGATTGGTCCTTAATGGTGAATGAGAAACTCGAGATTGAATCACACAAATTTGTAAAAACTCCTCAAAATCCTTCAACTCTCACAATAACGATCTAAAATTGCTCTTAATTTTCTGATGTGTAATTGACCTCTTAATTCGACTTGATGCCCCTAAACCCAGCAGCAACCCCTTTTTTATAGTGGACAACTAAGTCGACTTAGCCTAGAAAAAGGATACCGACTCCTAGTGATATTAAACTTAATCTTAATAGGTTTATCAATTTTAATAGGAGTCTGATTTAACTAAGCTTGTCAAACTAATTAGTTGCGGGTTAGGAATAATTAACTGACCAAATCTGACTTGGACTCGGGATGAGGGAAAAGACAAGAACCCGGTTGGGTTCCCTGTAGATGAACTAGCTGGCTTCTAGGCCTACTAGGCCCTACTAACTAGTGCATTCTCCCTTAACTGGACCTCTACTTCCTAAATTATTCTTTTTATTTTATGAATCACTTCATTAGCCCCCTAAATCCATAGTTAGGATAGGTTTGTCATCATTGGGCTATTTAAAAAATACAATTACCATTTTTAGGTGTCTATAGTTAGCTCCAACTTTGATCGAGCTTAGGTGAGGCGATGATCAAAGTAACAATCTTCACTTGTAGCTGTTGGCTATGCTGATGTGGCACTTTAGCATGACTGTTGAGGGTCCTGAGACTCAGCGCCTGCCTACCTTTGCTGTGATGGTGGCGGATGAATTTTATCCTTTTTCCAAATTAACAGGTTTTCTTATTGCCGGAGTAGCGAACCTCTCACTGATCTAGCGGGTATCCTTGTAGCCGGAGTAGTGGACCTTTTATCAGTCTAGCAAACTTATGATGAACTCATCTTTTTGCTGAACTAGTGAATTTTCTTATCGCCAGGGCAGCGGACCTTTGCCGGTCTAGCAAACTTGTGATGAATTTATCCTTTCGCTAGATTAGCGGACCTTTCATCGGTCTAGCAAAACTTTGTTGATTTAGTGAATCTTTCACTTGTCTAGTGAACCTTTCGCCCGTTTAGCAGATTATGATGTTAACCTTGCATTGGTTTAGCGGACCCTTCACTGTTTTGGTAGAACGTTCGCCGTTCTAGTGAATCTTTCGTCGGTTTAGCAGATCATTCATCGGGCTATCAAACCTTTCATCGATTTAGCGAATTCTGATGATAATCTTTCCCTAGTTTGGAGAGCCTTTCGTTAGTCTAGCGAACCTTTGACCTATTTAGTGAGCTTTTTGTCGGTATAGTGACCCTTTCGCCGATCTAGTGAACCTTTCACCGATCTAGTGTACCGTTCACTGGTTAAGTAAATTTTGATAATAGAATGTCCTATTATGCTAGAAGCCAGTAGTGTCTTTGGAATATCCCCTTGTGCCGAGAGCCATCGACTCTCCCATTGTGTTAGGAGCCAACACTCTTAAAATGTCCCATTGTGCTAGTAGCCAGTGGCGTCCTATTGTGCCAGGAGCCAACAGTGAATCTCAGTGGTGTGAATGCCTGAAGATTTGTGGCTAGATCCCTAATAGCTTGTAGGATGAGATGCTGAGGTGTTGCATCTTCAAGTTTGGACTTTTGTTGCTTGGGCGTTGATGTCATCTCCTTATAATGGAGACTGCTTAAATGTCTTGGACATTAAGGTGTACTTCTATGTTACGATAAAGAGGATGAGGTGCCCTCTGTGACTAGATCCTCTTGAACTTGGGTACCTGATAAGGCTGATGTATTGGGCGATGATGCTTGCTTAAAGTTTGAGGTTGGAGCCTCCACTTTGACTAAGCCTAATTAAGGCTAGGGTCAAAGTATGAATGTCTTCTATGACACTTGTTGATGTTGTGAAGATTCATGCCTAATCAGGGTTTTATGCCCTTTTTGTAGCGTTATTGTGAAGGCTGATTGTACTCTTCTTTAATCTAGGGTTTCCATGTGATCAGGGTAGAGGGCGGTTTAGTGAATAGGCTAAAGACCTATGTATTAATGCTTGTGTAATTGCTAACCTAGGTTAGATTATGCATATGTGCTGGCTATGCAAATTCAATTATGCTGACTATGCAGACATGTTTCTGCTAACTATACATAAATGTAATGACCTAACCTCGTATGCACATATGTCTCATATTAAGTTTGGGGGTCCATTGGATAATTGCCAATTAACATATAGAAGATTGATGTGTTAGGAACGGTAATGTTCTATGGCTTAGGATGAGGAGTAAAAAGTTAGGTGACTATCGGATTAGGCTAGGACATGGGTCTTAAATTGTCCAAGATAGAAAACCTTTCTTTTTAAGGAAGGAGTATCCTTTAATTTTGCATTAAAGTTCTCTCATTCTAGGGAAGCCCCTAATTTCCATTTACTATAATGGAGGTCCTTTACGTGTCAGAATAGTGATAGCTGAAGATGCTTTTGGTAGTTTTAGTTGGAGTAGCCCCCAGTCCAGTAAAGTAAATATGATTCTTCACACGTTGGCTGCACTACTTGTCGTCGTGACCCAATTGATTACCCAGTGAACCAACTCCTACCCCGCCTCACGTGTTTAATGCATGACACATCTCCTATTCTTAGCTCCACTTCTCTCTTATTCGGGCCTATGCTTGTAGTATTTGCCTGGCCCAATACGCATGCCTATTTCCCTAGCCCAATCCGAGATAACCCTTTTTCTTTCTCACTTAATAATTCATGTGACTTGCACATGACCAGAATCCTCGCTTCACTTATTCTTTCACGCTGATGGCATGTGATCCGCCTTCTTGCCCCTCATATTCTTTCTCTTTGCTGTTTTGAACCTAGAAAACTTGAGGTTGTTGTTGCTTCATCTTCTTCATTCCCCCCTCTGTCATAACTGTCTCTCACACCTCATTTAATTTCTTTAATTTTTTCCTTTCCTCCTTTATTTAAGATCATCAAGTTCACTATTAACTCACCCATTTTTCTCTAGTCAAGTAATTAGGCCTTAATGCATTCAATCAAGAGGGAAAGATTTGTCTTTTTTGGGGGAGTTAAAAATTGAAGGTCAAAGGCAATGAAGACGGGCAACAAGAGATCACATAGATTAGTTTTTAGGATTTTTTTTAATTCGATGTTATGCTTTCTCTTTATACTTTTTTTTCCTAGATCTGCTTAGTAATCACCAAAAAATTAGTTTAATGAATTCTGGAATAGTTGAATTCGAGTGAGATTGAAGACTTCAGCATTGAAATTGCCAGTTTTTCATTCAATTCATCTTCCCTTGTTTCGCTTTTTATAGTATCTTGTTTCCATTTCGATTTGTCGTGCTTCATTGTGCTCCTTGCTTGAGTGTAAGCTTGTGAATTTCCACAACTTGATTCACTAATTTGCTCTCCAGATTATGTGGTTACTGATACTCAGTTGTTCGTAACTTTGCCCTTTCTCTACTTTGCTCATTCTTTGGTGATGAGTTTCTTTTTGAATTTGTTTGTAATTCAATTTCATTGTTCCTACTTTGTCTTGAATTTGTTTGTAACTTTAATACACTAGTATAAACTTTTAGGTTGGCTATTTTTAGTTTGTGTTATCTTTTAATACTGAATGTTAGATTAGATTAGTTATTGAGTCACGTAATTCCGTTACACATTCCTATGAATCGACCCTCAAGTGCTATGACTGACTACCAAACGCTTGCGGTTAAAACTTGTTGTTATTAAAAATCACAACATAATGGAGGTGAGATTAGAGGCTATGATGATTGAGAAGTAATGGTAAATTGGTTAAATGGTTTATCCAAGTCTGGTTTGAATGGAGTAGTCAATGGAATGCTTCTTTTTTTTCAAAAAAGAAGATTTTATATCACTCTCCTTTTACCTGGTCTGTCTTTTCACATTTTTGGGTTAGCCACTCTTTATTCTCTCTTTTCCTTCTTTTTTTTTGAAGAGCAAATGATTCAATTAAGATGTTTCTTTATGGAAAAAAATATTCTTGGCTAGGCCTTAAAGGGATAGCCTATGTATCAATTATGGAATCAAGTCAGTCATAGTTCGAGAGTAAGAAAATGCAGCTTAAAGGAGGGATGCCTCTAGAATGACTTTTTAAGGTAGGTGTTTAGGTTAGGGTGCCAAAATAAAGGGATATGCATGAAGGCTCAAATAACCCTTATGAAATCCCCAAATATGCATGGGTAATGACGTTAGTGTGAATCACCAACTTCTTTCTTTCTTTATCCTTCTTGTTTTCAAACTCTTTTCTTCTTCTTTCTCCTTCTTCTTACTTTTTTTTTTTGCTATTTGGGTAGTACCATTTGGTTTGAGCTTTTTCTTTTTTTTTTTATATTTTTTATTATTGACTTTGATAGTGATGCCACACGTGATACACTCTTACTCCTTCGTTAGGTCATATGTGGTTATGAAAGAAACATGCTTATTTGAAGGCTTAAAAGGGTATCAAGCAAATTTGTATTAGGCTTAACAAAGGTATTAATCTAGATTATGGAAAGAGACCTCCTATCCTAGGCATGTCTTTAAAGCTATATGACTTATTGGAAACAAATTTTTATCAAGTGAGTTTTTTTAGATGATGGATTGATATCCTTGGTCTCTTTTTGTTCTATTTCTTTCCCTCTCATTTTGCCTAGCTCATCTCATGAGGTTTTCAAGCTAGTCCGTCTTTTTTCAACCATCAATTCATTATAGAATAGGAGCATTCTAGAAAAGGGAGTGTATGGAAGAAGATATGTTATTAATGATTAAGGTTACATCAAACATAGACTTAGGACTGACAAAGAAACAGAAATCTCAAGACTCAAGACATAATGAAAAACTAAAGTATAAACATGCTAACATTCCTTAATGTCATGAAGTTTTCAAATGGTGTGAACCTTAGATGTTGCCTGTGTGTGGGCTGTAGATTCCTGATAAACAACCTTATGAATAAGCCTCTGAGGGTTAGTTCGCCATATGAGTGGCCTTGGTCCTTCATTGAGCAAGGAAGTCAGAAAAGCTTTCGTTTTCGTCCTACGTAGTTAACTTTAGGTCTCTAAGTGTAATTGATAAGTTTGTATTGTATGAATACTAACATAGGAATTCTTTACAAACATCATCCCAGTTTATGACCTTTCATGGGTCTAAAGTGTTATACCACTTTATCACATCCTTGTTGATCGTCCAAGGAAAAAGATGTGGAAGATATCCTTGTCAATTCCCATTAAGTCATTGCACTAAGAATTTCCTCCTATGATGGTACAGATATTCAGTTTCATGGAACTTGATGTCTGGTATAGTGAATTTTTCATATTGTCATTAATGTAAATCCTGTATAGTCACTAAAGTAATAGTTGAACATAGAAGATTCCTTAAGCAGTTGTTCTATATCGATCTACACATGGATCAGTTGAGGAGTGCTCTTTTCCCCTTTTTCTTCCCTTTTCTTATAATTTTTCCCTCCTCCATTGTGAGGTTTCTCACCTTTTTCCTTTGGGGCATTCTTAATAAGAGTTTGAAGAGTAGTGACTCTAGTTCTATCTTTGTCTAACTCTCATCTAGTCCAGTGTGCATTTTTTCTTCCATCTTTATGAGTTGAGCCAGTTCATTGCCTATTGCCATTGGGATTGGTGAAGTTTTGGACTTTGACCTGGATTTTAGTCTTGACCCAACTAGTGAGCTCCCTCTGACTCTTATCGAGATAGAAGTCTCCCAACTTGTGGACTCCACTTGTATACCTTCTTAGTCTTCCCTATATTAAACAATAAGGCGACGGTTTACATGAGTAAATAATAGAAATGAAAGGTTAACAACATTGGCTATGGGCTGAAGGAAATGCTTACTAACTTGAAGCCTGGTGAGGAGACAAGGGTCTGAAGGTTTAGGCTAGACTGGAAAAGGTAAGGCCAAGAAGTTGGATTCAGGTTGTTGGTTTTAAATGAAATTGGGTCGTACCTTGGATTAGGTCCTAAGTTAGGCATAGAAAGCTACCCTATAGGCCTTACTTAGGTCTAAGTGTAGCTCATATAACTCGTGAGCCTAGACTGTGCCTAAGCATAACTATGGTTTGGTTCACCTAGAGTGGGCTGGCTGAAGCATGTGGATGGATCTAGGTGGACTTGTGCATGGATCCTAGACTTAGATAATATGATTCATGGACCATGAACTTATGGAAGGGTAAAATGTCTAGGTCTTAGTTGGACTTATGCATTATAAATATGATGTATGATGGGGAGTAACTCAGAAGATTAAGGCTCTAAAGATCTAATAGCATAATTAGGGACTTTAAACTTGGATGAACTCATGGACTATACATGATGAGCACAAAATGATGCATGACTCTTTAAGCCTAAGTATCCTATAATTGATATGCTGGAACTTTAAATGGACCATGTCAGCCCTTGAATTGAGACAATATGCTGAGAGATTAGGGTCTTGATTGCATATCATGAATGCTGACTCAAAATAGACTCTAAGATAGACTGACTAGGCTAGACTGCCGACTGGATACCAACCAAGTTCCTTGTTACGCAACTGAACTGATATCTTGGCCTCTAAAACTTTGTCCCCAGGTCCAGATTGGATCTATGTATGTAAGCCCCGAAGAAGTCGGCTAGGTTCCTTATTGGGCCCTGAGATTGGCATCCTGGTTCTTGATCCTTTTTCCTCAACTCATACCTAATCTAGTGCATTCAAGCCCTAAGGGAAGCGTACCAAGTTTCTAGTTGGTTTAAGAAACTAATTGTTACCCCCTTCTGGATCCAGACTAAGATGATCTTAGTCGGGTTTTCCTAAAATAGTCCTGGACTCTTATTATGATGTAGACTCTTTTTTTTTTCACACCCAATCAAACTTATTCAAGCTTGGTAGATTTTCTCATTTATTCACCAAATTAGGGTTATAGCTTAGCCAGGTCAGAGGTCAAGAGTCCTTTGGAGCTCAATTGGCCTTGAAGTCGACTTGGTCTATAACCCTAGCCACTAAGTTAAACCTTTCCTAATTTGGGCTTTCATAAGACCTAAAGCATCAATGCATAAAGCATAAGGCTAAAAAGTTAAATCATACAATAATACATCCAAGCATGCATATGAGTTCCAATCCTAAACCAAGATTCTAAGTTACAGCGGTTTTAGGCCTGATTTAAAACAATCTTCTCGTGACCCAAATGCTTTGTACTTCATCCACAGTCCATGACAAGGCTGGGACATTACGGTTGCTTCCCTAAGTCTTGTAAACCGAAATGTGTATTGTGAGTGGGTGGATCAATCTATGTTTAGTAGAGCCTAGTTAACCCAACGAGTTAACCAGTTGATCTGTCAAGGGGTAATAATGGAATTGTTACCTAGAGGTGCTGTTATCCCGATTAGGGCAGCCCCATTCAATGCAGGATGCCTAATGTAAGCATAATTGAAATGTTTTCCCATATTGAATTACAAATCTCACCCTCTTAAAGAAAATCTCCCAAATGGAGTCGCCACTATAAGGACCCACCTCCCTGAGGGTGCAATCCCCCACGAATGGTTTGACTTTTTCTTTTGCGAGGTGGTTCATTTTTTATTTATTTTCATAGAAGCATATTGGTAGGATTAGATCAAGGAATTGACCTAGATCCTGGTATGGGGGTCTGACTAGGTTCTTAGGTAGACTCAGGACCAGTTGCTTAATCCTAATCTATGGCAGTGACTACTGAACATAGATTGATCCAAGAGCTCGTCCGAGTTCCTGGGTTAGTCCCTAAGTCAGACAGCTTCACCATCTTAGATAGTAATCATTCCGCCAAAATTAAAATAAAAAAAGAATGAAAAATAAAAAAGAATGAAAAAGCAAAAATAATTATGTAATAAGTAGAGTCACCAGTGAGTTTTAGAAAAACTTACAAACCATGCCATTTTTTAAAGAAAACCATACTAATAGGGAGAACTAAAGGGACAATTGATTTTGCTTCAAAAAGGTTTTTTTCGAAAGACCCCTGAGCAATCCCTAGTGTGGAAACCATCTTGACTCCTTAGTCTCGAGTTAAGGATCTAGATTCGAGGGCGATGGTACGATGATGTAATGGAGTGCATCTCATCACCGCCTGTTATTGCTGACGACCTCTACTATTCAATATGGAAAATGCTAACTTTTATTTGCACTATCACACAATCATGCAAGACATTCGTATATATCATATTAAATCATGCAAAGATACATCTCTAGTCCAACTAGAGTAAAAGCAAGGTAAATAAGTTACAAAGGGCGAGAACTGCCTAAAGATTATGTCTTTATTGATTATGAAATCAAAATAAAAAGTGATTAGATAAAAAGGGTAAGAAAATGATAAAATTTTGTCATCAAGACATCCACCTAATTACCCGAGTAATCCAGTAAGTTGATTATGCCTTGATGCTGAATGAGAAACTCGGGATTGGACACACAAATTTGTAAAAACTCCACACAATCCCTTAATATCACAATGATGATCTCTAAGTGCTCCTGATTTTTTGATATCGAATTGATCTCTCAATTCTACTCGGTGCCCTTAACCCTAAGACACAACCTCTTTTTTGTACTGGACAATTATACTGAATCATCTCAGGAAAATGATACCAACTCCTAGTAAACTTAATTTTAATATGTTCATAAATTTTGCTAGAAGTCTGATTTAACTAAGGATGTCGGACCAATTAGGCGCGAGTTAGGACTAATTAACTGACCATACCTGACTTGGACTCGGGATGAGTAAAAAGACAGGAATCTGGCTAGGTTCCTGTAGGTGAACTGGCTGGCTTCTAGGCCCATTGGGCCTTACTGACTAATGCAGTCTCCTTAATTGGACCTTTGCTTCCTAAATTATTCTTTTTATTTTACTAATCACTTCATTAGGTCCCGAAATACATAGTTGTGATAATTTTTCTCATCATTAGGCAATTTAAAAAATACAACTGTAGTTTTTGTACTATTTGGAGCAAGGATAGGCTGTTGAGTCCGAACCCTAGTTTTTGCCTCAATCTGGTTGATTCTATTGAAAAAAAATAAAAAAAATAAAAAAATTAAAATGATACAAACCAGTATGTCCAGCTGTTCATAAGACATATCAGGGTTACAAGTCCTAGCCCTTACACATGGCATGATTTATAAGTGATATAATAAGGCGTACTATAATAGTAAACACTTCTCTTTTTCAATACTAAGTAAGGACAACAACTATTAAGGTCTAGTTTTTAGGACTAGTAGGTCATCTAATGACTGGACCCATTGGGTTTGGGTTTTACAGGTGGTATCATAGTAGACCCTGTGTGAGGCAGTTGTAGATCCATTAAACACCAATAAAGGAAAGGTATTGATCATTAGTGTTACTGCCACAACCACAAGTCCGAGGCATGATTCGAGACCTAATGAGGACGTCAATTTTTAAAGTGGAGGAGGTTGTTACATTCCCTGTCCTACACCAAAAGATTAAGGACATATCACATGATTTGTATGTGATATAATATGGCCTGCGAAAACAACAAGTGCTTCTCCTTAAGCCTAAGTATAGGTAATAACTGACTTTTAAGTGCTACGCTTTGGGCTAAAGACTCAGAGTCTTAAACAACCTAATCCGTTGAGTCAATGCCTCACAGTCTTTAATTTCATTTCGTTGTCTAGCTTACCTAGTCTACAGGTTTCAAGCTTACCTAGTCTACAGGTTTCATGGGATGTGGTGCATTGCCTTCAGTGACAACAATTGGATAATCATGACCATCATGTATATACTTGTATAGGTACTCGGTCACGGTACATAATAGTACCCATTTGGTATTTACATGTGTGCCATATTTAGCATATAGATTTATATTCTGCAGGTTGACCCATTGATTATTGATAACTCATATTTTTATATATAATTTTGCTCCCATTTCATGCACTTTTAAAGTCTTGAAACGTATTTTAACTGAAAATAATGCATCTTTTATATGATTTTTAGGTGAAGAAAATATACACAAATTTATGTACGAAATTGAGTAATTCGATCCAATTCTACCGAAACTTGATTTGTATGTCCAATTCATTTTTCTCATCATTTCTATTTGGGAAGAATGAAGAAATATTTTGGGCCCAATCAGCAAAAATGTGATGATGTCTATGGCCTACTCCATCGGACTCAGTGTAACAAAACTGAGTATGAGAGCAGCTCTCCTCTTGCTCTTTTCCATGTTTGGGCCTGTTCTGCCATTGGCTCAGCCCCAACTTACTCTCACTTTCTCCGTCCAATCACCTTAAGCCTTGTTCAGCATGGCCTAGTTCGCTTCATGCCGACTTTGCCCAAGCTATCTCTTCTTTCACTCTCTTCCTCTTTAGTCACACGTTTGGGTCTGTTCTCCTTGCAATTTGCAGCCCAACTCTACCTTTCCTTTACTCAATCAATAAGGCCTTCTTTCTAGTGATCAATTCCCATGATAAATTGCAGCGTGTGACCCAATTCTATATTAGCAAAACATTTAATCTTCTTTAACTAGAAACCACAGGGCAATTAAACCAAAACTAATTTTTCTAATTAGTTTTCTGTAGCAAGTGGGGTGTTGAACTAGTATACAAAGGGGTCACGGGTTGGAACAAATCATCATCCAATTGTCCGACATTTCTCCATTCTCTTATCTTCAAGCTTTCTTTTCTTTTTTTTTTTTTTTGGAGGAGAGAGTCTTTGTAAGAAAAGACCATTTAGGTTAGGGAGTTAAGAAGAAAACGAGGTTTATAAACTATTTTTTTCTTCTCTTCTCACCTCCTTTGTAAGTAAAATTTGAGAGTTCGTACTTAGTTCCATAATTTTGTTTAATTAAGTAGCAAAATTTGGATATAAGAAGTGAAATAACCCACTAATTGAGAGTACAATGAGACCCATTTCAATGGTATTTTTCACAACTATGGCTAGCTAAGTTACTCATCTAAGCCTAAGATGGATCCTTGACTAATAATAATGTTTAACTAATTTCTTTTGGGGTTGTTTTCGTTTGTTATTGCATAATTTCAGTTTTATTTGATCCTAATTTATTTATATAGGTTATTACTATTGTTTACTCATGTTAATTTCAATAGTTTAATTTGCTACCTCAATTATATATTAGACCTTGTAGGCTAATATAATTTTATACAATTGTGTTTAAAATTGTAATGGTTGAATTTGAATAATTTATGCTAGAAATTAGGTGAGTTATGTCTAAAATGAATAACTCATCCTAATCACTTGATAAGATATGTCTAATGGTAACTATAATTCATATTTTGCACTCAATTAACTAATGCTTGTGGCTTTAGTTGAATAAGGGGATTAATTGAATCCCCATTGAGTTATTAATTCAATATTTAAGGCATTGGTGAAATTAGATTTCTCTCAATTTTCTTGACTCAGTTTCTTTTCAGCTATTTCTTTAATTTAATTTGATGGTTTAATTGAAAAAGTAAATTTTAAGTTACTACCATCCTTCGTGGAATAGGATTCTCATATACTCGCTAGTATACAACACCTTATGCACTTACAAGTATTTATGTCTATTTTGTAGGGCACAAAGATCCAGATTAAGTATTTGCCGCCATTGTCGGGAAACAATTAGTAACCTTTTATTTTATTTTTTCTTTTAATCTTTTGTTTTTTTTTCTTTTTCATTAATTAATTAAAAAAATAAAAAAGGGGCATCTTGGTCAGTTGTTGTTTGGCTATTGTTGTGGTAAAAGTGTGTTACTCTTTACTTGGTTATGGATTATATGTGCAGTAGATGCTCTTTTTTCATAGACCTTGAAGAATACAATCCTGAAGTTTAATGTTATTTTAGTAGGGTAAGAGGTAAGAAACATGAATATAAGAAAAAGATGGTTGAACAACAAAACCCATTGCTTAAGCAAGTCAAGAAGTATTTCACTCTCACCACTTATGGTTCACCTACAAGAACCCATATATCTGCTATCACAGGGGGTATCTGAGAATACCCTCACATAATCCAAATGCTTTGGTCGCTTTATGGGGGTAGAGTCTGATAACCCTTTTAAGTATGTTGAAGCATTTTTAGAGATTTGTTCCATTGTACTTTTTAATAATTTCTATGATGATGCTCTTCATTTGCATCTTTTCCCTTTCTCTTCGAGAGATAAAGCTAAGGGTTACTTGGGATCAAATAAAAAAGGAATTCTTGAAAAAGTTGTACTTTATTAGTAAACTAACTGCCTTAAGACACGCTATAACCACTTTCTCATAAAAATAAAAATGAACAATTGTATGAAACCTTAGAAAGGTTTAAAGAATTGTAGCAAAGTTGTCCTGACCATGAGATCCCTATGTGGCAACTCATTTAGAGTTTCTATTTTGGCTTATATAGCATAATATGTTGATGATAATGCATCTTGTGGTGGTAGTTTCTTGTATAAGACTTCTGAAGAAACTTGAGAATTTTTTGAACATTTGAGTGAAAATTCAAATTTGCATGCCACTGCTTTACATTTTGATTTGCCTAGGCAATTAGGAAGTGAAGGGGGATTATATATGGTTTCACATTCAATTGACTTTTCTAGTCAAGTTGATGCTTTATCTAAGAAATTTGATCAATTATTTTGTATGACCAAAGTGCCTAATGTCCCTTCTATGGAAGATGTGTGTTCAATTTGTGCTAGTTCCATACATACTTCTATTGACTACCCTTGTTTCTATAAGTCAAACTGTGCAACTAAACAAGTAAATGCTACCCAAGGATTTCCTCCAACCAATAATACTTATTGAAAAACTCATAATCACTATCGGAGGAATCGTCCTAACTTTTCATGGAGGTTTCAAAATGTTGAGAA
The DNA here is from genome assembly GCA_017589665.1 of Selenicereus undatus. Lineage (NCBI taxonomy): Eukaryota > Viridiplantae > Streptophyta > Magnoliopsida > Caryophyllales > Cactaceae > Selenicereus > Selenicereus undatus. The sequence continues at coordinate 92,762,073 of JACYFF010031957.1, forward strand.
TACTTAAGTCCAGTACAACAGACTGACCCCATTTTTCAAAACCAAAGATATGCTCGTTCTGCTCCTCATCAAATTACATCTGGGACCTCTAACTTAGACAACGTCATTTTTGCTCTTGCTACCTTAACTTCTATTCTATAAAATGTTGAATCTAAGGTGTAATACCTGGTTCCCACAAAAAAGAAGGAGTTTCTTTTAAGTAAATAATTTTAATGCTCCTTATTTTCTCGAAAACTGTTTCTTGATGGCTTGCTGACGACGTAGCCCTAACCCTAGTCCTCCCATTTTATTTTATTTTACCTCCTCAGAAGACAACATAATTTCTACATCTCTCAATTAAAAGGAAAGAGAGGAGAGAGAGCACATGAGAAAATTCATCTCTAAAGAACCCTAAGGTCGGTTCTCGAGCTTCCTTCTGATCGTTTAGTTTATTAATTTATTTATGTTATTGATTACTTGGGAATCATCATATTAATATGGCTTCCTTCTTGATTGCTTCATATTTCTATTTGAAATTGTCATTCTTTATTAATAAACGCATGGTAGGTTCGTAATTTGTTCCTAAAGCTACCATTGTGAGGCAGATTTTTTTATTAATTTTGACTGTCGTCACATGCGCCCCTTTATTTAATTGCTAGCCAATTCTCAAACCACAATGCTTGTCATATTTAAATCATAATTCATGCCCAGGTTGTTTAATCAATTTTGGTCCTCTGTTTTGCCTACCGGTAATGCCTCCATACTCCTATCTTCAATTTGATTTGCAAACTATTATATTTATATTATAAAAACTTCTATATTTTAATCATGCCTAGATGGTGTAATTGATCCTTAATGTTGCCTCCAACCTATTTGTTTTTTTTAATTGTATAACTAATGGTTTTTAAGATTCTCTTCAAGCAATGAATTACACTATATCTAATCATTCTTAAACATCTAGCTTGGCGGATTAAGGTTAAATCTGTTTTGCTAATTTTGGCATAGGATGCTATGGGTTGCTAAAATTATTGAATCAAACTTGTCCTGCGTCTTTATTTCCAAGCGTCAATATGGACATTTTATAGTTACGGTCAATGTCCTATTTACAATCAATTTCAGTTTTTAAATTATACTCATATATTTGCTCCTAATCTATGGTACTTATCATACTCTATTGACCATCTCATTTGATCTTACGTCAACTTAGGAAATTTTAGGTCCTCTTAGTTTACGAGAATTAGGATGTTATATGCACTCATCTTGGGCTATTGCCGTTTGCAACCTTTGGGGTCTAGTTGTTAAATAGTGAAGCTCACTACAATAATGTAGCAAATCTGCGACGGGAATTCCGATGGGAATTTGGGTGGATTTTGATGGAAAATCACTTCACCGACGGAAATTCCGGCTGAAAAAGAGGCGTCGGGAATTGAGTAATCGGAGATTGGCGTCCGACGGATTCCGAAAGGATCCGAACGATTTTCCGATGGATCTATGCAATGGAAATTTCATCGAACAATTCTGCAACAGCCATACATTGTTGGAGGGAAAATCAATTTGTGTCAGAAATTTCGACGGGAATTATTTTCCCTCAAAAAAAAAAGTAACCCAATAAAAATCGCAATCGCAAAAAAAAAAAATTTATGTTTATCACATATAAAAAAAACCACCACAAAAAAAGCACCAAATGAAAAAAGCACCAAATACAAATTTTTTTGTCTAAAAAATAAAAATGCTAAATTAAAAATTATATCACATATAAGAAAAACCACCACAAAAAAACCACTAAATAAGATTTTTTTGTTTGAAAAATAAAAGCACTAAATTGATAATTCTTCATGGCATCCACAGATATTTTTGATCTACAGACAGATCGATTAAACTAATCCGAATCAAATAGATTCATGGGATCATTATTGTCATTTTGGGAGTCATGCTCGTCATCAGAGTCTAAGTTCAGTTGGCTAGAAAAACCTGCGTTTTGCCCCTTAAGAAATGTCAAAAATTTTTTCATGATACGCTCTGTCTTCCCTTGTTTTTTGTCAATTTGAAATATGGCCTCTGCTTGCTTGGGAATACTTTGACTAAGGAGTTGTGCTTGCTCTCTTGGATCAAAATGCTTAGCCGATGAGTGGCCTGCAGCCGCAACTATAGCTGATTTCTTCAACTTGACCCCCTCAATACCAAAACTGTACATACGGCATTTTTTGTCCAGATTTTCTTGAAACCAAAACTCTTCTGGGCTCATAGGAGGCAGTTGAGAGCCCCCTTGAGTTGTTGCTTGAGTGTACTCCTCCCATTTCTTGTGGTGCTCCTCCTAAAAGTTTGTCAAAGATAAAACTATTACATACTAAGGCGACAATTATAACATATGAATTGAATAATGTATGAACAAAATGTGCCAAACTTACATATTTTTTTTGCAGATTTCTTATCAACGAATACTGAATCTTTGGCATTGCACTGAGTGTCATTAAATAGTTCTTTACATGTGGGTTCCCTATCTAACACTTTGACCTACAAAAAATAAAATGTTCATATATACATATATATATACATATACATATACATATATATACATATACATATACATATATATACATATACATATACATACATATATATATGTATACCCACACACACACACACACACACACACACACACACACACGTACACGCACACACACACACCCTGAATATAGGAAATACACTTATTAATAAGCTCATTAATTACCAGGCTTGCCTTTCTTTCACTAATTGGAATTGAGCCACATGTATGTAACGAAGGTCTAAGACCTTCTAGATCACTCAATCTATTCTTTTTATTTTGTTGATTCAACTTCTTAAACTTGTCATCCTTAGTCCAATGCTTAAGGATCTCATTCTAAACACTAGGAGGTAACCACTTTGGCTTTTTGTTGTACTTTCTCGCATATCCAAGAATGTCCTTAAGTCGAGTTGCACCTCTAGACTCATAGTTACGCCGAATGTGGAGTTCATAGTCTGGATGCCAATAATAGTGTTTCTATAACAAAGTTCAAGTGTATTAGTAAGCACATTGAACAATTTAATGATGACATTGAAATTAATTATACAAAAACCAAACCTTGAACTTACTAAACTATATGTCTCGCTAGGATTGTGGAACTTCCCACCACGTGGTCCAAGGACGTGGATATTCACCTACGAAGCTTTCAACAATTTTTTAAACTTCACCCTAGTATGGAACAAAACTAAGTACAAAAAAAATCGTTAAAATTAATTACTGTAGGCATGAAAAAAATATGATTAGCGATGGAGAAAATTTATAATGAACTTACGTATCACCGTCAGGTTGTAAATAAATCTTATTATTTATGCTTGCAACTTCATTGTCAAGTGCAAGACTTTGTCTATCTCCTCATGCCCTTTCATTTTGGACCCCTTCATTGTGGATTAAGTGGCTTGACATTCTAAGCTGACCAACAATCTGATTACTGTTGTAATGTGGACTAATAGTACCAAATTATTGGTAAACTAATGGGGTAGCTGAGGTGCCATCGATGTAAGGATTATTGGGTTGGATAGGTGCTTGCATACCCTTGCCAAAAAAAGGTAGCTGCATATATGGTTGCTCATTCATGTTACCAAAATAATTTTCAAACGACTGAGTTAGGTCAAGGAAACCTCCAAACATCCCACTGAAGATGTTTGTTCATAGTTTTCAGCTGGATCATTTTGTGGGGTTGGTTGTGGTGCTCCTCTATCCGCACCACTCCTAACGGTTCGACCTCGATCATGTCCACTATTTGCCCCAAACATCTAAAAATAAGAACAAAATAGATACAAAATATCGCAGCGTAAACATTGACAGTATTGTCATTGAAAAATCATAGCAAGCAAAGAAACTTTCAACAACTAAATTAGACTAAATGTATCAAACACATACAATTGTTTTTCCTCACTTGCAATTAAAAATAAAGTACGTACACTGACATGCATAAAGATCCAGACAACTAAAAGATTAAATCAACCATTGTGGGACACATCGTCATCATCGTCATCATCACTTTGCAATGTTATATCTCCTTCATCATCATCATCAGTATCTTCAGCTTCATCCTGCCATTCACCTTCTTTGTCCTCTTCATAGTCATCATCATCATGTTCACCATCCCCATCATGATCATCACCCCAATCATATCCATCAACGTTATCAGCTTGTGCAGTTTCATCAACTAGTATTGTGGCTATTACGTTATCCACATTCATGGTTGTCATTCCTAACTGTTGATAAGCAAGCTCTAAATTATCCTTATCTTTAGGGGCACTGTGAGGTTTGTTAGGTATCGCTACCCACTAGTTCGCTTTTGCTAGTATTCCCTCAGGGTACTTAAGGTATACCACTTGGGTTGCAGTATCAGCAAATATGAATTGGTCAACTTTCTATAACGTCGGTTATGATTAACCTCGGGATAGGGGGTAAATTTAGGATAATGTAACCCCCGAGAAACATTCTGGTCAAATCACTCACAATTAAAAAGTACACATTTCTTAATTGTTTTACCCGTGAATTCAACACGAATAATTTCATGAAGTATACTATAATAATCTCCTGATACTTCATCACCTTTGCCTACTCCTTTGACACACACATCATAGTTATATATGGCTTTACCTTCATTTCTAACCTTGGTATGAAACTAAAAACCATTCACTTTATACCCAGAAAAACATTCCGCTACCATAATAGGTCCATGAGATAAGTTGACCAAAAATTTTTGCCTCTCATCATCAAACACCTGGTAAGAGTTGACCTATGAGGAAAAAGACATATTATTCTTTTTAGAATTAAAAAACATTTTGTAAGAGTTGAAGATTAATTATAAAAAATTACTTAAATTGTATTCAACCCACTGTGCAAAATTTGCCTCGATAAACAAATTAACTTGCACATCACTCGTGTTTAGATTGTGACCGCAGAACTGATGTCTAAACCAACTGTATTTAAAGATTCAAATTATTTAATTACTGAACAATCGAAGTATTCAGATAAAACTTTTAACAACTGATAAATTTACTCCAAATATGGTTGCACTTCATCGCAATCTAGTAAGATATGAAGGCGAGCGACACCATACTCCAACTCAGTAAGATATCTTTTTCTTCGATTTCCAAATGGAGTACCTTACAATTGAACACTGAAAGAGTTGGCATTTGTCATTCGAATTGTCGTATACTCTCATTATGCCCAGTTCTTGGGCGATGTAAGCTTGACTGAAAATAATGCTCGGTAAAATGTTTAATCTCAAATGCTAAATATGCCTGAACCATGTATATCTCTACACGAGCTTTGTTCTTCGCTGTAGGCTTCTTCCAACCAAAATACCTCTTAAAATGATACATCCATCGATATTGAACATGACCAGCGAACAAAACTTCTTCTGCTAAATGAATAGGCAAATGTTCCATGACATTCCAAAATCCAGGAGGAAAAACTGTCTCCACTTTACAAAGAATTACAGCAATATTCTTATTCATCCCTTCGAGCATGCTAACATGTAACTCATTGGAGCATAGGTTTATGAAGAATTCACTCAACTCGACCAAGGGTCCCAACACATCTTCCGGAAGAGCAGCAAAGGCTACTGGAAGAAGATTCTCCAAAAACACATGATGATCATGACTTTTCATATTTTGAAACTTTGTGTTAGATGAATCAACCCAATTTCCCATATTAGAACAATAACCATCAGGCACATGAATCTCTCGCAACCGTTAGCAAACAACCCTCTTTTAAGTTAACGAGAGTGCAAGCTTCGCTTTCGGCTTACATAATCTATCAGTGGACCCTCTTGTACCTAAGTTCAACTCTTGTCTACTGCACAAAATAAGCATATCCATTCTTGCTTTTATATCATCCTTTGTTTTTCCCGGAACATCCATCACTGTGTTCAAAATATTTTCACTGAAAGTTTTCTCAATATGCAACATCCAGGTTATGTCTTAGAAGTTGATGCTTCTAATAAGGCAACTCCTAAAAAATACTTTGCTTGGTCTAGTTATGTTGGTTTTCCTAAAATCCTGAAATTTGAAATTCTACCACTGTAGTCACTGTAGGCAATGTAGATGCTACATCAGACAATATTTCACCAGAAATCATTCGAGGAGGGTCAATGTGTATGATCTTCCTTTCACAAAAAACAACTTTATTACCTCTAAAATAATGATTTCGAGGGAGGAACCGACGATGGCAATCAAACCAAGATGGCTTTCGTCCATGTTGTAGCTGGAATGCACAATTTTGGTGCATGCAAGCCGGATATGCTAACAACCCATGATTACTCCAACCGAACAACATTCCATAAGTGGGAAAGTCATTGGTTGTCCACATTAATGCAACATTCAATCTAAAAGTTTCTCCGTATGAAACATCAAATATATCCACCCAAACATCCCATAGCATTTTTAACTCATCAATTAAGGGTTACAAGTACACATCAATTCTGTTTTTCAGATTTGTTGGACTTGGGATAACACAACTTAAAAACATGTATGAAGTGATCATACACATATCTGTAGGCAAGTTATAAGGTGTAACAACAACTGGCCACACAGAATATGGTCTTTCAGATAGTAAGAATGGTGTGAAACCATTAGCACATAGACCTAACCTCACATTCCGAGACTCTGCTGCAAAATTTGGATACTTTTGGTGAAAATGTTTCCATGCTAGTCCATCCAATGGATGTTGGAGAACACCCGGTTCTTAGCGGTGCTCATGGTGCCATCTCATGTGAGTGGCAATACTTTTAGAGGCATACAATCTTTGCAATATTGGGATTAAAGGTAGGTAGTGCATTGTAGCACATGAAGCTTCCTTATGTCCTCATTGGTTGGAGTTCTTTGGTAATCGTCTTGCATATACACAAAATTTGCATGCAGACATAGCCTCATCATGTTTATAATAAAGCATACAACCATTTGGACAATAATCAGTTTCCTGAACATCCATGCCTAAATCTCTCACTTTTCTTAGCTGCTAATGATAATTTTTTGGAATGCGACTTTCACGAGGGTATGTATCTTTCATCAGACCAACAACTTCATTACAACAACGTTGAGACATGTTGTGGACTGATTTAATACTAAACAGTCTTACAGATGTTTCCAGTTCAGTTATGTTACACCCTTTATACAAAGGACTGTGAGCAGATTCACGCATAGGGTAAAATGTCTCATGATTTACGTCATGAGAGCTACTCATGTTCATTTCATTAGCTTGGAAGCCAGCATGAAGCATATCCTCCATATGATTGCGATCATTGTGATCATAATCATAACTTATAGATTGTGAAGTACTTGCACCCCTACTTCTGAATTATCATTTTCCCCATGACTTGTCCAATACTAATAACTCTTCACAAATTCCTTTCTATACAAATGAGACTTTACAACGTTAGACGTAAAGTATTGCATATTCTTGCACTTAACACATGGATATCTATAAACTTCATTAATTCTATACTCCTCCTGTTTTTGCACAAATTCATCAAACATATTTACTCCTGTCAGCCACTCATCTCTAAGCCCATATCCATCAGGATTTGTCCTCTTATACATCCATTGACGACGCAACGGCCCATCTATATGTTGATAATCTAGTAGCATTAATTGTTATACATACTACAATTAATTTTAATAAATATCTTTTAGAAATCAATTTAACCATGCACTAACTAATGAATTATTGTAATACGTCATACAATTCAATATTTGGAAGACAATAATCAACTTATGTATGAATATTAACAGAACTTTGATGCACATAAATAATTATAGGTAAACATAATAAAGAAACCTGTTTCAATCGGCAAAATAGCCAGGCTTGTCACAGGAACATGAACAAGTGCAATATTTTTTTGATTGTTCAAAATTTTTTCTTTTTTTTCCCATCTAAAATACATAACAAATAAACCATAATTAACACCATTTACCAAAACAAATATGTTTAATTATCACTTTCTATTCGCATAGTTTGAAAAAAAATCATATTCATATTTAGTTCACATTTTATATTCCCATATTCTGAAAATAAATTTTCACAAAAAACTAAATTACAACAATGTAATTAAATATATATGCTACAAGAAAATAAGTTTAATGTAACTATTTTATTTATCAAACACAAATTACATTATTTATTTCATATTTCATCGAAATAAACAAGTGCAAAAAATAAACAAAATATTATTGACAACAAAATTCTTAACATATTTCAACATTTTATAATAATTATACAATTTTTATAAATATATATACTTAGTATATTTTATTCCACTTAGCCAAATAAATACACTTCATAAATCAAATAAAAAATAAACATATTTACATCCATATTTTCCACATCCATAATTTACCAAAAAAAATAAATGAAATAAAGTAATACATATATACACTACAAAGTTAAATTACACAAAATTAAAAAATTCATAACAAATTTATATACAAACTTAATATATACAAGAAATTAAAAAAAAATAAACATACTTAACAAACTTAAATGATTTACCAAAACAAAACACATTAAATATTACTAACATATTTCTATATTTTATAATAATTATACAATTTTTTTAAATATACCTACTTAATATATTTTATTCCACTTATCCAAATAAATACACTTCATAAATCAAATAACAAATATGACATATTTCACATCCCTATTTTCTACATCCATAATTTACTAAACAAAATAAATTAAATAAACTATCACATATATACACTACAAAATTAAATTTCACAAAATTGAACAATACATAACAAATTAATATACAAATTTAATATACACAACAACTCCAAAAAGATAAACATACTTAAGAAACTTAAGTCATTTACCAAAACAAAACACATTAAATATTCTTAACATATTTCAACATTTTATAATAATTATATAAATTTTATAAATATACATACCTAATATATTTTATTCCATTTATCCAAATAAATACACTTCACAAGTCAAATAACAAGTAAAAATATTACATCCATATTGTCCACATCCATAATTTACCAAACAAAATACATTAAATAAACTAACATACAAATTGCACACTACAAAATTAAATTTCACAAAATTCAACAATACATAACAAATTTATATAAAACATAATATATACAACAAATCCAAAAAAATAATCATACTTAACAAACTTAAATCATTTAACAAAACAAAACACATTAAATATTCTTAACATATTTCAACATTTTATAATAACTATATAGCTTTTATAAATATACATACCTAATATATTTTATTCCACTTATTCAAATAAATACACTTTACAAATCAAATAACAAGTAAACAATTACATCCATATTTTCCACATCTATAATTTACCAAACAAAATAAATTAAATAAACTGACATATAAATTACACACTACAAAATTAAATTTGACAAAATTCAACAACATATAAAAAATTTATATAAAAATTAATATATACAACAAATCCCAAAAAATTAAACATACTTAACAAACTTAACTTATTTACCAAAACAAAACACATCAAATATTCTTAATGTATTTCAATATTTTATAATAATTACACAATTTTTATAAATATATGTACTTCATATATTTTATTCCACTTATCCAAATAAATGCACTTCATAAAAAAAAAAAACTAAAACATGTTTCACATCCATATTTTCCACATCCATAATTTACCAAACAAAATAAATTAAATAAACTAACACATATATATGCTACAAAATTAAATTTTGCAAGATTCAATAATAAATAACAAATTAATATAATTTCAACGCACAATAATTTCAATAAACCTAGTTGCTTAGTGCCACTAACCTCTAAATACCCGAAATATTAAATCAACCATCGGTGAAAAGAGTTGCAAAAAGATGACGACGACGGCGATGGCAGACAGCGGGCGACTTCTCCTTTTCAACCCACCCATAACAAATTAACCACCAAAAAAATATTAATTAACTCAAAAGTTTCAATTTTAGACAACAATTTAGCTAAAAATAATTAACTTACCGGCGAATAATAATTAACGACAACCTCCTTCACGTTCATCGATTACCGGAAAAAATGGAATTTACTCTTTGTCTCTCCTTCTTCCTCTCTTTCTCTCTCCTCAGCGTCCTCTTTCTCTCTCCTCCGTTCGCTTTCTCTCGGTTGCGAAATGAGGGTTGAATTGAAGACCCGTGCTTTTAAAAACCAGATCTACTTTTTTTTGAAAACAGGATGATTGTCTGACGAAAATTACATCGAAATCTGATGAGGAGTCGAATCTCCAACGGAAATCCATCGGAATTTCCGATGGGAATGATTTCTGTCGGAAATTAAATAAACTAACATATAAAATACACACTACGAAATTAAATTTCACAAAATTCAACAACATATAACAAATTTATATAAAAATTAATATATACAACAAATCCCAAAAAATTAAACATACTTAACAAACTTAAATTATTTACCAAAACAAAACACATCAAATATTCTTAATATATTTCAATATTTTGTAATAATTACACAGTTTTTCTAAGTATACATACTTAATATATTTTATTCCACTTATCCAAATAAGTACACTTCATAAATCAAATAACAAATATAACATATTTCGAGTCCATATTTTCCACATCCATAATTTACCGAACAAAATAAATTAAATAAACTAACACATATATATACTGCAAAATTAAATTTTACAAAATTCAATAATAAATAAAAAATTAATATAGTTTCAACACACAATAATTTCAATAAAGTAGTTGCTTAGTGTCACTAACCTCTAAATACCCGAAATATTAAATCAACTATCGGCGAAAAGAGTTGCAAAAAGATAGCGCCGGCGGTGGCGACAACGGCGGACAGCAGACGACTTCTCCTCTTCAACCCACCCATAACAAATTAACCACAAAAAACGCTAATTAACTCAATTTTCAATTGTAAATAACAATTTAACTAAAAATAGTTAACTTATCGATGAATAATAATTAACGGCAACCGCCTTCACGTTAACCGCCCACCGGAAAAAATGGAATTTGCTCTTTCTCTCTCCTCCTTCCTCTCTTTCTCTCTCCTCGACACCCTCTTTCTCTCTCCTCTGTTCTGTTTCTCTTGGTTACGAAATAAGGGTCGAACTGAAGACCCATGCTTTTAAAACCAGATCTACTTTTTGGGAAATGGGATGATTGTCCGACGGAAATTACATCAGAATCCGACGGGGAGTCGAATTTCCGACAGAAATTCGTCGGAATTTTAGACGGGAAGAATTTACGTTGGAAATCCCGTCAAAAATTCGAGTTCCCGTCGGATTCCGATATGAATTTTGTTGGACAGAGCTTAATGACTCCATTGGGTGCGTTGTACGTCACTTTTTCCGTCGGTGTTCGGCCCCATTTTTGTAGGGAATGTATATGCTAATGTCTAGGCCCCACGTGTAATTATAGATGGTTTCTAAGCGGGTAGAATTCGTATGTTGGACTAATAGTTCATATAAGTGGCGTAATCCTCTTTTAGTATTTCGTGCCCAAAATAGTATTTGTTAATTCGATTTGGAAGCTAATTTTATTCACTAGGCTGGCATGCTTATGCTTGAATCGAATTGTATTTGAACACATATATCGAAGGTGTGTGATTTTCCTATGTACCGATTTTCCTATTTGCAAAGTAACTAGTTTGAGTGCCTATTTTATTATGATGTTGGTTATATTCAGACTCATTTCAAATAAGTATGATTTTGTTGCGTTTGACTGCTATAGTTGCAAAGTAGCCACTTCTTCAACAGTATAATTGTACCAAGTTGATTAACTATTGTGATTTTATTGTTTGAAGTATTTGGCTGTAATTTTCTTATGATAAATAATTTGTTCTGTATCACTATTTATCACTATTTATTAACTTAAATTGATTGGGTATCATTTTGTATGATTTTGAGATGTCAGGTTTGTTTTTGGGCTATGTTTTCTGCCCTAACCAGTGGAAGTATGCACTGCACCTGTCGATGGACTTGTATGATAAGGGTTATTCTGTATTGTGATTCTAATAGGGGGTTTGTGATCTTTTGGGTCCCTCTGTTATGTGATCTCAGTATGGCAATCAGATTATGTGACTCTCTGTTGTCTTTGCTGCTGGGCGAATAGTGGCCTTAACCCTAAGTTACTATTCTAATGGATTTGTTTTAATTAACATGCATTATTGTATTTTTGCATATTCTAAATAAGTTTATAAAACTGTACGTGTTACTATTATAAATGATTGAGCATGTATTTTATTAGTGTTCTGCTACTTACTGGGCTTTCGAGCTCATCCCTTCATCATCTTCTTCTTTTTTTTTTTTTGCAAGTCTTACTTCTGTTGGTGTTTGAGTTAGGAAGTGGAGATCGATTGCTGTTGTGGTTGTTATGGATCTTAGAGACTTGGGTTGTTAGCTAGAGGATAAGTATTCTATTATTTATGCATTATGAGATTAGAGCTTTGTTGTCTTAAATTTATACTGTAAGAGCACGGTGTAGCTGTAGCTACCAACCGGCGAGTACGGGTCATGTCCACAGGGAACTCCCTTTCGAATACCAAAACTAATTTAGACACTCAGTCTAGACCAATCAAGTTGCAAGTTTGTTGTATGCGTGGATTTAAACTAAGGAAACAATAACAACTAAAAGGTTGAATAAGAAAACAAGATATTAAAGCACCTAGGTTGAGATATCAGCACGATTAAGCTAATGAATCAGTAATTGACCTTAATCAAATAGAACTAAGCATCTGTTTGTGAATGGAAAAACTGTCAATTAGGCCCATCTCCTCCCTCTCTCAAGGGTCGAAGACCAATCCTGCAACTAAAGTCACCTATTTTCATGGGACTAAAAGTTGAAGGATTACAAGATCTACAATTTCTGATCACAACTAGCACTTCAATTATTTTCATATTAAAATCGTAATTGTCTACTAAGTCACGCTAGGTAAAGGTTTTGTTTCTCAACGGTCCTCTAAACCCAAATAATAACGGATGAATGCTCTTTCAAGTATTTCATCGAGCATGTGGTGTGCAGAGTAGAATTCATAATCGCAGGCGTGAAGGAAGCAATGGTGTAGGGCTAATTCATGATTCAATAACCATAATCGACTTCAATCCCAACCTAAGGTGTGAGATTAGCCACAAATCATACTAAATTCCAACAATTCAATTATCAATGTACTAAACATGATTCAACCAAACTCCAAAACAACAACGCAAGCGAGAGAGAGGATTAGAAAACAAACTTGGATTGATTGTTGAATTGAAGTAGAATTAATCTTCAATAATCGTAAATTGAATCAAAAGGAACAATTAAACCCTCCTAAGAAAACCCTACAAATCACCTCTGAGAGATGCTCCCTAGTAAAGAAAAACAATGCATGAGAGGTCCCTCGAAAACCCGCCCTCGCAAGAGTTTAAGTTGCAATGCGTAAAAGGGAAGGGGACACGACCGTGCCACCCTGGCTGAGGTGGCATAGTCACGCCACCCAGCACGGGGTGGCCGTGCCACACTGCTGGCCGGTGCTCCTCGGTTCTTCAGCACGGCACGACCGTGCCTGTAAGCTTGGGGTCTCCGTGCCGAATCTCTGGAACTTCCTTGCGACGCCGAGTGACCACTTTTGTGACTTTAAACTCGCCTCTTTGGCACCCCTTTCTACTAATGATCAACAATCCTTTTATTCCTTCAGTAGAGTTTCTGAAAATACGAAAAGATGTTGAATGAGCGAAATATATGCTAAAGGAGGCCGATTTGACCCTTTCTTAACAAGATCGACATGAAAAAAAGGGGAAAAGGGGATAAAATCGGGCCCAAAATAAGGTCCAAAATAGGTTTATCAACTTCCCCATGCTTACTTCTTGCTTGTCCCCAAGTAAGACTAGCTCAAGAAAGATAAAAAAGGGAGCTAAACCTCTAGTCACACGCTTCCTCAAGTAAGAGATGAACAATCGATAGATCAAGCTAAATCATGCATTGAAGGTGGCCGAGTCAAGGTGTGAAACATTTTCGATAAAGCACGCACACTCCTATCCATGAAGCCCCCTACCCAAATGCAACATATCAAATACCCCAATATTTAAGCACACTGCAAGACAAGACCCTCCTCAATAAGTGGTGAGTAAGTGAGACCGGTAGAACCTCACTTTAGGACAAAGTGGAATACTCCTCTCAATGTGTTTAGAATATATAACAAGGGTGCACTCAATACTCTATCCGATCAGGCAAACTACCATAAGCTTGGTAGAGTTCTTGATTCTCCACCACCTAATGTAAAAAATGTAATATGCCAATTTTGAGGACTTGTAAAAAGGGCATAACGGGGCTAAAGGTGAAAGGGTGAGAAGTGGAGGAAATTTGATAAGAGTGGAGCTAATAGTCAAAGGACTAGGGAGCAAAAAACACTTCCACAACTCATATCAAATTAATGACTTCACACTGCATTTAAAATTGGGAAGCATAACCCACAACAACCTCAGGAGGGAATTTAACATTCTCATTGGCATGCCCCCATGCCAAGCACTTTTTTTTCAACTTCTCTTTTTTTTCAAAATTTTTTTCTTTTATTTATTTTCTTTTCTTTGAGAAGCAGAAATAAGGTACATGTGAATGGCATGGGACCCACAAACTCAAGGCATAATTCCTCCTTAGCAAACCACTAAATAAACACCCAAGGTGAACCAACCTCCAAAGCAAACCCAACCCAACATGGAAGTGTTGTTCCACTAGACCTTGACAGGATATGGGAAATATCGGTAGGCCAAGTGGGTAGTGCGTAGGGTGCAACAACAAAGACAAGTGGAAAGGCATAAGGGGCTAGCAAAGAGGACAATACATATTAATGGGTGGCTTTTTGGCTCATGTGGCTAAATGGAACAAAAATTGCCTCAATTACATTGACAAATGCACATGCTAAATGCGATTTCAAAGAGAACAAGACCAAGTTCTAGAGATGCAATTCTGGATGAGTCACACATGAAAGGAAGTGTGAGACTATATGCAATTAATAGTCATTAGGCTCAAAGTCTCACAGGCAAGTCTACCACAGTCAAACAACTTATTCCAAGGTATGTCCCACTTATCAAGGTCAATCAAGCCAAATCACATGAATCTCAAGGGTGATATGACATACAACATAGGGTAGGGGAGCTACAGATGGTAATGTTAAAATATAATTTCATAAAAATTCACACAATAACAGGCCACACTTCAACACACAAATCAACCTGATCAATCAATCATCACCCCTTGTATTCTCTTCATAAGAGGGGTTTTTGGACACATTTATTTAAAAGTAATAAATCTAACTAAGAAAAAGTTCAATGATATAAGGGGAAATGAAGAAAAGGGTAAGAAATAGTACCTGGAAAGCTTATGAATATCCCCACTCGATCATTTCCCCTTTCTGAGATGCAAAATCTAGCCTATATGCTCTAAACTACATGCGCTATTAAAGGAAAAATGCAAAGACAACCTAGTAAAGCTGCATGACATCCTATCTATATGATGCAAACGCAAGTGATGTCATTCAACCGTGTCCCAAAATCCACAATTCCACCCAAACAGCTATAAGCTCACCCCCCATGCTTGAGATTTTCATTGTCCTCAATGAAAAGGGCAAGTAAAAAGACCAAGGGGAACGTGAAACTAATAGCGCCAGAGGGAAGAAGGTGGGTTAGGGGGGAAAGAAAGACACACTGTTTTTCTTTTGTTTGTTTTCTTTTTTTTTTTCAAAAGCAATGAAATAATTGGGTTACCTCCCAAGAAACACTTGTTTGAGATCCTTAACTTGACCCTTACGTGGTAGAAGAGGATGGCGAGGTGAAGACATGTGGAGCGGGTGAAGTAGGGACAGTTGATGCGGTCGACTCCTCTGTCGGGTGAAAGATAGTGCCTCCAGCACAGCTTAGGGAGGCTGCAGAAGAATCAGAACAATCCCCAGACGTCATACGGTGCCTCCCATCTCCATCGAATACCTTAATTATAGAGATAGTGTTGCGAGGAACAGTGTGCACTAGGATCTGAGGAGGTGGGGAAGCAGCTGACATAGCAGACTGTGGGGGTTGAGGGAGACAAAAATCCACCCTTTTCCCAATGAATTGAAAAGATAAGGTGCTAGCTTGCACGCCGATTACCGCCTCAGCGGTAGCTAGAAACAGTTGCCTCAAAATGATTGGCACCTGGGAGCTCTCGACAATGCCCATGACAATGAAATCGGATGGAATGACGAACTGACCCACCTGGACAGGAATGTCCTCTAAAATACACGCAGGTCGCCTAATGGAGCGGTCTGCGAGTTGAATGGTTAAACTGGTGGGTTGTAGGTCCTGTAGCTGAAGCCTCCTGTAAAGAGAGAGAGGCATCAAGCTCATGCTGGCTCCCAGGTCATAGAGAGCTCATTTACTCTGCAGATTCCCTATAGCATAGGGGATGGAGAAGCTGTCCGGGTCTCGCAGCTTGGAAGGTGACTGACTCTGGAGAATCAAGCTGCAGACCTCTCCAATGGGAGCCACAGAAGGTCCCCCGTGCTTCTCTTTCTTGGAGATAAGCCCTCTCAAAGATTGTAGGTAGGCTGGTGTTTTCCTGAGAGCTTCCAAGAGGGGAGTATCAACATAAATCCTCCTCAAAATATCTAGCAATTTTGTAAATTTGGGCTCATCCTAAAATAGCTTAGCCCAGGCCACCCTTTGAGGGTAGGGTACAGGTGGTTGGTAAGGGCGAACTGGGGGTGGAGATTTAATTTTCCCATTAGAGCTCAACTTTCCCTTCTTCTTCTGCTCATCGGTTCCTGCAGAATCAAGAACTACAACTGTTTCCTGGAGAACCATGACAGGACTCTCCTTTACCCCTTCACTCGCTACAGAAAGGGCATTGATGTGGCCTCGAGGATTCGCCTCAGACTGACCTGGTAGATGTCCCTGAGGTCGAGATAAGTGGCTGACCTGCTGGGCTATCTAGGCGATCTGAGTGTCCATCGCCTTCTGGTGGGAGGCCATCGTAGCGAACTTGGAGTTTAGTTGGTTGATGGACTCGTTGAGTGCCTCATTGATCTTGGACTGGGTAGCGATGAAGCGCTCTATGAGGCTTTCCAAGTGTGATATAGGTTGAAGAGGTAGAGGGGGCAGGGTCGAGGGAGCTCTATACTGAAACCCCGGTGGCTGCATAGCATGTTGAGATGGAGGGTTGGAGTTTTTGTAGAGAGGGTTGGAGTTTTTGTAGAGAGGGTTGGGGTGACTCCTCCACCCGAATCTTGAGCATTTGGGTAGGAATTGTTTTATTCTCTAGGGTTGAAGTTATATACAGTGTTGGTGCGCTCAATGGAGAAAGGACCATTGAAGCACTCAGTGGATGTGTGCCCCTATACACCATAAGTCTCACAGACAGCGTAGATCCCATTTGGAATTGCGGAACTGCCTGGAGTGGGAGAAGTCCCTATCCTGTCAAGCCTTTGGGCTAATGCGTCCACTCTATTGGCTAAGAGTGTGACAGCATCGATGTCAAGCTTACCACCGCCCCTCATCGGGGTGGCTCTCTCACTTGACCAGTGGTAGGTGTTGAAGGCCATCTCCTCTAACAGAGCCCTTGTTGCCTCGATAGATTTCCCCATAAGAGCTCCTCCTGCAACGACATCTATTGAGGTCTTGATTGATTGTTCCAGCCCATTTTAGAATGTATGGACTAGAAGCCAGTCAGGCACACCATGGTGAGGGCACTGCCGCTGGAGATCCTTGAATCTCTCCCAAGCTTCGTAGAGGGATTCCCCATCCCTCTGAGTCAAGGAAGTGATCTCGGTACTCAGTCTCGCAGTTTTCCCAAGTGGAAAGTATTTACTGAGGAATGCCCTTGAAAGACCCTCTCATGTGGTGAATGAGTTTGGTTCTTCATTCTGCAGCCAATCGCTGGCTCTATCCCTTAGTGAGAAAGGGAAGAGCCGCAGTCGAATCGCCTCTGTGGACACCCCGTTGATCTTGATGGTGTCGCACTTCGCAAGGAATTTGCGAAGATGTGCGTTCGGGTTGTCTGCAGGGTGCCCACCAAACTAATCCCGCTCCACGAAGGTGATGAGCGCGAGACTGAGTTCGAAGTTGTTCGCTTCGATCGTCGGGGTTCACAATACATGACCTGATACCCGATGCTTGTAGCAGGGCGTAATCGCGCAACACCTTCTGGTCTTGCTCAGCCATCTCTACTTCTGCCCTTTTCTTTCTTCTCGATTCTCCGCGACGCCAGCGTGCAGTTGCTTCTATCTCAGGGTTAAGTGAGACAAGGTTTTGATTCCCTTGACTCCTCCTGTGCATACAAAAGCAAGCACTATACCTAGCGTAGAAGGGATCAACCAAAAGAAAGAACACACTAGACTACAAAAAACAGGAACAATAAAGGTCTAGTCTCAAATATCCTAATCGGTTTTGATATCGAAAGAAACAAGTCCCCCTACAACGATGCCAAAAACTTGTTGTCTTAAATTTATACTACAAGCGCACAGTGTAGCTATACGAGTCGTGTCCACAGGGAGCTTACTTTCGAATATCAAAACTAATTTAGACACTCAATCTAGACCAATCAAGTTGCAAGTTTGTTTTATGCTTGGATTTATACTAAGGAAACAATAACTAAAAGGTTGAATAAGAAAACAAGATATTAAAGCACCTAGGTTGAGATATCAGCACGATTAAGCTAATGAATCGGTAATTGACCCCAATCAAATGGAACTAAGCATGTGTTTATGAATAGAAAAACTGTCAATTAAATCCATCTCCTCCCTCTCTCAAGGGTCGAAGACCAATCCTGCAACTAAAGTCACCTATTTTCATGGGACTAAAAGTTGAAGGATTACAAGATCTACAATTTCTGATCCCAACTAGAGCTTCAATTATTTTCATATTAAAATCGTAATTGTCTACTAAGTCACGCTAGGTAAAGGTTTTGTTTCTCAACGGTCCTATAAACCCAAATAATAACGGATGAATGCTCTTTCAAGCATTTCATCGAGCATGTGGTGTGAAAAGTAGAATTCATAATCGCAGGCATGAGGGAAGCAATGGTCTAGGGCTAATTCATGATTCAATAACTATAATCGACTTCAATCCCAACCTAAGGTGTGAGATTAGCCACAAATCATACTAAATTCTAACAATTCAATTATCAATGTACTAAACATGATTCAACCAAACTCTAAAACAACAACAAAAAAGAGAGAGAGGATTAGAAAACAAACTTGGATTGATTATTGAATTGAAGTAGAATTAATCTTCAATAATTGTAAATTGAATCAAAAGGAACAATTAAACTTTCCTAAGAAAACCCTAAAAATCACCTCTGAGAGATGCTCCCTAGTAAAGAAAAAATAATGCATAAGAGATCCCCCGAAAACCTGCCCTCGAAAGAGTTTAAGTCGCAACGCGTAAAAGGGGAGGGGGCACGACCATGCCACCCTGGCTGAGGTGGCATGGTCGTGTCACCTAGCACGAGGTGGCCATGCCACACTACTGGCCGGCACTGCTCAGTTCTTCGACATGGCACAACCATGCCGGTAAGCGTGGGGTCCCCATGCCGAATCTCTGGAACTTCCGTGCGACGCCAAGTGACCACTTTTGTGACTTTAAACTCGCCTCTTTGACACTCCTTTCTACTAGTTATCAACAGTCGTTTTATTCCTTCAGTAGAATTCCTGAAAATACAAAAAGATGTCAAATGAGCGAAATATATGCTAAAGCAGGCCGATTTGGCCCTTTCTCAACAAGATCGACATGAAAACAAGGGGAAAAGGTTATAAAATAGAGGCTAAAATAAAGTCCAAAATAGGTTTATCAAGCATATCTAACTACATATTTTTGGGGATGTGAGACATTTGAATTCCTATTGATTCCTACTTCTATTTTTATTATGGTTAGCTTGAATTGCAACATCATTCTCTATTTGGGAAATAATAGTAATCCTTGGTATTTATAACTCTTTTTGATATTTCAGCCTTGCATACCTGTGGGAATGTCAGTATTGTAGGCATGCAACATCTGTTATTCCTCAGTTTAGGGTACAACACAAGGTCCAAAGAATCGAGTCTATTTGGTATTTATAGCTCTGTTTGATATTTAAGCCTTGCATACCTGTGGGAATCTCAGTATTATAGGTGTGCAGCATTTGTTATTCCCTAGTTCATGGCATGACATAAGGTCCAAAGAATTGAGTCTAAAATACATGTGGTAGATTCCACTCACAATCTACACCTAAGTTAGAAATCTAGCTTGGCAGCTAGCCATAACTATAGGTAAAAGAGAAGAAGGAAAGCTATCTAGTCATCCCATACAGAACTCTAAAGGCCAACAATTTAAACAATTGAAAGTTGTTATAGTTCTTAGGAGTGGTAAAGAAGTAGATAATAAAATAAATGAAGAAAAGGAACATGATAAAGAAGAAAGACCAAACACCAATGAGAGTGACCATGAAATTGCGAAAGCGAGTTACTCATCCCCTTCCCCTATTGTGTTTAACCCCATTGTCACATATAAGCCAAGATTTCCTTACCATTAATCTTCTCTGTTTGGAAGCAATAAAAAAAATCCTAGTTTATACAAAGTTCTTCAAAGACATGTGTACTTTTGAAAGGAAATCTAAAGATGACAGGTCTAAAATGATTCTTCTAAGTAAACAAGTGAGTTCTATTTTGAAATTTGACACTCCAACTAAGTTTAAAGATCCTGGTATATCTTACTATTTCATGTTGTATTGGTAATCACAAAATTGAAAGGGTACTCCTAGATTTGGGTTCTATTGTTAATTTGACATCATATTCTGTTTACTTAGAGTTGGGATTTGGTGAATTAAAACCTTTCAACTATACCCTTCAGATTACTAATAGGTTAGTTAGGACTCCAAGGATTTGAATAAACAGTGTCTTGGTTCAAATTGGTAAAGATTTCTTTCCTGTTGACTTTACTGTGGTGGACATGGACCTTAGTCATCCTTGTAAGTAAATCGCTGTTATTTTAGGATGTCCCTTTCTAGGTATAGCCAATGCCACCATTAACTATAGGTCAGGAATGATGGATGTCTCAGTCACCAACATGAGGGTTAGGCTTAACATTTTTAGAGCTTTTTCCCAACCTATATTGAAGATGAATCTTTGTTGATGTGATTGATGACATGATTGAAGAGGGCTTAACTGCTTTTTTAAATAGGGATCCCTTAGAAACCTATCTTTCTCATAAGGGCTTGTGGTTGTTTGACGTAGGAAGTACAATAGATGAGATGGACTCTACTCTTGATTCCACTTCTTACCTTGAGTCTTCCTCTTGGGTGTCCACTTATGAGCCTATTCCACCTTTGGCTATTTTTACTATTCCACCTTCTATTGTCTCCCCACTCAAACTTGAGTTGAAACCTCTTGTTAACTCACTCAAGTATGTGTTTCTAGGGCTAAAGAGACCCTACCAATTATTATATCTTCTCTTTTGTCCTGTGATCAAAAGAAAGAGTTAATTCGTGTCTTGTTTGAACATAAGGGTGCTATTGGGCACTCAGCTCCTAAATTGAAATGGATAAGTACAACTATTTGCATCTACAGAATTCTCCTAGAGGATAATGTTAAGCCCGTTAGGAAAATGCAACATAGATTGAACCTCCATATGAAAGAAGTTGCCCAGAAAGAGGTGGTCAAGCTTTCCAATGTAGGCATTATCTATCCCATTTTTTATGCTCAACGGGTGAGGCCAATTCAAGTGGTCCTTAAGAAATCTAACATAACTATGGTTAAGAATAATGATAGTGAAGTAGTTCCTATTAGATAGAACATAGGGTAGAGGGTGTATATTGATTATAGAAAGTTGAATTGTTAACTAAAAATAAGCATTTCTCCATCCCTTTTAGTGACCAAGTTTTTTTAAAAAAAATTAGCTAGACAAAGTTTTTCATATTTCTTAGATGGGTATTCTGGTTATAACCAAATATCTATCTATCCTGAGGATCAAGAGAAAACAACCTTTCTATGTCTGTTAGGTACATTTGCCTACCAGAGGATGTCATTTGGGTTATATAATGCACCTTTCACATTTCAAAGATGCATGAAAGCCATATTTCTAACAATATTGATAATTTCATGGAGGTATTTATGGAGGATTTCTTCTTTCTTTTTTTTTCTTTGATGTGTGTGTTGCTAATTTGTGTATTGTGCTAAAAAGATGTGAAGAAGTGAATCTTGTCTTGAGTTGGGAAAAGAGTCATCATAGTCCAAGAAAGGATTGTGTTGGGTCATAAGGTGTCTAAATAACGAATTGAGGTTGATACAGTGAAGGTTGGTTTGATTTTTTTGTCTACATATTCCTACTTCTATGAAGCAGGTCAGGTCTTTCCTGATTATGTTGGTATCTATAAAAGATTTATTAAGGATCTTTGCAAAGTGTCTCGGCCGTTTACTAACCGCATATCCAAAGATACCCCTTTTATGTTTGATGAGTCTTGTGTGGAGGCTTTTAAAAAGCTTTGGTATTTGTTGGTGTCAGCGCCTATTGTGCAGCCTCCTAACTTCCCATTTTCATTTGAGATTACATGTGATACATCTGATTTTGGCTATTGGGGTTGTGTTGGGTCAAATGGTGAATAGAATGCCTTATGTCATTTACTGTGCTAGTAGAACTCTAACTAATTCCCAAAAGAATTATTCTACTACTGAAAACGATTGCTACCTATCGTATTTGTACTTGATCAGTTTCGTTCATACCTTCTGTGTTCAAAAGTGAATGTGTTTATTGACCATGCTTCATTAAAACATTTTTTGCCTAGGAATGATGCCAAACCTAGGCTAATTAGGTAGATTTTGTTGTTATAAGAATTTGACACTGAACTAGAAGATAAGAAGGGTTTTGAAAGTTCAATTGCAGACATTTGTCTAGGGGCTATACCTAGTATACTAATAACTTAGTTGTATTTTTTTCTAACCATTTTCCTAATGAGCAACTGTTGACTATGTCACATGCCCCTCTTCCTTCATTTGCTGATATTGTCATACCTTGCCACTGGAAAGATCCGTCCTCGCTGGCCAAAGTAAGAGAAAGATAGGTTATTCTCACAAGTAAAATATTACTATTGCAAAGACCCTTATCTTATTTATGCATTATCCTAACCAAGTGGTTCATAGATGTGTCCCTGAGAGTAAAATTCATAGTATTCTAACCTTTTGTCCCTATTATGCTTGTGGTGGTCATTTTAGAGGTCATAGGACAAGTACTAAGATCTTACAAAGTGGTTCTATTGGCCTACTCTATTTCCTTATGCTCACCATTTTTTTGTTGCTTGTGATAGCTATCAACATATTGGTGCCCTTTTCCGTTGTGATATGATTCCTTTTTTCCTAATTCTGGTTGTTGAGATATTTGATGTGTAGGTCATTGAATTCATGGGTCCCTTTTTTCCCATTTTTTGCTTTGTTTACATATTGATTGCTGTTAATTATGTGTCAAAATGGATTGAGGCTCACTATTAGGACCAATGACCACGATGGTGGTCAATTTTATGAAAGAGTACATTTTCTGTCGGTATGAGACCCCTAGAACTATTTTTGGTCATGGAGGTAGTCACTTTTAACACTGATCTTTTGAGACTTTCTTTAGAAAAGATTATGTAACTCATAAAGTAGCCACCGCTTATTGCCCTCAGGCTAGTGGTGAAGTTGAGGTGTTTAATCGTGGGATGAAGTCTATACTTGAGAAGGTGGTTCGACCTGACTGAAAAGATTGGTCTTTGAGATTGGATGATGCTCTATGGGCTTATTGTACTACTTGTAAGACTCCCAAACGAATGTCTCTGTACTGACGTCTTTTTCGTAAGCCCTGTCACTTGCCAGTTGCAATTGAACACTTTTCTTTTTGGGCTATTAAAGCTTTTCACTTTGATATAAAGCAAGTGAATCCTACCTAT
This sequence comes from Selenicereus undatus, assembly GCA_017589665.1. NCBI lineage: Eukaryota > Viridiplantae > Streptophyta > Magnoliopsida > Caryophyllales > Cactaceae > Selenicereus > Selenicereus undatus. The sequence continues at coordinate 92,785,995 of JACYFF010031957.1, forward strand.
AGGATTCAATCGAATGAGCTGGATGGATAACATAATGAAGCCTATGAGAATACTGAGACTTCTAAAGCCAAAACTAAAGCTTTTCATGATAACTTGATTTCTCGTAAATCTTTTGTGCATAATCAGAAGGTTTGACTATTTAACTCTAAGCTTAAGGTATTTCCTAGCAAGTTGAGATCTAGATGGGATGGTCCTGTTATTGCTAATACGTGTTTTTCCTCTGGGGCAGTCCATCGCAAACCTATTGTGACTAATGAAATTGAGCTTGGTTTAATTTAGTCCATTAATATAGTAGACCCAGTTTACTATGATTAGTGAATATGACTTTGTTTTGTTGAAGGCATAACACTTAGCACTTATTGGGAGACAACCTAATTCTTCTTAGGTGAGTTTGAGCCTTTTTTTTTTTTTTTGCTTTTATTGGAGGTCCTCTTGTGTCTTAGAGTATGGTATTACACTTGATTTTAGCTATTGTTGCTAGTGATGGTTTTTAAAGGTACCTTTGAAGTTGGTCTGTTGGGCATGTTAAAGATATTTTCCTTATGCTAGCAGGTTATATTGCACATTTCTATATCTTTTTCTTTACTATTGTTTTCTAATTGAAGATAATGTATGGCTTGGCGCATAGGGAAGGCAAAATGAAAAATTTTGAGGAAAAAAATTAAAAATTTTGTCATGTGAATTTGATTTTGGGAAGAGATTGGATAGTTGATTATGCGTGTTCTACTCTTACTACATATAGAAGTGATTCATGTGATTCATGCCCATTAGGGACTATTTCTAGTTTTAACTAGTTGATAGTTAAGATCTTCGTTGTGCTTGTGTCGCCGTATAGTCAATTTTGACTTTGAGATGTAATCTCATTTTTAAAGTCATTATGAGTATATAATAAATATTCAATTACCTATCGACTTTATAATCAGTAAATAAAATTAAATTAATTAATTACGTTCTGATTCTGGTATCAGTGTTTAGGTTTTATGTTTATTCATATCTCTGATTGCCTAAATATGTACTAGGTGCTTCTCTGAGTTTTATCATCACATCTTCATCCACTCGGGCCAAGAAATACATGGAATCAATTGAACTTTGAAAAAATTATTCAAAAAGGAAAGAAACGAAAATAAAACTAATAAATTGATTTGGCACTGTAGACATGATTTTAAAGATATTCTAGTGATTGTTATTATGTGGGGTGGAGTACTGCACTTATAGTTTGCAAGATGTTTGTCATTGTATGCTTAATTTGCTTAAGTATTGGCCTACTAACATAGTTGATATTGGAAATGTTTGATAATGCGTTGTGAGCTGGTAGTGAATTAATCGAAGTGCTTCAGAGTGGACATTCATACGTGGGCTATTTAATTTTTTTTTCCCAATGTGTTTTCACTTGATAGGTTGAATGAGTGTATTAATTATTGTTAATTTTTGTTCAAGGTCTAGTAAGGTTTTGATACAGGGGAGTTAATAGCTTATATTTTTATGTATAATTTTACTCTTGTTCCATTCCATGCACTTTTAAAGTTTTTGAAATGTATTTTAAGTGAAAATAGTGCATGTTTTATATGATTTTCACGTGAAAAAAAAAAAAATTCGAATTTGGGTATAATGTTGAGTAATTTGACTCGATTCCATCCGTGCCCAATTTGCATTCCTCAGCTATATCCTGTTTCACTTTCTTCCTCCCTCACTCTCATGTTTGGGCTTGTTCTCCTTGCAATCAATGGACCAACTGCACCACTCCTTTACTCTCTCTCTTTCTCCTTGAATCAAGCTTTGATAGGCCTTAGCTTCATTTACCCAGCATATATTCATTTCCCATTTATTTTACGTGATCAATTCCCATGATAAATTGCAGAGTATGACCTGGCTCTATATTAGCAAAAACGTCAATCCTCGTTGACTAGAAACTACTGACAATTAAACAAAAATTAATTTTTTCCAATGAATTTCGGATAGCAAGGGTAGTGTCGAACTAGTACAAAAAGAGGCCATGGATTGGAGCAAATTATCATGCAATCATCGAAGCATTCTTTCATTCTCTTATATTCCATCTTCCAATTTTTTTAGGAATAGAGAGTTTTTACAAGATAAGACCATTTGGGTTGATGACTTTTGAAGAAAATAAACTTTATTAGCTATTTTTCTCTTCTCTTCTAAGCTAATTTGTGTTGAAGAATTTAAACTTAATTCTATAATTAGTGAAATCGAATAGAAAAGTTTGAATATAAGTAGCGAAATATACCACTAATTGAGAGTACGGTTAGATCAATTTTGATGGTATTTTTATTAACTATGGCCAGCTAAGTTGATCATCTATGGCCAAGATGGATCCTTGACTAATAAAAATGTTTGATTAATTTCTTTTGGGGTTAGTTTTTGTCTCCTAGAGCATAATTTGAGTTTTAGTTGATCATAATTTGTTTATGTAGATTATTACTATTGTGTATTCATGTTTAATCAATAGTTTAATTTGCTATCTCAATTATATATAACCTTGTAGGCAATATGATATTGTATAATTGTGCTTAAAATTGTAATTGTTGAATTTGAACATTTTATGTTGGAAATTGGAGGGCTTATGTCTGAAATAAACAATTCACACTAATCATGAGATAAGTTATGTTAAATGGTAATTATAATTTATCTTTTTAACTCATTGACTTAGTACTTGTAGTTTAGGTTGAACCACAGACTAACTGAACTCTTGTTTGAGTTAGTAATTCTATATTTAAGTTATTGAGGAAATATTAAGTACTAGATCTTTCTCTAATTTAATTTCTCTCTGTTTTCTTAACTCATTTGCTTTTCTTTTCTTTTGTTTTTTAATTTAATTTAACAATTGAACTCCTCCCTTGAATCATTCTTTGGTTTAATTGGAAAAGTAAATTTTAAATTACTAGCGCTCTCCATGGGCTATGGTACTCATACTCACCATTATACAACACCTTGTGTACTTGTAACTTTTTGGGGACTCTACTAATATCTATAAAGGGAAAAGCCATGGTCATTAGGTGTTGATTCATTCCAAAACCTTTCTAGCATTGTTTTAGCATTTTTCCATCCTCTAAACATGGTTCGCATGTGAAAAGTCAATTGTCATATGCCAGTCAAGCCCCTGCTTAAATCATACAAATGACCCATTAAATTATGTAAGTTACTCAAGCATAGTTGTTTATTGCATGATTAACATTATCATGTAAGGAAAAAATGCTCATTTCATAAAGTCTTGAGCTAAATAGAGTTTAAGAGTCTAGTTTAGTGCCCTGTACATATTTTTATTAGACCAGTTGAGGGATCTAGCAAGTCAGTCTCAGCAAAAGTAGAATATCAAAAGTACACAAGTTGATAGATTTGAACATCAAAATCAGGCTTGTAATATCTTATAACATGGAAGAGATGTGCATTAATTTAATTAATGAAAACACGGTCCATTTGCTTAACTGTTATCATATTACCTGAGCCATAAAATTGGACAGGATGTTGTCATCCCTTATCCTTTATTGGATTGCGTGGATATTTGATTGATTCAAATATTAAACTTGAACTAATTAGCTGAATTAATTTGGTTGACTAAAATTTTGATATATAATCAGTGTACTTAGTTTGTACTAAGCAAGATTACTTTTGTGCAATCACCAAAAATAAGTTGAACATTACTCGGCTGCTTATGTATCAAATTTGAAAATTTCCTTATCAAGAGTTGCATTTAATACCAAGCAAAAAGCAACTTGTCTCTTTCATAATAGGGAAAAAGCTTATTATGAAACTAACATGCTTTCTCCAAAGACAAAACTAAACTTGTCTCTCGGAGCAGAGAAGAAACCAAAACAAGAAACATCAACATCATACCAAAAAGCATATCACAATGGCTAACTCCACTCACTGATCAGAACACTGGACAAAGAGAAGAAAGATTCCAACTAACATTCTAATTCTCTAATGGCTAATGTCTTAGCTACAAAGGTGATCTTCTAGATTGAAGCCCATAAATAGAAGAATCAGCTGATAGTGAAGAATGCAACACACAACAAGATGTCAGATGCCAAAATCTTAGTGGTAATCTTGTGATCATACTACAAAACAATCATAGGTATTGTACTCATTAAATTTCTTACAAGATAAGAGAACTTGGATAGTGTTTTTTTTAAAAAAATAACTAAGAGAGTTAGCAGTGTCTCGACCTACCTAAGAAAGGTCTTAGGTGAAATGATTTTAATTAGAACTTCGAAAGGTTTTTCTTATGTGGCAAGTTAGTCACAAGAATTTATCTTGCAACCAAGAGATGTAACCAGGGTTCTAGTATCTCTGAGAAGGAGTCTTAAGTGAACTCACCTTAAGTAGGACTTGAGGGTCTACTATCAGTATCCTTGCATGGATGTTTGAAGATCGTGTCTCCAAGAAAGTCAATACAATTGTTCGAGGTTTAAGGAATAAGTCCTAACGAAGGGACATAGCCATATTAAGAGGGTGAGCCATATAAAAATATAGTATGCTCTTTATTTTGCCTGGTATACCCTATTCAAATTCTTAGACTATTATGTTTACCATTCGTATTGTTATCTGTTCAAGTTGTTGACTCTGCATCACTCCACATTGTTTAGAACCTAAACTTATATTTGCAAAAACTATTTCTAACCCTATATATTCACCCCTGCTAGGGTGATTTAACCCACCTTTGGGCCAACAACATGGCACATGTATCATAGATTTGGTAACAATTTTATATGCCAAAGGATCTATAATTGGGTTAGAAATTTCCACACTTATTAGTCTTGTCTATTAGGCATATAGTCATGTCTTAGGTGAACATTATTAAGAGAATATAAGCATGAGGGAAGACCAGGCTTTTGAAATTTAAGTACATATAAATCTTTAAAAGGTACATTACGATAATTAGTGCTTTCATAATAGATTAATAGAAAAAATGCGTATAACGTTGTCAGTTACTTGCTAACAATAACGTTTCCAAAGTTATTTTCTCCTAATTGTCAAATAAATTCCTTAACTTTATTATGAAAACTCAAGTTATAATGTCTAGTTGATCCTATGATTGGTGGCCAAGCAAAAGCTTAGTAGTGGTTTCAGGCTAGTATAGGTTATATGTAAATGTTATAAAGAAATTTAGAGGTCCCATGATAAGATAAATTGCAAGTGCATCGTCATCATGTTGCATCATATTACGTATGGTTCTAGCGAGCGCAGATGGAAAAATGTATCAGTGTCCTATGAGTTGTGTGTTAATGTTGCCCATATTAGTTGCATTTGTAGTACCACTATATATGTCTATGTGTAACCATCCTTTAAGATTTTTATACTACACTAACTAACATTTCTTAATGGCAATTTGTGCATCAATATGAGATTGTTGCCTACCCATGCAATATTTTTAATCGTTGCACCTTCACCTTCAATTCTTAATTTTGAATTCGTAATATATAACATTAGCTCACTGTAACAATCCTTTATGATCTAGTTGTAACACCCCCAGCCCCTAGGGCCGAAAGCGTTACGTGTTCTTAGCTTTCTACCTAAATTCTGGGACGAAACAACCAGAGTTTCCCCTAAAAACTGACCGTTTCCCGGGCTTAAAGCCTTACATTACACCCCTGCAATACAAAAAAGGTACTAAATATCACCAACAGCTCAACGGCTACACACCGGAGTCCACAACTCTACGGACCACACGCCCGGAGTATACAGAGCTTTCTATTTTACATAAACCTTACAAGAGGATAAATAATAACATAACCTTACAAACATAGTCGACATTTTCATAACAATATCATAAACACGGCACACAGTCCAAGCAAATCCACTCTGGGCGCTCCACGCAGCAATCACATACCTGCGGATCTGGGAAAAAGGGGGAAAGTAATGGGAATAAGCAACCACCGCTCAGTGAGTAAACCCTCTCTTCCAAAATATACTTAAAATACATATTAACTTACAAAAGTCTTTCGTAATTCATTTTCGTTGAAGAACTTACACATAATACATCATATTCAACCATAAGTCCAGCAAAGGAATAGTCATACTTAAAAATTTTAACTTTAGTAGAAACCGTCCATAATAAAGTTACGTAAACCTAGAAACATGGCATAAAAGGGGTTTTACGCATGAGTTTCACTTACCGAAAAACATACATAGTAACTTATTCACGTAAATGAGGAGACTAGACTTTTAGAGTTATTTTGTTACTGCCATCCCGAGTCGGCCAAACTCGAGCGGCAACATACGCCTATTCGGACAGACATCATACCATGCTGAGAGATAATTTTCATACATAGACTTCAGGCGGGAATCAAACCACCATCCCTGAATCTATCATAACATAACATACTTGATACCAGGCGGGAACTAAGCCACCATCCCTAGGTCTCAGACTTAAGCTTAAAGTTTCTAGAGCAGCTCCTCCACATATACATAGACATAAACATAATCATTCGTACACATACATACTTATACATAGACATAAACATAATCATTCGTACACATACACACTTATACATATCCATATATATATCTTAGGAGCTTATAACCTTCATACACATAAATACTTACATACACATACATACTTAGTAAACAAAACATACTTATACTTATTCATATATAGGTTTTATGAACTTAAAACCTGAAAACATAATTTTCTTACAACTTTAGCTTTAGGCAAACAACAAGAAAGGCCTCTTAAAACATGGTGAGTGCTCTAACTCATGATTCAAAACTTGGGTAGTTACTAGCATGTACTTCAAAACTAGGATTCACAATACACAACCCCAGTTGCCCTTTTTAAGATCGTTTCAACCCTTTTAAACGCAAAAGAATGAATTTGATGCAAATCAAGTTTACTAACTCATAAATCGATTTTGCGAATAGTTTAAAAGCTTCTCATAAACGAAATAAATGTGCTAACGTGTAAACTACTTAGTGAAACACGTTTACGAATTCATTTCTAACTTAAAAGTTTCGTAAAAACGTAATTAGTTTGCTAAATCGTAAAAAGATTTCGTTTCTAACTTAAAAGCTTCGTAAAAACGTAATTCGTTTGCTAAATCGTAAAACGATACTCGTTCAAAACATAACGTGTTTAGTTAATGCTTAATTCAAACTAAGTTCGAAGCTTAAAAGCTTCTTATAAATGTTATAAGTTTATTAATACATAAATCGACTTCCTTTGAAACTTCAAAACTTCTTAAAAACGTAATAAGCTTGTTAAGTCGTAAAACGACTTCGTTTTCAATTTAAAAGTTTCATATAAACGTAATACAACTACTCACTTGCAAAATAACTTTGTTTTAAATTTAAGAAACTCCTTATAGACGTAAAACGTTTGCCAGTTTGTAAAACGACTTCATTTTTGACTTAAAAGCTTTTTAAACACGTAATACGTTTGTTAACTTGTAAAACGACCTCACTTTTGACTTAAAAGCTTCTTATAAAGGTAACACGTTTACCAAATCGTAAAACGACTCAGTTCTCAACTAAAAGGCTCTTTATAAACATAATAAGGTTGCCTAATAAAAAACGACTTTACTTCTAACTTGAAAGTTTTGCTAAATCATACAAACGACTTCTTCTAACTTGGAAGCTTTGCTAAATCATGAAACCGACTTCGTTTACTTACAAACATAATAAGGTTGCTTATAAACATAATAAGCTTAGTTCATTTGTTTGTCCACACATACAATCGAATACATATAACGACTTCGAATTAGCATCTTGAGCATAAATCACCCAAATTGATTCAAATTGATGCTAAACATATATAACTCACTTCGAATGCACATATCTAGCATAATTCACCCAAATTGATTCGAATCGAAGCTAAACATGTGTAACTCACTTCGAATTCACATCTCTATCATAATTCACCCAAATTTATTCGAATCGAAGCTAAACATATATCACTCACTTCAAATTCACATCTCTAGCATAATTCATCCAAATTGATTCGAATCGAAGCTAAACATATATAATTCACTTCAAATTTACATATCTAGCATAATTCACCCAAATTGATTTGAATCGAAGCTAAACAAATATAATTCACTTCAAATTTACATCTCTAGCATAATTGACCAAAATTGATTCGAATCGAAGCTAAACATATGTAATTCACTTCAAATTCACATCTCTAGCATAATTCATAATCCTTATGCATAAATACTTATAACTACCAATCCAATAAACTGATTCATATAATTATCATTCGAAATCCTTAAAATAGGAGGGATTAAAGGTTTACCCACCTCGAATCCAAGCTATTTGCGTGCAAATTAGCTAGGTTGAAGCTGAATTCGGACTCCACACACCCAAGAATTTCGGCTGCCTTGCGTGAGGTTCGAATACCACCAAACCCAAAACCCTAACTCAAGTTTTCTGAGAAATTAAACGCAATTAGGAAGAATCTAGGTGAAGAATGCAATTTATAGGTAAAGGAGGAGTTCGAAATCATCTTGCATGCATCGAATTCACCGGGTGTTCGATTTTTCTCCGACCGAAATCAGCCTAATTGTGGCTGATTTTCAGCCAGTGGCGCCGTGGAGTGACGGCCGGCGGCTGAGGTGGTTTGGCTGGGGGCTCAAGGTCGGCGTTTGCTTCGGTGTGCGTGGCGGAGGAGCGAAGCAGAGGGGAAGGAACAGGGGAGTCGGGAAGAAGAAGAAGAAGAAGGAAAGAGAATGTAGGGGTATTGCAGTAAGGGGGAGGAGAAATAAGGGGCACGCGAAATTACCACTTTGCCCTTCCCTACTCTCTTTCATTTATTTGAACTAAGGTAGTTCATATTTAACACCGCTAGTCAAATTCGTAAACTGATTTTTAAACCCAAAATGATAATATAATCCTTCATCAACTATTCGTTCCCAAATCTATCTAGGTTCGATTTAATAACATCGAACTACTTCTAAGGTTGACGGGTATTCAAGTAAAATTTTCCAACCTAACAGGCATAATGTTCATTAGGCAAGTACGATAAAACTTCAGGTCTCACACTAGTAAAGGTAGCCATTATTGGTATGTTTCAATTTCATCCATCAATACAGTGCAGCAACAATAAAGAATATCATAGAGGTACATATAACGAATGAGTCTCGTCAATTCTCCCCATACTTTTCCATCCGTTTTTTGAATAATGATTCTATTGATGTAAATTTCTAGGTTCTATTTGCGACCAACAATCCAATCACCTCATTTGAAATGGGTCTAAGATACTGTCAACTTTCTCTTGCATGTGTGATATGAATCCGTGCATTTAAAACCACCCTATGATCGCCTAACATATCAGAAACTATTCTAAAAACAATAACATATGGATTAAGTGAGTTAAACGTTTGATGAAACCCTTCCATGACATGACCTCTCTACTAGATTGATAAGAAGTCCCGAATGTGTTCATTCAATTGGGGATTTCATTGCCAGTATTGTAAATGCATAACTATGCACACTCTAAACCTAGCCTAGAATGTGGGAGCAAACATCCAATTTTGTGTTACTACAACCAACAATAACAACAAGAAGCAAACTTCTAGTGAGGGTCTTGCTTTTGCAAGGTCTAGGAAGATCCAAGATGCAAGTACCTCACCCCTAACAAGAATCCAACTACTAGAGAAATTGACTAAAAAAAATTCATCAAACAATTTTATCAACTCAAAAAAATTTGTAAGTGTTTTATGGTAATTGCTACCCTTCATCCTAGAAAAAGGGCTTCTACCATCAATTATGCTATTTATTTATCCTTTCACCCCAAAAGTGAATGAGAATATGAAGTTACATATTTGACTATTATCAAGAATATGTTGATTTGAAGAACAATACTAACAGGTACCCTTCATTTTGTGGAAATCATTATTAAGGGACCATGTTATTAAAATAGATTTAAAAGACCCCATAATTTGTGGCAACTACTATAAGGAGACAATTCACTATTTCTATTTTCATCCAATGTCTTAAACTTTTCAAATTTGCATATTTTACTCCAGTCTTTAAGGACTTGCTCTCAAACAATTTTATTTTGTACATATGATCTTATGTTTACAAGTACTACTCAAAGTCCTTTTTTATCTAATGTCAAAGCAACGTGACCAAAAATAAATATAATTATGTTAACTAATAGTTAATTAAGCTAATTAATTCCATTTAATGCTTCCATCATCATCTACCTATCCTGCTCTAAATTATTAGCATATTCTGCACAATCTTGAGAGATCTGCTTCAGTAGCACCGCAATTAAACTGCATCACTAATATGGTTTTAGAATTAAAAGCGGAATTAGCAAAAATTAGCTGAAGTTGAAAAGGTGAAGAAATCGTTGCCTGTAATCTAACTTTTTTTAATCAACGAAGTTAGAAATAGTGGAAATCTTGATTTAGGTATTAGTATTCTATTTTGGTATGGGTCAACTGTGGGTCAACCAATTTTTGGTCCGATACACTTGTCATGCAAAAATAAGCAACTTCGTAGAAAATTTTGGGTCATGTATGGTTTGGTTTAGGTCAATTCGGGCTTCGGGTCTAGTTTTGGGTGAGCCTATTTCGGATGTCAGCTTGGGTATGGGTTCGAGTAGTTCGGTTTTGGTTTCGGGTCTCAGGTCAGTTTTTCCAGATCTAATAAATATCCTTTCCAAAACCTAAAAACAAAAATCGATTTCCTTTGCAAGATATAAAAATAAAAAAAATAGAAAATTCAACTAAAAAATCATCGAAAATTGAAGAGAAAGAGGATAAAATGTACACTGTAATAGTCCGACCCTAAATTCTGCTTATTAATTTCATTTCATTAATCCATGGGATTAATATCATTTCATTTACATCATTTCTTTTATTATTCCAATGGACATTCCAAATAGGCCCTCACTTTGCAATTCGGGGTTTTGTTTTAGTTGAATTTGAAAATCGAGTTAGACCTTGATATTTATGAATTTAATGTTTAAAATTCTTTTTCATGGCACCACAACCATTTAATGTTGAAAAAAAAAATATGGCAAACGCACTCGATTTCAGTTCTTTCTCTAAATCCAAGCTCGTTTAAGGCCGATTTCGACGCAACAAGACTTGGTCTTTATTTGTTTAGCCAAACACTCTTAATTAAGCCTTAATCAAGCTTGATAATTTTGACTTTTCTACTTTTATTTGCAGCCAAGTAAATGTAGTATAAATTGTCAAAAATTTCATTTTATTTTCATTTTACACCAAGCTTTCAAGAGACTTTCTCTCTCTTCCCTCTACTCCTTCTCTCTCTCCTCGGCACAACAGCAGCACACCACTTCCCAGCCACCTTTCAACCACCAAAAACCCTAAAAGCATCCCCCACTCACCACCCCCAAACACCTCTTTCACTTCCATAAGCATCAAGAATCATATCTACCTCTTTTTCAAGCTCAAAGTGAGCGTTATTTTCACCCCTATGCTGATTTTTGTTTTTGATTCTTGATCTTGTTGGTTTTTGTTTCTTATTTTGGTTGTTTTAGTGATGGATTATGTTGTTTTTATGGTATTAAGAATCATCTTGTTGATGGATTATGGTGGAGTTGAAATTGGATGAGGCTAGGGTTAGGGTTTTATCTTGGTCATGTAAGCTTCTTGTTTAAGTGATGTTTATTGCTTGTTTTATCTTTGTCTTTGCTTATCTCTTGATATATTAAAGCTTGTTATGTTGTTTATGGTGTTTTGGAAATATTGGGAGTGGGTTCAAAGTGACCCAAAGCTAGGGTTTGTTCAAAATGCAAGATTTGGACCAACTAATGTTAAATTTGAGGTGTGTGTGTTTATGTGACTAGAAAAGGAGTTTTATTTGATATGAATATGAAGAGAAATTATATATGGTGTTTTTTTATGAGGTTGGGATGTACCAAAGTGTGTTTATATACTCTTAAGAAAGAGTTTAAGTTGAGGTTTGGTGTAAAAAGTGAAGGAACAAACTAAAGCAATGCTGCTGGAATTTTCGAAAAAACAGGACGAACTTTGGAACGAAACTGGTAATAATTGGCCAGGCCAAAAATTCAGATTTTTGGTGGATAGATAGGTCTGGATGTTATCTTTAAAATGGATTTTGAATTACATTAATTCGAGGTCTGTGGAGGAAGTTATGGCCATTTTACTGAACCTAGGCAGAATGGATTTTCTAGCACTGAAACCTGACATGTTGGTGATTTAACCCCATTTTATGGAACCTGTCATGGGAATCAGGTTTTGTGTCCTATATGAAAGTTTTAGGGGACTTCCTAATCTGTTTATATTGGGGTCTTACGTCTCATTTTGAGGTCGGGAGCATAAGTTGTGGATTGTTCATTCCATACCCTCGTCATAAGCCCTTACCCCCCTAAACTTGCTACCGTGCCTTAACTCAGCATTTCTATACTTTATTTAACTTCAGCATTTTAGTTTAATCTATTAACTGGTTTGTACAAGCCTTTTCTTTTTCTTAAAGGTATCTATTGTGCTAATTTTATGTAAAGGTATCCACTATGAAGATAAGTTCATTTCTAAGCTCATATGCCTATAATGATTTTTGAACAGAATCGAGGCCTAAGCTCTCATTTTCTCCATTTTAGTGCTTCTATTTACTCTGTGATGTAGCTTTTAAAAACCCCAGGTACGTTCATTGACTGTATCTTTAAAAATCAGCACGTATTTATCGAAATTGTAATGTTTTGGTGAGTACATCAATGAATCAATTGAATCAGTAATTTATCACATAATTAGTGACCCCATCAGTTATCAGTTACAGGGCATTGCCCTCCAGTTACCCGCGCAGCTTCAGGTCAGGTCTTTCGGTCGGCTTGACAGGTGTACACCTATATATTGGTCGTAACAGTTACTAAGGGGTGCACTAACAGATAATAATTGGCAATTTAGCTTTGTATACATCTCATTCCCTGTTTTAAAATCATAATGAATTGCAAAGTGGGCCCTCACAATTTCTTTTTTAGTTAATCTTTATCAGTACAGGGATGCATGTACTGAGCTTTGGCTCACTGTTCAAAATGTTTTTATGTTTTATTTTAAGAAGGTGCTCAGTAAACCGCTCTCAGGCAAGCAGGGAGGCTGAATGTGATAAATAAGTCAGGATCATCCATGTGATTGGCGGATAGAAGTGCTAAGATGCTTTCATGCCTTATTATGATGCATTTTGGAGTTCCAGCTGTATATCTGAACTGCAACATGTATTTTGGTGTTACAACTGTATAATTAAACTGAGTTATGTATGTTGATGTAACCTTGATATAACCCTAGGAAGTGAGAATCCTTCTTGTATGTAATTAAATGGTTTGAATCGACGTGGTTTCCCTTTGAGGATAAACTTGGATTTTATAGCTAAATTTTCATATTTAAGCGAAGCCTTGTCCTTGCGGACAGCGGTAACGCCCATTCATGGATTTCTGGGTGTTAAGCTTTGGTAGATAAATGCAGTTATGATTTATGTATCATTGGGGCGTTACATATTTGATATCAGAGCCAGGTTGAGATTTTCTTGAGGAAGGTAGAGCTAGAAACTATAGGGTGAGAGTGGTTGTTAGGAGGGGCTATCGTATATTGCTAGGGTGATATTAGGAATGTAAGTTGCTTTTATTTGCATGTTCCTTATTTATGGATGGTTATGGTTATGTCTGCCTCTCACATATGTGTTTTCTTTGTTAGATGGATTCCTATGGTGTTAACATGTTGTCGGGTGGATCAATGATAGCTCACATTGCGTTGCTCCATATTAGTATGGAGGCACACACACAGGACCCCTACTCCGAGTTCCACAGTATTATGGTCTAGGCGCAGAGACTGCTGGGGTCCTTACCCCAGGTTGGCCCGTGGGTGGAGTTCAGGCATCGTTATTACAACTTTATGATGACAGGGAACCCAGGCTTAGATAGGCCTAGGTTTCAGGCCCAGGGGGCTTGGATGATTCTCACTACGAAGTTGTTGTTGAGAGAGAAGTTTGAATTAAGGGGAATTACTATGGAAACTCTTCAACACGTCTTTCCTTTCCATCAGGTCCATCCCCCTCCTGTAGCCCCAGCACCAGCACAGGAGCCACCTATCCCACTCGCACCAGGCACCCTACTGATGCCTGAGAGCCCTGGGGAGGCCTACGTGGTGATAGACATCCCTGACACCATAGACTTAGTGGTGATTAGTTCTAGTTTTGGGGAGGAGGACCACCAAGGGGAGGAGGACGATCCAAAGGAGGATGATCCCGAGGGGGATCAAGATAGTAATGATATGGGGATAGAGTAGCAAGGGGAACAAGAGGCAGACGAGTTAATGGTGGACTTAGAGCAGGAACATGAGCCACAAGTTCAACAGGAGGTTGATAATGCCGAGTCAGAGGCATCCACGAGCAGTTTCGACTCAGGTGAAGAACCTGGCGATGAATCTGACCTAGATTACGATCCATCTAGGGATCGTTAGGTGGTTCTAAGGGTCGGTGTAGTGGTTTTCATTTTGAGCCCTGTATGTAGACATGGAATGGGTGGATTGGATGGTTATATTTTGTGTGGCATCTGACATTGTATATAGTTAGTCCAATCCTCTCTAACCATGACGACATGATCCGTAACTCTTTTTGGTCATATGACAGATCTAGTGTCTAGGGGCTATTTAGTGCTTAGTGTTTAGGAGTCAGAGCTGGGCTTGCTTATTCAGCTAGGTGTTGTATGCCTTTGTTGTTCATGTATATAAATCAGCAACTATGTATGTAAGTAAGCAGTTATGAAATGAAATGATGGCGCCTTGAGTTATGAAATATTCTTTGAGCCATCTCCTATGTATTTATTGGGCATGTTTATCTTATATGTCTGGGGTCCCAATGTCTGAATTATTTTATTTAATGTCTGATCAGAATGTCTCAGTCAGTGCAAAACGACATTGAGGTGCATGTGGAAGATAATTCGGAGCAAGGCCAGGGATCGGGTGATCAAGCCTCGTGTCAGGGACCACCACATGGTGACATGCCACTATTGCTATCTGAATTAGCTAGCAACTTAGGAAACCCAAGTTACTGGCCAACCTTAGTTGCTGAATTGATGAAGCGGATTCCCCAGGTGCCTACTGAAACCCCTCCCAAGGAGGACAAATTGGCAGATATGGTAGCACGGTGCAACCCTAAAGTTTACAATGGGTCTTATGATCCCGTGGTATTGGAGGAATGGATAAGGGGAATGGAGAAAATTTTTACAGTAGTTGAGGTACCAGAGGAAAAGAGAATGAACATTGGGACATATTATTTGTCAGGTGAAGTTGACATTTGGTGGAATACAGTGAAGGATAAGCTCAAAGGGCCTGAATTCACATGGAATGAATTCTTAGCAGAGCTGAGGGCGAAATTTTACCCAGCTGTGGTGCAAAGGCAAAAGGAGAAAGAATTTATCGAATTAAAAATGAGCGGTAGCATGTCGGTGATGCAATATGCTAGTAAGTTCACCGAACTATCTAGGTTTGTCCCTGAATTTGTGTCGTCTGAAAGGTTAAAGATGAGAAGGTTTGAGGAAGGTTTGGTCTTCTATATTCGAAATCAGTTAGCTGGACAACCAATGCTGACTTATCAAGAACTATATGAGCGAGCAGCCGAAGTGGAAAGAGTGAAGACGCAGTTGAGGACACTGAATCCAATCAACCACAAGAGAAAGGGGTTTGAGCGGGGGACTCCAAGTGAGAGTGTGAACCAGAACCAGCAGAACCAAAAGAAACCTACTCTTGTTCCCTCCAAGAGCCGTCCTGCAGGCTCGACAACGCCTTGTGCGAAATGTGGAAGAACAAATCACACCACTCCTGAATGCCGCATTAGCACCAGCAAATGCATGTGGTGTGGAAGTCCTGAACATCTTATCGTTGCATGCCCCCGACGACTAAAAGTTGTAGGCAAGGGCGCAGCGAAACCCTTGGCCCCACTCCACTAGGGTCCTCCACCTTCAAGGCCTGTTGTTGCAAGAAGGGCATTTGTGATGAACAAAAAGGAAGCTGCTACCTCTGGTACGGTAGTCACTGGAACTCTCTTTTTAAATTCAAAGCCATTTTGCGTATTATTTGATTCGGGTGCCACGCATTCGTTTATATCTACCTGATCTGCTAAACAATTGAGCCTTGAGAACAAGAGGATGGCAACCAATTATAGAATCAAGTTACCCAATAATTCTATGATTGAGTGTCCCCTCTCTTATGAACTTGTCCCCATCACCATTGGTGAAACCACCTTCCTTGTGGATTTGATTCAATTTGATTTGTCTGATTTTGATATCATTTTGGGGATGAATTGGTTGCATTCGTATGGAGCCCAAATCGATTATGAAGATCTTAAGGTTATCCTGAAAGATGAAAAAGGGAGAAAAGTGTGTTTTTATGGGCAGAGAGAGGCAAACTCTTGTCATTTGATTTCTGCTATGAAAGCAAGTAAGCTGCTATATCAGGGGTGTATTGGATATTAGTGTTATGCTATCAGCACCCAAACAAAAGAAGACGAAGTAGAGAATATACCTGTGGTTTGTGAATTTGAAGATGTTTTCCCTGAGGAGTTATCAGAACTACCCCCATAGAGGGAAATTGATTTTGGGATCGAGTTAATTCCTGGAGTCCAACCTATTTCTAAAGCCCCATATCGTATGGCCCCAACGGAGCTTAAGGAGCTAAAGATTCAGCTAGATGAGCTGTTACAGAAGGGCTTTATTAGGCCTAGTGTGTCACCATGGGGTGCTCCAGTGCTGTTTTTGAAGAAGAAGGATGGAACCTTAAGGCTATGTATGGATTATCGGGAGTTGAACAAGATTACCATCAAGAACAAATATCCTCTGCCACGAATAGATGATTTGTTCGATCAATTACAAGGAGCAGGAGTGTTCTCTAAGATTGATTTGAGGTCAGGGTACCATCAACTTAGGATTAAACCTGATGACATTCCTAAGACAGCATTTTGAACCAAGTATGGTCACTGAGTTCACAGTGATGCCTTTTGGTCTCACTAATGCCCCTGCAGCCTTCATGGACCTTATGAACAGGGTTTTCAGACCCTATTTAGATAAGTTTGTAGTGGTATTTATAGACGACATCCTTATCTATTCTAAGGACAAGGAGGAACATGCTGATCAATTGCGAACAGTACTGCAAACCTTGAGGGAGCATCAACTCTATGGAAAATTAAAGAAATGTGAATTTCGGCTGGAGGAAGTGGTATTTTTGGGGCATGTGATTACCAAAGAAGGAATTAAAGTTGACCCCCAAAAGGTGAAAGCAATCATAGAATGGCCAAGGCCTACCAATGTCACTGAAATTAGGAGTTTTCTGGGTTTAGCAGGTTATTATCGAAGGTTCGTCCAGGACTTTTCGAAAATCGCTTCACCATTGACCAATCTACTGAAGAAGGTGAATAAGTTCGAGTGGACTGAAAGATGTGAGAAAACTTTCCAAGAGCTAAGGCAGTGACTAACTACCGCCCCAATTCTCACGTTACCAATGGAAGGGAAGGAGTATACAGTTTATAGTGACGCATCGAAGAACGGTCTGGGGTGCGTACTAATGCAGGAGGACAAAGTAGTGGCTTATGCCTCTCGACAACTCAAGCCATACGAGAAAAACTATCCTACCCATGACTTGGAATTAGCAGTCATGGTCTTTGCACTGAAAATTTGGAGACATTATTTACATGGGGTATCGTGCAAGATCTATACTGATCATCAAAGTCTAAAGTATATCTTCACCCAGAAGGAGCTCAACTTGAGGCAACGGCGTTGGCTTGAGTTGCTTAAAGATTATGATTTGCAGATTCAATACCACCCTAGTAAAGCAAATGTGGTGGCGGACGCCTTGAGTAAGAAGGCGCAACATAGCTCAAACACTATGGTGATTACTCAATTGAACCTCTTGAGAGAACTTGAGGACTTTGGAATTCAATTAGTATTTCACGGGCAAATGAATGCTCAATTATCAGCACTTACTGTTCAGTCATCCCTGGTGGAAGAAATTCAACTGATTCAGGAAAGTGATCTCGAACTCCAAAGCATAAAGCAAAATTTAGAAAAAGGGAAGTGTCCGGGTTTTGTAGTACACAAGGATGGGACTTTACAGTTCCAGAATCGCCTATGTGTGCCCAAAAATGGGGAAGTAAGAAAGCGAATCCTGGAAGAGGCTCACAATACTCGTTATTTAGTGCATCCAGGAGGCACAAAGATGTACAGAGATCTGAGACAATATTTTTGGTGGAATAATATGAAGAAAGATGATGCAGAATATGTGAACAAGTGCTTTATATGCCAGAAAGTTAAAGCAGAACATCAGCGCCCTGTGGGTGAACTACGACCCTTAGAAATTTCCACTTGGAAGCGAGATTCAATCTCAATAGACTTTATTATGGGTTTACCCCTTTCTGCCTCAAAGAAGAATGCTATCTAGGTCATAGTTGATCGACTCACAAAGTCGGCTCATTTCCTGCCAATTAAGGATACTTGGGGAATAAAAAGACTAGCCCAACTGTATGTTAAGGAGATAGTCCGTCTACATGGGATCCCTTTAGACATAGTCTAAGATAGGGATCAATGATTCCAAGCGCGCTTCTGGCAAGCACTTCAAAAGGCTTTTGGAACCAAACTAAACTTCAGTAACTCCTATCACCCAGAGATAGATGGACAAACTGAAAGGGTGAATCAAATTTTGGAGGACATGCTGAGAACTTGTGTATTGGAGTTCCAAGGGAAATGGGAAGATGATTTACCTTTGGTGGAATTTTCTTATAACAACAGTTATCAATCCACCATCAAAATGGCCCCATTTGAGGCTCTATATGGGAGAAAATGTAGAACCCCGTTGTGCTGGAGTGATTTGGATGAGGCACTGATTATAGGTCCTGAAATGATTCAAGAGACCACTGAGACAATAAGAAAGATTCAGGAGCATATCAGGGTTGCCCAAAGTCGACAGAAAAGTTACGCAGACAAAAGAAGAAGGCCTCTAGAGTTTCAAGTAGGTGATAAAGTTTTTCTAAAAGTTTCACCAACTAGAGGTGTGAAGAGGTTCGGAGTACGGGGCAAATTGAGTCCAAGGTACATTGGACCTTATGAAATCGTTGAAAGGTTGAATCCCGTCGCTTATCACCTAGAGTTGCCTGTCGAACTTGAGCACGTGCATAACGTGTTTCATATCTCTCAGCTTCGAAAATATATTCCAGATCCAGACCATACCATTATATCTGAACCTATCGATATCATTGAAGATCTAGTATATGATGAACGTCCTGTTCAAATACTAGATCGCAAGATCAAATAGCTGCGCAACAAGTAGATACCATTGGTTAAAGTACTCTGGACGAACCATACCTCCCAAGAAGCTACTTGGGAGATCGAGGAGGCAATGAAAGTCAAATACCCACATTTATTCGAGGTAACCCTGTTTGCTATGGTTAAGTTCATCAGTTTCGAGGACGAAACTTTTTAAGGGGGGAAGACTGTAATAGTCCGACCCTAAATTATGCTTATTAATTTCATTTCATTAATCCATGGAATTAATATCATTTCATTTACATCATTTCATTTATTATTTCAATGGACATTCCAAATAGGCCCTCACTTTGCAATTCGGGGTTTTGTTTTAGTCGAATTTGAAAATCGAGTCAGGCCTTGATATTTATGAATTTAATGTTTAAAATTCTTTTTCATGGCACCACAACCATTTAATGTTGAAAAAAAAATATATCGCAAACGCACTCGGTTTCAGTTCTTTCTCTAAACCCAAGCTCGTTTAAGGCCGATTTCGACGCAACAAGACTTGATCTTTATTTGTTTAGCTAAACCCTCTTAATTAAGCCTTAATCAAGCTTGATAATTTTGACTTTTCTACTTTTATTTGCAGCCAAGTAAATGTAGTATAAATTGTCAAAACTTTCATTTTATTTTCATTTTACACCAAGCTTTCAAGAGACTTTCTCTCTCTTCCCTCTGCTCCTTCTCTCTCTACTCGGCACAACAGCAGCACACCACCTCCCAGCCACCTTTCAACCACCAAAAACCCTCAAAACATCCCAACTCACCACCCCCAAACACCTCTTTCACTTCCATAAGCATCAAGAATCATATCTACCTCTTTTTCAAGCTCAAAGTGAGCGTTATTTTCACCCCTATGCTGATTTTTGTTTTTGATTCTTGATCTTGATGGTTTTTGTTTCTTATTTTGGTTGTTTTAGTGATGTATTATGTTGTTTTTATGGTATTAAGAATCATCTTGTTGATGGATTATGGTGAAATTGAAATTGGATGAGGCTAGGGTTAGTGTTTCATCTTGGTCATGCAAGCTTCTTGTTCAAGTGATGTTTATTGCTTGTTTTATCCTTGTCTTTGCTTATCTCTTGATATATTAAAGTTTTTTATGTTGTTTATGGTGTTTTGGAAACGTTGGGAGTGAGTTCAAAGTGACCCAAAAGCTAGGGTTTGTCCAAAATGCAAGATTTGGATCAACTAATGTTAAATTTGAGGTGTGTGTGTTTATGTGACTAGAAAAGGAGTTTTATTTGATATGAATATGAAGAGGAATTATGTATGGTGTTTTGGTATGAGGTTGGGATGTACAAAAGTGTGTTTATATACTCTTAAGAAAGAGTTTAAGTTGAGGTTTGGTGTAAAAAGTGAAGGAACAAACTAAAGCAATGTTGCTGGAATTTTCAGAAAAACAGGACAAACTTTGGAACAAACTGGTAATAATCGGCCAGGCCAAAAAATCGGATTTTTGGTGGATAGATAGGTCTGGATGTTAGCTTTAAAATGGCTTTTGAATCGCATTAATCCGAGGTCTGTGGAGGAAGTTATGGCAATTTTACTGAACCAAGGCAGAATGGATTTTCCGGCACTGAAACCTGACATGTTGGTGTTTTAACCCCATTTTATAGAACCTGTCATGGGAATCAGGTTTCGTGTCCTAAATGAAAGTTTTAGGGGACTTCCTAAGCTGTTTATGTTGGGGTCTTACGTCTCATGTTGAGGGCGGGAGTATAAGTTGTGGATTATTCATTCCATACCCTCGTCATAGGCCCTTACCCCTCTAAACTCGCTACCTTGCCTTAACTCAACATTTCTATACTTTATTTAACTTCGGCATTTTAGTTTAATCTATTAACTAGTTTGTACAAGCCTTTTCTTTTTTCTTAAAGGTATCCATTGTGCTAATTTTATGTAAAGGTATTCATTATGAAAATAAGTTCATTTCTAAGCTCATATGCCTATAATGATTTTTGAACAGAATCAAGGCCTAAGCTCTTATTCTCTCCATTTTAGTGCATCTATTTACTCTGTGATCTAGCTTTTAAAAACCCCAGGTACGTTCATTGACTGCATCTTTAGAAATCAGCACGTGTTTATCGAAATTGTAATGTTTTGGTAAGTACATCAATGAATCAATTGAATTAGTGATTTATCACATAATTAGTAACCCCATCAATTATCAGTTACAGGGTATTGTCCTCCAGTTACCCACGCGGCTTCAGGTCAGGTCTTTCAGTCGGCTTGACAGGTGTACACCTATACATTGATCGTAACAGTTACTAAGGGGTGCACTAACAGATAATAATTGGCAATTTAGCTTTGTATACATCTCATTCCCTGTTTTATAATCATAATGAATTGCAAAGCGGGCCCTCATAATTTCTTTTTCAGTGATTCTTTATCAGTACAGGGATGCATGTACTGAGCTTTGGCTCTCTGTTCGAAATGTTTTTATGGTTTATTTTAGGAAGGTGTTCAATAAACCGCTCTTAGGTGGGCAGAGAGGTTGAAGGTGATAAATAAGTCATGATCATCCATGTGATTGGCGGATAGAAGTGCTAAGATGCTTTCATGCCTTATTGTGGTGCATTTTGGTGTTCCAGCTGTATATCTGAACTGCAACATGTATTTTGGTGTTACAACTGTATAATTAAACTGAGTTATGTATGTTGATGTAACCTTGATGTAAACCTAGGAAGTTAGAATCCTTCTTGTATGTAATTAAATGGTTTGAATGGACGTGGTTGCCCTTTGAGGATAAACTTGGATTTTATGGCTAAATTTTCATATTCAAGCGAAGCCTTGTCCTTGCGGACGGCGGTAATGCCTATTCATGGATTTTTGGGTGCTAAGCTTAGGTAGGTAAATGCAGTTATGATTTATGTATCATTGGGGCGTTACATAGACAGTACAATCTAAGTGAGTTACAAAATATGTTTGATAAAGACCATAATCTAGAAGAATTAAACAAAATCATGGATGAAATAGTAGGCAAACAAAAAGTGCTATATGTTGTTAATAAATAGATAAATAATGTCTAGTTAGAAGAATAAATACATCAATAGATAAACCAAATTAAAGAAGAGGATCTAGATTCTATTCATTTAGGAGAAATTATGAGAAAACTGGACAAAAAATGTGGCAAATTGGTGCTAAAAGTAGAATGAATGAAAGTGGCGAAGAGTTTAATATTGATAAATTTGGTGGAAAGAAAAGTTGAAGGAAAAAAGTGTGAAGGAAAGAAAGTAGGGAGAAACTGAGTCTTTTTTTCTCTTGTTTGGATCGAGGAAAAAGTACAAGAATTTGAATGAGAAATTTGAATGTTGATGAATTACTTGATAATGTTGATATCATCTAAGTAGTACGTGGTTGGAGGATGTCAGGAATTCTTTTGGGAACTTTTCCTAAACTTTCCTCACAATTTTATAAGAAAAATTTTATCACTTGTTTTTAACAATTTTTTCACCTAATTTTCCTCCATATTTTTTTCTTTATGATTTTCTCTAAAATAAACACAAGAAAAAAGGTTAATTAACCAATATTTTTTCTTTCCACCAAATTTTCCAAGGTTCAAACGAAGCTTAAGAGTTTAGTAAAACATCTGGAAGCAATGCTCATTATATGATCCCTAGATATATTTCATCAGGACAAATAACCAACTTTTTCTTTGGGTTCATCTCAAGAAAAATCATATCCTTTGAAGAGATTATCCTTACACTAATTAGCCAAACTAGGTACATCTTAAACATCAATGGAGCACATAATAGAGAGGGAACTTTCGAGCATTAGAAGAGAAGAATGAATAGTGTCATGAACTTTTTTTTTTTTTTTTTGTAAGAAAGGTAAGCATAAATTCTAGTTAGCCCTTCTCTCAAGGGGTCTCCCTAGATTATCCTCATAGAGGATAAGAGAAAGGTCCCTGTGCGGGACCACGTTCCACACCATTGTGGAAAGAAGTGATACACCATATTTTGCTAGCCAGTCGGCTGCACGATTACCCTGCCTAAAAATATGAGTGACAATAACTGTGTTACAATGCTGGAGAAAAGTGTGAATATCCTGAATCAGAACTTGGATTTCCCATGGTACTTGGATGTGTCCCTGAACCGCTTGGATAAGGATTTTATTGTCCCCCTCGATATGAATATCTGTGAATCCTGCTTGTAGTGCTGCTTTGATGCCATTTCTCATTGCCGTTGCTTCCGCAACCAAAACAGACGCCCCTCCTAGAGAAAAAGATGCTGCTTGAAAAAATCTCCCTTCCCAGTTACGGATAATGAACCCTCCGCCAGCTCCGTGAAAAGTTTTGGATCCATCAAAATTGATTTTAATGGATTCTCGTTGAGGTTTCCTCCATGCTACCCAATGCGTCTTCCTACGACGGCCACTTGACTGGTTTGGAAATGGTGAATGGAGTGGGTGTGTGAGTTTGAGTCTAATACGCCATTCGGCGTTAGCTTTTTTTGCTCTTATTAAAGTACTCTCTGGAATAGGTGTTTCACTTCGAAATACCATGCTATTTCTTGACTTCCAAATGCTCCACATGAGCGAAACTTCCCTATCTAGTCGAGTTGTCGGGGTCAGAGTCCTAGACCTGGATAATCTTTGTAGAATGGTATTCTATGTTCCAGCCACAAAACTATGGTCAATCCATTTATGAGAGACTGCTAATCTCCAACATTCCTGTGCAAAAGGACAATGAAAAAAGAGATGATCGACATCTTCCCTCTCAGAATGGCAAAAAGGACATAGAGGGTCGAGGTTCATGCCTCGATTACACAAGGTGTCTTTGGTAGGCAGCGAAGCATGGCAAAGTTGCCATAAAAAGATTTTAAATTTTGGCATAACGTCAAGTTTCCAAGTCCAACTAAATTCCCATTTTGTTGGGTTATCAGGGGAAATACCATGAGCGGCCCAGGTTGCTGACTTGGTTGAGAATTCCCCATTACCGGATAAACCCCAACATACTGAGTCTGAAAATGGATGGTATGGGATAGGGAGTGCAAGAATGAGCCGAAGACAGGCTTGGTCTAATAGTGGCTGGAGTGTGTCAATATTCCATTCTTTATTGTCTTTGATGAAGTCTGAGACCTTAAGAGAGGTGTCAATAAGAGAGTGATCTGTAATATTGAGTAAGTTGGCTAAATTATCATTGGCACACCAGTTATCAAGCCAGAAATTGATACTTAGGCCATTCCCAACTTTCCAGCGAATTCCGCTCCGGAATTGCTGTCGATTGTTGAGAATACATTTCCATGCCCATGAATCTGTTTTCCTTGATTTAGTAGAGAAGAAGTTCTCATCAATTGAATACTTTCCTCGCATTTGTTCGACCCAGAGACTGTCCCCATGAAACAATTTCCATGTTAATTTACTAATAAAAGCACTATTAACTGCTTCCATTTTCCTGAGGCCAAGCCCTCCTGCCTGCTTTGGTCGACAGACCTTGTCCCAGGATACCATAGGCATACCTTTACTGTCAATATTTTTTTTTCCAAAAAAAATCTTTGCTAATCTTATCAATTAGACGACTAGTATGTTTGGGCAGTTGGAAACACTGCATCGTGTGGGCTGGCATGGATTCAATATTGGCTTGGATTAGTGCAACTCGTCCTGCTTTGGAAACAAAATTTGTTTTCCAATTCTGAAGCTTTGCTGCGGTTTTATTAACGAGTTCGGAAAATGTTTCTGTTGTTGGTCGACCTTTGAATACTGGGCAACCAAGGTAATTACCAAGGTGCTCTTGGTGGGTGATATTAAAAATCGATGAGACGGAACGTTTATCATGTGTCGTGGCATTCCTACAGAAGGTGAGTGACGACTTATGGAAGTTAATGAGTTGGCCTGATCGGTGACAGAACATATTAAGGATTGAATTAAGTTGTTGACACGATTCAAGATTAGTTCTACAAAATAGAAGACTATCATCAGCAAAAAGTAAACATGGAATCTTGGGGGCCCTCGGAGAGAGCTTAACTCCAATTCCACATTTCTTGTGGCCCATTACCTTTCGGAGAGCCCTTGTTAAAACCTCCATACAAATAATAAATAAATACGGGGACAAGGGGTCCCCTTGCCTAATGCCTCGTGAAGGGGAAAAGAACCCGCAAACTTCATCATTAACAATAACGGAGTAAGAAACTGAGGATATACAAGCTTTGATTAATTCGATCCATTTGGGGTGGAAGCCAAATAAGTGAAGTGTTCTAAATAAAAAAGCCCATTCAACTCTATCATATGCCTTTTCCATATCAAGTTTGAGTGCTACCCAGGCTTTTTTCCCTTTCATTTTATTAAATTTGTTCATGATTTCATGCGTGAGTAATATATTGTCCTGGATGGAACGGTTAGGAACGAATGCAGTTTGGACAGGGTCAATGATTTTTTCAAGGATCGGGCGCATTCGATTAGCCATGATTTTAGAAATAATCTTGTAAATAGTGTTGCAAAGGCTAATTGGTCGAAACTGGCTAGTCGTTGCTGGATCACTCACTTTTGGGATCAAGGCTATAAGCGTATGATTAATTTGTTTGAGGAGTTTGCCTTCCTCAAAAAAGGATCTTACTGCAGTGCAGACATCTTTGCCAACAATATGCCAATAATCTTGAAAGAAGGCTGCTCCAAAGCCATCAGGGCCTGGAGCTTTGAATTTATCCATTTGGAAAACAGCTTCTTTGATTTCGGAATCAAGGACAGACTGCAATAGTGTCTCGTTATCCACTGTGGACACTACATTAAGCATTTCCATATCAATACTGGATGGGCTTACTGGAGCTGACTTAAATCTAGCTGTAAAATCATTAATGAACAATTGCTTAATATGGTCAGGGTCCTGAACCCACACTCCTGAGCTGTCTTTTAATTTTACAATTCTACTTCTTGTTTTTCTTGTTTTCATTGACTGATGGAAGAAGCGGGAATTTCAATCCCCATTGACAAGCCATTCTTTTCTTGCCATTTTTCCCCAATATTTCTGGTTGAAAAGATGCATCTTTTCTCTTTGTTTAATAAGTCTGTAGTGCCAGTTGTTCAACCTAGCACTATTCGGACTTTGTATAAGTTTTTCCTCCACATGGAGGAGCTTATCTGCATTTCTTTCTAATTTATTCTTAAAGTTGCCAAATGTAGCCTTGCTCCAAGACTTGAGGTCGAGTTTAACCTTCTTTAATCGTTGCGTTAATTTATACATTGGGGTTCCTGGACCTCCCATTCTCCAATACTTCTTGACGACAATATGCGCATCTTGGTACTGGGCCCAAGAGTGTTGGTACCTAAAATTAGTACCCCTTCGAGGCTGGTGTGCCGGGGCAGTATCTAAATAGACAAAGGTATGATCAGAACACGTGAATGGGCCATTAGTAACCAAGTAAGCTGGAAAAATTTGGGCACAATCTTCCCAAAATATTACTCTATCCAATTTTTCATAAATAAGTTGTCCTCGTAAAAATTTTTTCCAAGTAAAAATTCGTCCTTGAACGTTCGCATCAATACTTTTAGTACTTGTCAGGAAATCATTAAGTCGATGTGTTTTCTGAACCGTTAGCGGGGCTCCCCGCACTTTTTCTGACGGGTGAAGCATTTCATTAAAGTCACCTATAATACACCATGGTATTTTGACGGACTCATTGAACTGTTTGAGATGTTGCCAAAAAAAATCTTTGTCACGCTCCTGGGCCGGGGCATAAACTGCCGTTAAAAAACATTGCTTATTATGAACGCTATCCTTAATGAGGCAATGAATAGCTCGAGGTTCTTTTGCCAGGACAGTCACCTCAACATTACTTGGGTTCCAAAGGCACCAAATCCCACCGCAATGATTAAATGTGGGAATCGTGTCATAGCGAACGAACCCTAAGTTTTTTATCACCATTCCTACAAGATGGTCATTAACCATAGTTTCGAGAAGTATAAGAATATCTGGTTTAATAGTGCGGTTAATAAATCCTACTTCAAGACGTAATTGAGATTTTTTGGCTCCTTGAACATTCCAGCAAACTATCTTCATACCACTAATTAGTTAAGAAATACATTGGAGTTCCTCGAACTCCCGTTCTCCAAGTCTGCTTGACTCGATAATGAGTATCTTGATACAGAGCCCAAAAGCAATGATTTGCATAAAAACATACCACCAAGCGAATACAGACTGCCATAAAAAGAAATATATAGCTGAAGCAAGACGTCGAGGAAAAAATCCCACTTGAATACACAATCTGTGGCGAAAATAAGTCGATAACGAAGCCCAAAAAAGAACAGCCTGTAATATTCCAAGAAAAAGTGTCGAGAGATTGGTCTTGTGGTTGGAGTTGGGAAACTACCATCCACGTACCATAGCAAATGGCCTTAGGAAAAGAACTAAAAAAGTTCCTTCCTTTCACCAATAAAGATACAAACAGTGCCAACATGGCCCTAAAAAAATAACAAAAATAAAAATTAAAAAAACAAGGGCCAACGTCACAGAAAATTACAGACGAAAAAAGTGACCATAACAGTACAACGAAAACCATAAGATTTTCAGCCTGAATCCTCCCAAGGGCAGTTTCCTGAAGATGCACCATGAATATACCACTGAAAGCAAATTTGACTATTATAGGATAAGAAGATACACTGCGTAACTGGGTCCTAAATAACCATTCTGTCCAAACCAGGTAGACACTAACCAAAGATTCACAACATTGGCTTAAGGCCTCAATCCAGAAAACAAATACATAAGTCCCAGAGACATTCAGACCCCATTCTTTGTGAACAAAATTCCCAGACACTATCATAACGACAAATGTATCGAAATACAAGTCAAGAGACCACAATATCACACGCATCCACCACGCTAATATTGCAATTGGAAATCTTTCGCAGACTTGAAAACTGTTGAATTCTTCATAGCAATGGCTTAATGCCACAAACCAGAAAACAATCACATAATTCAGAGAGATATTCAGACCCCATTCTTTGTGAACAAAAATTCCAACCAAATTCGTGATAACAAAAGTATCGAAATACAACCCAGGAAACCACAATGTCACAAGCACCCAATAGGCTATTGTTGCAATTCTAGGCCTTTCGTAGACCAAAGCAAGGTTAAAAACCAGCCTCAATGCATTGAAGCAGGAGTAGTTGATGTAAAGTGCATCCAAAAAGGTAAATTCGTTCAGAAACGTCGGACTGATGGCTGTCAATGGGAAAGCCTGAGACCAAAAGGAAGAGGTCCTGGATATGGCACGTAGGTCGCAGAGACAAGGAGAGGCCCTTGTAAATATAGAGGGTAAGAAACATAAAAGCGAAGTCTGGGGACGTACCTGAAGCCGAAGAGCGCCATGGAGATCAGTCTTCCATCGGCTAGGTTGGACATCACTCTGTCTATATCGAAAACGACGTCCGTAGTCTTCAATTAGCATCGCTTGTGCCGGAATCGCTGTAGATCTCGCCAGAATCGTTCCCATTGGTATCATTGCTGGACCAGGTGCAGATCTGAGAATCAGAGGAGACAGTGGCCGTGTGCCCAATTGGTGATGGGGCTGCCGTGAAGCTGTCAGAGGGGATTCTAGACAGGGCAGTGATGGGAGCTGGAGACGCGACTGAGAAAGGCTGGGAAAAGGTGGTGGAAGGTTGGGCAAGGCAGAGGACGGGTCCTTGGCGCCGAGGCCGGTAAGAGGCTGCCCAGCGGGACCGAAGCTAGGGGAGGTGCATATGGATTCAAGGGACCAACCATGGGCAGAGGCTGGGTCAGCGCTAAGGGAGCCTAACGGATCTGGTGGTTTTGGTTCGTGAAGCTGCATCTTCTGTGACGGGAATGCAGTGGGCTTAAGCAAAGGAGGGGACGACAGACATGCTTGGAGATGGCAGATGAGTGTTGAGAAACAGAAGGGTGGTTCAAGTCTCACTAGACTTTCACGTGTCATGAACTTGAATACCACATAGACTACTGAAAATTTCTAAACTATATCGAACATAGATTTTCTAGTTATGTAGCACACTGGTATGACTCATTGGATGAGAAAGAAAAAATTTATTAAGAATGGTGGAAACACCTGCTATCATGTTTAACAAATTATGTAAAAAAATTGACAATGAATTTATCGTAGTTAAGCTTGAATACAAAGGAAAAACTAGAGAGTATTAAAGAAAGATTAATAACATAAAGATTTGGGATATGAGATATTTAGAAATTATATTACTGAATTTAATCAATATTATTACAAAATTGGACATAATGAAACCAATCTTAGTATATTTTATGAAAAACTATTGTATCCGATAAATTTCATAATCCATCAAAAGGACATTACATGGCTTGAAAAGGCAGATGTCATTGATATCCTTGGCAATTGAATCTCTTATTTAAGAAAATGGGTCAATTGTCAATGTATTGATCTTCAAAAAACATAAGAAAATGCAAAAACAATTTGTATCCTATTGGGACACTCTCATCAATAGGAAAATAAACCTAGGAAGAGAAGAAAAAGAAAATTCTATAAGAAAAGAGTTTTAACAAGCAAAGGGGAGAAAAATATAACAGGAAGTATTATAACAAACCAAGCCCCAAAAGGTAAAATTTTTAAGAACGTTAATTATCCATCAATAAAACAAAATAGTTGTCAGCGTTAGACATGTGGAGAAGTAGGTCATTATATAAACGAATGCAAAAATACGAAGAACAACAAGCTTGTTGAGACATTTGGTAGTTTAGATTATTATGAGCTTAACGAGGAAGAAGCACTAGACCTAACCCTTAAAACCAACAAAGTAATTGCTAAGATAGTAATAGAATATGAACATGAAGAAAGTGATTATGAGGAAATAATTCATATGATGGAAAGTAGCTCAATCAGTCTTAGAGACCTTCAAGTAGAAGAATTTATAGTAGATAATGAGAATGAGGATATCAAATGAGATTGGATCCTTACTATAATTCAAAAATATATGATGTTTCAATTAAAGAATAAGTATATGTGCAAAATGGTGGGAGGGGATTTAGGGATAAAAGACTGCAAATTTAATGTGGGAGAAGTAAATCTCATTAACTTGGAGAACATCCTTAAACACGACAAGGATAGAAAAATATAGGTATTTCCATGTTGGAAATGTCCAAGTCCAAATTACACAATTATGGTATTATGGCAAAGATATCAAGCTTTATGCTTTGCGTTGTGATATCAAGCATACCAAATTAAATAATCAAATTATCATAAGGACCAAGACCAATTTGCCTAATGATTCAGTGGGATTCAATTGTCGATCCAGATATTATGTGAGTCTAAAAGATTAATTTGCCAAAAATTTTATATCCCTTAAGATAAAAATAGTTGGGATGGATACGAAGAGAGGAGGTTACCCCCTAAGGTTATTTTGGAAAATAATCTATAAATAAGATAATATTATAGATCCAAATACTAGGGTAGGAATTAAAATGGCAGAAAAATTTAAAAGTCCTAATTCAATGCAAAAAAATTCAAAGGATAAAATCCAGTCTACAAGATATAAAAATTGATAGGTCTTGGATATCTAACTTTACGAATACCACAAAAATCAACAGAAAAAATGTAATAAAAACTTATGAGAATGGAGAAATTATCATTGAACCTTAACCATTAAGAAGTGTGAGTACAAGACCAGAATGTGGAGAAAGATCTTTGACAACTAAAGAAGAGCTTTAAAGAAGATGACATGATTAGTATGACTAGTGAAATGCGTAGAATGAGGTTTGAACCCGCAAGACACAGTGTAGATCAAGCTATGAGTTTAGACAAAAAAGGGTACAAAACAAGGACTGGTAGTGAGCCAATTTATGATAATGAATTAGTAAAAAATATGACTATGGAGATATGCTACGAAGTCACTAATGCTAATCCAAATAGCATTTGTTTCCTAATATATATCTTTAGAGAGATATAATCTATGTGAATTGTGTACTTATATCGATAGTAGTTATTTTATCTGTTTTGGAGAAAGATCCGTATTTTTAGAATTCATGTGGAAAAAAGCAAAAAATTCTTTATATGCAAGAATAGTCGATAATAGCATAATGAGTCACAATGAAACCATAGAAGGGTTATCCAAAGAAATCAAAGGAGTCTAATGCATTATACCAGTTCTATGGGCTATTGATCAACCCTCCAATGATATGATTATTGTAAATAATTTGCAAAGGCTATATTCTCCCATGCACATAGACCAAAAGCCAAATCATATTCATAATAAATGTTCACTCAATTCCTAATGATAAATTAAATAAAGCATACACTCATCAGAAAGTTCAGTTCAAATGCAACTAGCGTGGTGAGAAGGTAATAATTGCATAGCATGGATTAGCATGAACATTCTCACTACTAGTGTTATCTATCAAAAAGTCACTATAAAAACATCCATTTTATGGTATGTCTTATGTGAGACAGTGTCATACTATTCTTTAAGCCAGGGTTCATAAGATCATAGAGAATATTGCACTACAGGCTCATTTTATGTGATGTTGAGATGTCAAAATTAACCCTTGTATAGAGAGTAATCAAGTTAAGTGATACATTGGAGTACTATATTTATTGTAAACTTCAAAAGATATACAAACGGTAGATGGTGAGAACAATGATACAAGTAGGGCTATTCATTAAATGGTCCAAAACCGCACCAGTTCGAAGACCAGGTAGGACCGGACAGGACCAGGCCAAATCGATGCCTTTCAGTCCGGTCTTCGATCCAGGTTTTTGTCCTTTTCGGTCTTCAGTCCAGTTCGATTTTGGACTGGGTGGACCGAAACCCGGACTGAGGACTGACTTTAATTCGGGTTTTTTTCACTTCTAGTTGTCAGTTTGGTTTTCAATTTTCACTTCAGTGCAGTGCGCCTTGGCCCTCTGGTCTGCTTAGTAGCTCGACGCCTTCCCTTCTGGCTTCTGCGGTTCTGCCCTTCTTAATTCTTTCTTAATTCGTCATCTCTCTTCTCTGCTCTGCCTCTGCCGACTGCCATATGGTTTCCTCGACGGATGACGCCTCTCGACTCTTTCTCTCTGCTCCTTAACGCCTTAATTTGTCTAGTTTAGTCTCCCTCTCGCTCTCTGGTTCAATCTCCCTCTCACTCTCTGGCCTCGATGTGGCTTATCCTCCCATCCTGGCATCCTCTACCAGCTCTGTGAAGGTAATAAATCTCTTGTGATTGGGTTTAATTTTGCACGAATAATGTGTGAAAAATAAGGCAATAATTCAAAGCTAATAATGGTTTGTTGTTAATTGTTATTCTGTGCTATTCACTATGTTGTGGAGTTCTTTCTGGTGGTATGTATGTTGTTGTGCCATTGTTTTGTGGTTTGAGGTGTTGTTCCTTTAAAAATTCTCTCTCTCTCTCTCTATCTATCTATCTATCTATCTATATATATATATATATATAGAGTGATCAATGTCTGAGAGTATTCTTGGATTGATTGTCCAAGATTATATAGTAACTGCTATCATGTTTCAATAAATTGGTAACTTTTCATTGGGTTGTATGTTGTTGTGAGCCTGTGACATTTGCATTCACATGTCCATTAACATTGTCTTATTATTTTCTGTAATAAATCTCTTGTGATTAATTAGTAACTGCTAAACGATCTTCTATGAGGATTGAAATGAGCCTCTAATTTAATTTGGTCTCTATTTGTTGGAGGTTCAAAAGCAAACAGGGTATAGATGTGCTAAGACCTAGAAAGTGAAGAACAACCCACTTATCAGCTTACTCCATTGTAGTACATTGTATGTCATGATGATCAACATTGGTGGAATCATCAAAATTGTCCAGTTGATAATATGAAATTAAGAAAACTCATCCCATTATCATCACCATTCGTATTTGGAAGTAAGTGTAGAAGAGACTTTAATCCTAATTCCTAAAGCTTAGATTACTTAACGGCATTCTTGAAGGGAGTGATGACCCTTCATGTAAGGGATGCTTTCGTGTTTGGAGCAGAACCTTCACCTAAATTTGTTTTGTTTTTTCATTTATGGGAAGTAAATTATTTTTATTTTTTACATTAATTAGAATGCTTGACTTGTATAATAAAGTTGGACACATTTGAACATCACTGTTGTTCTATTCTTATTAATTTAGTACTTAGTGCAAGGAGGTACAAATGTGCCTTTATGTCTTCAAATTCATACAAATAGTCTCATAAATTATTTTGGTTGTAATATTAGTCTTTTAAGAGATTATATTTACCAAAATTCATCAGTTGTAATCTACATATTGTCTCTCGAATGCTTTTATTTACTTATCTATGTTTGTTGTTATTTAGTTATCTATCTATGTTTGTTAGTTCACTTAGCAGCTTGTTGTTATCTGCTTATCTATTTGTTTTATTTATTTTTTTTGGAGGTTATGGATTTTATTTATTTTTGATCGAATAGTTCTAACTTCAAATGAATGAAACCCTTTTTATTTGCAGGGGTGATATTCAACTCAATTTTCAATTAGATTAGCAATCACGGAGTCTTTTACAGCTTGTTCTCGAAATGTAAGTTTCGTAATTTGATTATTTGAGGTAAGAAGATGTATATATATTAATATGGTGTTTACTTACTTATTTCTTTTTATAAATTGTCCACGCTAGATGTCGAGCTCCAAATCCAAAAAGAGAAGTAGCTCGGAAGTGGAAGAATCGGTTGATATGGTCCATATGGATACCGATGCTCTGAGTGAGCACCCAACGAATGATCCGATTGAAATTGAGGAGGAAGAAGAAGAGCTAACTCAAGGAGCATCAAAAGGGAAGAGTAAGGGGAAACAAGTTGCTAGAAACTATACTCAAAGGGTGGAATGTTGGCAACATTTCATATAGTTGAAGGAGAATGGCAAAACAGTGGCAAGTGTAAATATTGCAATAAGATTTACAAGGCTGATTCTAGTAAGAATGGAACAAAAAATTTGAAAAATCATTTTCCTAAATGCCCTAATAACCCGGATAATCAAAGCAAACAGACACAAACTCAATTGATCTTTGAAAAGGATCAAAACAATGAGGGAAAAGCTAGATTGAAACCATGGGTTTTGAATCCTCATGACGCAAAGGAGTCTATAGCAAAAATGATCATCATTGATGAGTTGCCTTTTAGATTCGTTTAAAATGTAGGATTTAGGCAAATGATGTCTGTCTGTTGTCCTGTACTTAATATGCCTTCATGCATTACCATTGTAAGAGACATTTATCACTTGTATGTGGATGAGAGGGTTAAATTGAAGGAGTATCTTGTACGTGCATGTCAAAGGGTATGTGTGACAACAGATACGTGGACTTCCCTTTAGAGGATCAATTACATGTGTATCACTGGTCACTTTATTGATAATGATTGGAAACTGCATAAGAAAATCTTGAATTTTTGTGCAATTTCTAGTCTTAAAGGTGATGATATTGCTCTTGTCCTTAGAAAATGTTTAGAGGATTGAAGTTTGGTATCTAAACTCTATACTATTACTGTTGATAATGCTTGGAGCAATAACATTGCTTCTAGTGCCCTTATTAGTTTTCAAGCGTCATGGTCATTTTCTCTTCTCTGGTGGAGAGTTCTTACATGTTAGATGCATTGCTCATATACTTAATTTGGTCGTATGTGATGGTTTGAAGGTTGTTGGAAAGTGTGTTAAATGTATTCAAATTGCTGTGAGATTTATTAGGCAGTCTCCTAGTAGATTGCAAAGATTTTAAGAATATGCAGTTGCTGAAAAAATTGAGAGCAAAGCATCTTTGTCTCTTGATGTTCCCACTAAATAGAACTCTACATATAAGATGCTTAGTATTGCTTTAGTGTATGAGCATGCATTTACAAGGTACAGCAAAAGAGACCCTTACTATAATGTGGATTTGGCAAAAGATGATGATGTAGATAGACCTCCTAATTGTCATGATTGGAAACAAGTTAAACACTTGTTCGTGTTTTTGGAGGTTTTCTACAATGTTACATTGCATTTGTCTGGTTTTTCATAAGTGATTTCTAATCTACTTTTCTTTGAGATTGTGGCTATTCATACTATGTTGAAACATTTGGAGCAAATTGTTGAGACCATTGATGCTAATGATGAGGAAAGTGAGAAAATTGAGGAATGTGGATCTAGAGTTACAAACTTTACACAAATGGCCAAGAAGATGAGAATGAAATATGATAAGTACTATGGAAAACTTGAGAAATTGAACCCCTTAGTGTATATTACTCCCATCTTTGATCCCAGGTATAAATTGGTGGGTCTTGAGCTTTCTCTATATGATTTGTTTGGTGAAGTTCATGGTAGTACCATTGTTTTGAAAGTGAAGGAAAAACTGGAAGCTTTGTTTGATGAGTATTGGCAATTGTACAAGCCATTGACTCCTCAAAGTGGGCAAAGTAGTGGGGCACAATCTGAAGTTGAGAGTAGTAATGCATCTAGTGGGGCTACCTCTTACGCACAAGAGTTGAGAAAGAAGTTAAAGGGTCCAGATGGAGGAAGAGGAATCATCAAAATAGAGTTGCAAAAGTACTTGAATGAGGGACTTGAAGACGACGAAGTAGGAGATGATGTGTTGGGATGGTGGAAAATCCATGGTCCTTGATATCCCATGGTTGCTCGTATGGCTCGTGATGCGTTGGTTGTGCCTGCTTCTACGGTTGCTTCAGAGTCGGCATTTAGTGCAGGAGGACACACCCTTAATTCATTTAGGACTTCTTTGACCCCAAAGGTAGTTCAACTCATTAATATATTTCTTTGTATGTTTACAAATTTATAGTTTACTTAATTTTTATTAACTTATGAATTTTATTGGATTGTGAATGTCAAAAGATGGTACAAGCTCTTATATGTTTACACGATTGGTTCTGGCCAAACTCTAGAATAGATATAGATGACTACTTTGATGAGTTACGGGATCTTGAAAAGGGTAATGGTCTTATTAGTCTATTGTTCATTTCCTTTTTTAATTTAGTATACTTTATTGTATGATCAAATGTTCTAACTTTGATGTTTTTGTTCGTGTTTATTTTAGACCTAAGTAAGTTGAGTCTTAAAGATAACGTGATTGATGTGGGTGATACTTTGAACAATTAATATTAAGGTAAATTTGATATTATTATTCTTATTATTATTGTATGATTTGTTGTTATCATTATTATTGTTGTTATTTCTATTGTTGATAATTTATTTTATGTTGACTAACTCAATATTTTATTTACTACCATGTACTTCTTGAACATTTGAACACTTGAAAGTTGAACCAAAGGAGTAAAGAGAGCTTCTTGCAAAGAAGTCCTTCAAGTAATCAAGTCTAAGGCTCCAATCTTCAAGGCATTAACTCCATTTATCAATCCAACGATTGGGCATTTAGTACTCTGGGATTGAAGACTTTGGTTATGTGATTAATTTGCAAGTTTTGTTGGTTGTGGATTGAACTTTCTAATTTCGGAGTCCTTTAGATCTTTATTCGGTATTATGCTTGCCTTTGTTAATTGATAAGTTGTTTATGTAATGTAATTATTAATTAGATTTTTATTAACTCTTAAATATGCATCTATGTTGTGATGTTGTGGACTATGGAGTAGCCTAGTAGCCAGTAGGTGTGCTATGCGTATGAATGGCAGAATGGGCATCATGCTGTCATTAGGTGTGCTATGTGTACTTGGTAATTTTTACTTTTTAGCACACTATGCAACAGGTCAAGAGTAGCCCATTGCAAATTTATGGGCTTTTTGTGTCAATTTATGGGTTTCTAATGAAAAAATAAAATGCAAACTACTACAGCCCAAAGGCCTGAAACTGCCCAGCCGACAGCCGCTTAGTGTGACGACCCACTTGAGACCGGTCCATAGTCGGTCCGGTCTTAGTCCGGTCCGAGTGCAACCGGTCCGGTCCCGGTCTGGACCGACTATAGATCGGTCCAATCTTCGATCCTTCACGTGACTCTTATTCGGTCTTCGCCCCAGGCCGGTCCGGGACCGATGAACAGCCCTAGATACAAGTAGTAGGCAAACGCTCAAAGGATTACTGATACATTTTTCTATCTTAGGAGACCTTTCTCACTCCTATTTGTAATGTGGCTTTCCTTTTTGGATGTGACTAAGCGGAGCAAGGGTTCAAACCCTAGGGTATTGAACTATACGATACATTACAACTAATGTTTGTCTAAATTATACTCTAATTTTTTAATACATTTTCTACAGTATTTTTTTATGACACAAAATGTATGCGCAAATAATATATATCTTATT
This sequence comes from Selenicereus undatus, assembly GCA_017589665.1. Taxonomy (NCBI): domain Eukaryota; kingdom Viridiplantae; phylum Streptophyta; class Magnoliopsida; order Caryophyllales; family Cactaceae; genus Selenicereus; species Selenicereus undatus. The sequence continues at coordinate 92,823,409 of JACYFF010031957.1, forward strand.
GTAAAAAAAAAAATGTACAATTATAGTTATACTGACTCAAACACACAATCTACGCCCCCCCCCCCCAAAACAAGCAACACCCAAAAGCCTCACACCACTCGAGCACTGGCCGGTTCCTACACTTTATGCAAACTAAATAATATATAGGCAAATAATATATCTCTTATTTAAAATAAAGGCACAAAACTACAATTATACTCATGACTCAAACACGCAACCCACCCCCGTTACACAAGCAACACCCAAGCGCCTCACACCAACTAGCCACTTCCTGCTCTAAATATAAACTAAATTATATATATATATATATATATATATATATATATATATATATATATATACCTTTTTCTTTTTTTTCACAGGAATTTCGATATTTAAAATTTTTTTCTCAAAAAATTGGGATATCAATTGACACTACTTGCACTCACATAACTCCACCCGTGCTAACTAGAACACCTACAGCCCTAGTTATACTTACTCCACCCTCTTTAAAATGTATATGGAGAAAGTAACAAGTGTCAACTCGTTCTACTGAATTACCAAGGGTGTATAATAGATTTTGGGTGAATTTTTCTAGGAGAAAGAATAATATGACTTAATTTGCAATATTACTTTTTCTTCAGATTCTCTAGTCCAAGAATCAAATATCTTGTCTCCAGAAATGCCTAGATGAATTACCCTAGGAAAAATTTTGCAGATGATCTTTACTTTTAACAACACATATATGTGGAATATGGTTGCTAAGCAAAGCGAGGAGTTAGCAATTGCTCTCCTTTCGCTAGTGATAGTTAACAGCATGCCTACTATCATAAGGAACCTAAAGCACCAATATGCCATCACTGCGTCATATGACTTTATTTCCTGACTAAGAAGTATACCAATGTTGTCATCATTTTTCTTGCCAACGGGATATGCTTTTGCACGTATGGTTAGTAATTTTTCGCCGCCGTTTGGAAAATATGACACAAGTTACTGATTTCTTCCCATTATGTAATTGACGACGGGATGATCCCTTGTAGCTAGCTTTTATCTTAACAAAAAGGTTGATATATTGTAGGTAGGTGTACACACAATTATCCAAGCATCAGATTTACAAATGAAAACTAAGGATTAGCTAAATTGACAGGTTTCAACAAATACCTCTAAGATACTCGTATTTCTCTAATTGTAAAAAATTAGAAAAATACACAATTAAATGATTGATCCCTCCGTCAAAAACTGCAAATTTAGATCCATTATTTGACCCAAAGCTCAAAATCCTGACTTTACTACAGACTCTACATTTCCCATGAACTACAGCTTTAACCTTCATGTATCTTTGAATGATGTTCTGTCGACACAGCTGTGTTCAGAACATATTACTAAGTCGGCTGAAGCGATGGCAACGTAGTTTACAAGTGTTGGAAAATCTTGTTTCATAAATGTCATTATATTGAGATGCAACCTGATCTCTCACTGAGGTCTCTCATTAACAATACACTTTTATTGATTGCGTCTTCTTTGAGAAATGAGAATGTCTATAGCATAAAATATATGTATAAATAGCATTGGATTTACTGCCTAATTAAGATGAGATACATGTATGAAAACATTTGATTCAGTTTATTGCATTAGAATAATAAGATTTCATCTTCCTGAACAGCCTGGCTTGTCTCTTTTCATGAGCTCTAGTGCACCCTGCATTTATCAAGAGAAGAGATTAGTGGAAACGCACACATTATGCTGAAAACACACTCTTCAAGCTGGGAACACCTCCCCCCC
>JACYFF010031957.1:92825569-92886795 GCA_017589665.1 Selenicereus undatus
CAAAAAAAAAAAAGAGGACGTATTTAGGTAACTTTTCATCTTTAAATTACAGGGAGCAAAATACCCTCCTGAATCACTGATGCTACTGTTGTGAAGTAGTATGCAATTAATACTTGTTAATTTAGGATCCAATAGATTGAAGTATGTTTCTGTAGTCTACAGGCACATGGCCATATTTGGTTTGGTTTCGATAAATTCATGATAGATCTAGAAAAACAAGACCGTGACGTACTTGGAGCAATCGGTGGAAGGGGTAATTTTGATGTCCAACTGGAGGCCACACTTATCAGCAAGCTGATTACCATAAGTGTAGTTGATGGCAAAAGTCTTAGCAGCCTGTTTGAGACAGGCACAAGCGAGCTGGCGGTCAGGAGTGGTCTTAGCCATCTTGTCCAAAGTCCGAGCTGCGTTGCAGCAAGCCGCTGGAACCGATCCTCCATTCTTCATGTAACCAAGGCATGGAAGCAGAGTTTGCACCACCTGACCACAGCTTAAGGCCTGTGTCTGACATGCAGCCACCAACATGGTTAGAATGAGTAGACATGCCACCCTTGTCAGCATTGCTGAGTTGGCCATTATAGTCTTCAATTGAGGAATTGCCTCGACGCAGAGCCTCAGAATGCTTAGGAACTAAGTTTTGGCAGGCAATGGAGTGAACTCAAAGGCCTTTGCTTGGTCTATTAATAGAGGGGGACACACCTTGGTTTCAAAAAATCCTACTGGCATCATTTACCTGGAAGAAGATAACGTTATTGCCACCTTTATGAGATTCTTAACGTGGGAGATGGGAGAAGCCACTTTTTGGGAGCATTCTTAGGCTCTCAGCTTGCTGATATGTGCAAGGCAGTACAAATTAAATACTACAAGCTGATAAAGGTATTCTGGCTCTAACAAGAATAATAGTGATTTGGTGTTGGTCATGTTCAGGTTGATAGAACTTCATGTTGGGTCAGTTATTTTGATTTTGGAATTTATTCAAGTATGTCATTGGTTGTTGCCAACAATGACAAGTTTGGCAAGGAGAACATGATCAATAATAGCCACTGGCCACTAAAACTAATTCTCAGATTTAGTTGGGTTGTACCAGTTTTGAGCAACCTTTATAATCAGGTGGTCTTATTGGATCTATCGTTGATTAACGATTAATTTTTCCAAGTAGTCCAGAAGTTGGGTTTATTTTGTGCCTTTATAATCTAAATGGAAAAGGGATTATTATCAAAATAAGCATATTACCAGAAACAACATGCAATTCACGGCTACAAGGTTTATTTTGTGCCTCTCCTTTTTGTTGTGGCCAATGTTCGTCAATTTCGTGCCAACGTTGATGCAAAGTCGCTGCACTTTCAAAACTTCGCACCGAATACCCATGCAAATTTAATAATCATATTGAATAAATAATCGAATTGATTTTGTACCTCTATTTACAGAATTTTTTGGTAGAATCTACTGCAGTTTAAGTCTTGGACAAGTGTGGCGGAAGTTGAAGACCAAAAACAATTGTAAATTCTTGGTTTGCAAGGTTTATTTTGGTCCTTTTTTAGGCCAAAAAATATAACAACTTCATTAATAAAACATCAAACGGCATTTACAATGCAAATCGTAAATGAATAATTATAGATCAAAAGTATATACATGAAATTCAATTTTCAAATAACTAATACAAATTTTACTAATGTTTTCTTCCAAAATTATGACAGATTTATCCTAAATAATATTCGATGATTCTATATCTCTATTTTTGATGGAATATCTCACAATTTGTGATATAATGACTTAAAAGTTGATCTTCATTCAACACCTTATACTCCATTAATTGAACACAACTCGTATAAAAAGACATACTAGTGTTCTCAATGAGGAATTTCTCACTAAAGAATAAAATAAAACTCTCACATATGAAAAGACAAACTTTATTTGTAAACTACTTATTAAACTAGCAAATTGGTGCAAAGAAAATTACAACGAAAAAAGAGGAATTTTTTTGGCGGAAAGATGACCAATATCATTGTGCTATACATGTTTATGTGGATCATTTATGATTATTACTTTTATGCATTTAAATTTGCATTGTAATGAACCAGCAAATCATTGTGCTACAAAGTAAATTTTTTTGTTATACAATTTTTCTTTTTCAAAAAAACAAAATCAATTTTCTGCGTGTGCGTGTCAATGTGTGTGGGTTTAAACAAAAAACTATATTCATTAGAGCAAAAACAATGGTGAGCCATTTTTTGACTCACCAGTTGGGCCCTACCACTGCCATATCAGCCCCTTCTTCAACTTTTTGCCTCACAATCTTCACTCTCTACAGTAGCACGCTCACCACTTTTCTTTACTAAATAAAATAATACTTATGAACCCTACACATAATCATATTTAATTGTTTGAGTTTTATTTATTTTGTTTGGTTAGTTATTTAGTGTAATTATTTTTGAGGAAAATAAGTTGGATGTGATAACTTAGTCACGAAAGAAATTGGAGCGTCATAAATTTTTTGAAAAGAATAGTGCAAGAGTTTGAATTAGAAATTGACAGATGCCTAAATATAGAAACTACAAGAGTTTGATAAATAAATTTAAAAAGATGTGTAGGTTGACATTAAACGAAATAAAAATTACAATGCGTGAACAATTTAAAATAAATTACAATATGATGATGAATGAAGACAAATAATAATTACCTTGCTGTCAAATTTTTTTTTTGGGTTGGTTATTTGGGTTTAACTTGGATTGGAAAAAAAATAATATGCACGTAACAATTATCATACACAACTAATTAGAGGGTCATAATTGTTATTTTAAAAACACTACATTTTGGAGAAAAAAAAAGCCCATATGCATGAAATTAGAAATTAGAAGAGTCTGATAGTAAAATAAAAATAAGTTACATTGGTTGACATGGGACGGAAAAAAAATTACAATAGTTCAACAATTTTTAAAAAATGACAATATGAAGATCAATAAACTATCTTCGCTTCCGCGGACCTGAATTTTGCTTCCATATTTCCTCAGTCAAGTCCACTTGAAGAGCTAAATACTTATTGGAGTTGCGAACTTGACATGATCGTTCAAAATAAGTCTCATAGCATGGATGATGATTATGGTTAACAATCGGCTCCGGGACAGATCCCTCAACAACGTTGTAGTCAAATACAAGCTTGTAGTTGTCCCGCTCGTCCTCCACAATCATGTTATGGAGTATCACACATGCCCTCATAACAATACCAATTTCCCTTTCATCTATCAGACGAGCGGGGCCACGTACAATGGCAAATCGAGCTTATAACACACTGAAGGGTCGCTCAACATCCTTCCTTACTGATTCTTGACATTCTGCGAAAAGTTTTTTTTTCAGCCCTTGGGAAAGTGGGATAGTTTTAACAAATGTCGCCCATTGTGGATAAATTCCATCCGAAAGATAGTATCCTATGTTGTACTGATACTCATTGACGACATACTCACATTTAGGAGCACGATCCTTGTACATCTCTTGGGAAACCGGTGAGCGATCAATGACGTTGATGTCATCAAGACTTCTAGGCAACCCGAAGGACGCATGTCATATCCAGAGGTCTTATGATGCAACGGCTTCAAGGATGATTGTTGGTACCTTGTAAACTTGCTTTTGAAATGATACTCTCCAAGCCGTTGGACAATTCTTCACTCCCAGTGCATGCAGTCTATGCTTCCCAACATATCGGGAAAGTCACGGGTTTCAGCAACTTGCAGTAAGCGATCAACACCAGTTTGATTTGGTTTTGTCAAGTACTGCTCCCTGAATACCTCAACAACGCATGAGGTGAACTTTTTGAGGCATTCCAATGTGGTGCTCGCACCAATCTTCAAATACTCGTCAACACAATCAGCTGCTGCACCATAGGCAAGTATTCGCATGGCTGCAGTGCATTTGGTTAATGGCGATAACCCATGCTTTCTGACCGCATCGTACCTCACATGAAAGTACTCTGGATGATTGTCGAGTGCTTCAACAATACGGAGAAATAAGTGCCTCTGCATTTTGAATCTACGTCGAAAATAATGTTCGTTGTACACTAAATCTTCGCCGAATTAATCTTGGTATAAGCAGTTGTGGGCAGCTTTTCCATCTCTTCTAATACATCTCCTTTGCATCCGAGGCGTAGATGCCGATGGTGTCATCTTTATTGCTACTTGCTTCAGTTGCACAAGGAACATCATTTGTTGTTGCACCCGTTGTTGATATTGGATGTATGCCCCCATGACAGGGATCATGACATTGTCATCTAACGAAGAAGAGGTCCATGAGGAGGAGGGCAATGATTCCTCCTCAGTAGGCAGCATGTCGACATTAAAATTTTCCATTACAAATGGCATGCGCAACATAATAATGATCACACGTTAATGTACATAAGAGTAACCATTTTTATTAAACAATAATAGGCACACCCATTTTATAGAATTTCATAACATAACATGATAAATATCAAACTCATGTCTAATACAACACATGGAAAACAAAAACCATATAGTAAGCTGTTACAATATACGATGAGATACATAGTTCTTGTAATCTACAACATTAGGGGGGAGGGGAGACATATTACTGATGTGATGATGAGCTTCCATATCTCTTTTGCATTATTTCCGCTTTACTTTGCTCGTAGTAAGAGGCTTGTTGAGGAGGCATTGTGTAAGTGTCGATCATCATTATTCTATCCTCCTCTCTTTTCATTTTTGCTTCCTTCATCATCATTTTCTGATACATCTCTTGTTTTGCTGTGATGAAGAACTCATTGAACATTTCATTCATATCAGTGTTGGCAGTCTTTATATCCTTTAGCTCAATTGTTACTATATCAATTACAGTGTTGTTGGCCTTTTGTTTCATCATTCTCATTGCGACTTTCCACCCCTCAAGTCTTTCACCCCCACTGACACCTTTATCTCCAGCCTCTTTGGCGTCGAATTTGGATCTTTTTGAGGATCCTAACTCTCACTTAGTTGGGTCACATATCGCCGCACTTTGGCTGGTCCTTGAGCATCTCATACCAATGCTACAACTCAAAATTTTTTGATGTGCGCTCAACGTACAATCTGTGGGTCTCTTGTAGAATCTTCGCATTATTCTAGCCACTGTGATTACTACGTTCCACTTCGAGCATAATACATGTCCATTTGTTGATTATTGGGGCGCATCGAAGCCATCAGCTGTTACATGTCTTTGAAGTTCGTGCTAATACCCCTTGTGGACGGTACTCATTAAAAGTCGAGGACACCCTACTTCAGAAACTAGCTTTCCTTTGGTCAACCCCAACAATAGGATTGGTGCCTACATTTATCCATGCCCGAATAAATTGTTGATCTTCGTCAATAGTTCACTTCTTCGCATCACCCACTGTACTTCCCATTACTTCCTCCACGTCCCCCTCATCAGTACTTGCCTCAATGTTTGTCTCAGACTACTCCAACCCGACGACTGATCCTGTCAGTGTGAATAAGGGGATGAAGTTGCTCCCTGCAGAAAGGTAATTTGGATAAGAAGGTGGCAGTGGATAGTAAGGAGGGTAGCACGAGTATTCACTCTTGTGCACATTGAAAGGTTTGTTATGTGTTAATGTGTAATATGGTGGAGGACATGGTCGAAGATTCTGACTTGAATCACTCGGATTCCTCGAGCTAAGGTAGGGTGGGTAATATAGATGATGCAGATGATGTTGGTAGTTTTGTGGCACATAGGGGGGTAAGAGACATGACGATTGTATGCGGGGATTGGGGTAGCACTATTACCCCCCACTTGGGATGAATCGTCACCCTCAAGCAAGCTCATAAAGGACGAGGGAGTGTTAGGATCCATATTTCAGATAAAATTACCACCTACATATTTATAATTAATCGTATTAATAAGTGCCTCAAGTAACATGTTCATTTCAAATCTCATATACATTTAACATGTTCATTTTAATTTGTTAGTAGCATATACAAAAAAAAATTTAAACCATTCACTTTATCAACTAACATGTTAATTTTAATTATCATATACATTAACATGTTCATATTACTAACATATATGAAAAAAAAATTAAACCATTCATTTTAGCATGTAACATGTTCATTGTAATTATCATATACATTAACATGTTCATTTTTAATTTTTAATAACATATAATAAAAAGAAGATAACCATTCACTTCATCAAGTAACATGTTGATTTTAATTTTTAATAACTTGTCCATTTTAATTATCATACACATTACCATCTTCATTTTAATAACATTTACAAAAAATAAACGATACCATTCATTTTATCAAATAATATGTTAATTTTAGTTATCAAATATATTAACATATTCATATTACTAACATATATGAAAAACAAATTAAACCATTCATTTAATCAAGTAACATGTTCATTTTAATTATCATATACATTAACATGTTCATTTTTAATTTTTAATAACATATAATGAAAAGAAGATAACCATTCACTTCATCAAGTAACATGTTGATTTTAATTTTTAATAACTTGTTCATTTTAATTATCATACACATTACTATCTTCATTTTAATAACATTTACGAAAAATAAAGGACACCATTCATTTTATCAAATAATATGTTAATTTTAGTTATCAAATATATTAACGTGTTCATATTACTAACATATATGAAAAGCAAATTAAATCATTCATTTTATCCAGTAACATGTTCAATTTAATTATCATATACATTAACATGTTCATTTTTAATTTTTAATAACATATAATAAAAAGAAGATAACCATTCACTTCATCAAGTAACATGTTGATTTTAATTTTTAATAAATTGTTCATTTTAATTATCATACACATTAGCATCTTCATTTTAATAACATTTACAAAAAATAAAGCACACCATTCATTTTATCAAATAAAATGTTAATTTTAGTTATCAAATATATTAACATGTTCATATTACCAACATATATGAAAAATAAATTAAACCATTCATTTTATCAAGTAACATGTTCATTTGTAATTGTTAATAACATATAATAAAAAACAAGGAAACCACTCACATATAATAACATATACATATAATAACATATAATAACATATACATTAACATGCTTTAAAATATTAGCGTAATTGTATTTTCATGCAATATTTAAAACCCTCATATCAAAATGTTTCCTAAAACATATAATCATAGCTAGTGTATTAAAAATAATTAATTAAATATAGCTACTATATTAAAAAGATATACTCATCATAAATTTTAATATATCAACAAACACATAACAAACACATAACAATAAATTAAATTGCTACTCACAATTGTCTTCACTTCTTCCTTGACAAAATATAACACAAACAACTTATCTACAAATACAAAAATAACAATGTTAGTCAAATAAAATCTCAAATTTAATATACAAATTAAGTATTTAAGGAAGTTAAAAATAGAAATTCTTACTATTTTTCTCACTTCTTCATTGATAAAGTAACTTGGTTATAACCAAAAATCTCAAATTTGATATACTTAATTTGTATGAAGAGGATGGGAGAGTAAGTGAATTTGTGAGAAAAAAATTGAAACAATTTCCATGAATTTATAACCAAAAATATCACAATTTTTTTTAAAAAAAATATACATTGGGGCAGAGAGACATTGGGGCAACGTCTCCCTGCCCAACGGCTTCCTATCAATCAACTCGTTTGCACAGTGCCAAACAGCCTAGGTCAAAAAAAAACTAGTCAGCGCCCCAAAACGATATCGTTTTGGAGCGCTACACGACAAAAAAAATTAGACGGGGTGCAAAGCGCCACGTAACGGCTCATCAAGCCGCAAGCCGGCGCCACCCCCTGCACAAGTTTGTGCCGTCTCTCTCCTCGCGCGCCTATCTCTCTTTGCGCGAGCCGGCCACTGTGGGTGGTCTGAGAATAGATGAGAAAACAATTGCGCTAACTAACATGTTATCCGTGGATCATACAAAATTCATATTACACATTGGATTTTAAAAAAAATTAACTGTGATTCTCACTGCAAAGCACTGGCATCAATATGAGCGAAGAGGTTTTAACAGTAGAGGGAGGACCTTATTTTCTAAATTGCAACAATAATTTTCCACAAAAATGTGATGAAATTGGACAGTATGAGAAAAGAGCCATCTTTGCACAAAATGCGACGAAAAATGCGGCAGGTACACCAGACACCAGATTTTTTTAAAAAAAAAACAAACCATGACAAAGACTTGGAGAATGTTGTTCTCCAATTACAAGAATACAGCAAGAGCTGGCCAAAACTAACCCAACAAAATTACCAATCTAAAACCGACACGAAATTAAATAAATTTTGGTACAAATTTTTAATCCGTTTAATTAAACAAGTTGACTCGTTCAATCCGTTTAATTAAATAGGCTATGTTCAAGTTGACATTCTCGATACAAAAACATGCGTATTTAACCCGTTTAGTTAAATAGATTAAACAGGTCAAACCATTTACCCGTTTGTGATTTACCCACTAACCTTTTTATTATAATTTTAAGAACACAAATTAAATGGGTATTGTTTTGTTGAGGCCCTTATCCAAAAAAAAATTTTAAGAACACAAATTAAAAATAAATATAAAAATGTGAATTATGATAAATCAAGTGAACTTTGTATAGCAAATGGACAATGTGGCATATAAACTTAAGTTTTAATAATATGTAATTACATATTACTTGAAAATCTTAATTGAGTAAATGGATAATTAGGTGTCTGAACTCGACTTGTTTATCTTAAAGGAGTATAACTCAAGGTTTTCCAATCTGTTTAATAAATTGGTTAAGTTCAGCTCGAGAGATTTTCAACTCGTTTAAGTTCAACATAAACATGAACCCAACACGACCTATTTCCCAGCTTCCCAGCTCCAAATAAACCTCCCCAAGTCAGGATGTGAAGAGGTGAGGAGACTATTGATAACACCATACCAGAGAGGAAGAATGATGGAGCATAGAACTATGGCAGTTTTGCAGAAAGAATCGAACATAGAATCAGGCTACTGTCAATATCCATGATTAACACAAGTTAAGCAATATGCGTGAGCAGCTCCAAATGTGCCAATACAGAAGGCACCAGACTCCAGCAGCACCATTGTGCCAAATCAAAGGGTAACAGCTGCAAACAGCTTGAATATGCGAACCCCCATCTTCCACAACCGGCCTAGCAGAGGCACATACAAGCGTAGGAGACACAGCAAAGAACTTACGAACCAAGCTAGGAGCACCGCCTATTGTCACTTGGGCATAAATCACCCCCAACTCGCTCAATAATGGTCCAAGAGGAACCCAACAGAATTACCAATTAGAGAATAATGAAGGTAATGTCACTCCTAACGTCTTGATTGACCGCATGATCCAAGAAACTGTGGCTATCTAACAATATAAAGGCTATATACCATGAACATGGGATAGATATTTACTGTATCAGTGTATAATTAGGGACACAGAAATAGAAGTCCGCTACTCAATTTGCCAGGTAAATGCTCATGCAGACTTCATTATCTTTTCCCTCAAAAACAGTATCTCTTCTCCCAAAGTACTAGATTTATTAAAGATCCATCCAAATTTGAACCAATTAGGAAATTCTAAAACTGAGTTCCACAGCATAGCTTCTCAGCTCCCAACTACAAGCAGATGCGTAACGCATACACAAACAAGGTGTACCCTTTGCCTGAAGCTTCCTGGCAACTATGGGCTTGTTCTTTTCAACTTATTATAAATATTTATCATCAGCATTCAATAACTTTCAACACAACACAATTCATTACAATTCAATATGACTCGACATAATTCAGCACTGTTAAGTACTTATTGGAAATACCAAATTATATTTTCTGCAATCATTCATCATGTTTCAGCAATAAATACTAATAATTACTTCTCATAAGTCGAAAAGAATACATCCTACATACCCCCTATATACTCATAGGCCTCTTTTCTCAGTAGAAGAATATTTTGGCCACCAATCAAGCAAAATGCCAGTCATCAGCCTCCTAAACCAAGATACCTAATTATACAAATTTAACCTCTACCATTTCTATCCTTCGATTTTAATTTGTTACATTTATTTAGGATAATAAACATGCAACTTTTTACTAAAACTGAATCAAAGCTCAATCTAACTGAATAATTCAACCAGGGCTGGTCTTTCTGAGGTTATTAATGACCCAAATAGAAATAGCAAATCATTCAAGCATTTGGATTGGGGTTTCAAACATCATATTTGGGTACAAAGTCCAAACAAAACCATTTCCTTCCATTCCCTTCAACAATAACAACTCAATGTAGCTCTTGTAGAAGTAGTTTAAGATCCAAATAGGCAGCCTTAACTCTCATAAACAAAGATACAGTTCAGAAGACACCGATGACAAGTATTCCGCTCTACACAAAATAACTGTATAATTTTTTTCTAAAATAGATAAGATTCGCGCTATCATTGTTCTCACTTTTCAAACTTGAAGATCTTGTTCCATATTTGATCATAAGATTTGGCATTCACCGATTGATTGATTTGTGGAAACAAACTGCTATAACTACAGACTAATGTATAAAATGCCGTCACTTTCATGCAGGAAATTCCAGCTAAGAATACCCTGCGTGAACACGGGATGCTTGTGCACTGGACTGCCCTTTAAGGAAGTTAAGAAAGGGACCACTCATCTCTTGCCATGTGGAATTAGTTACAAGGTATAGCGAGTTTTGTTTATACACTTCTGGCACTACACATTTGTATTTTCGAAATAAAAATTAAGAGAAATCTTCAACCGTCATCACTCTTTCTAAATCTCTCGCTAGGCCACTTGTGTAGTATTCCCCCTGGTTACTGTATCATACTTTTAACATTAATAAGTCTAACAGCCTTAATAATTGCAACAAAAGGAACTCCTGGCTTAAATTTCGTTACTTCAATTTGATTCAATTAGGATATGGAAGAAAATAGAAAATTGGATTTGAATTCAGACTCAGATTCTAAAACAAAACTACCGCAATATGGTAATAGACTACAGATAAAAACAAAACAAGTAGTCCAATTTACAGCACTGCCTATCCGCCATTGGTATTCGCTATCACATCCATTATGCAACTATCTCGCTAAATTCATTTCATCCTGTATCAAAATTTTCAGATCTTTCATAAATCTCTCAAAGGTTAATGTTAGAGCTCAACAAAAATGTAAAACCCTAGCTAAAAGTTTTACACCTCCTCTGCAAACTTTTTTGGCTCATCTACAAATTTCAATTCTCTGATATAAATTTGACAGCTTCTTCCTAGATATTTTGATCATGTGATAAAAGTTTCAACAATCCTCCACAAATGGAGACCTAGAAAAACTTTAATATAAGTTTCATGACTGTTCTTAAAATATCATGGATCCTCTGCAAATTTGTGTAGCTCTAAGCACAGTAGATTATTGAACATAGCCAAAAGAATATTATGGCTCACCATTAACAAAATAGTACAAATCACAGGTGAACTCTACTATGCTAGTACAATTTGAATGCTGATCACAAAATAACTCCAAAGAATGTGAGGCTCAACAAATAGCATTAGGTCAATTCAAGCTATTAAGGAAAGAGAGAAATTTCAAGTTGGTCATTAGATTCAAGGCCTCTCACACAACAGAATCAATCAGATAATGCGGGGAGCCAGTTGGTCCATGTATTTCATCATATATTCAATTCAAACAAGAATTGCCCCATAGAAATATTCATTATTTAAGTCCACCAAACAACTAACCGAACTTGTTTTACAGACAACATACAGCTTTGTATGTACTATGGAAACATACATTACTCAGCATCTTTACAGGAAGAAGTTATTGCAACATATCAACAGCTATGCAGTGTAGGGAAGAAGTCACATACTTGCAATGAGGCTCTCAATTTAGCAAGGATTGGGTGTAAGCCATATAGGAGAAGCCCAATACAAAGGCCATGTTGAGTCTGATGGGTAACAAGGTAACGGCTCAATACAGTTGTTAGCCAAATCAAGTATCCCCACATCATTGGACTTGGAGTGATCATCAGTGAAGTATATACAGTTCCCTTTAGACACTGGAAAATCAGAAGCCGATAATGCCAAGGAAGAATTCTCCCCAATGAACAGAATTTGATCACCCAACTCTGTCACCTTATCCCAATAAGCTCGCCCATCCCCCACCTCCCGAAACCTATACACATCAAACCCAATAGTCTCATACACCTCATAGTATGCCACAATGTCGGCCTCAGCCCCTAAGGACCGGCTCACCAGAAGCAATTCCCCTGCAGACTTAACCAAGTACGGCAAATCACCCTGAATTGTATCCACAGTCCGAATAATCACAAAACTTTCAGAAGTACCCAGATTGAAAACAGCAACATCCCCAACTTTGTTCACAGCATAGAATTGCCCCTCAGGCTCACAGTATATCACATCCTCGGTGTAAAACCCTGACCCCAAACCCAACCCCGGAACCGATTTCCAAGAGTTTTCCCCGCTCTTACAGAAAACCAGTTCACTAGTAGCAGTCAGATTAGAGCTAATTATACCCAAAGCATTAAACGAGGACCCATTAGCCGGCGAATGAGATAGAATCACCTTTCTAACAGAAAAATCCCGCATCTGTCGCAAATCGACGGCATAAATCTCTCCAGAAGTGGGATCTCTGACCGAATACTCGCGACCCACGTTGGAAAAACTGAAGGAGACGACACAGGGGAGCGTAGAAAGAGGAGCGAGAAAGACCTTGGTTGTGGTGAGTGGGTTTTGGCAGAAGATTTCTGGGGTGTCGCCGACAAGGACGAGCCAACCATGGGATGACCCACAAATTCGGCGAGGGTAGGAAGCTTCTGGAAGAGTAAGGGAGTTGATCTTGCCGTTGAGAAGGTCGTAGAAGCTGCGGCGGCTGCCCTGGTGGCGCAGGCGGCGGGGGTTGCAGTGGAAGGTAGCGGTGGGCGGAAGCGGCGGCAGCAGAAGCCATGGAAGTTGACATGGGAGGCGCTGGGGAGGAGCAGGAGGAAGCCACGAACGCCAGTTCACGCAGACTGATCGGAGACGAACGTAATCGCCGTAGATTTTAAGGTTCTTCGCGATTGATGCGAGTAAATCGGGAGGTATTTGGGACCAATTAGCTTCGTAATCGTCTGCCATGTTTAATCTTTTTCTTTCTTAAGCATCACCGGTGCCGGTACGTGTTCAGCTAGTTGAATTTTTTGGGCGTTTGTGTTATGTGGCTTTGAAGCCCACCATGTAGCCTTTCCCCTCTTCAACAAATGGGAACAGTAATCACGTGGATGTGCAATAATTTAGTTAACAATCGCTGTTGCGTATGTTGCTAACCATGCAAATTATAGTTGACAATAAAAATAATTGTGGTGGCACAACTTTACGAGGACCAAAAATCGAAATATTAATTACTATATCGAATTTATCATTGCTAAGGCTATAATCAAATCCAATCGGTTCAATGAGCCTTAGGCCCAATTTAAACCAAGTCCAAGCTTAGTCTAAGCCAGTACAACTCGTTTGGTTCAATATCTTTTTTAATTTATCGACAAAAAAATTGTATTTTGGTTTTATTGAGCATTAATCTTCTAATTATGAGTATGAATAAAGACAATTCATTGTTTTTTTTTAAATAAAATCATTATTTAGTCATAAATTCCGTAGACATTCAAATTTGAAATTAAATTTGCAAAATTTCTTTATAATCTTTTGTTTTCTGTAATATCCTGACCCCTCCTGGGTCGCAGACATTTACCATGAACAGATTTAGGAATCGTCGACTGGCCCTACAAATCACCACACGTATTTTCAATGTGTTTCGTCCTCGCTTGCACGCTGTCTGAGAAACTTCCCATGAGGTATCCATCATAAGATTTCTCCATAGCAAGCATGTTTAACTACGGAGTTCTTATGAGTGGGCTCCCCAAAAGGAAAGGTGCACCTTTGTTGGCGATATAATTAGTGTAGCACCCCAATTTTCTAATCCCTTTTGATTTACTAATATTAACCTACATGGCAACGGAAAACTTAAGGGGGATGTTACCGCCGTATTTTCTTTGGGGAAATATTAGGTTGAATATCAATCAAAACGGCTAATGCATAGTTTATTCTCAAATTAAAGCATAAGTTCAAATCCTGGTGACAACTACATCAATGCCCAAACTCAATCACAATCTCTAAAACAAATTTAGTCTAAAACTAATTCATTTCAACTAAATCTTAGGTGACAAGGCCTTGCTTTAAATCGGGTTCCCATCCCCATGCTCACGTATTTCAACTGAAAACAAAACATTCGAAAAAGTGAGATAATCTCAATAACCACTCCTAACAGTCAAAACACGCACACAAGTTTATTTCAAACCTTTCTAGGGGTGAGGGATGAGCACGAGTAGTTCAAAGTACTCACACATCCTCAACATGAACAGGTAACAATCCAAGTCCCACTTATTCAGTTTTAGGATAAAAGAGGTGACCTCACGGGGTCTCATGGCCTGCATTTGGATTTAACGCAGCTGCTAAACCATATCTTGGTCTACCATCAAATTGGATGGTTACTAATAACCTAGCCAACATCCATCCACAAGGTGGCACGTGACCACTCACACGCATACACTTTTACTCAAGGAAGACTAATGACCCTTAAACACAATAGGAGCATAACTACTCAGTCCTGCCAATTTATTCAGTAACTTGCACATTAACACTTAACATCAATCTTTAGCCAGAATATGGCCCAACCTGACGCATTCTGATCCAAAAACATTTCACTATTATTTTTGCAATGAAAACATTCAAGATAAACACATGCAATTAGCAGTTGAACAATCGCTTCAGTAAAAACCGTAGTAAAACCTCATCACATATTTACTCAGGAAAGATCCCCCAAACATCAATTTAAAACACATTCAAACACATTCAAACATCAATTTAAAGATCCCCCAAATATTAGAAACTACGCACAGGCTGCTATTGTGAGCTTTCGAGTTTATTTCCAGATTTCACCCCCAACTTCCCGGAACCATAACTTTTACTCCTGACGTCAAAATTTAATATTAAACCCATTCTGAAAAGGCCAATCTGTGAACTACAACTTTTCTTTTATGATCATTGATCGAATCTGAGTCTAATTGGTTCGAATTTCAATAAATTTCCAAATTGTCCTAGTTACAATCAGTTTTGCGCGGTCTCGGTATTTTGACTATTACTTGTTCGTTTTAACTCCAATTCAAGAAATTCAAATTTTCCAGGTTAGAGGACCTCCGAATCTACCGTCACAAATTTTTTCATAATTTTTAGGGATCCTGATTATTACTAGTGAGCCCATGAAGCCAGACAATTTTATGGGCATCCCAACAGTGACAATAACTCAACTTTTAACCTCCCTTCCCTCCATAATTCGACCCAAACCTCCCCAAATCATGAATACAATCCTTTTACTCAACAATACCATTACTCTTAATTGCTAAAACAATCAAACCATCCAAGCCATAAGATGTGAAATGAATATTTTACGTTGAATAAAGAATAGCAGAAGGAAAAACCTTAGGGTGTTTTAGTTCTCCCACCAAGAGTTCAAATTTGAAAAAGACATTTTAGGAGTGTGCAACCATCAAATTGCATGCCCAAGTTTAAGGATTTTTTAGGGAGAAACAACGGAAAATCCAACACATTTGTCCAGGGCTTGAAATGCTTACCAAGAGAACAAAGAGATGATGGATAGAGGGGGACAGACGACAGTGTCGACGACGGTGGAAGCGGTGGCGGCGGTGGCCAGCTACTCACGGAAGGGGGGGGGGAGAGGTTGGTGTCGTGGGGAAAGAGGGAAGGGAAAGGAAGAGAGAGGGAAAAGGAGTTTAAATCATTAGGGTTTTTCTCCCCCTTGCCCTTTTTTGTGTTGCTAGTTTCTTTTTTTTTTCTTTAGGAATAGAAATTCGAAGGACTAATATTCCTCTAGCTTGGAGTGTCCGACTAACCTGTAGGCTATTCCGCTAGATTTCCTAAAAATTAAAACACTACGAGCTCAAACATTCTATGAGAAATATATATATATATATATATATATATATATATATATAATCCGAAATAATAAATAAATAATCTTTTTCTCGGGCTTTCACAAGTGGTCACTTCGAATCCTCTAAGCCACACTCGAAGTGTTACAATTCCCCCCACTTAAAGCACACAATATCCTCATTGTGCCTTATTAACCGACCGACCTATGCATCCTCTTGACTAATGGTCCATACTCAGTATCTTTGCCCCGTTAGGTAATTGCCCAAGGCTCTCCTGTCCACTGGCGTAGCTCACAGTCACGGGTCGGCTTTGATACCAATTTGTAACACCCTAACCCCTCCCGGGTCCCGGACAGTTACTATGAACAGATTTAAGAATCGTCAATTGGCCCCACAAATCACCACAAGCCCTCCAGCCGTGTTTTTTCCTCGCTTGTATGCTGCCTTATAAAACTTCTCAAGAGATCACTCATTATAAAATTTCTCCACAGTAAGCACACTTAAGTATGGAGTTCTGTTGAGTGGGTAAGTAGTTACTTCAAATCCTTTAAACCACACTCGGGGTGTTTCATTTTCCCTCCCGTTCTCTTTCTTTATCAGTTCATTATTCTTAGTAAAGCATTTCTCAAGATTTAGGTCAGTTTGTGTATTGTTTTTAATTAATGTACTTGGGTTGGAAAATTATTATGAAAAAGTGAAGGTTAGATAATTACAGATCCGAAATTCTAAAAAAACAAAAAGAGAGAGAAGGGTGGACTTCAATAGCTTACCCTAAGGGTAATAGGATGTATTTTTTATTATTTTTTTTAAATAATATATTCTAACGAAATATTGCGTGTACCTAAGGATGATAATGCCCACTTGTAAACAAAAATTTCAAGCTTAAAATAAATTAGATTGGAATTTAAGTACAAAATTGAATCTTTGTATTGATTTGTATATGGGTACAATCTCCATTGAATACAATGAGAGCAATCCTCTGATTCGATCTCCTTGAATGAGTTTGAATGAGTTTTTATCTTGAGAGAGGGCCTTAGAGTCTTAATCTCAATCAAGATGAATACTTGATCTTCGAGGGAGGATGGCGCGCACGCTTGTTATCTTCCTTCAAAGAGTGAATGTTTGAGTGTTGGTGATTTCTTTCAACTTTCCAACCTTGAATAAAGGGGAGTAGGGATCTATTTATAGGAAAACTTCCTCCTCCCTCTTCAAAGTCAAGTTGGGCTTTGACCTCATTTTGGACCTTCAATCGGCCTCATCTTGGATCGATTTGACTCAGGAGTCATTTGTTTTGACTTTGACTTTGACTTTGACTTGAGAGCCTCTTGGGCTTGGGCCGGGCCTTGACGTGGAAGTCGCCTCAGGCTTTGACCAGATCTTAACTTGAGAGTCACCTAACCTTTGACTTGGAAGTCGACTTAGGCTTTGACCTTTGACTTGGGCTTTGACTTGTAGTCACTTGGGCTTTGATCAAGCCTGACTTGGAAGTCATTCGGGTTTGGGTCGTGACTTGACTTGGAAGTCTCTTGCGTTTCAAATGGGAAGTCATCTCTTGGGTTTCAACTTGGAAATCTCTTGGGCTTTGACTGAGCCTTGATTGGAAGTCATTCGAACTTAGGGCGTGACTTGACTTGGGAGTCTCCTGAGCTTTCACTTGGAAGTCATTTGGGCTTAATTAAATTAATTAAAAGGGTTGCCTCAAATAATTATTTAATTTAATTTTTTGTACAACAAATAAATATTTTTATTGCCTACAAATTGCTTCCTTGAGACTAGGTCGCGTACTAGACTTTTTGTCATTGGAGTGTGACCGACGTCTCGATTTTCCTCTTCTTCTCTTTCTTTTTTTAATCTAAGATTTGCTCACAACAAATGACTTAAATAGATTTCAATATGTTTTTTTTTTGCTGATTTTTGCAAAAATTATAAAAATTTGAATAAGTGAACAAATTGTTGGCCAAAATAATGGGGGAAAAAGGGTTGGATCAAGTGGCATGATGGAGCATAAGGACACAGCCCAACCTTGCTTTCTCTTCACTCAGCTTCTTTGTGGGCTTGATCCAAGCATTTCTCAGCAGCCCAAGGCATCAAGCCTGCGCTCAACTTTCGTTCCCTCCTCATTATAGGCCTATTCTGCATCCATGCATGGCCCACGTTCCTCCTTCCCCTTTTCCTTCTCTTCTCTAGCATGGGCTGGGCCCAGTGTCACCTATCTTCCTCTTCCTTTTAGACCTAGCCCAACTTGGCTTTCACTTAAAAAATCACGCAAGCAGCACGTGACCAGCCGAGCCTTTATCTTCTTCCTCGTCGCTGTTTTCTTGTGTGGGTTGTGTAATAGCCCGACTCCAAATTATGTTTATTTATTTAATTAATCCATATTATTAATTTTTTACATTTATTTATCTCATTTAATCATCCAGTTTGGGAGAATTCATTTTGGGCCCAACTTTGCAATTCGAGCTTCATTTACTATAACAATTTCGGGTAAATCGATATTAGGCCTCGGTAAATATGAATAGGTGATAGATTATTTTTCATAATGTCACAAAATTTAAATTTTTAACCATGAAAAACTTTGGGCTGAAATTCATTAAATTTGGCCTAATTCATTTGAGCCCGATTTACAGCCCGATTCATTTTGGGTTCAAATTGTGGCCTGAAAATTTTGGTGTAATTAAATTAACTTAATTACCATCATTATATCTAATTATCATTAGCAAAAAGCCACTTTTTGAGTGGATAAATATTAGCCAAGCATCAAGATAATAACAAACCATTACTTTCCACCAAGTAAAAATCCTAGTCTTCTTCTTCCTCTCTCCTCCACACCCCCATGGCAACCCCCCTTGCTGAAGTTGTTGCGATTTTCAGCCCTCTTGCCGTGACTCCAGCCACCAGCCGGCCACCCTTGCTACCACCAGGCACCACCCACACCTTCTCCAACATCAAACACCACCTCCCACTACCTTCCTCTTTAAATCCAAGCATAAAGTGGGGCAAAACCCTATTTTGATCTTATTGTATTTTTGGTTTTTATGATGGTTCTAGTTACGATTTATGCTCTTGTGGTCAAAATAAATATTATTATGTAAATTTTATTATTTTTGGGGATGTTGGAGATGGTGGAGTTGAGCTTGAGCTTGAGCTTGAGCTTGATCAAGCATGTATGAATCAAGAGAGTTTAGATTTGTGTTTGTTTGTTTAATTGTTGCGATCTAGCACAGAGAATAAGTTTAAAGATGGTTGGTGATCTTATTTTACTCATTTATGGTGATTTGGATGGAAATTTGAATGTGGCATGACCTAGAGTTTCATGATTATACATGGTTTCACTTGATTTTTGGAATCAAGTATGTTATTTAGATTGAATTAGATGTAATTTAAAGGTTGAATGTGTTATTGACTTAAAAGGATGATGTTATGTGAGTTTTATCAAAATTATTGGATTATGGAAAATTCCATAAGTGGCCAAAAGAGCATGTTTGAATTATTACAAATAAGTGAGGTTATGGAAGCTTTCTAAGTGTTTTTGTGGAAAGAATGATTGTAAAACCTGTAAATTTGATCATGTAGTGATTTTGAATAATATGGCCATTTAAGGTGATGAGAAGCAACAAGGCTTTGTTAAATGATTTTAGATGGGGATTTATGTGAAAGTATATGAGAAAGCAAAAGCAGTGTGGCTTTGAACTGGCAGAAAATAGGGGTCACTTTGCCAATAAACTAGTAATGATCGGCCCATCCAAAAATTATGATTTTGGTTAGGCAGATATAGCGGTGAGTTTTCTTTCAAATGTCTTTTGAATTACTTCATTCCGTGTTTTGTGAAAAAGTTATGGCCGTTTTGCCAAGACTGCGCAGAAGGGACTTAAACTGTGCACAGTTGTGTTCTAATCCAAATTTAAGAACCCTGTTATGATAATTATGTTTTACACTGTGAATGAAAGTTTTGATGGACTTTCATATTGGGGTTTAATGGATCAATTGGAGGTCGGGGGTGAAAGATATGGATTTTCTAATGTAGACCTTCAAACAGTAATATGATGGAAGAAAGAAATCATGACATTTGAAAATATTATCAGGAGCTTCTATATAATTATGGATATTGCAATGAAATTACAAAGTTTAGCGAGTTCAACAACTTGATTATGTATAGAAGCTCACATGGGTTGGAAAATCGAGTTACATGGGCTTGAGAATGAAATTTGAGAAGTGGGGAGAGTAATTACTTAAGATCGGTATCTATCAGGCCAAAATAGGGTTATATGAGCTTTCATGAACCTCACAACACCCCCTCTTGGTATTAAACCTTTTATTGTTCATTTGAGAAACACCAAAAATCCATATTCCATTTATATTCGTTAAAGTCCTCTTGTTATCACCTCAATTATTTCATTTTGGTCTATTTTGCTTCAAGTTGTTTTGCTTCGAGTTAAATGACCCGAACTTTTTTATTTTTCAAAATCATTTTAGTATAACTTATCTCATATTGAATTGTGGATGCCCCTTTTATTAATAAATTTCCATAAAGTTACAAATTATGCGAGTGAAAGTTGTTTACTAACTGTATTTACCTGTAACTACATTTCTTAAGTGGAAACGAGGCCTAGTCTATCGTTTTTCATTGTGCGTAAGTATTATAAAGTGAGATTGCATTTTAAAGAATTCAAGTACGTTCATTGCTTATATCTTTAAAAATCGGCACGTATTTATCAAAGTTATCATGTTTTGGCAAGTACATCAATGAATCAGTTTACACAGTGATTTGTCACATAATTAGTGACCCTATCAGTTATCAGTTACAGGGCATTGCCTTTCAGTTACCCGCACAGCTTTAGGCCAGGTCCCTTGATTGGCTTGGTAGGTGTACAACTATCCATAGATCATAACAACATCAAGAGGTTTCACTATCAGATAATAACTAGTAATTGTAGTTTACATTAATGTCATTCATTGTTTTAGCTTAAAATGAATTGCAAAGCGGGGCGCCTAACCAATTTATGCAATGATCATTTCACCGTACGGGAATGCATGTACTCAGTTTCGATTCACAGTTCGAAGTGTTTTTCATGTTTTGTTTTGGCCAAATGACTAGTGAAACGCCTTCATGATAATAAACTAGCTAGAGAAATAAGTTGAGCAAGGGATCTGGATGGATCAACCGTAATGCTGTACATGTATAGTTTGGAGCTTGAGATCTTCAATTGATGGAGATGTAAAGTTTACGATAACTGCTGAGTTGTGATGTATAAACCTCATGTTAGTTATGACGTTAAATGTATATGAGTTTGATTTATGCTCAACTACATGCTCTCTAGGGTATTTGCTTTAAGCGTTATCCTTTTTAGGATGGCGATAACGCCCCAATCATTGGGTTTATCACCTCTATCATCAAATTATTAGTCCTAAGTCAGGCATTTTTTTAAGGATAATGCAACCAGTGAAACATGTTTTATTTGGGGGCGTTACAGTTTTGACATCAGAGCCGGGTTGATTTTCTTAGACGGGATATGGAGTATGGAGAGTAGAGATGGGACGATGAGAAGGTTGGTTAGTGGAGGTTATTAACTTATCATTAGAGATTTATGACATTAGTGATTTATGACAGTAAAAATGCATGTTTGTCTCTCCCATTTTCTTCACTTATGTTCCTCATTGTTAGATGGATCCATATGCATTGAATATAATGTCAGGTACATATGTGGCCATTCACATCTCTTTACTATATGCTAGTGTGGTACCCTACCTACAGACCCCATTTCTGAGTTCCACAGTGTTATGGTCCATACACGTAGGTTGTTGTGGACCTTATCTACGATTGGCCCTTGGGTCGAGTTTAGGACCCGATATCATGACTTTGTGATGACTTGAGCCTTGGGATGGGACGAACCTGGATTTCAGTTTTGCGAGGCTTGGGCTAACATTGTCACCAAGTTGTTGTTAAGGGAGAAGTTTAAGTCGAGAGGGAATAACATGGTCATTCTGTAGTATATATTTTCATTACACTTTGTATCTTCCCCACCATTACCACCTGCATTAAGCAGTCCTCAGCCGCTTGACAACCCAAAGCCTTCGGGACCTAGAGTGGGGGTCCCTATATCTGATGGATTGAATGAAGTCCACATTGTTATGGATCTCCCTAATATACCATAATTTAGCTCTAATGGTGGCCTTATGGAAGACTCAGATAAGGACCCCAAATTGGAAGAGCATCAACTTGATCATAATGATGAGAGTGCAGAGATTGGTGTTTCAGACAATAGTTTTGACTCGGGCAGGGAGCTTGGGGATGAGTCTGACCTAGACTATGATCCATATGGGGAACATTAGATTGATTTATATTTTATGTTGACATCCCAGATAGATTATTTTTTGAGCCCACATTTATACAGTATGCCCAGTTGGATAGATGAATTTTGTGCAAGTTATGATATTGCCTATAGTCAGACAGGTTTTTCCGATTGTGTTGATTAGTCCGCCTACTTTTGGGCATGTGGCGGACTTAGTCTATTTGGGCTAAGTAGTGTTATAATTAGGAGGTAGGGGTAAAAGTTGACCTTAGGTGGTCAGTTGGATGTGATATTCTTTGTGGAACTATGTATATGTATGTAAGCAAGCAATTATGGTAATGACATAATGAAGCTTTTTGTTATATTTTAATAATACTTGGGCCACGATAATTGTATCTGTTGTATTTGTGTATCTTATATGTTGGTTGTAGTCAGTTGGTTGAATTACTCAGCTGAATGGATCGTCAGAATATTAGAATATGTGTAAAACAATGCAGAAACCCACATAGAAGAAAATTCAGATCATGATCAGGTGTTAGGTGATCAAGTTTTGTGTAATGTGCCAACAACCCTTAGTAGAATGCCCTCAATTCCCCCTGAGTTGGTTAGCAATATGGGAACTCTAATAGACCTTGGTGTCTGAGCTTATGAAACGAATAGCCCCAGCACCTTCTGAAATCCCTTATAAAGGCAATAAATTAGGAGATGGGGTGGGCGATACAACCCTAAAGTATATGATGGAAAGTATGACCTATGGAGCTACAAGCATGGATTAGAGAGATAGAAAAGATTTTCACAACAATGGAAGTTTCAAGGGATAGAAAAAAATAAACATTGGGATGTTTTATCTAACTGTCGAAGCCGATATTCGATGGAACAATGTTAAGGATAGCCTTTTAGGGCATGACCTCACTTGGAATAGATTTCTAGATGAACTTAGAGCTAAATTCATTCAATTTGGCCCAATTCATTTGGGCCCGATTTGCAGTCCGATTCATTTTGGGTTCAAATTGTGGCCCCGAAAATTTTGGTGTAATTAAATTAATTTGATTACCATCATTATACCTAGTTATCATTAGCGAAAAGCCACTTTTTGAGTGGATAAATATTAGCCAAGCATCAACATAATAACAAATCATTACTTTCCACCAAGTAAAAATCCTAGTCTTTTTCTTCCTCGCTCCTCCACACCCCCATGGCAGCTGGCTTTGCTGAAGTTACTGCTATTTTCAGCCCTCTTGCTGTAACTCCAGCCACCCTTGTTGCAACCAGCCACCACCCACACCTCCTCCAACATCAAACACCACCTCCCACTACCTCTTCCTCTTTAAATCCAAGCATAAAGTGAGGTAAAATCCTATTTTGATCTTATTGTATTTTTGTTTTTTATGATTGTTCTAGTTAAGATGTATGCTCTTGTGATCAAAATAAATGTTATTATGCAAATTTTATTATTTTTGGGGATGTTGGAGATGGTGGAGTTGAGCT
Source organism: Selenicereus undatus (assembly GCA_017589665.1). Lineage (NCBI taxonomy): Eukaryota > Viridiplantae > Streptophyta > Magnoliopsida > Caryophyllales > Cactaceae > Selenicereus > Selenicereus undatus. The sequence goes on from JACYFF010031957.1 coordinate 92,849,346, forward strand.
TGAGCTTGATTAAGCATGTATGAATCAAGAGAGTTTGGATTTGTATTTATTTGTTTAATTGTTGTGATCTAGAATGGTAGAATAAGTTTAAAGATGGTTAGCGATCTTATATTACTCATGTATGGTGATTTGGATGAAAACTTGAATGTGGCATGACCTAGAGTTTCATGATTATACATGGTTTAACTTGATTTTTGGAATCATGTTATTTAGATTGAATTAGATGTAATTTAAAGGTTGAATGTGTTATTGACTTAAAAGGATGATATTATGTGTGTTTTGTCAGAATTATTGGATTATGAAAAATTCCATAAGTGGCTAAAAGAGCTTGTTTGAATTATTAATGCAAATAAGTGAGGTTATGGAAGCTTTCTAAGTGTTTTTGTTGAAAGAATGATTGTAAAACTTGTAAATATGATCATGTAGTGATTTTGAATAATATGGCCATTTAAGGTGATGAGAATGAACAAGGCTTCGTTAAATGATTTTAGATGGGAATTTATGTGAAAAGAAATGAGAAAGCAATAGCAGTGTGGCTGTGAACTCGTAGAAAACTGGGGTCACTTTGCAAATAAACTGGTAATGATTGACCCATCCAAAAATTATGATTTTTGTTGAGTAGATATGTTAGTGAGTTATCTTTCAAGTGCCTTTTGAATCGCTTCATTCTGAGTTTTGTGGAAAATGCTATGGTCGTTTTGGCAAGCCTGCGGAGGACGGACCCTAGCTGTGCACAGTTGTGTTCTAACCCAATTTTAAGAACCATGTTATGGTAATTATATTTGACACTATGAATGAAACTTCTGAGGGACTTTTTAAGATTTTCATATTGGGGTTTTATTGCTCAATTGGAGGTCAGGGGTGAAAGATATGGATTTTCTAAAGTACACCTTCAAACGGTAATATGACGGAAGAAAGAAATCATGACATTTGGAAATATTATAAGGACTTTCTATATAATTGTGGATACTGCAAAGAAATTACAAAGTTTAGTGAGTTCAACAACTTTGATTATGTATAGAAGCTCACATGGGTTGGAAAACCGAGTTACATGGGCATGAAAGTGAAATTTGAGAAGTGGGGAGAGTAATCACTTAAGATTGGTTTCTATTAGGCCAAAATGAGGTTATATGAGCTTTCATAAACCTCACAACACCCCTCTTGGCATTAAACCTTTTATTATTCATTTGAGAAACATCAAAAACCCATATTTCATTTATATCCATTAAAGTCCTTTTGTTATCACCTCAATTATTTCATTTTGGTCTGTTTTGCTTCAATTTGTTTTACTTCGAGTTCAATGACCCTAATTTATTTTTCAAATTCATTTTAGTATAACTTATCTTATATTGAATTGTGGATGGCCCTTTTATCAATCAATTTTCATAAAGTTACATATTATGGGAGTGAAAGTTGTTTACTAACTGTATTTACCTATAACTACATTTCTTAACCAGAAACGGGGCCTAGTCTATCGTTTCCCATTGTGCATAAGTATTATCAAGTGAGATTGCATTTTAAAGACTTCAGGAACATTCATTGCTTGTATCTTTAGAAATCAGCTCGTATTTATCAAAGTTATCATGTTTTGTGAGGTACATCAATGAATTAGTTTACATAGTGATTTCTCACATAATTAGTGACACATTCAGTTATCAGTTACAGGGATTGCCCTTCAGTTACCCGCGCGGCATCAGGCCATGTCCCTCGATTGGCTTGGCTGGTATAGACCTATCCATAGATCATAAAAGCATCAAGGGGGTTCACTATCAGATAATAACTAGCAATTGCAGTTTACATTAATCTCATTCACTGTTTTAGCTTAAAAGGTCACGGGTTCAAGCCTTGGAATCAGCCACTGACAAAGTCAGGTTAGGTTGCCTGCAATACAACTCCTTGAGATGGGGCCCTTACGCGGACCCTGCGTGAACGCGGGATGCTTGTGCATCGGGCTGCCCTTTTACTGTTTTAACTTAAAATGAATTGCAAAGCGGGCGCCCAACCAATTTATGCAATGATCATTTCACCATACGGGAATGCATGTACTGAGCTTTAGCTCGCAGTTCGAAGTATTTTTCATGTTTTGTTTTAGGTAAATGACTAGTGAAATGCCTTCATGATAACAAACTAGCTGGAGAAATGAGTTGAACGAGGGATCTAGATGGATCAACAGTGATGTCGTACATGTATAGTTTGGAGCTTGAGATTTTTAGTTGATGGAGATGTAAACTTTATGGTAACTGCTTAGTTGTGATGTATAAACCTTATGTTAGTTATGATGTTAAATGTACATGAGTTTGATTTATGCTCAACTATATCCTCACTGTTTGCTTTAAGCCTTATTCTTTTTGGGATGGCGGTAACGCCACGATCATTGGGTTTATCACCTCTATCATCGAAATTATTAGTCCTCATTCAGGGATCTTTTTAAGGAGAATGCAAACAGTGAAACATATTTGATTTGGGGGCGTTACAGGCCGACTGTTGTTGTGATCCCCTTTTTACCCAAGGGCCAACCTTTTTTTTTTTACTTAAACGACACGCTCCTCTCACTTGAGGCTTATGTTCCCCTTTCTTCTTCTTTCGCACCTGCGCCCAAAATTCCGAGACCTCATTTTTTGCTGTTGCTGTTACTATCTCACAGTGGAAACCCCAAAAGGCCAAAAGATCGATCTTAGCACCACCTATTTTGCTAGCCAAGTAACTTGGCTCGGTCTAACGTTTGTGAGTAGCAAAAGTATCAACTTTTTCAATTTACCTCCTTCTTCATTCATCCTTTAGCTTATTGAACTGTTGTTTTTTCCTCTTTTTTGATTTTCATGTGAAAAAGTTGTGATTTTTTTCATTATTGCATACATGGGCAACTTCTTCTTCCATTATTACCCAAATATCCACTAAGGCTCTTATTTGAAGAAAGTAGCAAATTTTCTCTCTTTGTGATTGAACGAAGCCCAAAAATGTTTTTTTTTTTTTGGTTCAGCTATGGGAGATCAAGACATGGGTTTTGAGTCTTTTTTTAAAAAAAATTATTAAGACACTACTTACAACCCCATTCAGCCTTGGTTCCCATATGAAATACCAAGACAATGATCATGGTGGATGATGGACATAGTGACGATGATGCGTGGGGCCAGAGAAGTGGCGATTTGCCCATTTGGTATTTAGGGATTAAGGAAGAAATGTGAAGATGCCATGACTTTAAAATGTTGGTTTGTGACTTTAGAAAATGTGGATCTTTGGCTTGGAAAATTAAGCATCTTCCCTTTGTTGTATCTTATTGTTTGGCCCTTTAAAATTTGCAATGTTGTGCTTTGAAAGACTTGCCATTTTTTTTATAACCACGGGCAATAAAGGTGGTAACTTTAGCCAAAATGAATCCCAAGGAAACCACTTTATTATGTTGAAAGGTCTTCTCATGCGATAATGGTACTCTTATTAGCAGTATATGTTGAAAGGTTGCATTTTCTTTTTAGTCGCTTCTGTCATGTGGCCAGGCCCCTTCTATTTTAGTTGCATTTGTGCAGTCACTTATGCAGGTTGACAATCTACTTGAAGGTCCACTAGCGAATGCGATTTTACCATTAGGCTTTTTGGGGTCTAAAACGGAAATTCACACGCCTAAAAGTGGTGCGAGGATTCGAAGGCCCAATTGCGAACGCAATTTACCGTTATGCCTTTTGGGACCTAAATCGAAAACCCACACGTCCAAAAGTGGTGTGAAGACTTAAAGAACCACTTGCGAACGCAGTTTACCGTTAGGCCTTTTGGGGCCTAAAACGGGAACGTACCTACCAAAAACTGGTATGAGGACTTGAAGAACCACTTGCGAACGCGGTTTACCGTTGGGCGTTTTGGGGCCTTAAATGGGAACATACACGCCAAAAAGTGGTACAGGTAGAAAGGAGCAACTCGGTGGCAGAAAGCTGATGTCTTTGATGGCCTTTCTTTCCGGCCCCCCTTTTGATTATATTTGATTGCACTTGGTGATTTGTTTACCAAGCTACCTACCTACTTATGGAAATTTGCAATTTTCAATAAGATCAAGTCATCATGTAGTTCAACAAAGTATTCTTTTTTGCCATTCACAGTTTATACTCATGCAGGCTAGGAGTAGTATAGAGGCCTTGTTTTGTTTTGTTTTTGTCATTCATACTTTATACTCTTACGGTCCAGGAGTAATACAAATATCTTGTTTTGGTTTGGTTTGGGTGAACATTTTAGGCTATTGTTTGGGAGTTTCTTTTTTTTTATTGAGTGTGTGAATAGTTTAGGCTCTTGTTCGGGAACTGTCTTGGTTTTTTTTGTGGTGAATAATTTAGGCTCTTGTTCAGGAGCTTCTTTTTTTTTTTTAGTGTGTGAACAATTTAGGCTCTTATTTGGGAGTTGTCTTGGTTTTTTTCTTTTGTGATGAAAAGTTTAGGCTCTTGTTCAGGAGCTTTTTTTTTTGTAATAGTGTGTGAACAGTTTAAGCTCTTATTCAGGAGCTAGTCCAGCATTTCCTCAAGGGAAGTCACCAACCTCTTGACTTGTGACGCTGTTGGAAGAAGCTTGTTCTTCCTCCTTAGTTATTTCTTTTGAGCTGGCCTCAGCTCCATGGCCAGTGAGAACTAGGATGCGCCTCATTACTTTTAGCGAGTCATCCACCTTCACATCCAAAGTGGAAACACGCTTCATGCATGAAGGGATGGAACTTTGAACTTCATTTATTTCGCCAAGACAGCTAAACACTGAATCCTTCTTTTGTGAGGGCAGCGCGCTTGATGACATCTCGCCTATCTTGATTTTGTGAAGACCGAGAGTTTAGGCTGCTCATCCTTCTTCAACCTATTGAAGACCGAAAATTTCAGGATTTTATCCTTTCCCATTCTACTAAACACGGAGGGGCGTTGGCGCGATGTAGAATGTTGTAACCTGTAAAACACCAACATTTTTGAATTGGTCTTAGCATTTTCACCCATATCATCATCAACCTCCTTGGCTGTGATACATTGTGTGCAGGATTGCTTGTCCTTAGGTCGTCCTAAAATCCTTTTGTCTAGGGCAGTACGTAACCAAGGCCAACTTTAGGTGTTTCAATGCTACCTCCTTGACTTTGTATGATCTTTTGTGTGCTGTTAAGCCCATAAGGCTTAGCTTCGATAACATGCCCCAAAGATGTTGGATGGCTGAAGTCATAGTCAGACCTCTTCATTAACTTGTATGCATTAGGATCAAACCCATCACTGGTGCGCATTTTTGGCAAGTCATTTTCTTATTGGAGCAAGCCTTTAGAATAAGCGACCAAACTATGGAGATGAGCCTTGATCAATTTACTTGGGTTTGCATTATGAACCGGAAGCACACCCATTTCTTTGAGAATGTTCCAGCTACCTTCATCAAACTTGTGTTTAACCCTAGTTGTGATTTTAGGACTTGTGCATTTGCTAAACAATGATTGTCCATCCTTGTGACGGGACTTATGAATGTACTTGAAGATTGACACTGCTAGGTTTGTCGCAACAATTGTCTGCTTGATGAATGAGGCTAAAATTGTCTACTTATTCTCTTCTTTCCTTTGTTGTTGTGGATGATGCCGCCATCACCATTGTCTTCAGGAGGGACGCGAGTCTCCTTGGAATTCTTCACACTCCCTTTTCCTGTGGAGGATATAACAGTTGGGATGGTTTCCTTTGGTGCAGCATCTTCCTCAACAAACTTTGCGTCTGAGAAGTGTGATTTGGCCATGGTAAAAGGCTTAACATCACTATTTGTCTTCTTTTCATCCTCGCGATAGTACTTGAGGCATTGTTGTAAAGTTAATGCTACCACCATGTGTTCATGTAACCAGGGACTTCCAAGCATCAACTTGTATGAAGTCTTGGAGTTTATCACATGAAAAATTGATGATATGGCCAAGTCACCAATGGTGAACTCTAAGCGGATCATACCCATCACACACTACCCTTCTAGATTGAACCCCTATATCATCATTCGACTTTTAGATAGTTCTCCAATGGTGATACCTAAGTAGTTCATTGTACACTTTGGCATGATGTTGACTGCTGAACCACTATCCACTAGAATTCGATTAACCATTTGCCTCCAAATATATCCAGTAACAAACAACGAACGATTGTGTGGTTTATAACCCAACAACAAGTCATCATCAGTGAATGTTACGGCTGTGTTATAAGTGGCACATTGGGCAGGACTGCACGTAAGTGGTGCATTCTTTAGCTTGTCAGCATATAGCGTTGCTTGGCGAATGGCAACAACAATTTGTTCGCGCATTTTCTCTGATAGATGAAAAATTTGTTGCCAACCCATGTGCATTGGTAAAGTTTCTAGGACGGTGAGGACCTTGTTGTCTCTTTTGAGAGGGTCACTTAGTTCTTTATTTGTCTCGACATCATTAGATTTGAAACATGAAGTCGTGTTGACAACCACGTCTATTAAGAAACTTTTTGGGAAGAATTCTACTAAGTCCTCTGGTGCGTTAGTGAGATCTATTTCAGAATCTGAATCATCAACCTCTTGCACTGTGACGTGATTAACTTCTGCTATTTCATCCAAATCTAGAATGATTCTTCCATCCTTAGCCAATCGAATGGTGTGCTCTTTGAGCGTAATGCATTTTTCATGAGGGTGACTAATGACCCTATGGTACTGACAGTATTTGGGGTTAGTGGTCCTCCTCGCTTCTTCTAGGGGCTTTGGCTCGGGCAATTCAATGACACCCTTCTTGTGCAAGTCATCCAGCATACCTGATAACTCTGAGTTGGAAAATGGGTACTTCTTTTCCTAAAAAGTGTGGAACGCTTCTTTGTTGCATCCTTGAGTGACGAACTCTTCCTATCCTCTAGTTTAGGCCTTCTTATAATCCAAATAGGTTGACTTGTAGAGGTGCACATTGCTTCTTTGGTCGTGTTCTTAGAGAACTTAATATTATTCTTGAATTCAACTTTGTCCTTCTTTTATTTAGTAGAATAGAAGGAGTTGCCATGATGACTAGCTGTCGTTACCTCCATTCCATGTGCCTTGGTTGCCAATTCTTTGAAAGTCCTAGGTTTGCTCATTTGTAGGATGTACAGCAAGTCCCAATTCATTCCTTGGGTGCACATTTCAACGGCAAAAGCTTCAGATAGTTGATCCTTAGATTCAAAGCTAAGTGCGCACCAGTGGTTGACATAGTCAAGAGCTGGTTCATTTTTTCATTACTTTGTGTTTGTCAGGTGAGACATGCTGGCAGTGCACTAAGTGCTGCAGAACCTGTTAAGGAACTCTTACTTAATTTGTTCCCAACTGTCAATGGACTCAGGCTCTACGTCAGTATACCAATCAAAGGCAATACCTTTCAACATTTGGACGAACTGCTTCACCATAAGGTCACTACCAGTCCCAACATTATTGCATGTCTTAATGAAGTGTTCGACATGCTGTTCTGGGTTGCCTTTCCCATCAAACTTATGGAACTTAGGGGGTTGATAACTTTGAGGCATGCGAAGAGCATCAACCCTCTTAGTGTAAGGCTTGGTGTATAAGTGAGTTCTACGCGAACCTCCACCTAATTGCGCCTCAACTATATTTACTATCAAGTCTTGGATTTGCTCAATAGTAATTGATCTAGCGGACTTGACATTTTTAGGTGTACCGCCTTTCTTTGGTTGCTTCTTATTGTCAGAACCTTCAGTGTGGAAAACATTTTCCCTGAGTCTTCACTTTTTGAGTCTTTTGCAGAATATTAAGTTGATCGTTTTTCTAACTTCTTGGTCAGCCTAGCAATCTTTTTCGGAAATGTCACTGCCAGATACCCTGATTTGTGTGGAAATTATAACTAGGGGACCATGTTATTTGAATATATTTAAAAGGGTTAATATTCTATGGAAACTATTTTAAGGGGACCGTTCACTATTTTCATTTTCATTTTAGCCCTTAAACTTTTCATATTTGCATTTTAGCCCAAATCCTTAAAAACTTACTTCCGAAAATCTAAAATTTATGCATGTGTAATTTTCTTAAAAGTACTACTCAAGACCCTCTTTCAACTGGTATAAGAGCCTTGTGACCAAAAATGATTAGGATAGTTAAGCTAATTAATGATTAATTTAGCTAATTAGCTGTGATTAATGCTTGAATCATCATCTGCTTGCCCTGCACCAAATTATTCACATATTGTTCACTCACCGGAAGGTCTTTCTCAAGTAGCACCTCAATTAAATTATATCACTGATATAGTTTTGGAATCAAAAGTAGAATTAATTAAAAGTAAGACTGAAACTAAGGAGCTTGAGAAGCAATTATGCATAATTCACTTTTCTCTAGTTAACGAAGTTAGGCATAGAGGAAAAGCTACTTTCAGTATTAGTACTCTATTTTAGCATAAATATCTTTTTGAAAATCCAGAAAACAAAAATCCATTTACTTTGCATGATATAAAAATCCAAACAGAAGTATGAGAAAAATTGGCAGAAAAAGCAAAAAAAGAAGAGGATGAAGTATAAGCAGTATAGTCTTGAAGAAGTACAAAATACGTTTGAGAAAGAACAAAATTCGAAAGAATTAAACAAACTCATGGGTGCAATTAGTGATAAACATGACGCATTATCTGATGATAATAAAGAGACTAATAATGTCCAACTAGAAGAAAAAATATATCAGCAGATGAACCTAATCAAGCTAGAAGATCTTAATGTTATACCTTTAGAAGAAATTAGAAGAAAACTGGATAAAAAAAATATGGTAAAATGACTGTTGAAGATGAGATTAATAAAATTGGAGAAGAACTCGATTGAGGTGAGATAGAGACCGACCTGGTTAACAGTGTTGTCCCTAAACCTGAAGAATTTGGTGAACCTTCTAGAAGAAATACTCATTTTATAAGACCAAGGTACGTTCCAACAGGATGTACAACAAATTTTTCCTTTGGGTTCATCCCAAGGGAAACTACAACCTTTGAAAAAGTTGACCTTATCCCAATTAGTCAAACAGGATACATCTTGAACATAGATGGAGCTCATGATAGAAAAGAAATATTTGAACATTGGAAAAGAGGAATGAATAGTGTCTTAAACCTAAATACTACATGGATTGCTGTAAATTTGTTAAATTATATCAAAAATAGTTTTTCTGGCCCAGTAGCTAATTGATATGATTCATTAAATAAAGATGGTAAAAATACATTAAGAATAATGGAAACACTAGCTACAATGTTCAAGAATTTAAGCAAAGAAATTGAAATTGAGTTTATCAGAACTAAACTTGACTCTGAAGAAAAGGCGAGAGAATGACAGAGAAAGATTAATAATATAGAATTATGGGATATGATATATTTGGAAAGTTATATTGCCTTATTTACTCAATATTATTACAAAATTGGGCATAATAAAACCAATCTTGGTATGTTCTATTACAAATTACCGTATCTTATAAATTCCATAATTAATGAAAAGTACATTACATGGCTTGAAAGAGAAGATGTAATTGACACCCTTGGTTCAAGAATCTCTTATTTACGAAAATGGGTCAATGATCAATGTCTTGTTCTCCAAAAGCAAATGAAAATTAAGAAATAATTCCTAATTTGTTGGGATTCACGTCACCAATAGGGAAAAGAATCTAAAAGAAGAAGAAAAAGAAAATCTTATCAGAAAAAGAGCTTCAATAAACAAAGGGGAGAGAAATATAGAAGAAAATATTATAACAAACCCAGTCCTAAAAAACATAGATTTTTTAGGAAAGAAACTTATTGTCTTGTAAGAAAAAACAATTATAAACACTGGGCATGCGGAGAAGTAGGACATTATGCTAATGAATGCAAAAATGGAAAGAATAACAAGCTCATTGAAACCTTGGGTAGTCTAGATTATGTTGAGCTTAGTGAAGATGAGGCACTAGACCTAGCCCTAAATAACAACAAAGGAATTGTTGAAATTATATTGGACAATGAATATGATGAAAGTGAATATGAAGAAATAAGTCATATGATGGAAAGTAGCTTGATTAGTCTTGATGATCTTCATGGAGAAGAATTTGTTGTAGACAATGATCATGAGGAAATCAAATGAGATTAGGTCCTTCCCATAATTCAGAAGATATGATCTATGAAAAATCCATCTTTCATTTAAAGAGTAAGTATGTATGTGAGATGATGGAAGGAGATTTAGAGATAAAAGATTGTGAGTGTGATGTAGGAGAAGTTAATGTCATTAATTAGGAAAACATCCTTAAGTATAACAAAGATAGGAAAGTCATTGGGTACAAAACAAGAACCGTTAGTCCTTTTAAAAATCCTAATAGCATCTATATCCCAATAAATGTATGCTTAGAGGGATATAATAAATATGAGTTGTGCGCCTACATAGATAATGGTTGTTCTGTATGCTTTGAAAAAAGATCATTATTTCCAGAGTTTATATAGAAAAGAGCTAAAAATCCTTTACAAGTGAGGATAGCTGATAATAACATTATGAGTCACAATGAAGCAATAGAAGGGTTATCCATAGAATTAGGAGGCATCCAATGCATTATACAAGTTCTACGGACTACTTATCAACCTTCTCATAATATAATTATTGTAAATAATTTTCAGAGACTATATTCTCCATGTATACAGACCACAAATCGAACAATATTTACAATCACTGATCACTCAGTTCCTATTAAAAAATTGGGCTAGGCTTACACTCATAAAAAAACTGAATTTACACGCAGCCAGCGTGATGGGAAGGTAATGCCTGCAAAACGTGAGATAGCAATGACAATCTCATTACTTGAGCTATCTATTAAAGAGCAGATTGTCAAACAACAAGAAAAATTATCCAAAGAACTCTACTTGGATAGTCCACTAAAATTTTGAGATAAAGATAAGACATCTGCAAAATTACTTTCTTAAATCCCAATACTATTGGTCGAGTTAAAAAAATGATGTATACAAACCAGGATATCCAGGAATTTATTAAACATATCAAAGAACTTCTGGATAAAGGATTAATCAGAAATAACAAGAGTACTCACACCAGCCCTACTTTTGTGGTAAAAAATCATGCTAAAGGAAAGAGAGAAAAAGCAAGAATGGTAATCAATTATAAAAAGTTTAATGATAATATTGTCGTTGATGGTTATTATATTCTTAACAAAATCGTCCATATCAATAGAATTCAAGGAGTCTGTTGGTTCTCAAAAATGGAGTGCAAAAGCGGTTATTGACAAATAAAAATGGATGAGGGAAGTATTCCTTTAACTGCATTTAGTGCCATACAAGAACATTATGAATGTGATATAGTAATGCTATTTGGTATTCAAAATACACCTCAAATATTCCAGAGAAGAATGGATAACATCTTCAAAGACCTTAATCATTGTTATTTAATTTACATTGATGATATCCTTGTCTTTTCCAAAACCACAGAACAACACAAAGATGATATCCTAGCTTTCACCCAAATATGGTATTATACTTGGAAAGAACAAGTGTATTTATGCTAAACAAGAAATTGACTTCTTAGGCCTAGAGATAAAAGCTAGACAAATAATCCTATTAAAGCATATTGTGGAAAAAATAGAGAATTTTCCTAAAAAGATTGAAGATAGAAAACAACTAGAAAGGTATGCTTCATATTTCATTAAAGATTTAGCTAAACTATGAAAGTCATTGCAGCAGAAACTCAAGAAAGAAGTAAATTGGACATGGACCACTAATGATACAAAGATTGTTCAAAATTTTAAAAAGATATGTAAAAATCTTCCTGCTCTTAATTTTTCCAATGAAGGAGATGATTTAGTGCTTGAGACAAATGCTAACAATGAGCATTGGAGTGCAGTACTCAAAATCAAAGAAGGTGAAAAACTCTACAAATATTGCAGTGGAAGTTTCAATCAAGCAGAATGCAATTATCCCACAATGGAAAAAGAAATCCTTGCAGTCATAAGAGAAATTGAAAATTCTTAATCTTTGCAGCCCCAAAATCTTTTCTTATTCGAACTGACTGCAAAGGAATACTTGGCTTTATGCAAAAGAATTTATCAAATATGCAAGCATAAGGGCGACTCCTATGTTGGCAATTATAGTTTAACCAGTTTTCCTTCTCTATTGAACATATATACAGGGATTGAAGAACTTTCTAACAAATAGTTTAACTTAAAACTCGCCAATGGTGATCATTAGAGCAGAAATCCTGTTAGAAAAGGAGAAAATCCATAATAAAATGCCATTACTACTAGAGCGAGTTTCTTCTTCTAATAAAGTCCTTGTTGATAATTTGGAATTCCATACAAAAAGTAGATCACGTTTTGGTCTGCTATCTTCTGCCTACCTAATAGCCCAAAAGATTTTCTCTTCTAGAGTTACAAGTTAATTATCTTAGATGTCCTTATAATATCCAAGAAAAAATAAGTTCTCATGTTCAAGAAAAATGGTTTAATGAGTGGTATGCAGCTTGCATTGACTATTATCATCATTATTCCTATGATATTTGGTAGTCTTCGAGTACAACGATATACTTTTCCGATAGGTCTAGAGTTGGTGGTGTTAGTTTTCCATCAAATTCAATCTCTCCAACTGACCCGTCATAAAAGCCTGGGAATACGAGATGGTACTTTACTTTATGAAAATCCCATATCCAAAGTATCCATTTTTCTCAAAATTAATAAATTTCCAACAGCGCATGTTCAGAAGGATCCATTAGAATCTAGCATCTCCTAATGGTCCAATAAAAATTTCAAATAATCGATGCCTAGATATGGAGGTACATTGTGCATTAATCGAGTATGAAAATAAAAAAGCCAAACCAGCCCATTATCTTGTTCAGATTGTTGATTACAATGATCCTTATGATCAATAACAAGAATGGTTTCCAGATTGACGAGAATTAGTTATTGATCCTACTTTAGCAAGAGTCATAGGTTTCTACAACATTTATCATCAACGTTGGGCATTAATTGAATGAGGAAAAACATTAATGCATTGCAGAAACACTACTTTTGTCTATGACAATGAGTTTAAATAATACATGAAGGTGGAATGAGCAATTTCAGAAGGTATCTTTGATTATCTCTTTGATGTTGGAGTTGGGAAATTCTTATCAGAAAAAGGAAAGAAATATCCTGTTAAATTATTTGAGAAATGGGACCTAGAGCATCTTCAATTTGAAGAAGATTTCGATAATAATCCAAATAGTGATGGACTGGAAGATATATTAGAGATGAAGGCATGTAGAATCTCAATAATGATGACAAGTCTTGTCATCATTAAAAGGCTTTGTAAAGTAGTTGCTCCATTATTATACTATTTTGATAAGTGTCAGGTCTATAAAATAGAGCAACCTACTAAAGCCATGTGAACATAACTGTAGCCATGCATAAAATCAGTGCGTACTATAGCCAATAGGACATCCTTTGTACCCTCATCCCTCTATAAAAGGAGAGAATGAGTGCTGAGAGGGGACACAGTTATTTGAGCATTCTTGAGCAAAAGAGAAGTATGGATTCTCCATTTCTATATGAGCAAGCATATCTAATGATCTTAGCTTAAGTTCCTCTTCAAGCTTTGCACTGTAATATTTCTACTTTCAAGCTTTCAATAAAAGAAGTCTCCTAGTAGGGAACGTTATTCAATTAAACCTTATGTCTTAAAAATTACTATTTCTTGATTAAAGTCTCACTATCCTTTAAAAATATGAAACCTGATTAGTGACTACGGTCTGACGTAGGAAACACAACAGATCTATGTTGCGTCTGATCTATGGAAGGTGGGGTTGAGATTAGCAATCTTTGTAAACCAAAAGCTGGAGGAAGTGCCGGAGTCCAGTGCCAACTAACTTCAGGTAATGGTCGAAACTCTCTAGTTAAGCTTTAATTATTTTGCTAAGTATAGTAGGTCGTTAATCACAAAAAAAAAATACTTATGATATAAGTAGTAGATTGTGATAACTAGTACCAATAAAGCCACTACAAGAAGTCCAAACAAAAATATAAGCTTAGTTTTATTAAAAATCCCCAAAAACCTTAGTACTTGCACTTTAGACCTCCTTTGGGCCAAAAATAGAAAATTCAGAAAGTTCAGGGACTAAGTTGCAAAGAAAAACTTCAAAAAGTAACTGTTCTGTAAAATATCAACCCCTATTAATAGTTTGCCTAAAATAGTAGGTACTAGGGAATACATTCTAAAAATGATGGCATAAAAATTATTTCCATAAAATTTAGGGTACCCCAGAGTTATAAATTGATCTTTTCCTCTTGAAACTTGATGCATGTTTCCTTTTCTTCACTCTCCCTGGTGAGTTTTTCTAAGATGGCCTTCATGTTAGCCATCTCCTCTTCCAAACTAGTTGAGCCTACCTTCATAGTTGGCATAACAATAGTTTCTGATGACTCAGCTTCAGTTTTTGACAAGCGTGCCCTTTTTGGTGAGGGCGAAGAAGAGTTATTATCGTAGTAGTCTTCAACTTCACAGATTGGAGATTGAAGTTGGAGGTTTTGAATTTTATCCATCCAAGAAGGCGCCTTTTGTTGCATCCTCAAGCCTTAGAGTTTGGATGAGGGCAGCACTATTTGCCTAACGGCGACCAACACAACAGCTTTTGCCATGCTCCTCGTCTCCATTGTGTGAGTTTGCCTGCTAGAAATGGCGTCCATTTCGTAGGATCTACAAGAGAGAGATCTTGTGCTCTTATTCTTTGAAGCTTGAGAGACGACGTTCTTCGTGGCCACGTCTTCTTTGAAGAGGATGTTCTTGAGACTTGAAAGTCTTGATATTTAGGAGAAAGAGATGAGCGGTAGAGATGTCTGTTGAAGGTTTTGAGGGGGAATGGAAAATTAAATTAAAGAAAAAGGAAAATGATGCCTCAAATACTCACGATTGTCAGTCGTAGTACTTAAGGGTCGGTCCACAGGGAAGATGTGAAATTTCGGTCATTTTTAAAGTGATTAAACTAATTAACTTAATGCTAATTATGCTAATTTAAAGAAAACATAAGTGCTCAATTTAAACTAAATGATCTCAATCAAACTAAGCCTAAGTTTTTGATTAAATTTCAGCATATGAAGGAGATTATGCATTAACTAGACATAAACAGTTATTAAAATCAAAACCTAAAAACTGCCTAACCTAACCTGAAATCACCAAAAACCAAAACTAACATAAATCAATGTTAAGTCAAAAAATCATGCATTATTTTATAATTATTTCGAGTCTGTTACATATATTATTTTGTTTAATTTGTTTTGTTTTATATATTTTCAGGAATAACATTAATTAAATAAAGAGTGGAAGATATGATGTCGAAATACGAGTTTTATACGCTTGGCTACAAGACGGTCCAAAAATAATAATTATGAAAATTATTATTTTCAGAATTATTATTTTGGGCTAGGATTTCAAGAATTGGTAAACAGCTACAAGTCTTGATGAAGAAGAAACCTAAGCAAAGAGGGAGAAGAAAACCCTAGAAGCTAAACCCCCACCCTATTAATACACACCCCACGCATAACAATCAGCCATCATCTCCACCTCTTCTCTTCCCTTTTACGCACAGCTTCCCCAGCAACCACAACCCTCCTCTCCTCCTCTCCACACACGCATACATCATCACCACCATCTTCATCATCTTCTCACTCCACGCAGCAGCCCCATTCATCTCATCTCCCCTTCCCCACGCACATCAGCAGCTTCTTCTTCTTCACAGCACCAGCTTCAAATTCTCCTCTTCACAGCCCCACACAGCAACCCATACAACCCCACGCTACCTCCTTCCTCCTTCCCATCATCATCTTCATCAACCTCCATCACCCTCTTGATCACCATCAATCTCGGCTTCACACCTCACGGCTGTTTCAACCCCACGCATCACCATCATCTTCAGCATCAGCTTCATCGTCATCGATCACCGTCATCTTCATCATCAACCTCTCAAGTAGTGCTGATCTTTGTTTTATTTTACTATTGGTATTATTCATTTTATTATTATTATTATTATTATTATTATTATTATTAGTTTTAGTTTTGTTTTATTTATTTTGTGGTAGGTTTGATATTAAACATGAACTATTTGAGTTATTATTGTAATTTTAATTTTAATATGAGTGAGTAAATTTTTTTATGCTTAGTATAATCTTCTTGAAGCCATGCTAAATTAATAATTTTGAAACAAGTTTTGTGCTTTAATGCCTAGTTGATTTATATTCATGATTCTTTAGCGGTTAGTGTTTATCGTTTATGATATTCGTTTTAAATTAATTAGAATGCATGCTAGTTAGTTTAATACGATTTCGATTGATAGTTTAGAAGACTATAATACGTAAAAGTTATAGCCTTTTAGGCCTAGGTATCACCCTAATTAATCATGGATGGCTCAAACCCATCTCTTTTAATTAGGTAATCGCTTTAGATATTTGTTAAATCGATTTGCTGGTAAATTGGTTACAAAGTGTTAAATGATGTTTTTCTAATTCTTAATGCTCTAATTTGGTTAAATTTTTGCGCTGGTGTAAAGGTTATCAAATTAGTAGGGTTTATATTAGGGCTGGACCTAAGTAAACTAGAATCTAAGGAAAAACGGGGAAGAACCGCTGGTGGATATCTTCTACAGTTTAACTCATGAATGAAATTAACTTATGTGTTAATGATAAATATTAATTTGCATGGTGGATTGAGATTATACTAAGTATCTGTCATAAATTTGATAAATTTTGATTATTATTTATTGCTTAGAATTAATTTGACTAGTTTGTTGATTTTTGCTCTGGTTTTATTAAACTTAAATATAATTTCAATCAAACCCCCCCAAAGTATAGTCTTTTAGGAGTGTCTAGGTAATTTTAGATAGCTTAGAGTTTGATTTTTGAAGTAGTTATAATTTTAGATTGAGTTTTAGTATTTAATTACCGGTTTGTTTGAACTTAGACTAAAAATAGTTATTTTGTTATTTTTCGGTTTTAATTAATTCCTAGGGTTTATAAAGTGTCCTAGTCTGTTCATATTCAATTTCGTGATTTTTGGAAATTATTTGATAATATTTCAGATTTATTTTGCGAAATTGATATGTGCAGGTTTTTTTTGTTTATTAATTCTGAATATTTCGATTTGTAATTTTAATTTACGATTATTAAGTATTTTTAGGTCCAGAAATTTGTGTCCTGGGATTAGGGTAATTTTCCTTATTATTTTCGTATTTTTTTTATTTATGCAGAATATGTTATTTCCAATGTAAGATTTAATATTCTGTTTGATTATTCTGCAGTAATTGGCTGATTTAATTTTCCTGAATTAAATCTGAAATTATTCTGAAGATATATGCTTATAAGGTTGCAGAATATTAGTTTAGGTTACTGTTTGTTATTTTTAATATTTATTTTTCTGATTATTAGTTTCTGTTTTGAGTTTTTATTAAAATTTCAGTTATTATTCTGATTTTATTTTTCTGGATTATTCAGAAAATATTTTTACTGTTTCATTTCCAGAATAACGATTCATAATATTTAGGAGCGTTATTAGGTCCTTTTCTAGATTGTTACACATTAGATTTTAATTGTTTTAGAATTATTAAAATTAGACTTAACAAGTTGATTAGTAAAATCACTTAGGATTAAGCTAGCGATTTACAACAATCTTTCCTCGTGGATCGATCCCTACTTCCCTACGCTATAAAAATTATATAATAACCGAAGTAGTGGTTAAATTTGTAGCCCTCGACAGGCTTTACAATCAACTCCAAATAGTATGAGTCATGAAACCAGGGGACAATAGTAGAATTCAGCTAACAATCAACCACTACCAATTGCAACATTCAGCAGCATCCCAAACCAGAGATCAATCGATAAACCAAAAGTAGACCAAGATTCAATCAAACTCAGAACACAAAGGGTAGCAGTAACAGGGGAGAAACGACACCATAGCAGAGCACGAATTGCAACAGAGCAAACAAAAGCAGGGTAACAACGAACCAAAGCTTAAGACAAGGGAAGGGTGAAACGAACAGAGGAACGAATGACACAAAATCGAAAGCAGAATGAAACTCACACAAGTTGCAACAATCTTCGCAACCATCGGTCAAAATTCAACCAAACTTAACTGATTCTACTAGTCTCGGCCAACACACGTAGATTAAAACCCAAGGAAAACTGTGGAATTTCGAACTAGATAGAACCCCATAAATCGAAAACAAAACTTGAAACTAAAACCTGAAATTAATTTTAGAAACATGAACAAAATCAAACCTCGAATTAAGGCTGAAATGGCTTTTACAGAATCGAATCAAACACTTGAAAATAGAACAAACCCTAATTCTGAAATTTGAAGTAAAATTGAAAATGAAAACGAAATTGAACACAACTAAAACGGAATTTAAACCTAATCCTAATCCTAAAACTAACTCTACGCTTCCTGACCTTCGAACATGGCGTCTTCTTCCTCCTTTTATACCCGAACCCTTCGCCTCTGGACCCTTCGATTTTCGGCTTGATGTGGACGGTGGATGAGAAGGCCAACAAAGGGGGTGTCGTGGATGGCTACGATGGTGAAGCTAGTGAGGTTGAAGACGTGGATGGTGGAGATGAGACCCAGCGATGGTGGTTGGTGGTGTCGATTCTGTGGGTGAAGGGGTGGTTTCGGTTTCGGGGAAAACCGTGGGCTGGGTGGTGTGGTTAGAGTGAGAAGGAGGTGACAAGGCAGAGAGAGAGAGAGAGCAAGCGAGATGGGCATGGAGGAGGGTCGAGGGTTCTAGGTTTCGGGTTGGGGGTCAGGGAAATGGGGAAGAAGAAGACAGATGCGAAGAGGGAAAGAAGAGAGGGGTTTTATGGGGAACCGGTTTAGCTGAACCGGTTCAGGCGAATCGGTCGGTCCGGTTCAGCTGGACCGGTTTGGTTTTTTTTTTCCCTTCTTTCTTTGACCGGTTTTTCATCGATTTTTGGCCCGGTTCTTCAACCTCCGACAATTCTTCTATTTTTCTCACTTTTTCTGCCATTTAAACCCTTTTTCCTGCATTTATTCCAAATCTGCAAAATAAAATAATCTCCTATTAAAACCCTAAAAATATTATTAAAACGAGCCTAAAATCGGTGTAAAAGTACCTTAAAAATATCACATTTTTAGCTCAAACAATGTCTGATCTAGCGTGCCAAAATTTGTAAACACAAATTTCAAGCCTAAAATAAATTATATAGGAATTTAAGCACAAAATTGAATCTTTGCATTGATTTGTTTATGGGTACAATCTCTATTGAATGCAATGAGAGCAATCCTTTGATTCGATCTCCTTGAATGAGTTTGAATGAGTTTTCATCTTAAGAGAGGGCCTTAGAGGCTTAATCTCTATGAGTAATTGGTCTTCAAGGGAGGATGGTGTGTGCGTTTGTTAGCTTCTTCAAAGAGTGAATGTTTGAGTGTTGGTGATTTCTTTCAACTGTCCAACCTTGAATAAAGGGATGGTAGGGGTCTATTTATAGGAAAACTTCATCCTCCCCCATGAAAGTCAAGGTGGGCTTTGACCTCATTTTGGACCTTCAATCGGGCCTCATCTTTGATCGATTTGACTCAGAAGTTATTTGTTTGACTTTGACTGACTTGGGCTTTGAATTGAGAGTCTCTTGGGCTTGGGTCGGGCCTTAACTTGGAAGTCTCCTCAAGCTTTTACCGAATCTTGACTTAAGAGCCATCTGACCTTTGACTTGACAATCAATTTAGGCTTTGACCGAGCGTTGCGTTGAAAGCAATTCGGGCTTTGACCTTTGACTTGGGAGTCACTTGAGCTTTGACCGAGCCTTGACTTGGAAGTCGTTTGGGCTTGGGTCGTGACTTGATTTAGAAGTCTCTTGGGCTTCGACTTGGAAGTCATCTCTTAGGCTTTGACTTAGAATTCTCTTGGGCTTTGACCGAACCTTGACTTGGAAGTCGTTCAGGCTTAGGTCGTAACTTGGCTTGGGAGTCTTTTGGGATTTGACTTAAAAGTTATTTGGGCTTAATTAAATTAATTAAAAGGGTTGACCCAAATAACTTATTTTATTTTAATTTTGTTACGACACATAAATATTTTTAGTGCTTGCACCACTATTTATTTATTTGTGTGTTTATTAGTTTATTCTGTTTTACGTCATTTGTCCAAATATAAACTCATCCTTCAATTTTTTAAAATTTTTTTTTAGCTCATGCGAGCTATAAAAGCACTACAATACAATGGAGGTGGAGAATTGAACTTGAGGTCTAATGTATCCAACATCTCAACTAGGGTAACATCTCATAAGCTATCTATCCTTAAGGTTAATGATGAGCATTTTCTTTTATTTTGTTGAATTTTTTTTATATATATTTCATCATAATAGGTATATCGTACCTTGGATATTCTATTTTAAAGGGACTATTTTGAAAATTTATTATGCATTAGGCTCTATTTTATTTAAATTTGGAGGATAAGGGTTAAGACAGTTGCATAAGAAAAGAAGGTGACGCCTTCGGTAGAGTTCGGATGCCTAATTGCATAATTGAAATATGCCTACTATAATACTTGTCAAATGGTGTTCTACCTTTTCTTAGGAATGATGCAAGTTGAGAAATTGTAGGAGCCCATGCATCAAAATCCTATGTCTAACCTAAATACACCAAATCAACAAAGTGTTAATGAGATTCAATGCACTTTTAGTATTGACATGATTGCATGTGAATAATAATGGAATCTTTATCATTACAATCCTTAGGGAGGGAGTAGGTTTGAGGTATAAGACTAAATAAGAGTAAGGAGAAGTAAAAGTAACGAGGAATAAATAAGAGTTAGTTATTCTCTTTTGTTTGGGAGTTTAAGGATAGTAAGGGCTCACTCTTATTTGAAAGAATAGGAGAATATGTAAGAATAAATAAAGAGACGTACACATGCTTGACTTTTATTTAAGTACACATGTGATCTTTCTTTTTATATTTCATTTCCCAAGTTCAATTTCGTAGTACATATATAGAAAAAGCTATGAACTTTTTTATTTTCTAACTTTTATGCCCTTAAACTTCTAAATACTGACACATTTATAAAGAGAAAAAAAACTATGAAGCATTTAACCCATGAACTAGAATCACATCTACTAATACACTGCCCAGCTCCCTCCCTTTATACCATTTATCCTAAATTTCAAACTCTCATTTCTTACGCATTGTGAATGTCGGGGTGTCTTTAATCCTCCTAGTTTCCCTAGTGCTGCCACAAATTTCATTTGCATTTTTTTATGACCTTTCTCTCTCAACCAGTCTTAATGCTTAAATGAATCTCATGTCTAAAAGTGATGAGCAACTCTTATTGCATACATCAAACATGGAATAGAGAAGTCATTCAACCCAACAGCACACTTGAGTCACTATAAGACATCAAAAGCATACAGCTTGGAGCTCAAATGCCTGTATGAACAAATCATACATTATCAATAAGATGGCGAATTTTTAGTACCATCCATACTAGTTATCATCAGCTGGCATAACATAGTTCAAAGGGTTAGTACATGACATCTATACAAAATGTCGCCATTGTTTCGTTAGCACCATCACAAAGGCAATAAAAGTGAAGAGGACCATTGTCGTAGACAAGCAATGGTAACAGGCAATAGTTTAAGGCCAAAATATATAAACCAAGCATCCATAGAATACCTAGAACAAATGCTTAGCAACCTACAAAGTCTTACGTAGGTGGAGGATTATATGGTTGTGTTTGATGTCTGCATCATTGGTTTCAAAACAACTTTGCGCCTTGCCTTTGGACTTACAAGCAAAGCCTTTAACTTTTTAGGATTATCCACAACATATACATCAGCCTCTACTATAGCATCATCACCAAGCCCTATTTCTTCCAAAAGGATTCAAACTTCGGACTCATCTGTGACAAGGCAAGTAGGTTTCGACAATTCTATTGTCAATTCTATTAAAGCATCAACAACTGTCACAAACCCATGCATAGAACCTCAAGTTCTTCTTCATTTATTTTAAATTTAGTTTTAGCCTTTTTGGATGATGTCTTTGCCCCACAATTTTTAATTAGTAGTTGCTTCAAGAACACAAGCACTTTCTTTTCTACTTTCTTTACAGTTTTTTTTTTTTTGCATACTCACATTAGCAGAATCACCAACCACATTATTCTCTAAGGAGATTTCATTTTGACTAAGTAATATATCAACCTCTTCAATTGAATCAACACTTTGAGTTTAGGAAGCCTTCTTTTTAGCTATTATTTAATGCAACAATTTTAGCTTGGTCTCCAATTACTATGTCCATTCCACACCTCACCAAGTGTCATAAAGTGGGAAGACCTTGTTCCTATACTTAACAGCTTCGAGCTTTGCCTGAAATGTTACATAGAAACATGACACATTCTGCAACTTATAAACCATAATAGAGGACACTCCCAAGGCAATCATATTAAGTTCTCCATAAATGACGAACATATTCAAGTATTCCTCCCCCCTCCCAAATGTACCTCGATCAAGGTTAAATTCTTTCTTGGTGTATTGTCAATTCCTACTAATCCGACCGATGCCCAAAAGAATAATGGGGTGTATTCAATATCAGAAAACAATATTGAAAAATTAACAATAAACTATTTACTTGTAGGATCACGACAACAATATATAATACGGTCATATATTGGATGCTAAAAAATTGAAAATAACAAAAATCTTACTACCATTGGACGTTGTCAACTCAATGCATTCTGTCAGAAAACTTTCATATTGGATGACCTCAATTACCTATAATAAATAAACGTATGATCCAAATATGATTATTCTATCATAAAAATATTTAATGCTCCAAATATTGATGCTATGTAGAAGACCTAATTTAAAGGGAAAAAAATATGATAATTTTATGACCATGTCAGATAGTGAAGTTGTGATCATGCTCACTAAATATTTCCTGTATGAGATAAACAATTAGTTTCTATATTTTGGAAAAAGACAACAAAGATGAGAACCATTAGCTAAACTCATAAGTAAGCATTCATCGCAATATCCTCACAACATATGCTTCTATTGAACTCTCACAATATGAATGTGATGATCCTTATCTAATTAGCAATTTTTCCCTACATATTTATGAAATAATAATAAGAAAAATAACTAATCTTTTTATATGTATTAATCTTTAGAAATAATATCATAGTGAAATGGGCATTGCAGTTGTCTCTTTAATGAGTAAGGAAAGACCAATGGAGAAAAAAAAAACAATAACATATAAAAACTAAAATTAAACCAAAATTTACAGATACAATAAGGGGAATAAAATTGAGTATTAGAGCTCATACCTAAAATTGAGATTAAACCATATTAAAAATTTCCCGTGAGCACAATAACAACCAAAAAAAAGAAAGAAAGCTACACCAAATTGAATCTTAAAAATTATCATAATCAATCCAATAAACATCGTACAACTTCAATTTTCATATGATATTCAACAATTGACCACTTTAGAAGTAGTGTTGAACACAAATCCTCATTAATAAATTAAAGTGAGTGAATAAGGAAAAGAAAAATAAAACTGAATAGAAAATTATGTACGACTGGATTCGAGAATAAGCATAGGCCAAAAAGACGAATATCACTCATAGTATCAAGAGATTGGCATTGATCGTCGTGAAACCATACATAATATTAAGAGGTTGATACTGATCTCGATAGCCTACCGTGCAACCTAATTTTTGAACAAAAACTTATGAAAAAAGAACTTTATATTAGAAGTTGAAGTCGTGACTAAGAGATATAGAAATAGAAATAGAGTGGGAAATTGGATGTTCATTTATTGACTAAATTTTGTTGTTGCAATCAATTTAAAGAATGAGAGGAACTAAAGATAGAGGAGACTGATAAACATGTAGTTGTTGCTTCAATCAACTAGAAGACTGGAAAAAATTGAAGTTAGAGGAAACAAATAAGCTTGCAGTTGTCAGGATAAGCCAGATGTCTATATCAATGCTTATGGATGAGAAAACTGATATTGTATTATCAAACTATTATTCAATTTTCAATAACTTGTTAATTTTAAGACAAGGTATTTGAACCCCCAAGAAAAACTGTAGAGATAAGTAACATATTTCTTTGGGATCATATTTAGGTAATTGTGAATTTTCTTTACCAAAAAAAAAATTAAATATGATAACGTTTGTTAGGTATAAAGTTGGAGATTAAAATCGTCATTGATATAATTATTGTAACTTTTTAATAATCCTTTTTTCAATTACAATAGTTTCTTTAAGAAATCAAACGACGACTATTGAAAATAGCATTTATCAAAAGGATGACAACTTCTAATTTTTTAGAATTTATATCAATCATAAGGCCCACAAGATTGCTATTATGCATTATACATGGATATGCAGAAATATAGATATAGATAAATTCTTTTGAAATGCTTACTTTTTGTATCTTTTTTTTTTCCTTGAACCATCATCTTTAGGTAACTAGATGCATCTTGTTATGGCCCACATCAAGGTTGACACTACAATCTACACGTGCATGAGCCAACCTATTTGTATCAAAGCTTGCTCAGGTTGTCTCAACTCAGGTTGAATGTTGCATCAAATCATCTTTGGTGGGCCAATACAGCTTATGTGAGCCTCTAAGGTTTAGCTGTAAAGTTCCTTAAGCCACATTTGATGGATTAAGCTCGACTCAATGTGATCTTAACCCCGTTTAAGAGGGCCCAACCAACTTACTTTGTTCAAGTCGCTCATGGTTTTTTTTTTGGATAAGAAATAAAGAATTTCATTACCACTTAGAGAAAACAAGCTCCTTTACAAGAACCCAAGGGACAAGCATGAGAGCTCAAGTTTTGAGATAAATATTGCGTCAAAATTTCGGATACACTCTGTCTCTTACTTCTTTTAAGCAAAAATTTACTTGAGACTAAATATGCACATGTATTATAAACCGTATGAGTTCTATGTTATACACTGTCGAAATTTCTTTGATTTTTTTTCCTGCTATAAGCAATTCGTAACTGCAGCAATGCATAAAGAGAAAGTTTTTGTGTTTGGTCTTACACTTTTTCATTTCCCTAAAGGTTCTTACTATATCTGACACTATGCAATTGGAAACATCCAACTTCATGCAGCATAATGTGTTCCGTAGAACACACTGACCGAAACTACACTTAAAGAATAGGTGTGAGCACTACCAAAAATAATGCATCCTCCCGCATTTGTATCACCGCACTTAATTAAAGTGTGGGGAGAAAAACGATAAGATTTAGTAGTTTTCTCAATCCCACATTTAACAAGTGTGGGTAAATTATGAACATATTCCTATACTTATTAAGTGTGAGGAATTAAATAGAGCTTTTATAATTACTTTTTATTATATTAATGAGGTAATTTATATAAAATATTTCAATATTTATATCTAAATATATTAGCCAAAGGAATAAAATAAACAATCAAAAAAATACACAAATACCTAGCAAAATAAAATTATCATATATGAAATATTGAGTAGGTACTTTAATTTGCCCGCCTTCCATCGCCAAAACGCAAAAGCTCACGCAATCCCTAGGCCTTGAATTCACACAACTCGTTCATCCATGTAGCAAGCAAACTTGAGCTCCTCAATTCATTTCCCAAATTCATGTGGGTAGCAAATTTTGGGCAGCAAATTCTTCCCTAGAAGTCGAAATCTTCACTTCATTCTTCATCTGGGTAGCGGAAGTGAACTCCTCAATTCATTCTTCATCTGGGTAGCGCATTGTGGGCAAAAAAAGCCTCCCCACACTTACATAGCAAATTCTGGGCAACCAATAGGAGCATCAAATCAAACAATCAAGGCAGAAGTAGGGCAGCGAGTTGAAGAAATTTAGGGTTCTGTGAATTTGCGTTTTGCTCTGAAGTTGGGTAGGGATTCATACACATTGTTGTTGTAAGGTAACCTCAATTGTCAATCTGAATTCACTCAAATTATGAGAACTCAGAAGAATTCTCTATGTGTTTGTTTTCTAGAAGGCTTTGAATAAGTGACGTTTGATGGTAAATTTTGATGGTGCTTGGAACTTTCGCTGGCCCATTTGAAGAATTTGCTTGATCTCTTCGTTCAGAGATCTAATCTAGGGTAGATTGTGTTTTTGGGTTATGATTTGATAAGGATTTGATAGTTTAGTTTTCTGGAATTTAATTTTGTTTGGTTCTTCAACTCATGTTATTTAGTTGTTTTCGTTTGGGGGTTTTTTTTCCCTCTGCCTCACTTGCTGAAATAAACACTATTAAGCCATTAGAGGGGGGAATAGTACACAGCCAACATGCTGAAGCAATATGTCATAGAGGACAATACGTTTGTTGTTGAAGAAACCATACATGTAAGCCTATTAATTGTAAGCAGCTCACAACAAATTACTTTCGAACTCTTAGCGAGACACATGATTAAATACATCTTCTATGCTTATTGAGATGAGAGGAAGCATAACATGCCGATATTTCAAAATAGAACAACGCAGAGAAAACATGAAACTCTAGAAAAGAAGCTATATAAGCATTTTGTTCCACTTTTGACCCAAAAGTTGTTGGGCTCAAGATATTAGGTGCCAAGCAAGAAGACTGTAAACCAAATTCAGCCACAGGGAATCAGCATGCTAGCTAACTTGATGGGGGAAAGGGCTGATTTTATTAACATGAGAAAAAAATACTTATATAGGGAACCAACTCCACTTGAATGGTAATTCATGGGCTTCATTTAGAAAGCAATCTTTGAAGATAGAAGTTGGGTTTAGCTTTGACCACTTACACAAATCTAGATTGTTTTTTTCTCAACATATCTTCTAGATTTTTTTTTTGTTTTCATGAAAAGAAAAATGAGGTCCAAGAATTTGATTTTATTCCTCGTTACTTTAGAATGTAATACAAAGTTGTTACAGGGGAACTACAGGGTGTGTCTTCTGCTAAAATAAGCAGTCAGTGAAGCCTTTTGGAAAGTAGAGATTTCAATGTTGAGACGGTAATAATGTGGTTGAGAAGGGGTGAGTGAAATAGTAAGATGCATGTATATATAAGTAGTGTAGGTTCTGATTTGTAATGTTGATTTCCACTTATATAAAAGTAGTGTAGATTTTATTTGAAGCATATAAAGGAATTTGGACTATTATTCATTCTTGATGATGCATATTTAGCAATTGATTTTTTTTTTGGGTTGTTTCAATGACTTGTTCTTAATTTTGCTGAACCTAATATATGTTGTTTAAGGACAAAAGGTGTAGGATTAATCAGGAATGGTTTTTTCTGATTGTCACTTTCTGTTGCGCTGTGGCTGAACCTAATTTTGCTGAGCCTAACATGTCCTTTATTTGCTATTTGTCTTGGATTAGAGCCCCTGCCTTTGTTATTATATGTGCAATTTTTCTGTGTGCTCTCCTTACCTTTAGACTCACATAGAAGAACTTCGTGTTCGCATCTCCAGCGTTAATTCATGTTTGCCTTGATTTTTGTTTAAGTATTTTTTTCCCCTCAATCTCAGTGAGCTTTTGTATCTGCTGAAGCAGCAACAACTCTTTTATAATCAACCTCTATTTGAATAACTCATTTTGCAGCCTTCTTTGAATGTTATCTATTTTAGTATTTGCAGTAGCAATCTATTGGCTAACTTTACAGAAACTTCTTTTGCCTAAGATCTCCAATGAAGTTGCATAAACTTCACCTTATTCTAGAGTTTAAAACTATTCCGGCCTTTCACTTGGACTGACCATGCATTCTATACTATTTGTTTGAAGTTAGGGTGCTCAGTCCACACATTGAAAAATTTAAAAGACTTATTCCCTTAATTTATATCTTCCCTCATCAAGAAGAGGAGTTAAGAATGATTAGATACCTTTATATGTAGGATACGGGCCTATGCCGTTGAGTGAGTGAGCATCCAATCCATATTTCCAACTACCTTGTCCAACCAAGTGTACACTCTAGATTCAGCTACGTGTGTCTGTTGTACCATGTAAATTCACTAGATTCAGCTACTTGTATCCAACCAAGTGACACCACACACAAGGTATGCCTAAACTGCTTCTCGATAGAGCATCTTCTCCTGATTGATGATTTGGGTTGGTAAGTTTCTACTCTTTTGGCTGGATTTTTATTGTTTGTTCCGTCTGATTAGAGTAATTATTGCTCAAAATTAGCTGAAGGATAGGATTTTTGCTTCCTTGTTAATGTCTAGCATTTGTAATTAGAAGTTGCTAATTCTGATTGTTTTTCTGGGTCTTTTTGTGGCTATTTTAGGTGAGGAATTATTGCCATTTTCTGCTTTTCTGCCATTCGTCTGGAAATGTTTTGACTAGTAGTAGACAGCTGGAGTTAAATACAGGTTGTGATCTTTTACTCACTTGATTGGATCTTGGTTGTAAGTTTAATCGATATGTTTTAGCACTTGAGCCGACAAACATTATTTATGTATCAACTATAAACTTATCTTCATCCAGTTTGATTTTAGTTAAAGCTTGGTTAATAATTGTTATAAACCTAATTACTTATATTGAGTTATGTGAAAATCTTGTATAATTTCATATATTACTATTTGTTTTGCCCTTTTTTAGGTGTGTTTGTTAGTTATGATGCTGCAACCAATCGAAATCAATTGTGCTTGAGTCTTTTACCTTTCTTTGTCCTATAGTATCATATAGTGCTTATATTAACTTATATGATAAACTTGTAGGTGGGTTGTAAGATATTACTAAGGACAAAAGTTGGATTAATATGCATAGAACCTCTCTTGAATATAGAAATGGGATTGAATCATTCTTATTGTTATAAATTTTTGATGTGAGTTTGACATGCTTTGATAAATGCTAAGCTTCAACTAGTTTGTGATCTAAGTAACTTTGTTAGAGATGCAAGTGTTTTGGGATTCCCTTTATTGTCTCTAAACTAATCAACTCCACCCCCTCCATTTTCTGGAATCTATAAAATGGTCTTATATGTGGTGTTTAGCATAGTAAGCCTGATGTTGAAAGTGTTTGTGTTGAAGATCACTTTTACAGTATCTTATCCATGGAACTGAACTGAGTTCATTATATGATAGTGCGATCGCTGTTCTAGTCATCTTTAGCTCAGTCTTATATGACAGATCATCATGTGATCTTAGCTTAAAAATCATGCATGCAACACCCATAGCTTCATTGTGTTGACTGTCAGCTCTATTATTGAGTGATTTTACAGCTAGGTCTTTTCTAACAGTTCATTTTTTCTGTATGTTTTAATTGTCTAACAGGTTGTATTTCTGGAGCTAACATCTTTAAGTGAAGAAAACAAAGATTGAGATTTTTTTATATATATTTTTGGACGTTAGGCATGTTTTCAAAATGTAGTTTTAGGTAGTATATAGAACAATAAAATGTTCAATTAACTACCTGCAACCAAAAAAATTAGCAGGATGGATTCAAAACAATGCAAAAATATTTATTAATTTTTGATTACCTTAGTCTTTGTTGTTGTGTCTACAATTATTTTTTTTTTCAGGCACTATAATTTATTTAATTGATATTTGATATCTACTTTAATTTGCTGGTTTGTTAATTTTATTCATTTATGTAGGGTGATGCGCGCTGATAATTAGTATAAAACTTGTTAATTAAAGAAAGAACAATTGTACACAATTGTTCTATTTTTGACTTAATAAGTTTTATATTAATTACCAGCATTATTTTTTAAAAACCTAAGACAATACGAGTAACTCTTTTAAGTGTGGGAAAAATTATGACTTCTTGCATCTTCTAGAGTGGGCATAGCATAAAATGACCACACATAAATTGTGGGTAATTAATACTTACTTCACATTTATAAGTGTGAGAAATATAGCTCTACCCGCATTTTCATTAAGTGTGGAGAACATTTTCACACACTTAACTTCCCCACATTTAGCCTAAGTGTAGGCAATTGCTATTTGTACACTTATAAGTGTGGTTATTAGCAAAATTAAATGTGGAGGAAAGCAACCTTTTTTTATAGTGGAATGATCTTTTCAATGATCATAGTGTAAGCAGTGTCAATTGCTTTGGGTTTGCATCTTCATACGTATCAACCTATCTTTAGTTTGCAGCCTTCCAAAGTAGGCCCTCCACAAACAAAATGTATGTTTGAGCTTTGCTAGAGGAGGTTTATTCACAAGTCCCATTGGCGATAGTGTATATTGTCTAGAAGGATTAGCTGCATAGCCACTAGCAAACTCGTCACTTAACTTTAGTATTTTCCTTCAGTACTAGGATGAACTAACATTCTTCATCCTTTATGTTAATGCCATGAATCCATCTGACGTATAAACAGACCTTATCATCTAGAATATACCATAGATGCTTAGCAATAGCAGCTACAGTCTACAATTCAATTTTTAACCACCAAAACCCTAACAAATTTAGGTTTACAAATAAAATCCCTAGAGGAAGGTGTAATTAGAGGAAAATGTCTTTGTTAGAATGCCTTGAATCTGTTTTCTTTAGCCCCCTTGAATATGTTTTCTTTATAAATAAAACTATCCCTCTCTTCTGCCTGTGGACGTAGCTAACACATTGTTAGTGAACCACATTAAATCTGTGTGTATTTATCAATTTGTTCATACTTTCTTGCATCCGTTATAAGAAATTCGTATCAAAGCCTTAGGGTTTTTTGAATTCTGGTGAGAAAGATGTCCGCTTTGAATGTGAAGATTGACAAATTTGCGAGGTGCAACAATTTTAGTCTATGGCAGATCAAGATGCGAGC
Source organism: Selenicereus undatus (assembly GCA_017589665.1). Lineage (NCBI taxonomy): Eukaryota > Viridiplantae > Streptophyta > Magnoliopsida > Caryophyllales > Cactaceae > Selenicereus > Selenicereus undatus. The sequence goes on from JACYFF010031957.1 coordinate 92,880,002, forward strand.
CCTGTTGAAGCAACAAGGGTTATGGGTGCCGCTGGCAAAGAAAGATCCAAGCGCCAACACCGCTGAGATGGCCAATCTGGAGGAGAAGGCACACGCGACGATCATGTTGTGTCTGATATCATCACTGAGATCGTAGACCAGGATACTGCAGCTGGGTTGTGGTTAAAGCTTAAGAGTTTATACCTGGCGAAGTCTTTAGCCAACAAGTTGCTCTTTGAAGCAACGTCTGTTTGGTTTGCGAATGCAGGAAGGTATGCCTTTGAGAGATCACTTAGATCAATTAAACACAATCCTGTTAGATTTGCGTAATATTAAGGTCAAAATTGAAGATGAGGATGCTGCCCTAATTCTGTTAGTATCTCTCCCACCCTCATATGAAAATTTCGTGCAATCTTTTATTGTTAGGAAAGATACTGTGTCTCTTGAAGAGGTTAGATCATCTCTTCATAGCAGAGAGCTACGTCATAAGGTGGCTGGTACAGGTGGTGATGGTACCAAGGCTGTTGGGTTGATAGCCAGTAGGGGTAAAAGACCTGGGAATCCGGGGAAGAAGAAATCAAAGCCGTCGGGTTCTAAGGGTCCTAAACCTAGTGATATCTGTAACTACTATAAGGAGACGGGACATTGGAAAAATCAGTGTCCTAAAAAGAAGGGGCAGCAATGACAACAACAAGAGAAACAAGTAGGTACTGCTGCTGTCGCAGAAGGTGGCAGTAGGTCCGAAGAAGATATAGCCCTAGTCGCCAATGAACCTATGCATCATACTGATGTGTGGATCCTAGATTTAGGGGCATCTCACCATATATGTCCGCATAGAGAATGGTTTATCACTTACGAGCAGGTGACTGGAGGCAATATTTCTATGGCTAACAGTGCTGTTTGCAGAGTGGCTGGAATTGGTTCTATACAGATACGAACACATAATGGTAAATTCTGTACATTGAATAATGTCAGGCATGTTCTACATATGACAAAGAATATAATATCATTGAGTCTGTTAGACATGAAAGGATTCAGTTTTGAAGGTGAAGGAGGAGTTCTATAAGTCTGCAAACGAAGGGTTCTGAAGGGTGTCAAGTGAGGTACTTTGTATATACTGCAAGGCACTATGTTATCTGTTTCAGCTACTATTGCATCTTCAGAAGTTCACAAGGATGATATGACCAAGTTATGGCACATGAGACTTGGTCATGTGAGTGAAAGACGGATGCAAATTTTGGCAAAGAGTGATCTCCTCTGTGCTGGTCACAAGGTGGTTACGGTTCTTGGGTTCTGTGAGCATTGTGCTTTTGGAAAGCTACAGTGTACCAAGTTTCCGAAAGCAATTCACAGAACAAAAGGTACACTTGATTATATTCATTCGGATTGTTGGGCCTTCTTGTGTTGAATCTTTGGGGGGTCATAGGTACTTTCTGTCAATTATTGATGATTATTTCAGAATGTCTTGGGTGTTTATGATGAAACACAAAAGTGAAGCTTTCATTAACTTCAAGCAGTGGAAGACATTAGTGGAAAATCAAACTGGGAAGAAGATCAAGCGGCTGCGCACTGACAATGGGCTGGAATTCTGTTCATCTGAGTTTGATGAGTTCTGTCATATAAGGGATTGCTAGACATCGCACGATCAGGGATGCACCATAGCAGAACGGTGTCGTAGAACATCTAAATCAAACACTTCTGGAGAGAGCTAGGTGTATGCTCTCTAATGCTGGGTTGGCTAGAAGGTTTTGGGCAGAAGCGGTTAATACAACATGCTATTTGATCAATCGTGGACCTCACACAGGTATACATCCCAAAACTCCTTGTGAGATGTGGTCTGGTAAGCCTGCAGATTACTCAAATTTCAAAGTTTTTAGTTGTCTTGTTTATTATCAAATAAATGAGGGTAAATTGGAACCTCGAGCCAGGAAGGGAGTATTTTTGGGCTACAGGGATGGAGTGAAAGGTTACAGAATCTGGTTTCCATCAGAAAATAGGGTTATTATTAGTAAAAATGTGGTTTTTGATGAAAATTCTATGTTTAACCCTACTGTGAAGTCTGTTATTGTATCAAAAACTGGTAGTGTTGAGAAACAAGTGGAGCACCAAGTCACTCATGATGAGAGTGAACCACAACAGGAAGAAGCTCAACATTCTTGTGCAGAAACCGAGCCCACACTGCTTTCTAATCAACATAGCTTAGCTCTTGGTCGCTCTCGGAGGGCTAATTTCGGGAAGCCTCCTACGAAATACGGTTTCGAGGATATGGTGGCTTATGCACTACAGCTTGCTGAATAGGTGGATCCTCACGAGCTGTCCACCTATAAAGAAGCAATCACATGTTCCGAGTCTACCCAATGGATTGCAGCAATGGGAGATGAGATGAAGTCACTTCAAAAGAATAAGACTTGGGAACTAGTGAAACGACCGTTGGACAGAAAAATCATCACCTGCAAATGGGTTTTTAAGAAGAAGGAAGGGATATCACCTACTGAGGGTATCAAATACAAAGCTCGAGTAGTTGCAAGAGGGTTCAGTCAGGAGAAGGTAGTAGACTACACTGAGATTTTCTCACCAGTGGTAAGACATACTTCCATTAGAGTACTATTAGCAATGGTGGCACATTAGGATCGTAAGCTTGAGCAACTAGATGTGAAGATAGGTTTCTTACATGGAGAGCTGGAAAAAGATATATACATGGCTCAGCTAGATGGTTTCCAAGTTCCTGGGAAAGAAGAATATGTCTGTTGTCTGAAGAAGTCCTTATATGGACTAAAGCAATCACCTAGGCAGTGGTACAAGAGGTTTGACACCTACATGATACAACTTGGATATAACAGGAGTCCATATGACTGTTGTGTATATCACAACAAGGCAACAAATGGTTCGCTTATCTATTTGGTGCTATATGTTGATGATATGCTGATAGCTGCAGAGCACAAATCTAATGTTCAAAAGCTAAAAGGTCTCCTAAGTGCTGAGTTCGAGATGAAAGATCTGGGTCCAGCAAAGAAAATTTTGGGTATGGAGATCTATAGGGATAGAAGTCAGAATAAGCTTTTCTTATCAGAGAAGGGCTATATTGAGAAGATATTGTCAAGATTCGGCATGTCTACAGCAAAACCTATAGATACTCCAAGTGCTCAAATGCCCACCTATCTATTGCATTTGCTCCTAAAACTACTAAAGAAAAGGAATACATGTCTCGAATTCCTTATGCTAGTGCAGTAGGGAGTTTGATGTATGCGATGATCTGTACAAGACCTGACCTTGCACATGCTGTTAGTGTTGTCAGCAGGTTCATGGAAGAATTTGGTAAGGAGCATTGGCAAGCTGTGAAGAGGATTTTTTGCTATCTAAGAGGTACGTCTGATGTTGGTCTCATCTATGGAGGTGATAACCAGTGTTTGGTGACAGGTTATTTAGATTCTGATTATGCTGGAGATGTGGACAGCAGGAGATCAATGACTGGTTATATCTTCACTCTTGGAGGTTTTGTTATAAGCGGGAAGGCAACTTTGCAGCTCACGATTACTTTGTCTACTACGAAAGCAGAGTACATGGCACTGACAACAGCAGCCAAGGAGGGAATCTGGTTAAAAGGACTGGTCAGTGATTTTAGTCTACCCTATGCTCAGGCTACCATATACTGTGATAGCTTGAGTGCAATATGTTTAGCCAAGGATCAGGTTCACCATGAGAGGACCAAACACGTTGATGTTCAATATCATTTCCTAAGAAGTGAAAAGAGAATTCAAGTAAAAAAAAGTGGGTACTGCTAACAATCCCGCTGATATGTTCACTAAACCAGTTCCAGTTAGCAAGTTCCAACATTGTTTAGACTTGTTAAATGTTGGAAGCTGTTAATTTGCCTTTTGGAGAGCAAAAATCTAAGGTAGAAGAGATCTGCACTATTATGGTGCTTCTGTTGTTGCTATGAGAGGATTCAAGTCAAAGTGGAGATTTGTTACAATGCCTTGAATTTGTTTTCTTTAGCCCCCTTTTGCAGACCTAGTATGGATGCGTATCTCTGTATTCCATCATCATTAATAAAACTATCCCTCTCTTCTGCCTATGGACGTAGCTAACACATTGTTAGTGAACCACATTAAATCTGTGTGCATTTATCAATTTGTTAATACTTTCTCGCATCCGTTATAACAGTCTTCAATACTCTTCATAACTCCTTTCGGCATAATAAATAAAGAAGAACAATAAGTGAGTAAAGAGAGCAAAATTAAATTGATAAGATGTAGGCTTCCTACATATGACAGATGCCTCAATTTTATTCTTCTTATGACCTTCTAAATCAAGATAACACAATCAGAGCATGTCTATCTTCTTGGGTCTATGGAATTCCCAAATATTTAATAGGTTGATCTCTTAAACTAAATTTTGTAACTTGGCGAACTCTCTCTTCGGCATTATCTGCTACCATACCAACAAAAGCTCGAGATTTCTAAGCCCGTACTTTCAAGCTAATATTTAATGCTTTCTATTTTTAGACATGTTTCGAAAATCTTTATCTAGATATTTAATGTTTCTATTTTCATGCATGTTTCATAAATTTTTTATTTTTCAATTTTTTTTTTTTTATAAAAATTTACATAGGTCTCCTGGAGTTTATCACTCTGCTTGTTTAATTGCTCTCAAGGGTATGTTTCTCTATATATTGATTTTCCTTGACCCCACAAAAGTGAGACCTAGAGTAAGAGTTGTCATTTTATTATTGTTTTGGAATAGTTTTTGCCCTTCTTTAAGTTCACATCAAACAAATTAAATCTCCAAACTTATCAAAATGTCCATCATTGCAAAATTTGAAATTTAATAAGGGATTAAATGAAAATTACTATTAATGTATTTTTAAAAGTAAGAAAAAATAAAATAGAAAAGATAGATCTAAGGCAAAAAGTAAATTTTTGTAAACGCTTTAAGATTAAGAAAATAACTTAAAATAAAGATGAAATTTAATATTGCTTCTTTGAATTGGAAAAAATATGAACAATAATAGAGCATAAAAAACTAAAAAAATAATAAGAAAAAGGTGGTAAGACTTATGATTTTAGTTTCACCAAGCTGAAGGCTGGTTGGCACAAAATTGATACCCATATTTACCTAATTCCTTGCATGCAATAATTGTTAATATTGGGACTATAACATGGTTTAGTTTTATTTTACAAATATTGTAAAATTAAGAAACTGTGAATAAAAATAATTTCAATTGGATTGGATCAGAAAAGGAGAAGAATGAAGAGTCAGCCCAACTCCTCAAACCCATCATAATCCATTCATCAACATGACCATTTTCTCCGCCCCTACCCCCCCCCCCCCCCCCAAATGAACAAATCTTGCAAAATTAGCCCTAAAATTTGAACTTCTCATGTGTTTTACCTGGTCAACCCCATGAAGACACCCTTTCCCAGCCACTTCTTCATCTTCTTCACTACTTACTTAACAACTATAAGGGTACTGTGGTTGGGGTTTTCAGCTATAAATTTGGGCGAGCAACTGGGTTCAAGGGGGAGATTGAAGTATAGAGTAGGAGTATGTTTAGAATAGTTGAGACTTTGGTTTCACTTCCCTTGCTTTTGTCTTTCCAAATCGTTTTTCTCTAGCTTCCAAATTCATGTAGTCAAATTTGGGTTCACTGATTTGAGTATCAAGTACAATTCGTGTTTGATATTGAGTAACTTTTTAGACCTATTTCAAGGGTCACATTGTAAAGCTTGTCGAGGACTACAAATTTAACCACTACTTCGGTTATTAAATACTTTTTATAGCGTAGGGAAGTAAGGATCGATCCACGAGGAAAGATTGCTAAAAATGGCTAGTTTGATCCTAATTAATTTTACTAATCAACTTGTTAAGTCTAATTTTAATAATTCTAAAACAAATAAAATCTAACGAATAAAAATCTAGCAAAATACCCAATGATGCTCCTAAATATTCTAGATCATATTCTGGACATAAAACAGTAAAAATATTCCCTAAATAATTCAGAAAAATAGAAATAGATTAATAATCCAATATTCAACTAAAAATTAAAAACAGAAACTATTAAACAAAAAAAAATCAATATTAAAAATCACAATCAGTATCCTAAATTGACAATCTTAAACTTGATAAATTTATAACTCCAGAATAATGTGTAATTTATTTTAGGAAAATTAAATCAGACAATTACTACAGAATAATCAACAGAAAATTAAATCTGAAATTAAAAAGAAAATAATCTGCATAAATAAAAGTACGAAAATAATTAAGAAAATTACCCTAATTCTAGGACACAAATTTCTGGGCCTAAAAATACCTAATAATCATAAATTAAAATTAAAAACCGAAATTTAAAGAATTAATTGCCTAAAAACCTGCACATATCAATTTCACAAAATAATTCTCAAATATTATCAAATAAATTCCAAAAATCACGAAATTTGATATGAGAAGACTAGAACAATTTATAAACCCTAGGAATTAATTAAAATCTAAAAATAACGAAAATAAATATTTTTAGTTTAAATTCTAACAAACCGGTAATTAAATACTAAAACTGAATACAAGTCAAACTAAAATTATAAGCACTCGAAAAATCAAAATCTAAAATATCTAAAATCACCTATACACTCCTAAAAGACTATAGTTTTCAGGGGGGTTTGATTGAATTAATATTGAAGCTAATAAAAATAGAACAAAAATCAACAACTCATCAAATTAACTCTAAGTAACAAATAATAATCTAAAGTTATCAAATTTATGAAGGATGCTTAATATAATCTCAATCCACCATGCAAATTAATATTTATCATTAACACATA
>JACYFF010031957.1:92887195-92897308 GCA_017589665.1 Selenicereus undatus
TTAATTTCATTCATGAGTTAAACTGTAGAAGATATCCACCAGCGGTTTTTCCCCGTTTTTCCTTAGATTCTAGTTTACTTAGGTCCAGCCCTAATATAAACCCTACTAATTTGATAACCTTTACACCAGCGCAAAAATTTAACCAAATTAGAGCATTAAGAATTAGAAAAACATCATTTAACACTTTGTAACAAATTTACTAGCAAATCGATTTAACAAAGATCTAAAGCGATTACCTAATTAAAAGAGATGGGTTTGAGCCATCCATGATTAATTAGGGTGATACCTAGGCCTAAAAGATTATAACTTTTACGTATTATAATCTTCTAAACTATCAATAGAAGTTGTATTTAATCAACTAGCATGCATTCTAATCGATTTAACACGAGTTTTATAAATGATAAACACTAACCGCTAAAGAATCACGAATATCAATCAACTAGGCATTAAAGCGCAAGACTTGTTTCAAAATAATTAATTTAGCATGGCTTCAAGAAGATTATACTAAGCATAAAAAATTACCCACTCATGTAAAAATTAAAATTACAATAATTGCTCAAATATTTCATGTTTAATACTAAACCTACTACAAACTAAATAAAATAAAACTAAAAATAACAGTAATAATAATAATAATAATAATAATAATAATAATAATAATAATAATAAAACTAAAAGTAAGCCTACGTTGATAGGGATAATTGTTGAGGTGGATGCTGAAGTTGATCACGGTGAAGATGATGATGATGGTTCTGATGATGATCAGTGGTGCTCGGTGATGATGATAGGTACAGTGAGGATGGCAATGGAGGCTGATGATGGTGATAAGGTTGAAGATGATGGTGATGCGTGATCGTGTGTGAAGCTGGTGACGGTGATGCTGATGACGATGAAGGAAGTAGGTGATTAATTATGGGGAAGGAGAAAGAAGAAGAAGCTGGTGGTGATGGTGAGGAAGAGAGGGGGCAGCGGGAGATGATGAAGAAGAAAGGTGGCGTGGTGAGAAAGATAGGAGGGGATGCTGATGCTGCGTGAAAAGATGAGAGGAGGTGATGGTGATGAGATTGAAGATGGCGTGGGGTGATGAGTATGATGCGTGAAGAGAGGAGAGGTGATGGGGTTGGAGGTTTTCTGATGGGTTAGAGAAGATGCAGCCGTGGGGTTTTTATGGTGTGAGGATGGGGCTGCCGTGGGGTGTGGTCGAAGGAAGAAGAGTTGGTTATGAAGATGATATATGATGAGGAGGAGAAAAGGGGTGGAGTAGGGTTTTATTCTCCTTTCTTCCTTAGATGTCTTCTTCCACAAGACTTCAAGCCTCTCCCCAACTCTTATAATCATAGCCCCTTATAATAATTATGAGAATAATAATTTTCATAATTATTATTTTTGGACCGTCTTGTAGTCAAGTGTGTAAAAACCGAGCTTTGATGCCCTCTCTTCTTTTCTTTATTAATTTAATACTAACCCTGAAAAATATATAAAATAAAACAATTTAGATGAAATAATATATATAATATACTCAAAATGATTATAAAAATAATGCATGATTTTTGACTTAACACACATTGTTATTGCCCTCCTCTGCTTTCGTGTTTCGATTTTGGTACTCGATTTGGGGCTAGTTTTACTCTATTCTTAGTTTTGCATCTTTGTTTTTTTTTCTCTATTATGGGTCTTGTGTCTACTGGGGATGTCATCACTAATGGAGGTCGAAGGTTGCTTTCTTTGTTTTCTACATTGAATTGCCTAGGTAATGGTGATTTTCGAGTTGTGAGCATATTATCCTTTTTTTCCTTGTCTTAATTTCACTGAATATAATATGATTGTATGAATGAGTTTTGTTCCCTAGCATCTTTTTATTTTTTTCCAGAGTGCAAAGTTAAACATACTTTTCCTTTTATTTACTTTGATATAGTGGTTGGACATTAGATTTTTTGGTTGAATCCATCACCGTTTTTCTTCCTTGTTTGGTAGTTTGTAGTTAGCTAGCTGAAAGTCAGTTTTATTTTAGCTAATTTTTGGCTATTTTATTTTTGTTTGTATAGTTCAGTATAATAGTTTAATACTTAATTAGTGATCTAATTCTGTATCTCATCCCTATGGGCCAACCGTCAAGTGCTACAACTCATGAATGTGAAATTCTAGTATTTTAAAAAGCTTTGAAAATTATTCAACAAGTTTTTCATAATTTTGTTGGGCATACGATTTTGAATTAGGTCATTTTTCATTTTTTTTGTTCTTTTTGGTAATTTGTTTTCGTTTTCTATTGTCTTTTGTTGATTCCTTTTTAGTTCAATTATTTAGTAGTTGCTCAGTAGTTGTCATGATATTTTTTTGTCTTTTGTTTTAAGAGAAATTCAAAAAAAATTTCAATTTTCAATTTCTCTTAATTTGAGTGCGAGCCTTTTTGACAATATTTTTTGAGCATAAATGAATTTTGTGATCAATATGTAGACCACGCTCTTGAAAAATAGGAAATTTGTAAGGTCAGCTATGAGGGCCTACATTCTGAATTCCAAGGTCATATTGAGTCCATGTGTCTTGGGGGTCTATGGTGTTTGTGGTCTAAACCTATAGAAAAGGATTGGAATTTCTTTAAAATATTAGCATGGAACACTGATGACTTTGAGCATATTAGAGAGATTTTAGGTTATCCTATTCATGATCCATATGTTTCTGAAGCTAATTTTTACTCACAATATTAGCTCAGGGACCCACCAACATAAACATCTCACTTCAATTCTTGTTATGCTCATGTTTGTTGTGATAATTATGCTTCCTATAATCATGATGTTAATTATTGTCCTTTCTATGCATATAAGGCCTATGAACATGAAAATAGACTTAAAAATTTAGAAGATATGGTTGGTACAATGGTCAATAGTGTAACCCATTGAGAATTCATAATTGGGGCTCGGGGTGTGATTACTTGCATGAGCCTGACCATAGTTTATATTCTCTTAGATGTGATGTTACAGTTTTGAGTCCTCCATTCTTATTAGATACGATATGCATGATGATATGTTTATGTGTAAGTTAGAACAAGAGAATGACGTCCCTCTGTCTCTATCCCAACATAGCTCACCTAGGGTCGTTATTTGAGATATCCTAATTATTCCTCAGTCATTTACCCCTTTAACTCAGTCTTGTGAGTTTGAGGGTGAAGAATGTTTGAGAGTTAGATGAGAGCATTTTTTATATATATAAGGATGGGCATCACGAATTTGATGAGGAGTCTTGCGAGGAGGTAGTTAATGTTCAACCCACTAGTTTGCACTTAAATGTTGACATTTTTTGTGTAGACAATGAGTCTTTTTCATGTGGCTCAGATGAAAATGGAAGATCAGATGATGATTTATGTGTTGAATTTGTGTCCTTTTCTTTCGAGCCCATATAACTGGCCATCTTTTTGGACCTTTTAAATCCACCTTGCCAAAGCTTGAGATTTTTATGCCTACTGTTCTTGATTAGGACCGAACTGTTGGTAAGTGTGCCAAGACTAATAGAATTGAGGATTTAGGACCATTGACTTGCCTAGACAGCTCATTCATAGTGGTAAAATTTCTAGGCATTGACCCATTTGTTGACTGAGTATGAGCATGTATACCTTTTTTATGTTTGAGCCCAATATTTTGATAAGCTTAAACAGTCCCTTACTTGTGCTGATTTGATGGTATGCTTGACTTGGAATATACGTTGTCATTTTTGTTCTTCGCATTTGTGCGAAATTTGTTACAATAGGTTTGATAAGTTGCTACATGCTCTAATGAGTTTTGATTTGAGTTAGCAGCCTGAGATGCTCCAAGGACCTCTCTGATTTAAGAGGCATAGTTTAGGTGTATTTTGGACCTAACCTAGTGTAATTGTTCCTCTCTTTTCTCATTTTTCTTTTCTTTTCTTTGGTGTATATATGTACCCATTTTTGCTATTTGTTCTGTCCTTTGTCTTGTTTATATAATTTTATTTAATATTTGTTGTTTTCCTTTTGAGTTTTTTAGTCTCATCCTTGTTCTTTATTTTTGAGTTTTTCATTTTTGTATTTATATTTTAAATTTTTTTCTTTTAGTGTTTATCTATTTTTTTCACTCCCCTTGAGGACATTGCATTGTTTAGATGTGAGGGAGAGGTCTTATGCAGACGTTTCAAAAAAGTTTTTTTAAAAAAAAAAAATTATTTTTGCCTTTGGAAGCGTATGATGGTGACTATTTTGATCTTTACTATATTTTATGTTGGGTGTACATGGTAGCATGCATGAATTGAGACCTTTAGCTCTACCATGTGATCTAATGTCTTCTGTTCTAATCTTTACTTATAATGACATGTCGATATGTATTTTGCATACTAAAGCATTGACTCTCAATGTTAGGTCATTAAAATTGGTTTGAAAACACTTGCATAATTTGATTTCAAATTTTTTTAAAAAAAAAGAAAAAAAGGAAGAAAAAATAGACAGAAGAAAAAACAATGAAACTAGTATGATATTTTAACTTCAGCATCTATGTTCAAGCCACTATCTATAATTAAAATCTTTGATTGGCTTGAGTACCTACTAAGTGTTCTTCCTAGAGCTTGAGTCAAAGCCCAAGGGGCATTTTGTTGCTAGGATCTTGAATCATCTACAATGGCTGGGGAAGAATCCGATGGAGGCTCACTATACGGGCTACTCAAATTAAGGAGCACAAGAAGTTTGTGAGTTTCTATTAAACAAAGTGAAAGAAAAATAAACAAAAAGCGAAAGAGATCAATAGACTCTTTTAAGCAAGTAGAGGGGGATCAGGTTCAATTATGATTGTGTAATATTCATGTGTCCATGCACTTTTGCACATAGCTCCAAGGCATGTACGTAGATTGTGTTATGGTGAGATGCGCAAAATAGAGAATGTGGTCTACCTTTAGATCAAATATTCATCATTGTGTATTATGTTCATGTACAGTTTGAACGCTGAGTTGTTGAAGTGGTAAATTTGTTATATTGTACACTTTCCTTTTTTTGGGGAAAAAGTTTTTTTTTTGGCTTTTTCTTGATAAGATTTTATGAGTATATCTTCTGCAAACTCTCACGACACCTTGATCGTTCACTAGGAGGAACCTAGGGATTTATATGACTTGTTACACATGCTAATAGCAAGCCTACAACCGTGATTCATACGAAAATGAATTAGGATGTTTTTAATTCTCTTTTCTAGGATTTTAATTTTTATTTACTCAAGGACGAGCAAAATTTAAGTATGGAGATATTTGTTCTGCACGAAATTGATTCATTTTTATTCTCCTATTTACCTAATTTTTTCTTTTAATAGCTGTCAATATTAGGATTCTAATATAGTTTTACTTATTTTGCAGATATTGTGAAAATTCAGGAAAGGTAAATAAGAATAATTCCAATTGGATCGAATAAAAAAGGAAGAAAAAAGAAGAGCCAACCCAACTTCACCAACCCATGATAATCTATTCATTAGCACGACCATTTGGCTTAAACATCTCACGTAACTCTCACGTGTACCTTTGCCCTTCATTGTCTCTCCTAATTTCTTTCTTACCTTTCTAGTTGAATGAATCCCACAAAATTAGCCTTTGAAAAGGTGAACTCCTCATGCTATTTACCTAGTAAAACCTACGAACATACCCTCTCACACCCACTTCCTCATCTTTTTTGCTATTTGCTCAGTAGTTATGAAGGGATTATGGTTAGACTTTTTGGCTATAACTTAAGGCAAACAACTCAGTTTAAGGGGGATTGAAGTAGAAACTAGGAGCAGGTTTAAACTAGTTGAGATTTGCAGCTTTTGCTTCTCTTGTTTTTGGTCTTGCTATATCCTTTTTCTTTACTTTTCAAATTCGTGTAATCAAATTTGGATTTGTGGATTTGAGCGGTAAGTATGATTTGGTCTTCATATTTAGAAACTGTTACCTCGAATTCAAGGGTTATACTGTTATTGTCCTCCTTTGCTTACCTATTTTGGTTTTGGTCCCCATTTTAGGACTAACTTTAATCCATTCTCAATTTTCCATCTTTGCGTATGTCTGTTGGGGATCCCTTCACTACAGAGGTCAAATGTTGTGTTCTTGGTGCTGGGTTGCTTTCTTTGTTTTCTACCGTTAATGGGCCCTGCTAATGGTTATTTTCGATTTGTGAGCATATTATAGGCTTTTTTTTTGTGTGTGTGTGTGTTTGTGTTAATTTCATTGTAAAGGTATGCAATACGATGGTTGACGGCACCAATATATATGTGTGTGTGTGTGCCCGCCACATCTCTAAATAATTTAAGTTAATTAATGTTGGCTAGTACAGTTAATTAATTTGAATCAACCTCTCTATGGGTAGGAATACCGGTAAAGGTAAGGTTGCCTACAACTGGATCTCCCCAGACCCCGCGAAAGCGGGACCCACGACCAAGTCCATGATCCAACAAAATCTCAAGTCAACGGCCCAATCAGATTTTTAGTTCAACAGCCCAGTTGACGACCAAGTCACCAACTTAAGTATACTCTCAAGTCCACGGTCCAAGTTCAAGGCCAATCCATCGATCCAATATGACTATTAATCCGCAAACCCTAGACGAAGAAGGGGGCTCCTCCCTATAAATATCGCTCTAACCCTTCATCCAAAAACAAAAGAAGAAATTCTCTGGCAGAAGACTCTCTAGAAGTAGGCAATAAGTACACCAAAACGTGTCGTTTACTCTAGAGATCGAATCATACACTTGATTAAGATTCAAGCTATTTTAGCGCTCCGTCCATTTATAACAAGAGATCGAATCAGAGGAGTTACATTTGTTCTTTTGTAATAGATATATAGAGATTGTACCCATTCTTTGATTATAAATACAAAATTGAATTTGTTCCATATTTCTTGTCTTAATTTGATTTACACTCAAAATTTGTAGTCACAAATTTCTGGCATGCTTGGTGGGATATCTCTACCTCTCATCTCCTTCTCTTGAAACCTAAACTTTCAACAACCTCTCTGCACGGAAGATATGGCCACAAGAAGTGTCGTCTCTCTATATTTAAAGAAAAAGACTGGATCTTTGCATCAAAGATCTACCAACTCTAATGCCATCTCTAGTAATCAATGTAGTGGAATGGTAACAAGAAGCATGGTGAAGGCCGCAGCAACTATCGTTCGCAAAAACCACCGCTATGGTTGTATCCTCGCAGTCATTTGAAAATACTAACTCTAACATGCTTGACGGAGTCTATAAAAATCAATCTATTGACCCCTTAAGGGAAAATCTATTCCAAAGTTGAAGAGGAAGCCTCAATCTTCACTTTTCGAAGTGGAAGACTACTACAGTAGCGATTCCTTTACACCATTACCAAGGAGGGTGGTCTTTTCACAATCTGAAACCGAGTCGTCCCGTGTCGTCATCATGCTTGCAATGATGATAGGAGTTGTTAACTTTGAAGAAGAGTTAGCTAGCATAAAGGCGAAATTGGAAAGACTCTCTGAAGAGAATGTAGAGAAATATGCACGCATCAAGCGCTAAGAAGAGCATATTACGAAGTTGATGAAGAAACTAGAAAAAGGGCCATGTGCATCATCTAACAAAGGCACAAGCAGCGATGAAGAAGAAAACGGGTCTAATAAAAGTGAAGCTTCTAAGGATGACGGCAAGTCGAAAAAGGGAGGCAAGTCGCAGACTTACTCCTCTTTAAGTTTAATGACTACCAAACAAATCCAAGAGCTGATTGCAAATGATGTCAAATCTCAACTTGGGGTCGGTTCGCAGAAAAGTCATCTTTACAGCAAACCCTAAATGAAGAGGATTGATGCCCTTCATATCCCTTATGGTTACCAACCTTCTAAATTCAACTAGTTCGATGGTAGAGGTAACCAAAAATAGCATGTTGCACACTTCATCGAGACGTGTAATAATGTCGGTACTGGCGGTGAATTATTGGTGAAACAGTTTGTCCAAACCTTAAAGGGTATCACATTCGACTTGTACACCGACCTACTACCTGAGTTCGTTGATAGCTGGAAGGAGATGGAGCAAAAGTTTCTCAACGGGTTCTACAGTACTCAGCGCGCTGTTAGTATGACTGAGTTAACAAATACTAAACAGTGAAAGGATGAACTTCTTCTTGACTACATCAACCATTGGCGCTCACTCAGCCTCAAGTGCAAGGATCATCTATTTGAGGCTTCTGCTGTGGAAATGTGCACTCAAGGCATGGAGTGGGACTTGCTTTACGTCCTGCAAAAATAAACAACCCAAGAACTTTTCAAAAGCTAGCTACGAAAGCGCATGACATGGACATGACAATAGCTAATCATCCTGGTAAAGCTTCCTCTACTTCTGAAGCGTGGAAAGACAAGTGTGATTTTAAGAAAAATTCTAAGTCCTCCAAGAGCCTAACCAAAGAATCCATGTGAGTGTTACAGGTGAACCAGTTCGGATTTCAGGCAAACCAAGAGTATAGGAAAAACAACATCCATCAACGAGAGATGCGAGAAAGAAGCATCTCACACTGAAGGAGCTTCAAAAAAAGAATTACCCATTCCCAGACTCATCTTGTGGTAATTTAAAGTGTCTTGAATATTATTCAACAAAAGCATTCTAATAAATTTGGGAATCTTTAAATTGTTTTATGTAAAAAATTAAAGTTATAAGAACTATAACTTTAAGTTTACTATATATGTCAAGGAGGATAAATTTCAATACTCTTAGTTACTTTTACCAAAAAAAAATAGTAATGCCTTTACCATTTTACACCATACAATTCATGGTGAGCAGCAAAACATGATGAATTTTTAGTGGTAACAGATGAGAACCTTAGTTTTTAATTTTCCAACACATTTTTATATAGAGTGCAGTTTTAACTTTTATACTAGCCTTTAAATCCGAGCTATACACGGTTTGTTTTAAAACTTTAGCTAAAATATTTTTAGAAATATTATAATTAATCTTATAATTTAAATTTTTAGAAATTATAATATTAACACATCTATAATTTATTTTCTTTTTTCCTTCATTGAAATAGTTGCAAAGACACTATTCATTATAATGATTTTAAATCACATATTGTTTAAATTTTTATTTTTGAATAAAATCGTAACAAATATTTTAGAGAACACGTGTCGTGATAGCAATATTAGAACTCACTTTTATATACATACTAGTGCACACATTGTGCTTCTAACAGGCATGGGTAATTCTTATTTTAAAGATAAATAGTAATTCAAGTATAATTTTGTTGAAGAATTTGACTAAGATGCGTTTAAGTTAATGACTTATAATTTTTTGTTCTCAAATTATTTAAATGATCCAAATATATATAAAATTAATAATGTTACTTGTTAATATGGAGTCATTGTTCATACGAAGATGAAGTTTCTCAAAAACAGCCAAATCAAACCTATGCCTTGGAATATCGGCACAGTTGTCTTCTAACACCCTCACAATAGTATTTGGGAAAAAGTGAAGCGTTAATTTGCAGTCACTAACCACACGATAATTATCTTTATTTCTTTCGACCTTGAAGTTTGTGAATAAATATATATGACCTTGATATCTATTAGCAAAACTTCCTTTAATTACTGTATGGATGTAATAAGACTGTAGGAACAAAAATGGAATGGAGATTTAAGATATTCTAAAATCAAAATGACTTCAATTATTTAATAACTGAATACAACTTACTACCTTTTATCAATTAGAACCATCTCAATGCTTATAATCTCTCCCTTCCTTTGGGTGTTTACACCTATCCATAAATGCACAACTCTAGTCTTGATTTTCCAATCTTCCTTTTCCTTGGTTAAATTGCTCAAAAATGTGTAGTTGTTGGCAACTTGTTTAGATTCGTTCCTGAATGCAGGGGGGAGGATTAATGCACATACATGTATTAAGACTAACAAAGATGTAGAATACTTGCTTCTTTTGTATAGGAGGGAATACATATATTGCTTACAATGAGGATAAGGATGCCATCGTATGTAGAGCAAAAAAATAAGGACTTTGATCGAAGCTGAAAAAGTTTAAAGGTAGGTGTATCCTTTTGATGGACTAATTGGGTCTATATAGAAGATATTATTCTTATTCTTTTTATTTTATTTGGAATTATTATTATTATTATTATTATTATTATTATTATTATTATTATTAT
>JACYFF010031957.1:92897318-93052803 GCA_017589665.1 Selenicereus undatus
ATTATTATTATTATTATTATTATTATTATTATTATTATTATTATTATTATTATTATTATTATTATTACGGTTCAATGTGGTTTAACTGGTAATTATTTTGTTAACGGATGACCATTGCTTTACTCAGCCTCATTATACAACAGTTTGGTCCGTATGTGGTATAAACCTTGCCAATTTTCTCAAAGTTGGAGGTGCATATAGATATTGAAAAAAAGTTGCTTGAAAGTTTTGCTTTCTCATGTTAGCAAATGCTGAAAGAGAATTTCGTGAGCTTAGTTGTAAGTTGGAGAAACAAATTGAATAAGACGATCACTATAATGGCTTTATTTTGTGCCAAATTATTCCATAGTTTTATTCTCGATTCATTTTCATGTTCTCGCTATGTTGGCAGAACATGTAGCCATTTTTTCTAATTCATGGATTAAGACCTAAGGTCTTTGAAGAGTCCTTCGATAAGTGGGTGAAGCAGGGTGAAGCATGAGCCTTACAAGCGAGTTTGAGTCTACACAAATAGTTTCAACAGCTTTGCTTCAAACTATTCCTCTAGATGGAAGAAGTGAACCTTCTAGGAATGCCATTGAGTTTCACAGATTCACAACATGAATTAAGGGGAACTCTAATCAAATAGCAATTATATTTGTTTGGTATTATTATTTTTTAAAACTTATTATTATCTATTGATTTGCTTGGTTTTCTACAACTGCCAAACTTTAATAAAAGTGGATTGGTAATTACTTCATCAATTGATGACCCTTACTTTACCTAGCTTCATTATACAATGGTTTACGGTTCAAAGAATTATGTATGTCTTTTTTTTTTCACTTTATACTGATGGCCCTTGCTTGACCTAAACTTTAATTATGTTAGTTTGGTATTAGTTTTTTTTGGGTAACTTATTATTAGTTATTGATTTGTTTGATCTTCTATAACCACAAAGCTTGAATAAAAGTGATTATTGGTAATTATTTTGCTAACCGATGACCATTGCTATACCTAGCCTCACTATACAATAATTTCAATAAACCCCTGAGTTTCACAACTTCACAAGATGAATTAGGGAAAAAGCTAATCAAATCAAATAGTAATTACGTTTATTTGATATAATTATTATTATTATTATTATTTTGTAACTTATTATTATCAATTTTGTTTGGTTTTCTATAACCGCCAAGCTTTAATAAAGGTGCTGATTGGTAATTACTTTGCTAACTCGTGACCCTTGCTTTACCTAGCATCATTATACAACAATTTACCGTTTGAAAAATTATATATGTCATAAATTATTTTGTTTTTCACTTGAGATCATTAATATCTAACCTATCATTGTGTAAGCATATGACTATTATCGATGTGCAATAGTATCATCACTTGCTCCATGATTTTCTTTTAAATTTTGGATAAGTGTTTCATTGGCCTAGAGTATGAGACTTTACGAACATTTAGCTGTTGATGGCAAGTCTAACTCTAACCAAGCTACTATGGTAAAGATCTAAAGATGCAGTCTATCTATAATACAGTATTGCACCTTAATAATAACTACATCCAAAACAACGCAATAGAGTATCATGTAATGTGTAAGAATGTAGTTTATAATACAATATGATGCTTCGTCATTCCCAACTGGGGTTTCTACATGGGGAAAACCATAACCCATTTATAATCTTGGGAACGTTTGAGGTGCTTATAAATTACAATGCAAGTTTTATTTTCTTTTATGGCTCCTCTGAAAAAGACAATTTAAAAAATCAAAAATCGTGACAAATAGAAATTCGCAGTTCATGTGGATATTCATTTATGATGGAATATGTCGAGCAAAAAAGTTTAAAAGGTATTTGTGAAATTAAATTGCATACACATTATTGTATTGTGATTTCAAAAGTCATAGTATACATATGTTAGGAAGATTGCCTATTGTGATTTGTTGTATTAGTTGCACAACTCCAAAGGAAAAAGAAAAAATTTTAAAACTACTTGACCAATAATGTTGTGCCAAATGTCTTCATAAATTACAATGCAAGTTTTTATGGCTCATTTGAAAAGATAATTTAAAAACAACCAAAAAAATGTGAGAAAGAGAAATTCGTAGTTTATGTGGATATTCATGTATGATTGACTATGGGAAAATTTAAAAACCACTTGACCAATGATGTTGTGCTAAATTTCATTAATCTTGCAACACATTCAGTTTTATATTATATATATGATATATATGATGGTGGTATCTGTTTGTTGTAAACAAATAATTAATTAGTCATTAACAATTGCTAACATTTTACGGCACATAGAGTTCATTTTAAAACCACTGATGAAATGGTGTCATGCAATGGCAAAGGATCATCAAGGTGAAAAGGCCATTTTGCCGGCAAGGAATCTCCAGCATAGAGGTGAGATATGGGTCAGTTTGACCTGGGCACATCTGCACCCGCCTCGCTTTCAAACCGGCCCAGGCCCGTGGTCAACGGGGTACGAGTCAACTCCACCCGGACCCGTGTGGGACATGGGTTGGGGTGGGTGGAGGTGCAAACGAGCTTATGTAACCACTCGAACCGGCCCAAACAACCGACACGTACCTGCCCCGAGAATCGCCCCGTACTCGGCCCATGAACCGTACCCGCCCCGCGAACTCGCCAACCCACTGACACCAAATTTGTTCAAAAGAAAGTTTGAGTGCTTCCTTGTTGCGTTGCAGTCTGCCTTCTGCTTGAAGCATGCATGTGATTGCATCTTGGGTGACAACACAACTTTTTGCTTTCCATCACAAATTTGACAGCACAAGCCATAGAGATAGCATGTGATTCTCCATATGTCAACTGAACTCATTTTCAAATTTTGAATTGTTGCAGAAGCTTTTCAATGATTGTTGCAAAAATTTGACAATACAATTGCATCAAGTTTGGTTGCTATTTTTGAAAAAAAAAAGTGGTTAATTTTGTTATAAATTCGAATTGTAGCGGTAAAAGAATTCACAATTCAATTTCTCCAGCTATCTCTCTTTGTTTCACAGTTGTTTCTGTCTCTTTCAAAATCTCTGACTTTGTTAAGTTTTCTTTAATTATATTAGGATCTAAAGTCTAAATTTTTCTTCTAATATTAATTTTGTGCTACAATTGGTTTTCTTTAATTCTAACTCTCACAATGTTTAATTATGCAAGATTTTGTGCTAAACCTAGTTGGATAAAATTAAAATATAATATCCACTTAAAAAAATGGCAACTGGATCAAAATCAAGAAAAGGAAAGGAGAAGATGGTTATGGGCACTTAAACTTAAGATCAATTTAGAATGTAACTGTAATAGCCCGATCCTAAATCATATTTATTTATTTAGTTAAGTGATGTTATTTATTTTTCACATTTCTTTATCTCATTGAATCATCCTAGTTGAAAAAAAAAAATTCATTTCGGGCTCCACTTTGCAATTTGAGTTTCATATACCGAAAATAACTTTTCGAAGAAATTGATATTAGGCCTCAATAATTATAATTTAAATGATTAAATTATTTTTCATGGCATCATATGAAAAAAAAAATAATTTAATTATTGCACCCGGTTGGACATTTTTTTTCCAACCTGAACTCATTTAAGCCCAATTTTGGCCTAACAACTTCCTAACCCATTTGCTTATCTAATTATCATCATTAAACCTTAATCATGATTAGCAAAAGCTGATTTTTTTGTGCTTCATTCTCAGCCAAGTAATTTGGGTCACTTACATCCAAGTGTTTTAAGGGCTTTGCAAGAGATAATTTTCAAACACTTTCTCTCTCTTCTTCTCTCCTCCTCTCTACCCACAGCAGCAGCCCCCACCAGCTTTAATGGTGTTTTCCGGCCAGTTTCCGACCACTCTCCGGCAAAGATTTCAACCCCCAACCACCTCCCTCCACCGGCTATCATTTTTCTCTCTCAAAATCACCAAATACCATCTCCACCTCCACTTATTTCAAGCTCAAAGTAAGTGACTTCAATCTTGTTCTTTGAATTTTTGGTTTTTGCTTCTTGTTTTGGTTATTTTGATGATGGATCATGTCGTTTTTATTGAATTAAGAATCATCTTGGTGATGGATCATGTTGGAGTTGAAGCTAGGGTTAGGGTTTTATGTTAATCATGCAAGCTTCATGTTCAAGTGTTGGATTTTGATTGTTTTAAATGCGATGTTGTGATCTTTAGCATTGGTAATGAATATCAAGATGTTTATGCTGATTTATATAAGTTAAAGAGTTATTTTAGTGGGTGGTTATGTGAAGAAAAGATTGAAAATATGTGAGTTAAAGCTGGAAAACAGACCTGAAACAGGGGCTACTTTGGGAATTAACTAGTACTATTTGGCACATCCAAAATTCATGATTTTTGGTGTAGTGATATCTTGATGAGTTAGATTTCAATAGGCTTTGTAATTACTCAATTTCGAGTTGCGTGGACAAAGTTATGACCAATTTACTCAAGACTGTGCAGAATGCATCGAAACTGGGAACTGAACTGGAACAGTAACTTCACGGAAAACCTAGTATTGATTGGGTCACTGAAAAATTGTGATTTTTTCTGTGTGTATATATCAATGAGTTTTATTTAAAATGGCTCTTGAATCGCCTTAATCCGAGTTCTGTGGAAAACGTTATGGTCATTTTGCTACAACTGCGCAAATTGATCAGAAATTGTGCACGTCTGTGTTCTACCCTACTTTTAGGGACCTTATTATGTGAATCATGCTTTGTGTCCTAAATAAGGGTTTTAGAGGACATTGTGATATTTTCATATTGGGGTTTTATATCTCATTTGGAGGTTGGGAGTGAAAGATATGGATTTTCTAATGCAGACCATCAAACGGTAATATGAGTAAATACAGAAATCGTGACATTTGGAATTTTTTTTTTAAGTTTCTATATAATTATGGGTATTGCAAGGAAATTACAAAGTGTAGTGAGTTCATTTTGATTATGTACAGAAGGTTACTTGGGTTGAAAACTGAGTTACATGAGTATGAAAATGAAATTTGGGAAGCGAGCAGATTAATAACTCAAAATTAGTGTCCTTTGGACCAAGTTAGGGTGTTATATGAGCTTTTGTGAACCTTGCAGCACCTCTTATAGCATAAACCATTTGTCACCTATTTCAGAAGTATTAAACCTTCTATTATCCATTTCAGAGGCATTAACCATTCTATTATCCTTTTCAAAAGCTTCACACTTTCCTTTATCCATTTCAAAAATATCAGCAAACCATGTGTCATTTATATCAATTAAAATCTTTTCATTATTACTCAATCATTTTCATTTGGTCTATTTTACTTCAATTTGTTGTATTTCAAGTTGAACAACCCTAACTGATTTAATTTATTATATGAAATGCACAAGTTATGTATCCCATTTTATTACTCAATTTCTGTTACACATATTTTTACTTACTTAATTAGGCGAGTAAGGATCATTTACTGACTACACATACTTACAATGATATTTATGAAACAGAGTTGAGGCCTAGTTATCATTTCCATTGTGCATAAGTATTATCAAGTGAAATATCATTTTAAAGACTTCAGGTACGTCCATTGCCTGTATCTTTAGAAATCAGAGTGTATTTATCAACATTATCATGTTTTGAAAAGTACATCAATGAATCAGTTTATGCAGTGATTTATCAGTTAATTAGTGACCCCATTAGTTATCATCTCTAGGGCATTCGCCCTTCAGTTACCCGCACGGCTTCAGGCCAGGTCCCCGATCGGCTTGGCAGGTGTACACCTATCCATAGATCGTAACAGTATCAAGGGGTTCACTATCAGATAATAACTAGCAATACAGTTTTACATTTATTTCATTCACTGTTTTAACTTAAAATGAATTGTAAAGCGGGCCCAACTAGTGTTCAATGATCATTTAACAATTCAGGAACACATGTATTGAGCTTCAGCTCACAGTTCGAAATGTTTTTCATGTTTTGTTTTAGGCAAATGCTCAGAGTATTGCCCTCATGCGAGCAAATCAGCTGAAGAGAATAAGTGAAGCATGAAAATCCAGATGGATCAGAAGTAATGTTGTATATGCATACCTTAACGTTGTATTTTGAATTCTTCTGTGGATGAAGATGTAGATTACATGGTGAATTATCTTACTATGGTTTATAAACCTTACATTGGTTAACACTTGATTGTGAATGGATGATCATATGTGAAGGTGTACAGTGGAGGTTATGCTTAACTGTGTTATTTATAACACTCATGTTTCAAGCCTTGTCCTTTTGGATGGCGATAACGCCCTAATCATTGGATTAATCATATTACAATTAAGTGATTTATTAAGGAGAATATAAATAGTGAAACATGTTTAATTTGGGGGTGTTACAGGTAACTGTATTTTGGTTAGTTGTTGTTTACAAGTATGGTATACTTATTTATTTTACATGTATCTATTAATGTCATTTAGAAGTTTCTTGTTCATTTTTGTGTATTCTATAAGTTTCATAACTATAATTTTTAGAAATACGTTTGCATATTTTGAAGAAAAAAAATATAATTTGTGATTCTTAGATTTCGGAATTTCCAATATTAAGTATAAAATTTTATATATTTGTAATTCGTGTAGACATTGAAAAAATTATCTAACTTGGCTAAGTATGTCAATTTGCCAAGATTACATGAAGAGATTCAGCACTTTGAGCAATTAGTAGGCTATGAATCGGTTCAAAATCAACATGATGTCGAAGTTGATGGAGATGCTACCCAATCGAATATTGCGCATCAAACTGAGCCGCAATAACCCAATTTGTAACCCATCGGCCATACAATTGGACCCCAATCTACAAGACCCCTCTTCATCCAAATAGAGATGAGACCGGTTGTAGCAAAAGAAAATAGAAACAGACATCTTAGGTGTGGAACTTCTTTACAAGAGTATGAAATGCACACTAGATGGAGAGCTGGAACAATGGCACGACACTTGAAGACCCATGACATTTTAAAGGACAGTGGTATATTATTTAATCAAGCGCAAATTTCCGGGTTCCCAGGGGCAAAACCCGACGCAGGTTTGTTTTCCTATAACTGAAAAAAAAATGATTGATGAATTTAGTAGGTATGTTGTCCTTGACGAAAAACCTTTTGTGATGGGTGAAAGTCAAGCATTTGACCATTTTGTGCACAGTTCATTACAACCGGCATATCACCTAGTCTCACGAGATGCACTTAAGAAAAGGATTAATTCTTGCTTCACTAATACTTACACTGAATTATTGAATAACTTGATAGCTTTTAAAGGACGTATTAGTGTGACATGTGATTTGTGGAGATCTCTATTTCAAGAAAATTTTCTTGGCGTAACTTGCCATTGGATAGATGAAGAATGGAACATGTAAAAAAAAAATATTGGCTTTGAAGTTATCAAAAGCGAGAAAAATGGATATTTACTAAAAAATGCTTTGATGACTGTTTTTACGAATTTTGGTATTCAAAACAAAGTAGTTTCTCTTGCTGTTGAAAATGCCTCTAGCAATACTAAATGTATTGATTACATGTTATGAGAGCAGATGTCTTGATTTTCTTGTTAAATATTTTTTCCATGTTCGATGTGTGTGTCATATACTCAACTTGTGTGTTCAGTATGGTATTGAAACGTTATCTTATGTAGTTAACCCTGTTAGAAAGGTTATTAGGTGAATTCGTAGTGCTGACCAGAACAAAAGATATTTTAAAGAGGCTTGTAGGATAGATTTATCCTGTATAAGTCTTTCAACCTTGATATGTCTGTTAGGTGGGGCTCTACATATAATTTATTGAGGGACACATACATATATAGAGAAATAATATCTGATTTGCACAACAATGCTAAGGGTGAGAATATTCTGACACAAGACCTATGGGACATAGCACAAGCCTTTTGCAGCCTTCTTGGTATATTTGATAAGGCCAAAACACATTTCTCTTATGTATATCAATCCACTATAAATGATGTTGTTAAAATAGTAGAGATTGTTGCCGAACTGTCATCTTATACACCATGCCATCCTTTACTCGATTGTGTTCTTAGCATGAAATCGAAATTGCTTAAGTATATTTTAGATATGCCCAAATTGTTTCTTATTTTTGCTATACTTGATCTTAGATATAAGACCTGTGTATCAAACTATCTACAGTATTATTACCAAAAATTAGATATTTCTTACGATGTCAGTAGAATTATGAATGATAGCAATAACTTGTTACAATTTTTATATGATAAATATTTAGAAGATGCCCAACCAGCTACCCCACAAACCCCCACACAACCTATGCCTTTTGTTCATGTGAGTCAATTTTTATATGATAAGCTTGTGAGAGGACCAGGGGTTTCTAACGCATCAAGTCTAGAAGGTAGGTATGTTGGGTTAAATGAATATTTGCATTGTTCTAATTATGCACAACCGGATGGATCTTTTGATTTATGATTTTGGTGTAAAGAAAATAGGAAAAAAATATCCAATTTTACACAGAATTGCAAAAAATATTCATGTCCTCCTTCTACTGTAGCAATTGAGTCAACATTCAGTGCTGGAAAACGGATCCTTGATGATAAACGAGCAACCCTAACCCCAAGCACAATCAAGGTTCAAGTATGCTTGAAGGATTGCCAAATGGTGTACAACCAATCTCAAGGTCAACCTCGATTAGAGGACGATAAAGATGAGATTGACCAATTTTTACAACTTAGCTTCTCATCCGGTTCAGAACCATCAGGTGGCAGCTCTGCAGATGAAGCTCTCGATGATGATGAGTGATGTTCTACTAGGTTTGCCATATTCTACCTTTAGTTGTCCAGGTAAGTTAGGTAAGTATAAGAAATACGTGAGCTTTGATTATCCGTATGTTACACAGAATAACAAATATTCTTTGAAATATATCGGGATACATAGGCATCTTAATATGAAATACTTTAATTAATTATTTCATAATCTTTGAAATATGAAATATTTTAATTAAATGATCATATTAAGATCAAGCCCTTTTAATTACCCTTTCCTCCCCCCAATCACAAGGTAAAAAGGAAAAAAAATAATTATATTTAAATAGCTTTTACTATAGATATAAGTTATTATTTGTTAGTTTAATAATACAACCTTTAGTTTGCTCATAATTTCTTTAGTTATTATTTGCTAATTTTAAATCATGTTGTTAGTCAATACTCATTTTTAATAAAATTCAAATCATGCTATAACTTATTAGTTATTTTTAGAACTACATATTTGAGCTCAAAATTTAAAATTCAAATCGAATCATTTGTTTATTGTTGTTTTTGGTAGTTTATTGTACTATTTTTTTTCCCATATCAATTGTTTCCCTTGCGTAGCCTCCGTTTTTTTCTTATCGTGTTTTGTATATTCAACATAATTGAAAAAACCCCCATGTTGATGTCAAAATTTGAATGTTACTCCATCAAAATCCATCACATCAAAATCCTTTCTTTTATTGCATGTCCTTTCATCTCCCTCTCCTGCCTTGTCACATGCGTAGTGTCTCCTATTTATCTTTTTTTTTGTTTTAACTAAAACGGATAAACCCGTCCCGCCTCATATTGAACCCGTGAGCCGCCCCGTCCCGCCCCGCCTTGTTACTTTCATGGTGCGGTGATATTCATAGAAACAGGGCCCATCGACCTGTGGTTCAACTGGCCTGTCTGTAGTCGACCCCTCTTCCAGCACCTTTCTTCAAATTAGACTAGGGTTATGTTCGGCAAAATTAGCGGTTCAAGTAGCGGATAGAGGTTTAGGTAGCGGATAGCTGTTCAGGTAGCGGATAGCGTTTCTAATTTAGCGGTTAGCGGATAGCATTTTAGAAGAGCAGTTGAATAAAATGTGTTCGGTAAATTTAGCTGTTGGATTAGCTGATTAGTGTAAATTGACATAAAAGGATATAGATAATTTCCAAAGATAAAATTTCCAAAGGGTAATTTTTGGTAAAAAAATATGAAACGCTACTTTTGAATGTAAAACGTTAATACTATTAGCTTTTCAAAAACACTACTTAAAACGTTAAACGCTACTTGAAATGCTAGTTAAAACACTACGTTACCGAACATTACAAATTACGTGATGAGTGTATTGACTTAGTCAAAACGCCAAACGCTACCCAAAACGCTGTTGCCGAACACGCCCTAGATATTTCACAAATGCGCTGTCAAGCCCTCCGATCCGATTGGTTACCAAGTATCTCCCATTGCTTGGCTACGGTATGCCGTGTATTTTTTTAATTTTTAATTTGTATTTTGGATTTGACTGGAGGAGCATGGATAAGGCGGTCATCGCTTTGGTCACTCGTTACAAGCACTTCTCCGTCCTTCCGCTGCCGGACCGCCACCCCTAGTTGTCTGCGCCAATGTCAGGCTATGTCTTATTTCTTTCATTTCTCTTTAATTCCTTTGCAAATAGGCCAATTTGAATTTCCTGCTGTTCTTTGGTCTTTAAATATCCGCATTTTCTTCTCCATCTGCAACTCACTTTTATTATGCTTATTGAAATCTATCTTTTTCTCTTATGTTCTTTCGGGAATTTTTAGTCTACTTTAGGCTTCGGTATGTGATTTGTTTCTCTGATATCTGAAAAATGAGAATGTTTTTCATTTTCTTTACGATGCATTTAGCCGGACTTATTTAGTCGAGTCGAGGTCCAGCTTGATTTTTGTGGTTTTTGGGAGGGTGACTCTGATGTAGGAATTCAGGAACGGAGCCAAAAGAAATGGAGAAAGGCCTCTTCGAGAATTCTACACAGGGAATTTAGATAAGAGAAATCGGGAAAGAGGGGTTTGGGTAAGAAGGAGTCTGAGAGAGCAAAGATAAACTGATATTTGCATTCACGATATTTCGTTTTGGCATTATGACAATGGTTTTATAGCTACTATTCTTGCTTGAGTACTCAAGGTGCCCTGTCAGCTCAATAAGAAAATCCTAAATTTTCTAGTTCAGTAACCTATTTTTCCGCCTTTTTCCTTGTCTCTCGTAATTCTACCTGTATCATATCTTCCCCCTCAAGACAGCCGTGTCCTCAAGGCTCGAAGGATGGGTACATCAGCTCAAAAGTATCAACAAACTCCTTGGTGGCTTGGTCTGCACTACAGCCATGCTACTGTATCATATATTGAACTATTTGCTGAATTCTCCCCTTCCTCCAGGATCAAATACCATGGTTACAAATTCAAGATTTCAAGTATTACGTTCTTCAGTGTTCCACCTTATCATCAATATCATTACAAGAGCCATCTTCTCAACCATAATTGCTCCAATCCTTCCATCATGTAACAAGTCCAGTTTCCCTTGATCGAAAATAACACTTAGAGCCTCAAGATTATAAATGGTATGCAAATCAGTAGGTAGCCATTTGCAAAGAAATTGCATTCCACTAGGGTCAAAGGCAATAAAGCAAAAAGATTTGTCCCACTTCCCTCTATGATTGGCTGCAAACAAAAAGCACCAATGAGCCTCAACCAATTTTAATTTTGGGCTTGGATCCCATTTCCAATCCAACACAAAATGCAGGCAACTCGGTTCTTTTCTTGACTGAGTGATTTCTTCAAACATCCAGTGGCTAAGGTTGAACCCATTGCTCTTAAGCAACTCATCAAGGGGATCATACTTTTCCAGGTTCTTAGAGGTCATCATATGAATCAAGTTGTGCCCAATATTCATCAAGTTCTTGCTAGTGAAACAACTTTTTCACTGAATTTTGCTTAGGCAATTCATCAAACACTTGTTGTATATTCAGATTTTGTTCTGCCTCATCCATTCTGATGGATTTCTCTATCATCCCAACTCTATTTCTGTTCAAGGAAAACAACTCCCTACAATCAAACAACACTTCTTGGTCACTAGTGTTTTCCTTGCGCATGCCCTTCACGTGCTCAACTGCTGATTCTAAACTTGTCAACAAATTTGGATGTGTAAGCATCCCTTTTTGGGTAATTTGAGAATATGAATTGTTCTGAACTTTATGATCAAGAACCCCAGTAACATGGGCAACAGGTTTATGGCCAGTAACATCAACCCCAATTCTCTTAGGAATTTCATCAAACAATTGCTGGACATTAAGTTGTTGCTCGTGTTGTGCTTTCGAGGCCAATTCATCATGAGCAATTGAAGTAGTTTTCATAAGCAATCCATTGAGAGGATTCAAATTACTGAATTGCTCACAAGATATGACTATAGAATCTTCTTGCAAATTCTGTTTACCTTCCCCAAGCCACTCTTCTAACTAGATACATGTATTTCTCTTAGGACTTTTATCAAACACTTGAAGCTCATTAACTGATGAAAGGTTATTAGCCTTGCTATTGTATTCAGTGGTGTGCTCGTCTTCATCCACCAAAACAATCAAGTAATTTGAGCCCATCTTCTTACATTTATGTCCAGGAAGATAAGTTTCATCACATAATTCACATAAGCCTTTATCCCATTTTTCAAAGATTTCATATGAAGAAATTGAATGATAGAAGCGAATTTTCTTACTCTCTACGGAAGCTTCTAACTGGGTAGCTATTGAGTTGATTTTAGCCTCAATCTGCAGTACCTTATCATTCCTCTTCTGATTGCTAAATTGATGCTCCATCGCTGTTCTCTGCTGAAGAAATAAGCATTGATATTGCTCAAAAAAACTCTTCAACTCTTCGATGGTCCCCATAGAAATTAACTTTTTTTTTGGGTGGGTAAATCGAAATAGGATCAGAGATGTTCTAATACCATTGACGTAGGAATTTAGGAAGGGAGCCAAAAGAAATGGAGAAAGGCCTCTTCGAGAATTCTACACAGGGAATTTAGATAAGAGAAATCGGGAAAGAGGGGTTTGGGGAAGGAGTCTAAGAGAGCAAAGATAAACTGATATTTGCATTCATGATATTTCATTTTGGCATTATTACAATGGTTTTATAGCTACTATGCTTGCTTGGGTAGGTGCCCTTCCAGCTCACTAACAAAATTCTAAATTTTCGGGTTTAGTAACCTATTTTTCCGCCTTTTTTCTTGTCTCTCGTAATTCTACTTGTATCAAACTCAAACTCTATAGATCAATTGCATCCGATAAACACCATCTCAAACTTTTGGAAAAGCAGCCAGCATTTGATTTGAATACTGGTCTTGGTTGTGCATTGTGAGTCTGCAAAAACCAACAACAACACACTCCTAGTGTGGGTCCTGCTTTCGCGGGGTTTGGGGAGATCCAACTGTAGGCAACCTTACCTCTAACGGTATTCCTACCCATAGAGAGGTTGATTCCATAAGACCCACAAAACAGTTTTGTGAAAAAGGTTTATAGAGAAAACGATTGTGCATTGTGAGTCTAGACATGGCAAATAGGTCATGCGGTTTGGGTAAGGGTAGGGTTAAATTCAGGGGGTCAACAAACATTTTGGGTAGGGGATTCTCAGTTTGAATCGCGTTCGGATCAATCGTTATTTGGTCTAGTAAGCTTGCCATGCCAAAAGAAGCGACTTCATAGGAAATTTCATGTCGGGTATGCCTTGGTTTGGGTAAATTTGAGTTCTGGGTCCACTTTTAGGTGAGTCTGTATCTGGTGTCGAGTTGGTTGTAGATCCACATCGTTCGGTTCGAGTTTTGGGTCTTGGGTTAGTGTTGCGAGGTCTCGTCATGTGGCAATAGGCTTAAAATTTTCTCCTAAGTTCCTTCGTTTATTGACATGTTTGCATAAGTGGAAATCTTTCTATGTTTCTTTTTTGTCAAATTGAAAGTTATCAACCACAAGAAACTTATCTAATGGCACAAGATTTGATCATTCTCCTGCTCATCAATTTCTTGGCATCTTATTTGCAGACTGGACCCATATTGCAGGTCGCTGTAGTTGAAGACCAATTTGTGAAGAATTAATTGAGCTGTTGTACACTTTGGCATCAGCTTGTTTCAACTTTCATGCGGGCACAAGCTATTTCTTTTTGTGTACCACCAACCAATTTCCTAAGCAAGACCGATGGGCAATTTTGGTGTAGTCAAGCCTCCTCTGTGCTTCTCGGATCAATTTGTGGTAGAGGTCTGAATCTGACCTGTGCACTAAGACACCCATTAAATGATGCCATTGAGAGTTTGGCTTCCCCGAGAATTGGGATGAGTGTAAAGCATCTCTCAATAAAATCTGTTATTGATGGAAGTCAAGAATATTCAGTCAGTGATGATGAAGATAATGAGCTTTGTCCTGTTGAGTGTGTTAGAGAATTTCAGACTGATGAGGAGTTCTTTCAAATTCTAGAGAAAGCCAAGAGGAGGAATGCTTTGGTTGTGGTAGACTTCTATCGCACTTCTTGTGGCAGCTGCAAGTACATTGAGCAGGGTTTTTCAAAGCTGTGCAAAGCTTCTGGTGATGATCAGATTCCAGTCATCTTCTTAAAGCACAATGTGAGAGATTGTTCCTTTACATCTTTTCTTGTGCAATTGTGCGTTTTACCTAATGTGAGTTATGCAGTTGGAAAAATGAGCGTGTAGGAGTCAACGGAAATATTCGCCGGCAGTAACCTTGATCAATCTAGGAGAGTCAAGGTTAGATACCCCAAAACAGAAATAGAATAGTTAGAACCCGAACCGTGGCAGTAATGACAATACATGTCCTTGCATTGTTAAATTGAATGATTTTGTTTTCCATGTGCCTTTTCAGTTGTAGGATAAATGGATAAGTCAATTTGAATCCGTGTTTGGGCCATGTATTGCAGGTACTCGATGAATATGATGAGCAATCTGAAGTTGCTGAACGACTCAGAATCAGAGTTAGTAACTGCTTGCATTCTTTTTTTCTCTCTTGCATTTTGATTGGCGGTTCATTTAAGCCAGCTCTACCAACACATGTTCTTGAATTGTGCAATATGGCAAATGCTAACATGAGGAAGATGTTATGTCGATTCCTTCATAGTGTTGATCTTTAGTTTGTCAGGAACATCCAGATGCATATATAATAACTGATCGGGAATTGCTTACTTGTTTTTCCTATTACTTTTGCAGCCCTTCTTTTCAGAATTCGCCACTTGGAACAGCACTTTACGTAGCTTCCTAGTTGCATCTTTTCCCTTTTGTTTAGGACACCTGTTTTAGTTGGTTCTGTCTTTCCCCATGCAGTTACCTACTGCTCATTCCAGAGAAAGCTCTTGATTGCTATTGTGTTTGTTTTCCTTAATTGGATCATAGCTTAGTGGTGCTTTTCAAGTGCAGACAGTGCCTCTCTTCCACTTCTACAGAAATGGAACGCTGCTGGAAGCATTTCCTACCAGAGACAAGGAACGGATAATTGAGGCAATTCTTAAGCATACTTCTCCACGGATTCCTACACCCCCATGATGTCTGAAGTCTAAATTATTTCACTCGGCTTGATGCTGTAACATTTTTATGTGTATATTATTCATGTACGTCATGATTCTTGGGTCAAACATTGAGAATAATTGAAGCTTATGGCCATTGGGTTAGTGGAAGGCAGTTTGTATGAAATGCTGAGTGACCATAAAAGTCATTTGCATGAAATGCTGAGTGATCATAAAAATGGAAGCCTTAACCCTTTTACTTCATCTTAACCTTTAACTTGTTATTTCGGATCTGTCATAGTTGTGGATACTCACCTAGAGCTGTTGTACGCCACAAGATTGGAGAATTACAAATGCGAATTAACAACTTAAACAAGACCAATGTCGAACTGATACAACCTGAGTTGATTCTACGGCAGCAGAACTGTAATTGGATCATTCAATATAGCAAGACTTGCTTGTTTAGGAGCTCATGAAGCATAATTTGAGCCATACATCTTGCAAACAGCGTTATCAAGTGAATTAAGCAATGAAATGATCTGGCTGACCAGCAACATTTCGGGCCAAATTTATCTTGCACAGAAGTTAATAGGAAAGTATACGAACTTGCAGAATATGTAAGTAAGAAAAATTCAACCTAGTATCAAACATTCAACTTCGTATAATCAGATTTGAAGTGTTAGAATCTTGACCGGTACCAACGTTCATAAGCACTGTCCATACAATTGGAGCGAAAAGAGCATCCCCAAAAGCTAAACACAGTAGGGGTGAAATATATTGCAGAATTTCTGTTTTTTACCACAATGGTTTACAGGATGACGTTCCCTTCCATCATGGTTACAATCTAATTACAAGACATAGAACTTCAGTCTCATATTGGTCATACTCGGCATTTACAGTGGCTTTAGGTTCTGCCACCCTTTGGGGGTAGCTTTCAGGATGGGCTCTCCCAACGACCTGCATCATAATCTGCTGATCTGAAGCTCTATCACCACAGAAATACAGATTTCCTCCGGCTAGGCCGACTTTCGAAATGTCATGTGCTGCATGTGGAAAGTGGAAACATGCATGCCTTTGACACTTCTTTTCGCCGTGGAGAAGTACATGGACGGGGAGGTGGAGCTTGATATTGCTTTGACCTCATAATACGGCCAGGTTCAACTCCTTGTTCATGTACCAATCCACGGCAACAAGAATTGCCAAAACCGTAACTCCATTATGTTTGTTTCTCTGAACTTGCTGAATTAATTTCTTTTGATAAAAAAAAGCCCAAGCAATAAAATAACCCTTTTTGAAAATTGAGACAAAACATGACTGCTATCTTGGATCTCGGTTAAAATTAAGAAATATGGGGTTAGGGTGATTGAGTTATACAAGACATCCATGAAACAACATCATAAAAGAGAAGTGTTCAACACAAAGGAAAAAAGTAAAAAATGAGTTTATACTTGATGATTGAATGGCTAACTGATTAGCTACACAATTTTTATAATCACAAGATATGTAATTTGCAAAACCTTTTCTTCTTAAAAAAAAAACAAAAGAGAGTTCCAAGCATATATACTAAATCATGTTTTTATGACACAAACTTTGGAATTTATAAAATAAAAGACAGATAATAATTTGAAAGAAACAAAAAATTAAGAGATCACCAGGATAGAAAGAAGGGAGAGTAAGTTGGAAGGAGAATAATGCAAAGGAAGCAAATCGAATATGTTGAAACTGAATCCAGAAGAAAAAGATTAAAACAAAATTAAGAAACCCCAACTTTTGGATGATTCTTGGTTTAGGTTAAGGTACATATAAAAAGAGGGGAGGACGGACGATAAAGTTCAAAAGCCCAGGAAGAATAAATATGGCGACAGGTTAAGCACAAAATGACAACATCCTTACACCACCTCGGTTTCATGTTTGAGGTTCTCCAATTACGTTAAATTTCCTTCCCTTTTCTTTGGTCCTCCAGCTGGGATAGAATCCCTTGAAAATCTCCTCCTCCACCATAACGCACAAACACGTTGTTTTCCTTATTTATTACTCATTCACAAAACTGCGTTGACAATTGTTAATTAATTTGGCGCCCTTTTGGTATATAACCAAACACCGTGCCATACATACACTGATACACATGCGCCCTCACTCTGGCGACATCCTTTCTCTCTCTTCGCCTCTATTTTTAGGCTCCCTATCTAGCCTTTGTTTATAGACCATTCTCCGTTGGCTTCGAGCCACTTACATAACCCAAATTCTCTATCTTACTTGCTCTTTACTTTGTCTTATCTCTCAAAATCTAAGATAAGCTTATAATAAACTGAACAATG
The DNA here is from genome assembly GCA_017589665.1 of Selenicereus undatus. Classification (NCBI taxonomy): domain Eukaryota; kingdom Viridiplantae; phylum Streptophyta; class Magnoliopsida; order Caryophyllales; family Cactaceae; genus Selenicereus; species Selenicereus undatus. The sequence continues at coordinate 92,914,880 of JACYFF010031957.1, forward strand.
GGTTCTCTATCTCCTGTAGATTCGCCATTAGAGTATCCAAAGGCAAGACGTGATGAATCTGTCGTGGATTACTATCATGGTGTTCCAATCTCTGATCCTTACCGATGGTACAGTTCTGCCTGCTTTTTTTTTTTAAACAAAAAAAAATTGCCGTCATGTTTAGTTAATTAATTAACTTGTCGTTTGGGGTACTTTGTGCTAGCGTGTTTCAGTTCTAGTAGAAACTTTCGAACAATCAGTTTTCTAGGACTTATATAACTAGAAATAATAATTAGTGGTGTTATAGAACAGAGGCAAATATTTTTAAAAAACGAACAATGCGTATGCTGTCAGATTTGGGCGTTGTCAATATAATATTGTCTCTTTTACCATGGCCACAACTAGAGCATAATGAGAAGTCACCTACTCCTCATATTTAAAACTAAGTTGAGTTCATGTGGGCGTTAATTAATTTACCATGATCTTTTTTAATTGAATCTATGGTAAATATGCAGATTTACCATAGATTTTTATTTAGGTTAAAAAACTATATTATTTTACAAATTGCTTAAGTGTGAAAGTGATTAAACAAACTTGAAATAAATTTAGGCTGGAGGATCCTGATTCAGAAGAGACCAAGGAATTTGTGAAGAAGCAAGTGGAACTGACAGAGTCGGTGCTGAAGACGTGCGAAACGAGGGAGAAGTTAAGGGAGAGGTTGAAGGAGGTGTTTGAGTTTGAGAGGTATCGGGTGCCCTTTAGGCAAGGTGATAAGTGCTTCTTCTTCTATAACAAAGGCCTTCAACCCCAGGATGTCCTCTACGTGCAGGTACTTTGCCCAATTCTTGATTGCCTTTGTTTTGCTTTTGCGTTTACTTCTTGTAATTTACTTTCCCGGAATTATATTTCAGAATAAATATGTTTTACCTATAGATAGCTAGGATTAATTATGTGCAATTTATTAGGGAATGTTAAGTCTATGGAATTGGGTTATTATATGTAGCAAATTTTTTTTTTAATGTTTCTAAAACTCATCCTCTATTTTTGTGCTCTCATTAGAGCGCCAACGTTTCATATCGGATTCTGTGTCTACTTACCCTTATCCATGTTTAGTAAAATACCCACTGAAATTATGGGGCCTTCAACAATGATGGCTATGAAAATTTGATATATTGATGTTCTATATTTCTGAAATTTGATAATGCGAATTAATCTTTATGCGTGTTTTTATTAGATTTTTTGAGAAATTTTTACAGAAAATTATGTATAATTTTGTGGGCTAGCAGGTATAAAAAGCATCTACAATATATGCGAAGATTCAATCCCACCTACAAATAGGCTTGCCCAACTCCATTTTCATTACTATATAGGTTCCAATATTTGAGACTAGAAACTCAATTTTTGGGATCAAATGTGGACAACCCAAAGCATAAAAGCAAGTTTCATGCTGATTGCAATTTATAAGCATAATCAATAATAGTGCCTTTTTAAGTATTGTGGGGTTTATATGTAGTCCCAAAAACTGCTACATTATTGTGGGCTTAAGTAATTTTTTGAGTACCAATTACAGTATGATTTTTTAGCTATTCAATTTGATGATGTGAAACGAATAGGAATGGAGTAGGCTTGCTACTATTGTGAACGCTCTTAGAGACCCAGTGAGGTCCACCTGCATCCCTGTGGGCCGCCATTGGCGCTAGACCTGCTTTTTTTTTTTTTTTTTTAAATTAAGGTAGGAGTGTCATCTTCGGAAGTTGTACTTGAAAGTTAACAAAATTAGCAACTTCAATTGGATTTTTCTTTTGACCGGAAAAAAAATGGATTTTTCTATCAGCCTTATTTTCTTTTGCTTTTTTTTTTCTTTTCTTACTGTTTTCTTTGGTGGGGGGGGGGGGGGGGGGGGGCGGGTGGGGGTGGGTATGGAGTTTCGTCCAACCATTATAAGCATATTTGGTATATTAATGTTTCTTATTTGAGCCTTTTTTTTCTTCCCTTGTAAGTTAATTTAACCATATACATTGATTTGTGTGCTTTGCTCTAATCATGCCATTTAATTTAATTAACAGGATAGTTTGGATGCGGAGCCAAAGGTGCTGCTGGATCCAAATGAACTCAGTGAAGATGGGACGGTGTCATTGGGCATTTGTGCTGTGAGTGAGGATGCCAAGTACATGGTTTATGGGCTAAGTACTAGCGGCAGTGACTGGATCACCATCAAAGTCATGCGGGTTGAAGATTGTGTTTCCCTCTCTGACACCTTATCATGGGTGAGTAGCTCAGCGTTAATTAGAAACATCAATCTTGCATCCTAACTTTCATCTTTACAAGATCAATTCATTTTCCATACTGTACTCAAAAGAAATTGCTTATAAAAGACTTATATAACTGCCTAGAAGTCGACAAGAACATGATCAAATTGATCATTACCTAGATACGATCACAATTTTGACCAAACAATCTAGAACCTTTGAACCCCAAACAATAAAATAAAATAAAAGTGTATAACCTTAATTCGTTTTTGTAATGTTAACATGTGCAGGTCAAGTTCAGTAGCATAGCTTGGACTCATGATAGTAAAGGCTTCTTCTACAGCCGCTACCCATCCCCGATGTAAGCCTTTTATGCTACTTGTAAATCATTAAGTGGACATATGTTATAGATAAAGAGGACTGTTATTAGTTTTTGATGATGTAGACTATAAAGAGGTGTGTGAATCATGTTAATTTTGATGCTTAATCTACCCTTTGTTTTTACTTTCTGCAGTTCAGAGATTACAGAAGCAGGAACTGAAACAAACATAAATCTCAATCACGAACTATATTACCATGTCCTTGGCACAGGCCAATCTCAAGACATTTTGTGCTGGAAGGATCCTGATCATCCTAGATATAGATTTTATCCCCATGTAACTCATGATGGAAAGGTAATATTCTCTCTAAATTTAGAGTAGATCGTCAATCAACAGTTTGTTTTGTTGGAATATGAGTGGACATTAGTTTAACAAAAAAACTTCGTAAATTCCTGTGTCGAGATTTGAGATTCCTTAATAAACAGTTTGTGATATATGCCTTCCTTATTGTCAAGCATTATCAACAGGATAGAGACATGAGCAAATCTTTTTGTGGTTATCTTTGTGGCTTATTTATGCTCATAAATTTGCCTTTTGTGATTTGAATCTTATGGCTTTGATGCATTTGCAGTACCTTCTACTGGAAATTGGAGAGACATGTGATGAAGTGAATAAGCTTTACTACTTCGACCTTTCTTCCCTGCCTAATGGACTTGAGGGTGCTCGGGATGAAAATGGCCTTCTTCCCTTTACAAGGCTCGTTGACAAGTTAGATGCACTTTATCACTATGTTGCAAATGATGATACTGTCTTTACATTCATGACCAACAAGGGTGCTCCGAGATGTAAGCTAGTACGTGTTGATATGAATGAGCCAAGTACTTGGACTGATCTCCTTCCTGAGTCTGATAACGAAGTACTTGTCTCAGCCAGCACTGCTAACCAAAACCAGCTTATAATCTGCTACTTGAGCGATGTGAAGCATATTCTCCAGATTAGGGACTTAAAGACAGGTTCTCTGTTGCATCCTCTGCCTATAGACATTGGTACAGTTAGGATAAGTTCTAGGCGACAAGATAGCATGGCATTCATAGGATTCACTAGTTTCCTTACCTTCAACATTATATACCAATGTGACTTGGCTGCTGGGGTTCCAGAAATGAAGATATTCCGAGAAATTTCTGTTCCTAAATTCAATCGGTCTGAGTTTCAGGTCAATCAGGTATCATAAGATGTTACTTTCAGCTACCCTCCACTCTCTAGCTGCAAATTATGATTCAATTTTTAGAAAAGGCCATTTATTGGATTGCAATTGTTATTTTAGGTATTTGTGCCCAGCAAAGATGGCACCAAGATTCCAATGTTCATAGTGGCCAGAAAAGATGTCGTTCTAGACAGATCAAATCCATGTCTGTTGTTTGGATATGGGGGATTTAACGTTAGTCTCACTCCTAGCTTTAGTGTCATCCGAACCATTCTCTTAAGGCACTTGGGTGTGGTCTTCTGCCTTGCCAATATTCGTGGTGGTGGTGAATATGGAGAAGAGTGGCATAAAGCTGGCACACTTGACAAAAAGCAGAACTGCTTTGATGACTTCATAGCAGCTGCTGAATATCTCGTCTCTAATGGCTATACTCAGCCTTCAAAGCTGTGTATTGAAGGTGGAAGCAATGGCGGGCTTCTGGTTGGAGCATGCATAAATCAGGTGATGACTGCTCAATCTTTCACATATGATGCAACCGTTTCCCTCATTTGTTAATCTAACCTTTTAATATGTATGATGTGATTATGCCAGAGACCGGATCTTTTTGGGTGTGCTCTTGCTCATGTTGGAGTCATGGACATGCTTCGATTCCATAAGTTCACCATAGGTTAGTTTGTCACCCTGAATTTGATTGCTTATCAATCCGTCAGCTAGCATAGCAGCTATAAGAGCTTCCGGGGCTTGTTAAATTACTTCTTTCAGTTTGTTCTGTATATCATGCCATACTGAGTGCTAATCATGATGTTTAATTGCACAGGACATGCTTGGACATCTGATTTTGGTTGTTCAGACAAAGAGGAGGACTTGCGGTGGCTAATAAAGTGCGCACCTTTTCGACACTGTTATATATTTGATGAATTATTCAATTAGTGATTTCCTTGCTTCACATAATTGAGTTGCAGGTGGCATTTACTGATGCAGATTGAGCTGCGAGAAGTATAACATTTACAATTTGCATTGTTGACAATTTTACATTATATGGCAGGTATTCTCCGCTGCATAATGTTAAAAGGCCATGGGAAAATTCTTCTGGTCAGTACATACAGTACCCGGCAACCTTGTTACTGACAGCTGACCATGATGACCGTGTTGTTCCGCTGCACTCTCTCAAAATGTTAGCAGTAAGCATCCGCTATTCAACAGCATCTTGTGACTGTTAATCTACCTTCTGGCTTGCCTTGGTCTTACGTAATGGCTTTAGTTTTCGGATAACTTGATTTAGAATCATTTGGTGTTTTTTGAATATTCAAAAGCTTTACTGTCTGAAATAGTGTTGATCAAGAGAACTATCCCAGCATGAAACTTTATTAAATTTGTCTATTCACTTTTGTGTATGGTCCATATGAAATATCTGCATATACATTGTTTTTAACTCAGATATTCTGTTGTCTTGTTGATAATACAGACTATGCAATACATTCTTTCCACGAGCTTGTTGAGGAGCCGACAGATTAATCCAATAATTGCACGGATCGAACGAAAAGCAGGTCATGGGTGTGGACGTCCGATACAGAAAGAGGTAATCCTAAAATGCATTGTTGTTTTTCATTGCAATGCTTTCATTCAAGATGAAGAATTATGTTTTCATGGTATTCTTAGTGTTATGCTTATGTGCGTCTGTATATATATATACACACACACACCAGGCGGAGTTAGAAAATTTTGTTAAGGGGTTCTTGGATGCTGAATGTGATGACTTTTTATTATTTTATGGATTTTGTTTTAAATGGGATTATCGCCACATAATAACTTGTCAGTCACAAGTAAAAAGTGGTTGATCTATATATGAAAGATTCAACAAACAAACAAGTTGGTCTAAGAAAAGAATTCACTTATTTTGTGAATCATGCTTTTCTAATATATTTATGTTTTGACATATTGGATTATTCTAAATAATTATAAAATTGGTGGACGCTAGTAGCTTTTTTTAAATTTAATTGAAATTTTTTGAAAAAAATCATAGCAATAATAAAACAAATGGACAAGAAACTTGTGAAAGCAATACAAATTCATCTAACAAGAGCTATTTTTAGATGGTCATTTGCTTTTATGTGTAAAATATAAAAATCACATCTAATATTCTGTTATCTTCTAATAATAGTCCGAGAACAATCTGTTACGTTGGAAATTAAAATAAATTTGCATGAATAAAGAATTTTTTTTTGTCTTATTTATGTTTATGCATTGTGTTTTTTTTTTTTTTTAATTTACCACCAATAATGACTTATGCTTTTGCAGATTGATGCGGCTGCTGATAGGTATAGCTTCATGGCTAGGGTCGTGGATGCCCCATGGATTGACTAACAAGGCTGTGACAATTAGTATATAGTTTTTTTCGCTGCTTTGAGTATTTGGTTTTGTTGAAGGAGGCTAACCGCCTGTATATATAAGTATGAACAGTTAAACACGATGCTATTGGTATAGCTTGTTACCTTTTTTAGACTGAAACTTTGCTGGGTTGGGTTACTCTGGCTGAGTATATCTTAGCAGAGCAAGAGACTATATGCTGTCTTTGTATACCTGTCTCATTATGTATTTATTTGAACAGAAACACCAAGCTGAATAATATTATTGTTGAACTCATCACTAAACGGCTCATCTACAACAATATTTGGAGGTTCATCCCTCCATTGAAAACGATTATCAACTGCTACAAATGACAACGGACAAACCTATGAGGCTATGAGCAGCCCCATTTGCCTTTTCAAATGTGGTGGTGAGAAAATGCTAAAAGTAACCTTTAAAAAAAATTCCAATCTTAAAACATTGAAACGTTAGATAACTTATCCTTAGAACTGCAAGCGGCAATAAGTGAGGAACAATTAAACTCAGGCCCTACCCTCTCAAATCCCTCCACTCTGAAGCCATTTCGCCTTCTCTTGCTTCCATGGCCTGCTTCAATAAAACTCCCATCTTGTCTTCTTGTAGCCATAGACATATCTACTTATTTTATAGCTGTCCAGGGCACCATTAATGGAAAGAATATTGAAATTGACGTATAATGATCGCCAAATTTTGCGCTGGCTAAATTAAGAATCTTTTATGAGTAGATCTTGTTTCTGATAACTTGAATATGATGTGAAATTTATTTGTAATTTTATCTATTATTATTCTTTTAGTTAAGTGTTGTAATAATTTAAGTGATAGTTCTTAACATTTATTTTTTGGTGATTTGTGTTATTTATAACTAGTCCGGACCCGTGCTTTGCACGATACGTATTATGGTAGATAGTTGGTGTTCGTATAAGTGTGTGTGTGTGTGTGTGTAGAGCGGGAGAGAGAATCAAAATAATATAGGAATGTTCAACAGAAACTCAAATTTATTGAAAGATAGTAGATAGCAATTTCATGCACAACCGTTAAAACTCAATAATTAAAACAACAAATGATTGTAAAAGATATAATGTAAAATATGATAGAGATTACAGGTCGTCCAAATATAACTAAAATCATGCTAAACGACATGTTGATATGTTAATTTGTCGCGCCAATGATGGAGAATCCACCGTCTCTTCTTGTACCTACAGTAAAAACTATGTTCTTAGTAATTGTTTGATTAACAATAGTATAATTGAAGCCTATAATTGCATCATGTGTACCTAGCATTAGTATTTCGTAAGTAAAATACCTCCTCCTCCCAACTAACTGGCGCAATAAGAGTGATAGGCAATTCTACCTCATGGTGTCGTGGAGGCTCCACAACAAATACCCATGGTTTTCCTATATAATCATCTATAATCGCATATAGAGATAGATGACCGTATGGCTGTAGAAAATGATCTCATGAGATAGTTAGTAATTGAAAAATAAACTGTGCAAAACGTTGTGAATAGTACAATACCTGAGCTGCATATGAATCCAATTATGTTGTACTTGTATGCAGAAGAACTTGAGCATCCTCATGACGAACAATAAATGTTCTATAACCTGTATGATATCGCAATAAAACCCTGAAGATGTACCTATAATTAATATAGAAGAATATTGTACGTAATAATGTACATAGACAACTTGAAACGTATGATGAAGACTACTTAATAATAAAAACCCATTGTCCATACCTTCTTTGAGTTAAACTTGGAGTTGCACATGTACAATAAGGTACATTTAGAGCAAATACATAAGTGTTGGCACTTTTTTTACAAATAGTGCAAGTGCCATAAAGCAGTGGGTAGATCTCATCCACATATACAAAAATGGGAAAATATCTAACCTGTACATAGTAAAATAGCATTACATTTTATCTAACCTATAAGCATAAAGTTATTTGTTATATGAGTATGTGTCTTACACTTTGCATAGCTGTGTATTCACTCAATCTTATTCTTTTTGCAGCAAACAACTTCTCCAGATTTGCAATCCTCAATGTTCTATTGCACATGAAATCAAAGTGACGCATCACACCTCAGGTCCCAGAGTACCTAATGCATACAATGAGAGTATTATATTCGACAGCAATTGTATATAACTTGGATGGTGAATGAAACACACAGGTAATGTTTACCATCTTTCAAAGTCCTCTGTTGTCTGAATATCTGGATTAACCAGCAATCGACTTATTGGCAAAGTAGAAACTAATATACCTATAAGTGTACAGATGTTAAAAAATTATATATTACAAAAGAATACCATTGTAGTGTTGAGAAATAAACACATTTACATACAAAAGATATGGTAATTGGATTTGGAGGGTACTTCATAAACTCTAATGTGCACTCTAGAAGCAAGGAGTATATTTTCTTCATATAAATGTTGTTGAAGATAGGTGCCCTCCACCTCCGCAAAATCTCCCCACAATGTTAATCGTAAAGTCTGCATTCTGTATTTATAGATTATATGTGCTATTATTGGGCAATAAAAATACATTAATAAGAAAGCAGAAACGATTAGCGATGAAAATACAAACCGCATATTAGAAAGTAGCAATTCTTGTTTTGCAGTGCCCCTAGTTCTTGTCTTTTCCAAAGGGGATAGAGCAACTACCATGCCAATGATGTCTGCAGCAGAACAAAATTAAAGAATCTTATAAATATCTACAAAACCATATAAGTAGAATTGCCATATGTAAATTGTAATCTGTAAACTATATTTACCTATTATGTTATCATGTAACTTAAGACATCGCGGGACATCGATAAACGATACAAAGGGTGGTAAGTGCTGGTAGGGAATGTCAGAGCAATCATTAATGACACCTTCAAGTCTCGTTCGTGGCGTAAAAACCAACTTCAAATTATTGGTAACCACATTCCTTTCTCTGTCTGTTGCAGCATCAACTGAGAGCCCGGAGATGTGGTAAACGTTACCAGCTTTGAGTATAGAGTTCCACCGATTAATTGCATCATCACCTTCCATGACGCCTAATATCTCATCGTGCTGCAAAACAATATCGTGCTTTGATATTCAGTATCCATCTACATGTTGGTCACATTTTAAGAACTTAGATTAGCTCAGTACCTAGTAGTCCATGAATATAACTTTCCAAATTTTGCGTTGTTCGTAGGTACGAACCTTCATGAATCTCATGAGACGAACAATTACTGTCACAGATCTATCGCTAGGATTGAGGGGACATATCGGCATCGAACTGTGTACTAAACTTGTTATGTCTATAGTCATAAAGAAACAAATGAAATACATATATATTAGCCCAACGTGTAACAAACTAAATGTTGTTGTAAACATAAAACACTAAGTTCAAATGTGTAATACTATTAACAACAGCATAATTAATGGACTGGGACTAACCAAGAATCATCAACATCGTTAAAAACTTCACGGTAGACGATGTTCTTGGTCATATTATTAGGCACGCCCTTTTTATTACAAATCAGAAGCCTTAGCCCTGAAGGTGAAGTGATGCGAGAGATTGTCACATATAATTGACCATGCGAGAATACAGGTTTTGGTAGATATACACCTACATACTGCAATGTTTGAGCTTGACTTTTGTTAATTGTCATTGCAAATGCCAATTTCAAAGGGAATTGTCTCCTCTTCAAGGCAAATGGTGAATCCTTATCCGAAGGACTTAAATCAATACGTGGGACTGTTACCGTTTGTCCTACATTTCGGTCAGTCAAGATTTTTGCTTGGATGACCTTACTTCTAAGTCTTTGAATAGTCAAACGGGTGCCATTGCATAAGCCAATTGAAGGATCAAGGTTTCTTAAAAGAACAACTGGAGCACCAACTTTCAGCTCAGCTTCATGATTTGGGAAACCCGAAAAGTTCATGCCGTGTAATAGTTCTGGTGGATTAATATCATCAATGTAAGAATTGGTAGTACATGGTAGGAATGTGTCCGAACTCAGATATGTACGGCCCGGAAGTTTCCCCAGGATCCGAGAGTTCAAATCATTGACATCTGTGTTTAATGGAGCCAGTATACAACGATCTTGAAAGTATTGTTCATCTTGGTATCTATGAAGCAAATTTGGGTAGACAAACTCTATCAAATTTGTGAGACTGTTGTTGTCATTGTTGATGATGAATTCTTCAGGAATCTGTATCCAATCTGGCTTGCTACTTCCTAAAAATGGATACCCTCGTATGGAACCATTTCCAACGTTTAGGGTCCATTCGGCAAAACTGCTCAATCGTGTTTGTGCATCATGACTTAAGTTTGCATTCATTAGCCTCATGTTCAGCCTGAGATGTCTCATAGTACAATAAGGCCAAAATATTGCTTTTGAGATTGACGCTGCAAGTATATCTGCCCGATTACCCTTAGTTACAATTGGAAGCACTTGCCTAAAATCACCTCAAAAAATGAGCAATTTTCCCCCCAAAGGTTCATTGGTAGAACAAACGTCCCTATAGGTGCGCTCAATAGCTTCAAATATGTAACGATGAGTCATAGGAGCCTCGTCCCATATTATCAATGATGTTTCCCTTATTAGTTCTGCTAATTCAGATTGTTTTGGAATTGAGCAAACAGATGTCTCATGCACATTAATTGGTATCTTGAACATCGAATGAGCTGTTTTTCCCATAGGCAGCAACAAAGCTGCTATACCAAAGGACGCAACTGAAAGCACTATTAAGCCCTTTGACCTGATACAAGTAATAAGAGCTTTCCAAAGATATGTCTTCCTTGTGCCACCACTACCATAAATAAAAAAGTAGCCTCCCTTTCCACGTTCATTTGACATAGTTATCGATTGAAAAACTGGCATTTGATCTTGATTTAGTGTCTGAAGGTACATGTCAAGGTTGTCTTTCTCTATTGATACATCATACTCAAGTTGCTCCCTGATAAGTCTATTACCTATTCGCGGCAACATCTCAGGTGAAGGTAAGGGCATAGGAGGATAGTCCCTTAATGACCTTCCATTTTTATTCAAAATTAACTCAAGCTCATACAATCTAAGGTTTCTCCTCTGTTCACTGCTTATCTCCAATTGGGGATTTCTTTGCTCTCGTTGTAACCTTCTGAGAAGGTCATCAGTGAGATCTTCCCAATGTGCCTCCCATAATTGATCAAGTTGTCCCACTTCTGAGAACATAAGCATTGAACAAAATATACTCCTTAGTTTAGCCCCAGTTGCCCATGTTGGTGCTTCTGTCAATGCTTCATCCCACTCATTAGTGTCATCTAACAACCCACGTGCTAAGCAAGCTTCTTTAAAGGTTGAATGCAGGGTCCCATTAATAGTTCTTAAGTCTTCATAACATGTTGCACCCCGAACAATATGCAACAACATTCTCAGATAATATCTTTCCCCCATGTCAGGGTGAGCATATGGTATTCAACCTATGCAAACCCTTTGTTGTCTTATAGTCCATTTCTTAAGGCTCTTATTCCATACATAATAAGTTGGGAATTCTGCATAAGTATATCTCCTTGCATTCATATCTGCTATATTTGCGCGGAACCACCCAATGAGCATTGTCACCTTCTCTGTTGCTTGATTCACCACATCATGAAGGTCATTTTGATCGTTGAAGATAATGAATTGTTGTCCTGGCAAGTGGTATTGTAGCAATTCGACAGATGGGTAACGATGTGTTATATCAAACTCAAATATTCTCCAAATTGCATCTATGGGTGAGACATAACGACAATCTAAATATTGTTGTATTTCATCAACCCGTCTATATGAAGGTCCTGTTCCATCATCGGTACTGTGAGCATTGTCTTGAATAACAAAAGTTGCTCGATTAGGTCCCTTATGTATATACTTGTGAAGATACTTAATAACCTTCTTTTGAGCGCAACGCTCAACATTTATATGCACGTCATATTTGACACAAAGGTCACAATTGTATGGTACAACCCACCTGTTATCAATGTTCGTACCACGAATTGTTACACTTCTCCCATCGTCTCTACACCTATATTCGACAAACCCATTCTCTTCAATAATGGTCTTATTAAAGAAGGTCTTTGGATAATGTTTTGTGCACTTACTACCATCCATACATGGGGTATAAGAAACACCATTACCACATGGACCATGAATCATGTGTTTTGTAACTGTTTTAAATGCTAGAGGATCACTAACATTATCAGGTAGCTCAACACATATAATGTTATCAATGTCTTCTGCACAGGTTGGCTTATCCTCATTTGCTAAAGTAAGCAAAATATGAGCATGTGGTAAGCCTCGCTTTTGGAATTCAATAACATATATATCTGTGAATAGGAGAAATGACAAACTTGAGTGATAGAATAAATAGTGCTATATATGTGTACAATGAAGAAACACAAAGTTGGAGGAGAAACATACCTGCAATGACTTTGCCAAATAATTTTTTCTCCTTAAAATCTCGAGTCAGCTCTTTCAGCTTTAAGCGAAATACTCGAGCTAGTCGATCACTGGCGCTTTGGCCAGGTTGTTGGGATAGTGCCTCCATAATTTCAGGGCAGTTCGGGTTGCAAGTGAATGTCACAAAAAAATCTGAATAGCCCAGTTGACAACAAATGACCATTACGCCAAGAAAGTGTTGCCTCATGTAATGTGGGCGCCCTGTGAAAGTTGCGGGTAATATTAACCTCTTTCCAACTGCCGTATGATCATTCTCTCCAGCAGTAATTGCATTTTGTAGACCACTATACAATTCTGCTCGGAGTGTACCTTGGTGACTTCGTATGTAATTCAATCTCCATGCTTCTATTGCAGCATAACAATCAACAATGAATTGTAAAAATAAACGACCAGAACGAAGTAAAATTTTCCACTCCTTCACTCGATATTATATCAAGAATGCACAGAACTCTCGCATTGTGACATATCTTCTATTACTGCTTGACCCTTCAACGCATGGAATGTGTTCTGACCAACCATCGGTTCCATATGGAAATAAAAGGGGATATTGGAGAGGCATATAAGATGGGTGAGTTTCATATATACGCTGCAAGTTTCCATATATTTTGCAGAAAATGATGTTTCGGGTTTCCCCATCAGTATGCTCACCACCCACTATGAGAGCTGCCACTTCATCTGTTGTGGGTCTTATGTATTGGCGCCCTGGCCGTGCTTCAATGATGCGTATTCTTAAGTCAACAATATTGTTGGCATGTAAGACATCTCGTGCATTTCGAAAGACCAGCACATAAGGATTTATTGAATCAAGCATTCGTTGTAATGCCTCCAAAATTGTCAGATCAACGCCGTTAACACTTTGCTGGCTATTCAAAGCCCTGCATCGGTTTCGTACTTCATCATGTGTATCGTAGATGTACAATTGAGCAAATCTTGGCTTTCTTCCTTGTGTCGGCAGTAAAGAACCAATGTGATGGTAGTTTTGGCCATTGATACGGAAGGAGTAAGGACCATGACCGTCCCTTACAGCGTAATCAATTGTCCCACCCATTGAAGTAAATGATAGCATTGAGTTGTAAGCTCTAATATGTCGGGAGAAATTTGGATCATTCAGTAATGTGTCTAGGGGAGGAGGAGCTGGAGGCAGGCTTGATAATATGATTTGGCCATTTTGACAACACAAGGTGAATCGTGACTGAGAAATGCTGCTACTTCTAATCTTTTCACCTAACCACATAATAGCTTTGCGGTGTCTACATGAAACCATCTTTCTGATGAATGACCATCGCTTGGTAAATTTTCTATGTAGGTTAGAGTTCAGAGTAGTGGGCGGTGGCTGATGTTGACTTTGTAGATTAGTAGTGTTTGCTGCAGCACGGGATATGGCCAATTGTAATGCTCTCGCTTCTGCTTGATATCGTTCACGTTCTTGCATATATCGTGTAGTTGTCTCATCTTGATTACACCGTGTAAATACCCGCCATCTTGCATTAAGTCGAGCTAGCCTATTTTGTAAACCATTTTCAATTCTTTGACTACCTGGTGGGTCTTTGTCCATGACTACATTCTAATCGTTAGTATCCCAGTTTGAATTCTAGTTGTTCATATATATTAATTGTTCACGTTCGCCTAGTAACACTATAATTTTTAGCCTCACTAATGATTCCTTTGGTTAATGCAAAATCAATATTATTTGCATTTGATGTATCTATTCATTAGTTTATAATTTTTCTTACGTAGCTTTAGTTATGTGTTCTTTTTAATATTTTAATAATTTAATAATTTAATAATTTAATTTTTTATTTTTTATTTTCTATTTTTTATTAAAATAAAACAATTTCAAAGTACGATAATCTCATATTTCATTATTTTATTTTATTTATTTATTTACTTATTTATTTATATTTATATTTATGTTTATATTTATTTTTTATTTTTTATTTTTTTTTCTTATTTTTCAGTTTTTTTAGCTTTTTATTTTTTATTTAGTATTTAGTGTTTTTTTATTTTTTATTTTTTTATTTTTTTAACATTTTATTTGCATTTGATATATCTATGGGTTTTATGGTTTTTGATTTGTATTTTATATTTTTTTCATTCTTTTTAATGTTTGTATTTTCATTGTTTATTTTTAATATTTTAATAATTTAATTTTTTTATTTTTTATTTTTTATTTTTGATTTCTTATTTTTCATTTTCTATGTTTTATTTTTTATTTTTTATTTTTTAATTTTTTGTTTTTAATTTTTTATGTTTAATTTTTTATGTTTAGGCTCAATAAAGATTCCTTTGTTTAATGGAAGATCAATATTATTTGCACTTGATATATCTATTGATTAGTGTATAATTTTTTTTGCGTAGCTTTAGTTATGTATTCTTTTTAATATTTTAATAATTTAATAATTTTAGTTTTTATTTGTATATCTTATTTTTTATTTTCTATTTTTTATTAAAATAAAACAATTTCAAAGTATGATAATTTCATATTTCATTTCATTTATTTTATTTATTTACTTATTTATTTATATTGATATTTATATTTATTTTTTATTTTTTATTTATTATTTTATAGTTTTTTAGCTTTTTATTTTTTTATTTAGTATTTAGTATTTTTTGATTTTTCATTTGTAATTATTTTACTTTTTTAACTTTTTATTTGCATTTGATATATCTATGGGTTTTATGGTTTTTAATTTTTATTTTATATTTTTTCATTTTCTTTAATGTTTGTATTTTCATTGTTTATTTTTAATATTTCAATAATATAATTTTTGTATTTATTATTTTTTATTTCTTATGTCTTATTTTTTATTTTCTATTTTTTATTTTGTCATTTTTAATTTTTTATGTTTAATTTTTTATTTTTAGCCTCAATAAAGATTCCTTTGTTTAATGGAAGATCAATATTATTTGCATTTGATATATCTATTGATTAGTGTATAATTTTTCTTGCGTAGCTTTAGTTATGTGTTCTTTTTAATATTTTAATAATTTAATATTTGTATTTTTTATTGTTTATTTATTTTTTCTTTTTTCCTATTTTTTATTAAAATAAAACAATTTCAAAGTAAGATAATTTCATATTTTAGTTTTTTTATTTTATTTATTTATTTACTTATTTATTTATATTTATATTCAAAATTATATTTTATATTTTATATTTTATAGTTTTTTAGCTTTTTATTTGTTTATTTTGTATTTAGTATTTTTTATTTTTACTTTTTAATTTTTTTAATTTTTTAACTTTTAAAATTTTTTATTTTTAATTTTTAATTTTTAAAGTTTTTATTTTGTAATTTTATTTTGTAATTTTGTAATTTTTTTTGTAATTTTTTATTTATCTTTTTTTTATATAATTTGATCTTAGTTTCAGATTGCTTTTCGTTTTTTTATTTCTTATATAATTTGATCTTGGTAATTGTTTTTCTATGTTTAGTGAGGTCATAAATGAAATAAATCGATGTGATTTTATTTCTATTTTTAGTTGATTTAACCTTTGTTTATTTTTGTTGCATTTTTTTTATTTGATTTCCTTTTTCACTTTGAGGGGGAAAGCGTTTGACATAGGAAATAAAGTACATTTAGCAAATCAAAATTCAAAATTTGAATATTAAACATGAAAGACATAATGTAATAAAATCACAACATTTATAAATAGATACAAAAGAGTAGAACATACAATTGAATAGAGAAAATTTGATACATGATAATCTATATGTATATATGTTGAAAATACCTGAAAATTCGAAATGTCAATGGCCAAAGAGATTCGATAATCACCTAGGAATTAATGTTATTCAAAAACGCATACAAAAAATTAGTTATTAATATTATCTCAGGATCAATATATTAGTGGGGGTTGGGGGGGGGGGAAATGGATATAGAAGACTTAATTGGATATAAAAGAAGACTATATCATGCAATATCCATGTAAACTTCATCGTACAACTGTTGTAAATTTTTCTCAAAAAATAGGCTTAACTCTAAAAATTGGGAGATTTTTTAATCAAAAAACAACTAATCTAATTTTAAATTGAATATTATAATTTTGTAAAATTTCTTAGCAATATTAAACAAAAAGCCTAAAGAATAGTAAATTGAAATACTCCCTAGCACTTCTATCATTGTTATTGGTCAATTATCAAAAGCTTTCATTTTCAATTTTTCATGTGCTTGCAATCATCACTAATATTCAACAAAAGCCTAAAGAATAGTCATTTTGGAGCTTTCATAACATTGGTCAATTGCTTTTCATTTTCAATTATCAAAGTTCGCCCATACATATTGATATGTGAACCACAGGTTGAAGTGAGGCCTCTTTGCCTACCTCATTGTCCTTTAATAATTGTTGAAATCTGTATGTTTTGTTTTTTTTTTCCTTATGTTGTTTATAATTTCTTTGTTTTTTCTTTTCATTTGGCTTTGAAGTGTTGAGGGTATGGTGTATATATCTGGATCTGTAATTTTGCCTGCCTCATTATTCTTATTCTTCGCCTCCCTCATTCTTTGCCTACCTCATTAGTCTTATTCTTTGCCATGCCTCATTCTCTCTCTCATCTCCTAGTTGTCTTCACTCTCTCTCTCCTAATTGTCCCTCTCTCTCCTCTTTGCCTGCCCTCTCCTCTCTGCCTGCCTCTCAAAAGCTCTCTGTTACTTTGGCCTGGCCATGTACGCCATGGCCAGAAACACCGCCGGTTTGTTGACTTGAAAACCACCCAAGTGATGCCAAAACACCGCCAACACTCCCCCAAAAACCCACGAGCCTTGATCTACGAAATTCGAATGAGAACCACCACCGCCGTTGTGTAGATATGACGAAACCGAGCATGAGAAAGGAACCACGCGCGCAATGCGCCGCTGTGGTGGTGGCGCGTGGGCGCACGCGCTTGCAATGACGACATTTCTCCGGTTTTCTTTCTATGGCTGCGTAGATCGGTGATGATCAATGTGGGGTTTTCGAAGGAAGAAGATCGTGAAACGACCTTATCGGCGGCATGTGGCGGTCACGCGCCACCTCCCCGGTGCGTTTCTCCGGTTTTCTTTTTATGGCTGCGTAAATTGGCGATGATGTGGGGTTTTGGGAGGAAGAAGATCGTGAAACGACCTTCGTCGGCGGCGCGTAGCGGTCACGCGCACCCCTCCCCAGTGTCTTCTGATGGGTATGGTCCTAGTTTTCTTCGTTTCCGTTTCCTAGTTTCCTTTGTTTCCATTTCATTTATAGGAAAGTTCAATCTGTGGCCATTAAATGTGTTGGGCATGAACAATTTATAGGAAAGCACGGGTCCAGACACTACATATAGAATCTAGATTTGGGAACATGTTGGGCATGAATTTAACACACAAACACATACACACACAACACATGTTTATTGGCATTAAACGTGAGGATTGGAATAGGAAAGCACGGGTCCAGACACTACATATAGAATCTAGATTTGGGAACATGTTGGGCATGAATTTAACACACAAACACATACACACATACATGTTTATTGGCATTAAACGTGAGGATTGGAATAGGAAAGCACGGGTCCAGACACTACATATAGAATCTAGATTTGGGAACATGTTAGGCATGAATTTAACACACAAGCACATACACACACAAACATGTTTATTGGCATTAAACGTGAGGATTGGAAGCCTTCTAGGCAAGAAAAATGAGCTATTAACATGTTTTTGGACATTAATACAAAAAAATCAATTACAAAAAAAGAAATAAGAGACTGACCGGAGATTTGAAAGCCTTACAAATCAGATCGAAGGGCTTCGGAACAGAAGGGTTTTGTGAATTTTTTTCACGTTGAAATAAGTTTGATTGCAGGGTAATGAATTCCTGTTGGAAGAAGATTGATTGTGAATGTTATTCTTATTTCCTTTTTATTTATCTGTAATAAAATACTGTTATTTGTATTTTCTTTTTATGTGTCTGTAATAAACTATTATATTTTTCTTGTTAAGTTTTATTTGGTTCTAAAGTAATTACTGAATATGGACAGATGAGATTGAAGGGAGGATTAATCCGATGGCCCAAAAGTTCTAATTTTTGACAGTGCAGGAAAAAGCCACGTCAGAAATACATTGCTTTTATATATAGTATAGATGACATGAAGTGGGTGTGGTTTTTTTTTTTCCTTCTAGAATATCTTACTCTATTAGGGTTTTGATTCTATTCTTGAAGAAATTAAAGTATTGAATTAAGTATAAACAGATTTACTTTAATCTTATATCGGAAGACGATCGAACCTAGTTTCAAATCACTAGTAGAGGAAGGAACTCATTGAGCGAAGAACCTCTACAATCTCACTGCCTAAAAACCCTGGTGTTTTGTGTAAAAAAACTCTCTTTAGAGAACCCTTGGTTCACCATAAAGGGAATGAAAATTGAAATATGGGAGGAATGGAGTGGGACTTGATTATTTGAAATCATGTGTTTGGTTTAGTTATGGAATGGAATAATCATGTTTTCATATTAAAGTTCTTTTACATCAATGTAGATTATTATTTCTTCAAAAATAACTCATCTATAATATGTATATCTCCTCAAATAATCAAATTACACTCCAGTGCTCCTTCTCCCTCTCATGCAAACAGCAAGTACCTTCCTCACCTGCAAGTTATGCCTTCTTATTCTCCACCTTCAGCGCCTACTTCTAGCCCTTCATCGACTGCCTTTCCTCTACTGCAGTTGAATCCAGCGCCTACTTCTTCACAGATCTAGTTGCCCTCTCTTTCTTTTGAACCTCATTGGCTTGATGTGCTAATTAATCTGCGATTCATCGAAGGAATTCAATGTATGGTTCAGACAGTCTGCAGATTAAAGGGTCCCATCATTGAAATCGAAGGGTTTTGAATTGTTTGTCGATCTAAATTGATATCCCCTCTTTGTTCGGCCCGCAGCTTGAATTTAGGTTTTTCCTTTTAAAATAAACATCAATTTAAGCAATTCTTGTCCATTTGGTGGGGAAATAGGGGAGTTCTGCTAGAACATCGTTCAAAACGAAAGGTCACCATAGTTGTCGAGGTTGTGGGACATGGGTGGGTAACATGATGCTCATGGTTAAAAGAGATTATAATTTTCCTTTTTTTAAGGTAGAGTTAATTATGGGGGCAATAGACTTGAACCCCTTGGATAATAGGGGGCCCCATATTTGGGGGCAACTTGATACCCTTGGGTATCAAATCCCACACCCTTAAAAGTGCAACCAGATATTAGGTATGGGAACTTGATACCTGTAGATATCAAGTTCCATTTCTAAACATCCAACTAAATTCCCCTTAGTGTTTTCTATGTGTATTTGCCTCTTAGACAAGTCCCCTCTTATATTAGATCGCCTACTTGAGGTTCTAAGGTTTTTTTATGTGGCTACGCTATCAACAAGCTGTCAACCTTTTATATAGCTTGCATCCATTATGGGTGTATTATGCCCTAAGTCCAGCAGCTCCCATTCACAAATAAGGGAGTGCTTATTTCCACATAAGGAAAAGCCTATTTTTCCTTTATTTATGCACAATCTATATACTGAGTAAATACGCAGTCCGACTAGCAAACTTTTGAGAGATTTATGTTATATATCTGCTAGTAATATATAGTATCGTCGAAAGTCGCGCATGAGTAGTTGGAAGTAGGCGAGTAGCCTAGATCATTTTAATCTCATCAAAAGTTTTACATTAATTGCAACAATCCATCATATCTCATATTCACAATTATGAACTATAGGTTATAAATGGTGCATTGGTGAATAAGAAAAATAATGAAATTCCCTAAATGCTCTTCCTCTTCTAGCAAGTCTCTCGACCAAATTCAACTTGTTCTTCTAGAAATATTTCGCTAGATTGAATCATTCATGGTCTTTTGGCAATACACTGAACATTGAATCGAACCTCAAGACACTAATTGGAGTGAGTGTACAAATATAAGACTATAATTTTTTGGGGTCTCACACAAATATAAGTTGAGATCACACTTAGATTAACCCAATTGGTCATCTTTTTGCACGAACATGCGCTATAGCGTTCCCTCCCTTCCCATTTGTGGTCCTCTAACCATAGTGTTGTATGGATGATATTTAGACACATCGTTGTCTTTGTCTCCAAATCTACTCATTAACATGAACTCACATTCGACGTCCTTTAGGTAGACAAGGTAAATTTTATTTTCACTTATATATTATAACGTCCTTTTGTCATTATCAAAGTGACATTCATGATTCTAAGTCGACAGGTTCTCACATTATCCTTATGATAGCTTCATGATAATAATTGATATATCTTTAGTGTCCATTAATACTCTAATCAATGGAGGCAGTTGCCTATGTGAAAGCTAGCCTTATGTCTATTAGACATACTTTTTAACAAATAAGAAAATACAATTAAACATTCTAACAAATGTATACGAATCAACTTATTTCAGAATGTGCAAATATTAGACAATCATTCATGGGTATATAGGAAAAACAGGCAAAAAACACAAGCCAAGTACATCTAACATCCTTGAAGTCCCTAAGCCCTAGTGTGTTCAACAAACACATATCTTGCAATAGGCTTAGCCAAGGGATTTGCAAACCATACTCTTCGTAGAAATATATTTGATATCCACTTTCTTGTGTGGTACTATGTCTTTGACAATCTTGAACTTAATGTCAATGTTTTTGGTCTTGCTATGATACTTAGTGTCCTTGGTGTATGCAATCGCAACTTGAATGTCACAATAAACTAACATTGGACTAGTACCATCCGCATCCTTAATGACCGAAGAACCTTTTCAGCTAAACCGCCTCTTGCATTATTGTAGGGAGAGCCACAAATTTGGCCTCTGTTGTGGACAAGACTACACATGATTGCTTCTTACTACTCTACGATACATTAACACTGTTGAGCAAGAAGATATATCCTGTGGTAGATTTTCTGCCATCCAAGTCTCCTCCATAGTCAGCATCGCTATATCCCTTCAGGTGCAAATCATTCCCAATAGCACAACATATAATCAGAATTTCCCTTTAGGTACGCTTATCATCCATTTGATTGTCTTCCAATGTGCCAGTCATGGGTCGCATTGATATCTACTAACCAAGCTAATGGCGAAAGAGATATTTGGTCTAGCCCATAACATGGCATACATAAGACTACGAACCACATTGGAAAAAGGGAATTTCCTCATTTGTCTTTTTTCTTCTAGAGTTTCTGGACACATTCTATTGCTTAAGGCTTCGCCTTTGTAGATAGGAGTTTCAATGGGCTTGCTACTTATTATGTTGAACCATTCAAAAACCTTTTGGATATAATTCTCCTACGAAAGAAACAATAATATCTTTGAACGGTCTCTCGAAATCTTTACTCTAAGAATATATGCTACTTCACCCATGTCTTTCATCTGAAAGTTGGATAATAACCATGCCTTTACCTCATTAATAAGCTCTATATACACTTCCAGTTATCAATATGTCATAGACATAGAATGAAATAATTACAAAGTTGCCTTTATTCGTCTTGGTGTATGGACACAACGATCTGCATCAATCATAATGAAACCACAAGATGTGACCACACTATTAAACAAAATATGCCATTTACCTTGAAGATTGTTTTAGGCCATAAATAGACTTTAGAAGTCTACAAACCTTGTGTTCGTGGCCTTTTGGATGAAGCCTTCAGGTTGCTCCATGAGAATTTCTTCATTTAATCCTCCATTGAGAAACACAATTTTCACATCAATTTGATGCAATTCTTGTTCCCAATTGCTTTGCATCCCTCTAGAAGGTCAACTAATTCCTAATGTTTGTTAACCTTAATTCACTCCATATCGACTTCCATTCCCTTGCTCTATTTTTCCTAGAAGGGCTGGAAAGAGCATCTGTCACATTTCTTCGCTCATTTTCCTCTTGTAGGAGTGCCATGAAGAGGTCCCCCACCTTAATGTTCAAACAAAATTGAGGAATACTTCTATAGTTACTTGTTCTTAATTAAGATTCATCAAATCTAAAATCATTTTCATTTGGATGGATTTCACTCCCACTTAAACTGGCAGTGCTCGCTCCCACCTGGAACAAGATTAGTATCACTTTCATTCGCATCTGAGCATAGAAGAGCATTTTGATGATGAGTTGTGTTATCATCAGTTATAATCCTTCCACTGTAATGGAGGGATCTTGATAGGTCTGGATTCTCAAGTTCAAATAGAGATAAGTCTTGGAGTGGCTTACCCTTCTTTGGAAATTCATTTTCTAAGAATGTGACATCCCTTAATTCGAATTCAATTACCCTCACACTTTCTTGTGGGTCCATGAGCACATAGCCTTTTAAGGTTTTAGAGTATCTAATCAAGATATATTTCTTCCATATTGGGTCCAATTTTCCATATTTGTGGGAGGGGTCCTGTCTGTGGGCTACACAACTCCAAGGTCTTGAAAGGCTTAGGTTAGGCTTTCTAACAGTCCATACATAACTCATATGAAGTGGGTACAACTAATTTCGTAGGCGCATGATTAAGAACATAGGCAAAAAGGGCATCTGCCAATAGGAGATGCGCAATTAAGCCTGTGTCATAATGAATCTTACTATCTTGAAGAGCATTCTATTCCTTCTCTCTACAGTACCACTTGTGGACTATTTGGAATAATCACTGATGTACTATTTCTTCTTCATCACAAAATAACTAAACAGAATTAACAGATATTGTTTGCCTCAATTGGTTCTTAAGGCCTTAATTAACCTTTTGTCTAATTGATTTTCTACTAAGTTCACATATTTCTTAAAGCGAATAATTGCCTCAAATTTATGTGAGGTCACGTAGACATGACCAAAATGGGTGAAATCATCAGTGAAATTGATGAAATAAGAAGCTCCATGCCTTGTTTTCTTGTTCGTTGGACCGTAGATGTCCAAATGAATCAATTATAATGGAAGTTTGGCTCTGATCGCCTCTCCAAATGATTTTCTCAGTGATTTCCCTACTGGGTAATGCTCACAAATTGCAAGCTAAGTTGCACAAAATGTTTGCTAGCAAACCTTCTTTTGCAAGCCTTTGCATACGATGTTGGGCAATGAGGCCTAATTTAGCATTTCAAACATTCACATCATTCTCTTAATTATGTGAATAAGCAAACAAGGAAAAGCTAAGATTCAGAATTAAGGAGCTAACATCCAAATCCATAACGATTAAACCATCTCTAACAAAACTTAAACCAAGATAAGTTGTTTCCAAAGATGTTGTATCTCGAACAGTAAACTGATGAACCTCTATTTGTCCCATTTTTAGCCCCTATTTGACTCATTTTTTCATGCGTTTTCACGTTCGATCGTGCCAAGGAAGAGTCAAATCGACCTCGTTTAGCGCACTTTTAACTCATATAACATCTTTCGATATTTTCAGGAACTCTATTGAAGAAACGAAAAGATGAACAACGTTTAGCAGAAAGGAGTGCCAAGAAGGCGAGAAAAGCGTTGCGTAGAGTTCCACGGATCAAGCATGGACATCCCGGGGTAAAAAGCCAGACCGCACCACACGAGCACGACACAAAGGCCCACTAGCCAAGTGGCACGGTGTGGCCGTGCCACGTGGCAACACCGTGCCACGTGTGCGGTGTCCGGGTGAATTTGGCAGTGTTTTGGCATGGTGGGCCCGTGTCTCGAGGCACGACCGTGCCACCCCTGTTCCGCGTCGCGACTTAAATCTTCCTTCAGGGCTGTTTTAGGGCAGGGAGTTTTCATTCAGTTTTCTTTCAATAGACGTTTTCTTAGGCGATTTTTAGGTTTCACTAGATAGTTTTATTTTCCATACTTTTGAATTGGCTATTGGATTGAAGTTCGTTCCATTGTTAATTCATGCGATTAATTCATGGTTCTTAATTCTCTCTCTACTCTAGTTCTTGATTATTTTGAGGTTTGCAATGGTTATGGAATTGAATGTCATGGTTGTTGTTAGAAACATGACTGTAGGCTAAATCCTTCAACTTAGGTTGGGATTGACGCCGAATATGTGTAGTTGAATCTTGTACTGGCCCAATCCCTTCTCCCCCTTTGTTTTGCAATTATGAATTCTACTATGCACGCCACATGCTCGATGAAATGCTCGAAAGAACATTCATCCTTTTTATTAGGGTTTAGGGGAGCGTTGAGAGACGAAACCTTTACCTAGTGCACCTTAGTAGACGATTAGGGTTTTAACATGAAAATAGTTAAGATTCTAATTGGGATTTGAGATTGTGAATCTTGTAATCGTTCGACTTTTAGTCCCATGAAAATAGGCGACTATGGTTCTAGGATTATTCTTCGACCCTTGAGAGATGGAGGAGATGGGTTTAATTGACAATCTATCCATTCGTGATGCATACCTGGGAGATGTTTGGTGGGCTAGTAATTGATTCACTAGCATAGTCGTGGTGTTAATTCCAACCTAGGTGTTTACTCTTCTGCTGTTTATTCCATCTTTTAGTCGTTATTATTTCCCTTAGTGTAATTCCAAAACCCCAATTGTGATCATCTAGCTTGAGTGGTCTAATTAGTTCTGGTAGTTGAAGCCAAGTTCCTCGTCGACACGATTCGTACCTGCCAGTTGCTAGCTACAGCTACGCCGTGCACTTGCGGTATATTTCTAACTCAACAAGTTTTTGACGCCGTTGCCGGGGACTTGCACTTTTCAATATTAGAACCGATTCGAATACTCAAGACTAGGCATTTCTTTTTTTTTTCTTTCTTTTGCTTTAGTTTATCACTCTTCTTCTTCTTGCTAGAAACTGTTTACGCCGGGGTATTGTTTGCTTGTGTATGTGCATGAGGAGTCAGAGGTATCATAAACATAAGCCGCAAATGCATAGCCGTAGTTGTAGCACTTTATGGGTTGTTCACATAGGTGGGTTAGATTAATTACTAGAATTATACTACTAAACTAAACCAAACTAAATCAAACAACCAAAATTAATGTCAAGTAATAACTACTAGAAAAGAAACTTACAAAAATCTAATATATAAGTAAAGCATGAAATTGGAATTAAAACTAATTGAAGAGGAAAGAAAGAGATTACCTTGACCACTTAGAATTAATAAGGAGAACTTTGAATCATAATTAGAAAATAAATGCAGAAAAGTCCGAATCTTGAGCGAGTAATCACCATGCGACTTCAATATCCACCATCGAGTTGAACAAGTAATAAAGATTAAAACTTTGAATGAAATTTTTTTTGGGAAGACTAAAATTGGAACTAATAATTGAACTGAAACTAAAAATAAAAAACTTTGAATTAAAACCAAAATAGTAGAATTGGAAAAATTAAACTAAAACTAAAGCTAGAAAAATTGAAACTAGAACATGAATTTGAAATTAAATTCAACTTGAAAGAATTCCTACAATTGCAATAATCTCTAAGACTCTAAAGTTAATGCTATAACAGAGGGGGAGAAATTGATGATCTACATGAACGACAAGGACCCCTATTTATACTAGTGCCAACCCTCTAATACTTTTCTAATTACATTAGGTTTCCAATTTTTCAAATATTTTTCCACCTTCCTAATCTTACCCGATTACCAAATAACTAATAAAAATCCACGCCATAATCTCCTCCTGCCTATTTCGAGTAACTTCATAACATTTACAAGATTTTGCACTGGTGGCTTTGGTTCTTGATTTCTCTTGGATTCCAACCATTAATTGGCATAAGTGGCATTTGGCTAGAAAATGTGGGAGCATGGAGTGGGCTGCATATGCTATCTAAATGCTATACACACAAAAGCAAGATACAGATGGGCATGTTGATTGAACCGGTTACTGGCCTGTCCTGGTTTACTAAATTTGAACTCGACCCACCTTATCTTGGTCTTGGACTTAAAACCCCAAAATAATCTCGATTATGAGTAAAAGTTGAGCGATTAAAACTACTTAAATGGACACTTTTAGTTCCCAAACAAAACACAATCTAGCTTCAACGTCATGAAAATGCCAATCAAAAGCTAAATGTAATAAAACCAACGTAAAAATAATGTTCTTGCGAATCTTAGGAGAAAATAGGACATCATGCTGGATAAGATCTTAGACATCCATGTTCTCATTTTTTTAACAATCATCTTGGTGTTCTTTCCCTCATATATCCACATTAACTTGCATGGGTTATGTTAAAAGTCTGGAAACGCTTCACGATCCCTGGTTATTTGGTATGTGGCCCTGAATCTACAATCCACATAGGATTAGTTTCATAAAGAAAACAAAACTAGCAACATTAAAGTCACTTGCAAGAGCATACTAAAGTGCCTTCTTGGGCTTAGTGTAATCATGGGCATAATGGTCTATTTTGTTACAGTTGAAGCACTTTACCTTTTGCTCGGTTCTTCTTTGTCCCATGCTTTCTTTATCATGCTTAGGCTTTTTAGTTGGCCTAGTCTTGGCCTTCCAGTTCTCTTGCTTCTTACATTTAGAATCACTAGTTTGGGCCCGTGCTTTGCACGGAGTATATTCAAATAGATATTCTGTAGATACGTTATCGAAATAATAAACAAATAGTTATGGTAGACATTATTAATATTATAATTTAGAGGAGATAATGGAAAAATTCAATAAAAAAGTTAAATATACAGCAACTTCGTGCATAACTAATTGGATTAATAATTAAAAAGTATATGATTGTGACAAAAGTCTATATAAGTATGATGGAGACAGTAGATAGTAAATTTATCACAAACCATACTAACACCATGTTCTTTTCGTTGGAAAATCAACTCAACCCACACTCACCCACTCTTCCCCCCATCTTCCCACACTTTTAAAAAAATATCACTCCTTCCCACACTCACTCACTCCTTCCCACACCTACATAAAACAACCATTTCTCATATTTTGAAAATTTTTACAATTTACGTAATTGTGTATATGAATAAGCTGATAGCAATTATAAGCAGTTTTAATTCTTCGGATGTCATGAAACAGTTTTATTTTTTTTGTTTTTCATTATTTTTATAATTTTTCATTATTTTTTATTTTTTATTTTTTATTTTTTTTATTTTTTTACTTTTTTGTATTTATTTTATTTACTTTTATTTTTGTTTTCATTTTTATTATTTTATTATTTTATTATTTTATTATTTTATTATTTATTTATTTATTTTTAAAACTTTAAAATTTTAAATTTTTTGTATTTATTTTTTTATATTTTATTTTTCTGTATCTATTTATTTTTTATTTTTCATTTTTTTATTCCAAAAAAACAACCAACGAAAAATTCCAAAAAAAATAAATACAAAAAAATTAAAAATAAATACAAAAAAATTAAAAATTAAAAAATTAAAAAAATATAATAAAAATTAAAATTACAAAAATTACAAAAATTACAAATTACAAATTAAAAAATAAAAATAAAAAATTTAAAAATATAAAAAATTAAAAATTAAAAATTAAAAATTAAAAATTAAAAATTAAAAAATGAAAAAATGTTCAATGAAAAATAAAATTTTCAAAATTTAAAAATTAAAAATTAAAAATATAAAATGAAATAATAAAAATACCAAAATAAAAAATAAAAAATAAACAAAATTAAAAAGAATGAACAAAAATAAAAAAAATTTCATCATCATTAATTACTATCACAATAAAATTATTACATTATAAAGCAAAAAATTATTAATAACCAATATTTCAACTTCATTCAATTACATTCAGCCGTCACCAACACTCAGTCACTCATCCACTCCTTCCCACACTTAAAAAAAATATCACACTCACCCACTCCTTCCCCCCTTTTCCCCCACTCATCCCACACCCTCCATTTCCCACTGAAAAGAACAGGGCCTAAATTGGGTGATGATAAGTCAATCTATGATGCCAATGATGAAAAATCTACCTTCTCCTCTTATTGTTGAGCAAAAATTTATGAAGTGGCTAATTGTCTAGTGAATTTAGGTATAAACTATTTTGAAGTCAGTTTAGTTTCAGTTTTACATATAACAGAAATAAAATTTGTCTTTCAACGAAAATAATTTGAACATTGTATTTATGCTAATACATAACTTTTTTGGCTATTTAAAATGGTCAATTAGGGGACACTAATATAATTAAGTGTTCATACTTTGTACATTTGGCTTTCATGTCAACTTAATAGTTTCATGGGTTTTGATATAAACTTCCCATGCCCTTATGTTGTCTTGCAAGAGATGGGTTGAGTTCAGATTTGTGGGTTGAGATATTTCTTAGTTTGAAGTGTTATGGCAATTTGGGGTATTTTGTTTTAAACGGTAAAACATTAATTATAATTTTAGGTGTTTTACGAAGAGAATTTGATTATTGGATTTGTATTGTTTAAAAAAAACGAAAGTGATTTCAATTTTTCTTGTGCATTAAATAGATTAGATTTTGGTCAATTTATTTGAAATGTTAAAAAATTAATTATACGTTTAAGATTTAAATGAATTAAATTTAGTTGTAAGATATATATGCTTTGAAACACAAAAAAATAGTTCGTTTATTTCCTTCTGTTAAATAGATCGTATTAAATGTGAAAGAAATTCAGTTTCATGGGCCTAATATGATGATTGTGTTTTATTTTAAATTTTTTCTATATTTCACATTCAACCCTTGCAATATGTTATATCATACTTACAATATGTAATTTTTCAGCACAACCCTTACATCTATATGATCATAATTAATATTGACTATGTTATCAAATTCAAAGAGAAAGATAACAGCGACGATAACTACAATGACAACAACAACAATAGCAAGAATGAAAATAATCATGGAAATCATATTTATATTTATATTATCTCTAATAATACATGCTCAAATGTACATTTGTAACGAAAAAGACAAAATAATAATAATAATTATGGAAGTAAATTTTTTTTAT
Source organism: Selenicereus undatus (assembly GCA_017589665.1). Taxonomy (NCBI): domain Eukaryota; kingdom Viridiplantae; phylum Streptophyta; class Magnoliopsida; order Caryophyllales; family Cactaceae; genus Selenicereus; species Selenicereus undatus. The sequence continues at coordinate 92,944,291 of JACYFF010031957.1, forward strand.
TATTTCTATATGAATTTGTATATTATATTATGTGATAATAGTAAGGTATCACCTAAGGTTTTACGGCTTGTTCAGTAATTATAATTCAGCTTTCTTAAGTTAAAACTTCTAAAACTTGAACTTATTCCATAATAATGAAATAATAAAAACTTTTATATCCATTATACTCCCTTAATCTCTCTTTGATAATTAGATGATCATAATTAATATTGACCATGTTATCAAATTCAAGGAGACAGATAAAATCACCGACAACGACAATGACGACAATAACAACAATAATAATAATGGAAATAATAATGGAAATCATAGTTATTTTTCTATTATCTCTAATAATACATGCTCAAATTTATATTTGTATCGAAAAATACAAAATATTAATAATAATAATAATGGAAATAAAAAATATTTATTGTTTCTTTATAATTGTGTGTATTATATTATGTGTTAATAATAAGGTGTCATATAAGGTTTTATGACTTGTTCAGTAATTATAATTTCGTTTCATTAAGTTAAAACTTCTAAATTATTAATGTATTTTATAATAGTGAACTAATAAAATTTTTTATATCTATTATAATCTCTTAATCTGTCTTTGATAATTTGATGATCATTATTAATATTGACTATGTTTTCAAATTCAAATGGAAAGATAACAACGACGATAGCGATAATGACGACAACAACAACAATAGTAATAATAGAAATAATCATGAAAATCGTATTTATTATTCTATTATCTCTAATAACACATGCTCAAATTTATATTTGTATTGAAAAATACAAAATATTATTAATAATAATGACGAAAATTAAAAACGTTTTGGTCCGTAAAAGTCACAATGGGCAATACAATATAATGGGAGATGAGGGAATCGAACCTGAGACCTAATGTGCATAGTAAATAGTACAATACAATGAGGGAGGGGGGAATCGAACCTGAGACCTAATGTGGCTAGTAAAGATAAATCCAAGGGCTAAGATTGTTTAAGATTTTGATCCAACGGTTGTGAAGCAACATATGCCCTAAATTTACTCCCATGTTAGCATTTTCCATTTCCTCAACACTCAACCCCTTACACATTCTAGTATTTATAATATAGAGATTTATAATATAGAGATTTCTCAAGTTGGAGGTTGACACGTGCACTTTTGCACCCATCATTTTAGCAGCCTCTTGTTGTCGTTCCTCTAAGTCGAGATGCCACCTCACATCCTCAAAAGTTAGAAAACCAAACAAAACCCAAAAATAATCTCGATTATGAAATTGAGCGATTAAAAGTACTTAAATGGACAATTTTGGTGCCCAAACGAATACCCACACACCAAGATTTTGCTCGTCCTCAAGGAAAATAAAAGAATATAAAATCTAGCTCATACACCTAATTCACTTTCATAGGAACCACAGTTGCACTTAACTTACAACAAGCATTTTAAACCCCTAGGTTTCCCCTAGTGGATGAGTGTGGTCTTGTGAGGATTTGAGGAAGATATCCCACAAAATATTTAAAAAAAAGAAAAGAAAAAAAAATAGAAAATCTTTTTTAAAATTTTCAAATATACTCATATATACACAAAAGGAAAATTGTACACACCTGATCAACACATCACCCTTACAAACCAAACATGAGATTGTACCTAAGCACAGTGTACATATCTATACTCTTAGCCTCCAAACATGGCACCTATATACCAATTTTTCACTCCATAGACCATCAAAATAGCAAGTCTATCCTAGTGCACCGTGTGAAAGTGTACCATCATGCTAGGAGTTAAGCCTACCAAGGTTTATTTCAATTCCACTTGACTACTTTATTGATCACTTACTTGGGAAGCAAGCCTTCTCAGCAGCAATATTGCCTTAAAGGGTATCACCTAGTGGCACATGCCTCAAAGGGGGACTTGTCATTCTTGACTCTTTTACTTTTTATTTTGATTTTTCTTCTTCTATTTCTTCTTCTTTTTTTTTCAATTTTTTGGCTACATAAGAAAGACAAGTGGGAAAATCAAATCATGAAAGCCTAAAAGCCCTAAGAAACTAGTGATACATAAAAAGGATTAGACTCTACATTATAACGATATAATGGGTTTAGAATTGGGATATGGAGTGACACATTTTGAACTAAAGTCTATCATGCACACTATCCTTATATACAAACCAATAATAGGTCACAAAGGGTCATAGTTAATCAAGATGGTTCCATTCCCCAAAAGTCACACAAAAATAGAAAATCTTTTTGGTTTTTCAAAAAATTTTCTCATCTTGTTTTTCTTTTTTCAAAAATTTTAAAGCATAGCTTCCCGTCCCACACACCAAGATCACATAATGTCTGCTTTGTAGGGAAAAAAGGAGCATCTATGACACAAAATAAAATAAAAGTAGGAATGAAGGAAAAGACAAAAAGAAATGATGTACAAAATATACAAGTAGTAGAACGATACCACCACATCGGATACTTGATGTACCTGAACTACCTCACAACATATAAGAAATCACTGGGTGGTTCGTGGAGCATCAGACACTTAACATCCTCCGCTGTGGGGAAGTCCATGAACTGTTTCAATATGTAGTGATTAATCTTCTGCTTAGGTCCAGAAACAGGATCATGTATCTCAACTGTACCATAAGGAAACACATGAGTAACAATAAAGGGACTCGTTCAATAGGACATGGGAATATGTGCAACCTCGAATCATACAAGAGAATCTTCACGCCTGAGGTAAAGTCCTTCCTACAAATCATCCTATCATGAACCAACTTTGCTATCTTTTTAGACAATTTAGCATTCTCATAAGCCTCAACTCGAATCTCCTCTAACTCGCTTAATTACAGTCTCATCTCTTCACCTGCTGTCGTATGATCACAATTGAGGGTCTTAATAGCACACCAAACTCAATGCTCAAGCTCAATAGGGAAATGACAAGGCTTCCCATAGACAATCTTATAAGGGAACATACCTAAGGGCATCTTGAAAGTCGTGCCCTAAGCCTATGAAGCATCAATAAGCTTGCTAGTCTAATCCTTCATATTCCTATTGATAGTTTTCTCTAAAATCTGCTTAATATGCCTGTTAGAAACTTCAAGGTATCCACTAATATGGGGGTGATAGGCGATGGCTAGCCTATGGACGATTGAGTACTATTTTAGTAATGAATCAAATGATCGTTTGTTGAAATGAGCACCTTGGTTACTAATAATAGCATGAGGCATACCATACCTAGAAAATATGTTCTCTCTAAAAAAATTCACCACAACCCTAGCCTCATTAGTCCTAATGGGGATAACCTCGATGCACTTAGACACATAGTCAACATCTAGCAAAATACACTAATTCCCGTAAGAGATTGAGAATGGTCCTATAAAATCTATACCCTATACATCAAAGATCTCTTCCATAATAATGGGAATGTGGAGCATCATATCTCTCCTAGTAATACGACATAGTTGCTGACATCTAGGGCATTTCATATAGTACTTGCGATATTTTTAAACAAGGTATGCGAATAAAATCCACATTGAAGAACCTTTTCCATAGTTGTTTTTTCACTGAAGTGCCCTTTAGAGGCTTGGTCATTATAAAAAGACAAAATATTCCTATTCTCATGGTCTGAGACACATCTCCTAACAATATGATAAGAACAGTATTTAAATAGGTAAGGGTCATCCCAACCATAAAATTTCACCAAGTATAGAAATTTGTGCCTATCATGCTTGTTCCAACCCTTGGGAATCCTACCAGTCACAAGATAATTCACAATATCAGCATATGAAGGGTAAGACTGTACCATAAATAACTGTTTATTAGGGAAACATTTAGAAATAGGGGCCTCAATTCCCTTAGGATGCATAGTCCTAGACAGCTGGTTAGCAACAGGATTTTAGAACCCTTCCTGTCCCTAATCTCACAATCAAACTCCTACAGAAGGAGCATTCGTCTCACAAGCCTGGGCTTAGCATCACTCTTTGCAAGAAGGTTCTTAGGTGCAGCGTGATGAGTAAAAACAATGACATGAGAACCAATTAAGTACGGTCCAAACTTTTCAAAGGCAAAGACCACAACTAAGAACTCTTTCTCAATCACAGTATAGTTCATATGGGCATCATTTAATTTGTGGCCAGCATAATAGATCACTTAGGGTTTCGTATCAATTACCACAACTAAGAACTCTTTCTCTGTCACAGTATAGTTCATATGGGCATCATTTAATTTGTGGAACAAGTAAAGGTAGTCTTCTCTTGATCCTCAGGAGCAATGGAAATATGGGTATAGCCGGAGTAACCACCAAGAAAACGTTAGTATGAATGCCCAACTAACTGTTTTAACATCTTGTCCAAGAAAGGGATGGGGAAATGGTCCTTACGGGTGGCAGTATTCAGTTTCCTATAATTAATGTAGACTCTCCAACCAGACTGGACTCGGTTTGGGATTAGCTTGTTCTTTTCATTCCTAATCACGATGACATTGGTCTTCTTGGGAATGACATGAACAGGACTAACCCACTCACTACCAGAAATGGATTATATGATCTCACGGTTCATCCATTTCAACACTTCCTTCTTATGTACCTCCTATAGAGTTAGGTTCAACCTCCTTTGTCAGGCTCTGTAAGGTCTAGCACCATCCTCCAAATGGATCCTGTGCTGCACAACTGTAGGACTAATAACATTGATATCCCCTAAGGTCTATCCTAAGGCTTTCTTATTCTCCCTAAGTAAGTCAAGTAATTTTTCCTTTAGCCTTGGTCTAATTCAAAAGCAATGATGATAGGTAGAGATTTATCGGGACCCAAAAAAGCATACTTAAGAGAGTCGGGGAAGGATTTCAATTCAAGTGAGATAGTAGAGGTATCATAGGCAAAAGCAACAATAGCAATAAAGTCCACAGAGCATATATCAAAGTCAAATACATTATACTCAGGCTCATCATCCACGAAGATGGACTCATACCCAATAGCAAACTCATCCACATCACTGAAACCATCAGACCATCTTTACAAGTTGAAAATATTCAACCCATGAGTCATATTGCTAAAAGACAATTTAATCATACCATTCCTACAATTAATCAAAGCATTGGATTTAGCTTAGAAAGGGCACCCAAAAATCATAGGAATATGGGACTTAACATTAGACATCTTCTCAATATTAAGTGCTATAAAGTCAACAGGAAAGATGAATTCCCCTACCTTAATAAGCACATCATCCACAACACCCCTAAGCAGTCTAGTAGACCTATCAACTAATTGGAGGACAATCTTGGTAGGTCTTAGCTCACACAATCTAAGTCTCTTATACATAGTGAATGTGAGCAAGTTCACTCTAGCTCCTAAGTCCAGTAAAGCTCTATAAATAGTCTAGTCACCTATCCCTATGGAAATAGTAGGACAACCCAAGTCCTTGTACTTGACGGGAATTTAATTACAACTAATGGAGCTGACATTAGAGGCTAAGAAAGCTCTCTTGGTGGTGCAAAGCTCCTTTTGAAATCTAGCATATGGGGGTATCTGTTGGATGACATCTAATAAAAGAATGTTGATTTTGACCTGGGACAATGCCACCCTAATTTTAGCTATTTCGGCTTGGTCATTCTTCCCCTTCAGCCTATTGGGGAAAGAAACCGCAAGTTTCTGGACCTTCAAAGGAGGAGTATAAGCAGTCTTAGGAGGAGTTGTAGTCACCAGAGCAGTAGGCTCATCCTCCGTAGATTCTCCAGAATCATCAACAATAATAGGGGGAATCATAGGAGAAGAAATAGGAGGTGAATCAGATGTTTCATTTAAGTTATCACCCATATAATTATTAATCTCTCATCCTGATCTCAAATTTATTACAACATTAATCTTTTCGAAGGTATCAGAAACTTACACAGAGGAGGTCCCACCCTTAGGGTTAGTCTCATGCTAACTAGGAAATGAGCTTTTCTCCTTATTCACCATAGTAAATTGAGATAACTAATCTGTCATTGCCCTTATCATTCTTTCATTGCTCTCAATGAACATCCTTCCTATCTAATGTTCACTTCTCATTTCATATTTTTCAAGTTCATTATAACTAGAAGGAGGCTGAGACTGGGCAAAAGGTGCAATAGGAGGGGGACGAGCTGGTTGTCTCGATGCATTAGGAGCACCCTGGTAGCTAGCTTGTATGGTTTGGGAGGATTTTCTAGGAAAATATTCGTATTGGTTAGACAGTATCGCATAAGGTCCACTACTCTAAGAAAAATTAGGTTGATTCCGCCATCTTGGATTAAAAGTCGGATCATAGAGGTCATTTTTTGGTCTTTGGTAGGCCATGTTCACCTATTCTTAGTTTGAGGTCAACTGGTGAGCAAAGTAAGGGCATGTGCTCAAGGTATGATTCAACGCGTGCCATTGAGACCACACATCTGGAGTCTGGGAAGGTTGGGATTGTAGTAGAACCAACCCCTTCATCATATTTTTCACGGCAACAAATCGAGATTCAAAGTGATTCAAGTCAGACACAGCATGCATACCATCATTGGTCCCACTATACCTAGAGTTCAAGCTGTTATCTCTAGTGGTTTCCCACTGTATGGTCTTCTCAGCTAGATCCTCTAGAAATTCCCAAGCATAATTAGGGTTCTTAGAAAGAAATCCCCCTTGACACATTGACTCTACCATTGCCCTATTCTATTGTTCAAGACATTCATAAATGATTTGAGGTAAATGGGTTTGGTTTAGACCACGGTGAGGACATTGAGGCAATAGGTTCTTAAACCTCTCAAGCTACTTCCAAAATGACTTCATATCAGCTTGCACAAATTGATTAATTTCATTTCTTAACTTAACAATTTTACCATTAGCGAAGTATTTTCGCATAAAGACCTGCACAAATCCATCCCAGTTGGGAATGAAATTAGCGGGTAGCCTATACATCCACTTCTTAGCTCGATCTTTTAAAGAAAAAGGAGAAAATTTCAATCGCACAATATCAATAGGCACATTAGGGTAGCACATCATGGAACAAACCTCTTTGAACTAACGCAGAGATAGATAAGCATCCCCTGCAACTGTAACCTTAGGAAGCATGTGAGCATATTGGGGCTTAAGTTCGAGAATAATATTTTCTAGGGCTAGTATATTAAAACCTGATGGTCCAGTGGTCCTAAGGGGATAACAGATGTCGTTAAGAGTCCTTGGTGGAGGTCGTACTTTATCCGTCTTTTTCTCCTCAATTTCAGGTTCTGATCCACCACTATTATCGAGATATGTCTCAAATATACTCAAACATTTGCTAATAGGATGCCAAACCCAACCAGTCATGCAACAAAACCCTTTCCCCCTTTTTTTTGGTTTTTTTTTGAAAGCACCATTTTTTTTTTGTTGAAGGATGGATGAATACTAAAACAGAAACTAAGTTCAACGATCAATTTAAACAACTAATACTAGTGAAGCAATTAAGGCAAGTACTAAGCAACTAAATTTAACAATTGAAATAAAGCTACCACTAAGTTAAACATAGACAACTAAATTAGACTCCTTTAAGTAATTAAAGAAACCAACTAAAACAACTACTAAGAAACTAAATTAATATTACGACTATCCAAAAGCAATTAAAAATTTAAACTAGCAATCAATTTTAGCACCATCCTCGGCCATAGCGCAAAAACATGTTGTGTCTCAAAACTGCAAAAGTAAGCCGCAAGTCTACAACTGTTGTTGTAGCACTCTACGAGTTGTCCACAAAGATGGGTTAAATTAATTACTAGAATTATACTGCCAAACTAAACCAAACATAATCAAATAATCAAAATTAATGTCAAATAATAACTATTAGCAAAAGAAACTGAAGTGGATGTAGAAGAAGAAATCCATTTGGCCAAATAAAGGCATAATCATCCAAGTGAAGACCCAACAAGATGAACACCTCAAGAACACCCAAATGGAGGAAAATCCCAAATCAAGAGGAACACTCTTTGATTCTTGCAAGAACCTCAAGATAAACAACCCACCAATTAATCCCCTAAAGCTTAAACACCAAGGATTAATATAAAGGGATGACTCTAAATCACCACTCTAATAAGAGATAAAGATTAAGAGATTTTGAGAGAGAAAATGGCTTCTAGCCTTTTCATTCATTCATAATCATCAAAGCTGAATGTAATACAAGAGATGAGGAATTAAATAGCAAGATACCCCATCCCCCAAGCTAATACTAGCCAATAGCATTGGAAGGATTTTTGTCCAATGAAATACAAGCTAATTGTACAATTAAAAGGGACCAGCAGGTGATAATGGGGGCTGGAATTTGACTGCACATTTCCTTCCCATTGGTGATGTCATTCAGCTATCCAAGTGGAGGACATTAAGGTGGAGATTTTTATGGGAGCCTTCTAGAAGAGTGTATAAACTACCCACCATGTTTGGACCCTTAATTCTCCAATTTGATGACCCAATAATTCCTTGAGCAAAAACGTGCACCTCCAGATCTGCACTGACCATGGCTTGGGTAAAACCCCATAACTTGCTCTATTCTTGGAATGTGATGATGATCTTGGGCTTGTTGGAAAATGGACATCTGAAGCTATCCATCCATGCAAAATTCACCCAAAATGGATCCCATTTACCCAGCCAAAAATGAGCTAGAAGTCATGCCATATGTTCTGACAAGAACAAAGAAGTAAAATAAAATAGGGTGACTTGGAGATAAAATAGCTACGCTTCTTATTTAGGCTACTAAGTGCCATGCCAGCTTGCCTAAGCTTACTTTGGGGCTCCTCAAGGCTCCTAAAAAAACAAGAATTTTAAAGAGCCACGTACTTGGGTACCACCCTCATAGGTGATTAAGGGGCCAAGTTGAATCCAAGCCTTGATGTTGATAACGAGGTTAGGCCTCATGGTTTGCTCTGCATCAGAAACTCACGAAAATTCTAATCTATAAGTAGAGCACGAAATTAAAACTAAAACTAAAACTAAAACTAAAACTAATTGAAGAGGAAAGAAAGAGATTACCTTGATCGCTTAGATTAATAAGGAGAATTTTGAATCATAATTAGAAAATCAGTGTCGAAAAAAAAGATCCGAATCTTGAACAAGTAACCACCATGATACTTCAATATCCACCATCGAGTCGAAAGAGTAACAGAGATTAAACCTTTGAATGACAAAGATTTTTAGGAAGACTAAAATTGGAACAAAAAAACTTGAATTGAAACTAAAAGTAGAAAACTTTGAATTGAAATTAGAATAGTAGAACTAGAAAAATTAAACTAAAACTAAAATTAAAAAAATTGAAACTACAACAGGAATTTGAATTAAATTCAACTTAAAAGAATTTCTATCATTGCAATAATCTCTTAAACTCTAAAATTAGTTCTATAAGATAGAGGGGGAGAAATTGATGATCTATAAAGACCCCCAAGGACCCCTATTTATACAAGTGCCAACCCTATAATACTTTCCTAATTACATTAGGTTTCCAATTTTTCAAATATTTTCCCACCTTTCTAATCTTACCCAATTTCCTAACTAACAAAAATCCACACCATAATTTCCTCTTGCCTATTCCGAGTAACTTCATAGCATCGGTAAGAATTCCCACCACCTGAATTGGTTGCTTTGGTTCCTGATTTCTCTTGGATTCCAACCATTAATTGGCATATGTGGCGTTTGGATAAGAAATGTGGGAGAATGGAGTGGGCTTCATATGCTATCACAATGCTACACACACAAAAGAAGCTACGGATAGGCATGCTGATTGGACCGGTTACTGGCTTGGCCTTGTTTACTGAATTTGAACTCGACCCACTTTATCTTGGTCTCCGACTTCTTTTTTCTTGCTTTTCATGCCCATTATTTCATTAAACCATTATTTCCAAGAAAGTCAAACAACCAAATAAAACAAAAAATAATCTTGATTATGAGTAAAAACTGAGCAATTGAAAGCACTTAAATAGACACTTTTGGTGCCCAAGCAAAAGACAATCTAGCTTCAACGTCATGAAAATGACAATCAAAACCTAAATGTAATAAAACCACCATAAAAATATTGTTCTTGCAAATCTCAGGAGAAAAAGGACATCATGCAGGATAAGATCTTAGACATCCATGTTCTCATTTTTTCAACAACCATCTTGGTGTTCTTTCCCTCATATATCCACATTGACTTGCATGGGTTATGTTAAAAGTCTGGAAATGCTTCACGATCCTTGGTTATTTGGTGTGTGGCCTTGAATCTACAATCCACATAGGATTAGTTTCATAAAGAAAACAAAACTAGCAAATTAAAGTCACTTGTAAGAGCATACTAAAGTACCTTCTTGGGCTCAGTGTAATCACGGGCATAGTGGCCCATTTTCTTACAGTTGAAGCACTTTACATTTCCCAGGTTCTTCTTTGTCCCATGCTTTCTTTACCATGCTTAAGCTTTTTAGTTGGCCTAGTCTTACCGTTACAGTTCTCTCGATTCTTACATTTAGAATCATTTCTCAAGTTGGAGGTTGACAAGTGCACTTTTGCACCCATCATTTTAGTAGCTTCTTGCCACCGTTCCTCTAAGTCGAGATGTCGCCTCACATCCTCAAAAGTTTTTGCATATTCATTATGAATAACTATAATCTTCATATGATCCCAACTATAAGGCAGAGAATGGATCATAGCCTAAACATGTTGTTCGTCGGTCAACACGTGGCCCACATTTACCTATGTTTCACTAACATGTTTAACGTTTGCCTTAGATGTTTCTTCATAGTGACATCCGAGTGCTACTTGTAGGTGTTGAACTTGATTGTGAGTGATATAAACCTATTAATTGAGGTGGTTCCAAATTTTATTTTGACAGCTTCCCATTGGTCTTTAGCATTAGTGTGGATCTGGAACTTCCCTGTGAGATCCATATGCATGTTGCTCAACAAACATAATACGAGCTAAGGAGTTCTTCTTTTTCCACACTTCATTGGCTTCACGGTCTGCCTATGTTGGAACATGTTGCCTGCTTCAGGCTCATTTCTGACAACACTTAAAGTCACAAAAACCTCTTGTTTTTCCAGCACATATTGTTCTTTCATGCTTTAGATTTTACAGCAATCACTGTTGAGCTTTTCACTGTTGTTAAGCTTAGCAATAATACTCCTTGGAGGTAGTCAACATGATTCTTGTAAAGCAAAAAAGTTTTACAATCATTATACATGTTTAACATTTTTTTGAATATATGTTTTTTTGCAAACACATAAATGCAACTTGATAGTGATGAATAAAGTCAATATAAGCAAACATAAACCCCAGAGCCAAAAGTCCCCATAATTCTCCTAATCATCGTATAGGGATAGATGTTAAACATAATTAAGTTTATTGATCCATTCAAGCCACCATAACGTTTAAATGATGAAATATTCTCAATAGACATATTTTTCAAGAAATTTCAATATCATCTCTTATTGTTTTTAGGAGGAGTACACAAGTTTTACATGTAATTTGAGAATAGCCATATGAAACATATTTTCACAACATGCAATAAAATCTCACATAATATTTCCATCGAAAATACTTTAAAGATAAAAATAATATCATAACAATATTAGTAAAGGCACAAACAAAATCAAATTAGAAGTTAAAGAATCTAAAAAGGTAAAAGTTAACCCTCTGGTCAACCATAGTCAAACAATCAACAATGAATGAAGATGCTAGTTAAGTGGAGTAAATAGTCAAACCCTTTAACCATTTCTCCCCCCTTTTAATTTTTTTTTAAAAAGGGAATCAAAAAAAGGAAAATAGCAACAAGTGTGTAACGATGGTGGCTCATGCCCATCCCTGAAGATTGCTTACATGACCTGAAAAGGGTTCGAAAATGGTTCTCCAACATACACTCTAAAAATACCCAAAAAAACATATTTTTTGGCACACTTTGATTAAATTGAGGCAAAAAATTTATTCTGAACCTATTTTAGGATAAATTAGGACCTTTAATTTTGAAAAATAAGCAAAATAGATTGATTGAAAAATTGACTAAATTGGCATGGAAAAAAGCTTTATTACTAGATATTTTCTGCCAAATTTCAGCCGAATTTTGGTTAATTAGTATCAAAAATTAGAACGCTATCGTCCAGAAATTCACGGGCAACAAAAGGTGCAAATCAACTGCAAGCAATAATGGCTAAAAAGGATGAAAAATGAAGTATAATTTTCATAATAAACTCTAGCCATCCATGAATTAATTACCTAAAACTTGGCTAAGTTCTTTCGAATTGGCTCATGATTTGGTGGAATACAAGCCAAAACTATCCAATTAACATAATCCACATGTCGGTTTTGACCAAAATTGATACAAGAATCGATCAAAAACAAGCTACTTATACGATGCGAACCTTCACATAATCTTTAATGAAGTTCCAATACATTTACAATCAAACTGGGTAGTAATTAGGGGGCTTTTGGTTGAATTCTCATGGGCAACAAGAATTAGAAGCCAATTGCACAATAAACTAATTGCAATTTTTTGAGGAAACGTATCCATGACTAGACCTAAACCCTATCAGCAGCAGCCGATCAAATTTTTCAAAAAATTTCCAATGAATTTTTGATCCATAAGCTACACAACTGAGGAGTTTGATTCAAAATCAAGTGGAAAAACAGTTTCAAGCATCAATATGAAAACAAAACAAATGAATTTGATGTTTTGAGGATCAAATCAATTTTTCCACAACTGAAAATCCTAAATTTCAAGCCACAATTAGGGCCTGTTCTATTTCGCATTTTAGATAGATAGATAGATGTAAGAAGATGTAAGGAGATGTAAGGAGTTGTAAGAAGATGTAAAGAGATGTAAGGAGCTGTAAGAAGATGTAAGGAGCTGCAAGGAGATGTAAGAAGTTATAAGGAGCTGTAAGGGTATATGTAAGGAGTTGTTGAATGTTATAGAAAATCTATATGAGATGTAAGGAGATGTAAGGAGATGTAAGAAGATGTAAGGAGATGTAAGAAGATTTAAGGAGATGTAAGAAGATGTAAGGAGATGTAAGGAGATGTAAGAAGATTTAAGGAGATGTAAGAAGATGTAAGGAGATGTAAGGAGCTATAAGACGATGTAAGAAGTTGTAAGAAGATGTAAACCCTTAGCTAAATTCTAAAAAACGCGAAATAGAACAGGGCCTTAATCATAATATATTCAACAAAATCATGTGTACAATATATTACATTATACATTGCAATATGCTCTGTTAATACACAAAATTTCATGGAAAACCAATAAGAAATTACACATGAAATAATAGCATGAAATTTTCGAGTTTATGCAACAATAAAATAAAACAAGTACTCGGCTATTAGCATGTTTAGGGATTAATGACGAGAGAGTACATTCAACCCATAAAAAACCCTGACATGCCTTGATATCAATAAAGGAGTTAACATATTAAATTAAGAATAAGCAAATTTACCTTAATCTTACAATAGAAGATGATAGAACCCGGTTTCAAATCGTTGTTCAAGGAAGGAAATCACCGAGCAGAGAACCTCCTCAATCTCAAAACCTATATGTCCTAGGGTTTTGTGTAGAATTTTTCTCTGGAGAACCCTTTGTACCTCTTATGTATGCTTTTGCCTCATTTTTGTTTTATTCTCTTCTTTGTCTTGAATTATTTAGATGAGTTACAAAAATGACTTGGGAGATTTGATAAATGAAAGCATCTTAGCTAAGATATATCGTGGATATCTTTTGCGACTTATGTATCAAGCAAATTACATTAGGAAATCACTCAAATACCTACAATAGTAGAGAAGGTTGGGACGACATTATTCCTAAATTCAATGCTTTATGTAACGTAAAGATGATTTTATTTGCACTTCTTTTCATTATTAATTTTTTGTATCTTCTAAAGCCTTGCTTACTAGAATTTTAACATCAATATAAGATTGTTAGATGTGATACTTTACCCATCTATGCTTCCAATTTAAAAAAAAAGGATTGTTCATATTATTACATACTCTACAAACAAATATTATAAGGATAAATAGAAATGTTGTTTAATTGTATCTAATAAAGTATTAAATAGTGTGCTTAGTAAACACTTAATCAACTTCTTTACACAACTACAACCATACTACATGATAACCACAATGTAACTACAACTTTCCTAAACACAACCTATCTACTAGGAAGGCTGCTACATTATCCTTGGATTTTACTCATATTAGATTACCTAGAAGGGTCCTCTGAGTAAGGCTTTTGCACTCTATATAAGTTGTTCTTTAACAGAGACCTTTAAACTCCAAATACTCCTCTATGAGTAGTTACAAGTGTGCTGCAAATGGGGCTCTAAGAAGTAAAATTTCAGATGATATTTACCCTTGATGACACATCCATGTAAAGAGATTGGCTACTCCCCAAGCTTTTTTGTAGGAAGGGCTCCATTTAAAACATGCATATCACAAAAGGCAAGCCCCAAAGCATCTACTATACAGATAGATACAAAATTTTTCCAATGCATCAATCTTCCTTTGGTGCCATTTGCCCACACTGAAATTTAGTAAAAAAGCCTAGGTTTATCATCAAGAGTGGGCACTTAGTAGTCTAGAAACCCACATGAGATAAGTGGGGATGGCTTGTGCAACTTCTTTGAGAAGGTCTACTTCCTTGCATGCCCAGGATAGAAGCATGGTTTGTTACATTAAGACCATAAATGCACAATATAATTGTAACTAGTAATAGGTAAGTATGTGGCGTATATATAGGGAGTTGTGTTTTCAAGTGCTAGAGCTATCTCCAGTACTCAAGGCAAGCGAATCAAAAATCTTACAAAACTCCAACTAAACTAAGTACAAAATGAATAAAGGAGACTCAGGTTGTGATTTCACTACTTAATGAACCAATTAGTTTAAACAAGCCCTAACCTATCTAGTCTTATTCAAGTATCAAGAATGATTGGTTCCCCTATCAAAGACCATCCAAACCCTCTTTCAAGGGTAAAAGACTTGTTTGATTGTTCTAACTACTTATGTTCATGGGGTTAATCCAATTAAACAACATGAATAGTAACCAAAGGGTTTGCTTCAGCTTCCCGTCCTCTGGTGGCGCGTACCATTCGCTGGCTTCTTCACTCGATCCACCTACTTGGTGTCTGGTGGCAGCATACCATCCGCCAAGTATATCATAATGGGATCCATCCAAGTGGAACTACTGTCTAACCAAAGGATTTCCCGAGGTTTAATGCTTCTTTCTAATAGAGTTTCCCATCGAATTTGCTTCAGCTTCCCGTCCTTTGAGGCGCAGGCCAACTTAGATAAAGCATATGTCTAGTATATGCGTTATCGAAAGGTGCTTCAACAGACCAGTGCCTTCAAGCATTTAGCGTACATAAGCCGCCATAGTGTTGTGAACTTCCTGGAGGCAGACCCCTATCCATATTGGACTTAGTGGAAAAGTTTGCCCAATCCTGGAACCCAGTGCCTGTGGCTTTCCCCCACCGACTGAGGGTATCCAAGAACCATATTGCGGTTGCTGAGGTAGAAGGCGCCTGTACCTTTTGGTTGTCTCTCCTTTCCTATCACTTATGTTGCATACCCTTAGTATTGGCTTATGATCTATGAAGGCTTTTTCTTGGGCCCTGAAGGTGATGTTGTTCACGCCTCCCACTTTTGATCTAGAGAAGAAGATCCTGCACATCCAGGAGAGCCGGTGCTGAGCTGAAGACTCAGTGGCCAAGT
Organism: Selenicereus undatus; assembly: GCA_017589665.1. NCBI lineage: Eukaryota > Viridiplantae > Streptophyta > Magnoliopsida > Caryophyllales > Cactaceae > Selenicereus > Selenicereus undatus. The sequence continues at coordinate 92,959,951 of JACYFF010031957.1, forward strand.
ATAAATGCCGCTGGGAAAAGTTACAGAAAGAGAAGGAAACCTAGGAAAAGAAAGGGAGGGAGGGATGGATGATGGAGAAAAAAGACCTTCACGACTAGCTGGAAGATGCTCACATTCAGCTGAGAGTGAAAAAGTCATCAATCAGGATGCCAAGACCAAACCCGAGCAATTAGGGTTTCAATAGGATCAGGAAGAGTGGCCTTCATTCTTCCGCATACTTTTGGGAATGCTGGCCCTCACGGACTTCCAACGGGAAGGCTTCTTCGAGGCGTGGGTCCATTATGTTGAGGACCGCTGCCTCGCCATCCAAGCTAGGCAAGACCCTCAGGAGGTTATGTTTCCGTCTGAAGTTTCTGACAAAGACCCAGATAACCCCGGAAGCACCGCCTCTCTTGACGGCTTTAGCGAAGAGGCCAGTGATGATAAGGACCCTGATGCTTAAGGCCGCGACTGTTTCCTTCCTTTCCCTTTTGCTTTATGTTTCCCTTTATTCATTAGAACTTGTATTCTAAACAGAGTATCAATGAAATTTTTTTTCCTTTGGATACCTCTGTGTTTTCACTGGCTTGTTATTTTACTTTACACACCCTTATACAAGTTAGCATTCGGACTTATGGATCTCTAGCCCCTAAGTGAAATAACAAGTTAAGAAGAAGAAGTCCCTTATAAAGAAAACAATAGGAGTCGCGCTAAGAAGCCTTCAACCGTGTAGCAACCGGCCATAGGTTGTGCGTTGTAGCCCTTAGCGCCTTGGGGGGCTAAAGGTGTAGCAACTGGCCCTTACGCCGTGCTTTGAGGCCCTTAGCCCATTGAGGGCTAAAGGTGTACCATTGGCCTTAGGCCGTGCTATGAGACCATTAACCTCTTGGGGGGTAAAGGTGTATCGACCAGCCCTGGGCCGTGCTTTGTAGCCCTTAGGCCCTTGGGGGCTAAATGTGTAGCGACCAACCCTTAAGCCGCACTATGAGACCCTTAGCCCCTTTGGGACTAAAGGTGTAGCAATTGGCCCTAGGTCGTGCTATGAGACCCTTAGCCCCTTCAGGGGTAAAGGTGTAGCGACCGGCCTTAGGCCGTTTCTATAAGAGCCTTAGCCCCTTGGGGGTTGAAGGTGTAGTAGGAGTGGTGAAGAAAAAGATACGGTCTGGATGACAATGTCCATGTGCATAGTTATTGCTAAATGTTGGTGATACATTGTGCCAACCGTATAAAAGATACGAACTGCTAATGATGGTACTTGTGCAGATTACTGCTATGCCACGTCCCTGGGATGGGGGTTTCTTGTAGGGTTTTGAGTTGATATATGTCAGGCCTTGCCTGCTCTGTGACCTTATAGGGGCCTTCCTAATTGGCTGTGAGCTTACCGTGTTTGCCTGATCGAGCCATGGCCTCAGTTCTCAGAAGCATCAGGTTGCCCACACTGTCGGGAAAGAACTTTACCACCTGATCGTGGAGCCGTGCCACTCAAAGCTTGTAAAGTGTCTCTTGGAGGAGAGCATCGCTTCGAACAGAGGGAAGTTAATCGGGGGCTTCTCGAAGAGCTACACTAATGAGTGCTTCTTGATAAGTCGTGAGACGATGTGTGTGGAGTGCTACCTTGATAGGGAGAACAACTTCAGATCCATAAGTCATCATAAAGGGAGTTTCCCCCGTAGCCGTCTTTTTGGTGGTGTAGATAGACCATAAAACTCTATATAGTTCATCTGCCCACTTGGCCTTTGCGTCGTCTATTTTTTTATGCAAGCTGTGAAGGATAACCTTGTTCGTAGGCTCAGCTTGACCGTTGGTCTGCCGATGAGCCACCGCAGTAGATCTTGCTTGGAATCCCAAGGTGCTAAGCCGGTCGGTGACCTTACTTGTATGAAATTGCCAACAATTGTCAAAGATCATTGTCCAGGGGACTCCAAAGTGGGTGATAATGTTTTTCCAAAAAAACTTTCTCACTTTAGCAACGGTGATGGAGGCAACGACCTTTGCCTCTATCCATTTTATGAAATAATCCACAACAACGAACAAATATTTACGTTGGCCTGTGGCCCTAGGAAAAGGCCCTAGGATGTCTATTCCCCAAGTAGCGAATGGTAGGGGGCTAACTATTGGCATTAGCGGGGTGGTGGGTTTCCTCTGTTTGAGGGCGAACTTTTTGCACTTCTTGCACTTGCGCACTAAGCTCATAGTGTCTTCACGTAAAGAGGGCTAATAGTAGCCAGTTCATATAGCAGCGACCGTGAGAGCACGCCTGCCAATATGTGAGTTGCACACTCTCTCATGGAGTTACTTGAGGACCTTTTGTTCTATCTCCGGGGTCACACAAAGCAGCAGTGGATTGGTTTAGTTGTGTTTGTATAGGATCCCATCATGTAAGAATAACCAGTTCGCCGGCTTCTTCACTCAATCCACCTCCTTGGTGTCTGGTGGTAGCATACCATCCGCCAAGTATATCATAATAGGATCCATCCAAGTGGAACTCTTGTCCAACCAAAGGATTTCCCGAGGTACAATGCTTCTTTTTGACAGAGTTTCGCATCGGATTTGCTTTAGCTTCCCATCTTCTGAGGAGTTGACCAATTTAGATAAAGCATCTACCTGGCAGTTTCCAGACCATGGTATATGCATTATCGAAAGGTACTTCAATAGACCATTGACTTCACACACTCGGCAGACATAAGTCGCCATAATGTTGTTTTTGACCTCTTAATCTTTGTTGAGTTGACTAACTACTAGTTATGAGTCCGAATAGGCCTTGACTGAATTTGCCCCAACCGTATAGCATAAATCTATTCTCGCTATCAAGGCCTCGTATTCAGTCTCATTGTTAGAAGCTTTAAACATGAACTTCAAGGCGTGTTCATATCACTTATCTTGGGGAGTCTCAATAATTAGGCCGACCCCACTCCTACCTTTAGTGGAGAAGCTGTCTACATACAAGTTCCAAGAGGTGAGTGTCGAGGTTGCTTATGGAGCAGTGCTTGCATTTTCAGCGAAGAAGTTAGCCAAGGTCTGGGCCTTGATCCCTCGCCGTACTTCAAAGGTGAGCTCATATTAAGTAGTACTATCGCCTACTTTAAGAGTCTCACCGAGGTGTCTAGACTCTAACCTTTGCAGAACATTTTTCAATTGTTGATCGATGAGGACGACAACCCCGTGAGCCTCAAAGTAGGGGAAAAGCTTTTTGGCTTGCTAACACTAAGGTGTAAGCAAACTTCTTAATCAGGGGGTAGTTAAATTCAGCTTTGGCTAAGGCATGGCTTACGTAGTACACCAAAAATTTCCCCTCAGCCCTTTCCATAACTAGGACCGCACCTATCGCCTGTTTTGAGACGACCATATATAGGAGGACCGTCTCTCCTTGTACCGGGCTGGCTATCTTGGGTAGGAGAAAGATATGCCTTCAATGACTGGAAAGCCTCATCCACTTCCTTATTCCACATGAAGTGTGCGCGTTTCTGAAGGACGCGAAAGATGGGCTGACATTTGTTAGCTGATTTTGACTTGAAGTGGCCTAAGGCTGCTATGTATCCAGTCAACCACTGGACTTCCTTGATATTCCAAGGGGGCTTTATATCTAGGACTGCTTTTACTTTGTTAGAGTTCACCTCTAGTCCTCAGCTGCTAATCATAAAACCCAGGAATTTTCCATACTGGACCCCAAAGACATATTTTTTAGGGTTGAGTTTCATGCTATATCGTCGAAGAATTTCAAACGTCCCCCATATATCCCTATCGTGCTCCGCCTCTTGCGTACTCTTGACAATCATGTCGTCCACATATACCTCCATAGTTTTTCCAATGAGAGGTTCGAAAATCTTATTTACCAAGTGCTGGTGGGCAGCCTCTTCGTTCTTCAGCTCGAAAGGCATCACCTTATGATAGTGCAACCCCTGATCGGTTACAAAGTCTGCCTTTTCCTAGTCTTCAACGAACAGAGGAATCTAGTGATGCCCTAAGAATGTATCCATAAAGCTTAAGATGGCGTGCCTTGCCATGGCGTCCACTAGCTTATTAATCTTCGGCAAAGGTTTACTGTTCTTCAGGCATGCTGTATTCAAATGGTGAAATCAATACACATGCAGCATGTCCCATTGGGTTTCTTGATGAGTATCACATTGGAAATCCAATCCGGGTATTGGCATTCCTTGATGAACCCTACATCTAGTAATTTCTGTACCTCCGCTACCGCCGTCACGGCTCGCTCTGGCCTCATATGTCTTTTCTTCTGGACCACTGGTTTGTGGGCAAGATGCACGTTTAGCCAGTGCTCCATCACGACAGGGCTGATGCCCGTCATCTCCTCAGGGCGAAAAGTGAAAATATCCTAGTATTCCCGCAGGAGGTTGATTAAGGCGTATCTGGTGTCACTGTCCATCTCTTGACCTAGCTGCACCATGGGGACGGGCTACCCTTCATTAAGGGGAACGACCTCTAGGTTGTCAGCTGGTTCAGGGCACAGATGTCCAGGATTGGCCGAAGTAAGGGTGTAGATTGTCATGGTCTCAACATGGGGAAGGGTCGCAACCCGGGTTTTCTTATCCGAGGGTTGTTGATCGGCAAGTTCAGGATCGTCCGAGCATTCTAGTAAAGGTAGGATGCCGACAAGGTAGCACTCCTTGATCTTTCTAGAATTTCCCAACGCTACCATCATCTGCTTTATACTGAAGCTGCAGTAAGTATGACACAATGACAGCTTTTACCTTGTGCAAGGTTGGACACCCCCGGATGACATTATAGGCCGCGGGGACATCTATTACTAAGAAATCAACCTCTAGATTTTGTGCCTTGGACTTGTCCCCAAACTGTAGTGGGGGCCGGATCACTCCTGTAAGGTTTACCTCTTGTTCTCCAAAGCCCAGAATGGGATGCATAAGGGGAATAATTTCCCTTCTCGGATGCTTAAGTCTTTTCAAGCAGTCCCAAGTGATAATGTCGATAGAGCTCCCAGTAGCGGTTAGAATTCAACATACCAGTATGTTGGCCACATTTAATTCAACCACCAAAGGGTCATTATGCGGTGAACTAAAATATGGGCCTTCGCACCCATCAAATGTTATGACAGGGACGGTAATGCACTTTTCCTGCTTCGTCGTTAGCACTTGCTGCGCCCCTCGCATTTGGGCCTTTTACGCAGCATGGATAATGCCCTCCGCATATCCACCAGTGATAGTAGCCACTATCTCAGTGGAGCAGCCTTCCTCTTGGGGCTCTTCGCACACCAAGTCGCGGTCTTTACGAAGGGACCGTGGGCTTCTCTTCAAGAAATGATCTGTTCACCCTTTGTCGGTGAACTCGTGAAGGGCCTTCTTTAATTCATTGCACTTAGTCGTGGTACAACCGTTTTGCTCATGAAGTTCACAATACTTCTGCGCATTGTGCGGGTTCGGCGTTGTGGTCATGGACTGCGGTTTCTTTAACATAGAATTTCCTTTCGCTTCCATCAGTATGCTCCTCAGGTTTGAAGTGAAATGGGAGTTTCAGACGTCAATTCTCGACCTTATGTCTCATCGTCTGGCGTACCCATCTCCTTTGGTTTTAGCCTTCTTCGAGGTGTCTATGTTTTCGGCACAGGTTTTAGTTGCTTGAATGAGGTCCGCAACCTTCCTTAGACCCTTAGCCAAGGAAGTTTCCTTCTGCTCGGTCAGGGAGAATTTGAATCGCCCATTCTTCAGTTCGTTCAGAAAGGAGGGGTACACTACTCCATCTTCTAAGTCAAGAATCAGGACAACCTCCTGGTAGAACTGTTTTACAAACTCTGACAGGGATTCCCGCGACCCTTGCTTGATCTTCAACAACTGAGTGCTAGTCCGCTGCCCCGTGCGACTAGGGATGAATTGGCTGATGAACCGGTCTGCCAAGTCTTGAAAACAGGAGACACTCCTTGGAGTCAAGCCATTAAACTAGGATTGTGCCACCCCTTTCAAGGTGGTCGGGAAGTATCGACAATAGGCAGCGTCATCCATATCTTGGACATACATTTAAGCCTTGCACACAACAAAGTGTTCTTCTGGGTCCGTGGTCTCGTCGTACAATTCCACGATAGGCATCTTAACTTTCCCAAATCTTGAAGTATTGATTATCTCTACATTAAAGGGCAAAGAGAAGGGGATTGGCCCCGTCCGAGCGGCCGTCCCTGACATCTTGATGGGAGTCTCCGATTACCGTCCAACCTCAACCACTGATGGGCTCATGCGAGGCCAATCCTCGATGGACTATGCTGGGAATACCTGGGCTGGTGAGGATTATGGTTACACATCGCACGAGCGCTAACGAGCTAAAGGCCACTCGGGAGCGCGCCTCCTTCGAGAGGCTTCTTCCCAAGGCCTTGAGGTCTTCTCCTACTCCTTGAACCAGGTCGTGCATCGGGAATGAGTTGTGTATGATGTAGATGTGGGCATGGAGTTTGCAAGCCCACTTTGGGCCGCTTGGCGGGCCTGCCTAGCTTGGATGACCTGTCGGGCATCTCCCCCAGTCGAGCGGTCATGGTTCCTCTCACGGGACCGTCTATTCCTCTCAGGTCGGACAATCTCTCTTACTTCATCACTTCGAGGTAGTGACTCTGTAGGAGCGTGCCTGTGGGACGACTCACATCCCGTAGTAGGCATGTAGTTGAAGGTAGGCAGTGGCCTTATGAAGTTCATGGTCTTCTTTACTTGTTCAGTCATTTGCTGTAGGATGGTGTCGGTCATTGTGGTCATGAAGTTCTTCAATGCGTCCATTGTGACGTAAGCTTCCTGCTCGGGTGGTCATTGCCTGATCGAGCGAGGATTTTCCCATAAGCTCTCTAAGGCATCTTGCACTTCAGGGGCTGCTGGAGCGTCAGTAATTGGGGCCTTGTCCGTCCGTGAACGTGCTCATGCAGCGTCACTAACAACCATCGTTCACCATTCTCATCCCCACAGGCAGCATCAAATCTGTTTTGGACTTTCTGGTTTCTCCAAAGATGACATGGGATGAAAGTGGGCTCACATGATGGCAAGGGTTGTACGTTTGATGATCCACTCCATGAGCATTGAGCCCGCAAAAGGGGCAGCCTTGGATTGGGATTTGGGAAACGCCTCTCCGATGGTCAAGTTAGTATGGGGCCCCAAGAAGAGACAATGTAGAGAAAGTACTAATAAAGACTGAGTCTTTTCAGGGATTATGATCAGTGCCTTTTTTGGTATTGATTATGCATAGTAAATGATTCCTGTGAATACTCTTCCCTTTCCCAGGTAAGTAGGTAGGTATTTATAGCCCTTGTTGCCAAGGGCAAAATCACAACTTCATACGGGGTGTTTCCCTAACGGGAGGCTTCCCGTGCTAGGCCCAGGAATGGCCTTCAGGGTCCAAGAGTGACCGGTGATGATTGTAGTAGCTTAGGCGCACAAGTATATTTGGGGGGCCCACCTTGGGTCCTGGCTTTTTCCGAATCACTCCTTTGATCAACCAATGATTATTGGAGCCCCCAAACATTTTGCATGTTTCTACACTCACTGCATAACTAGAAAATTCGCTAACCCCAATTTGCTCTCCATATAAGTGTCCCTGCTAAGCGAGACCTATAATTTGTCAAAGTTTACATTCTGGCCTAATGCTCTTGCGTAGAGATTAAGAATGTCGACTACTTAACAAATAAAAATGAAAATGATATGGAAGTTTTAAATTTTAGAAGTAAATTATGTTTATTTTAGTAAGAGTGTATTTATCCAAATGTAAGGATGACAAAAAAGGACAGAAAAACGTACAACAAAATAAAATAAATTTGTTAGTTTAAATCTATTTGGTTTTTCTTGTAAAAATAACATTTAGAAATTACAATTATTCAGGTATTGATTAATCTAAATACATAAGTGTTAAATTCAAAAGAACTTGAAAAATCGACGCACGAGTCTTATGTGTGAATTGTTACGAATTGAGGTTCAAGGGATTCAAAAAGAGGTCCAATATACTCTTTGTGGGCTACCTTACTGGTTGAGTACTTAGGTTCCGTAAAAGAGATTAGAATCTTATTCCTCTGGTAATTCTGCCCATTCAAAAGAGATTCAATACAAAGTGTATGTTAAACAAAAAAAATATTTTAAAAAATTAAGAATAAATTTTTAAGTAAAAGAAAGATTTAAAAAGTACAATGGCACGCCTACAAAAAAATGTATGCCATTTAGAAGGGTCATCCGCACTCTCATAAAAATTCTACTAACATATGCTAATGAATTTGTTCAAAGGCTACGCCAACCAAAAGTTTGAGTTGATAGTTCAAGGTATAAGAATAGGTTTATGTACTAAAAAGCCCCTCATATGAATGCCCTTTGGGCTTGAAGCATGAATGCTACAAAAGCTCCCAATACCTTGCGCAATAATTCAATATAGGGGCTCCTAGTATTCAAACTTGATACCTTTTGATTAGAAAGACTTTTGATCAGAAAGACTCTGATACCAGGTTCAGACTAACTCAACCAAAAACGTAAGCTGATAATTGAAGATCCAGGAACAGATTTATGCTCTAACATAATGAACTTCAAAGAAGAAGAAAGCAAGGGGACAAAAACAATAGAAAATAGTTGTGGTAAAAGAGAGAAAAATAATGAACCTCTTGAAAAACAACAAGGTAGCAAGGGTGAGTTTCACAAAAAAGATGGAGAACGATTATGAAAGTATTAAGGCACGTGAACACTTGATGGACATTTATCAAGCATGCAACTAAATGTTGAGCAGCTCCGACGTTAGCTTATTATGACTTTTCTTTTATAGATAATGAAATGATAGTGAAATAAATAAATATTGGGCATGATAAGCAAGACCATTATATATAAGTTCACTAACTTGAATGGGATGTTATGCCGTACGTAGTTGTGGGCGTTGTGGCTCAATAGGCCATTGCTGGCATACACATTTTAGACGTGGAAGCTATACATGTAGGCTCCTGTTTACCCCCAGGGGAAAAAATACTTTCTTTTAGGCTCCATTTGAACTTTTGAAAAATTTGGTGGAAAGAAAAAAATTTACGAAAGTTACTTTTTTTTTTGGTATTTGGTTTAGAGAAAATCACAAAGAAAAAAAAATGGAGGAAAGTTAGGTGGAAAAATTGTTAGAAACAAGTGATAACATTTTTCTCATAAAATTGTGAGGAAAGTTTGAGGAAAAGTCCCAACCTCATCCAACCTCGCATTGTTTAGATGACTTCAATATAATTCAAGTAGTTCATCAACATTCAAATTTCTCATCCAAATTCTTGTATTTTTTTGTCAATCCAAATAAGAGAAAAAAACTCAATTTTCTTCGTACTTTTTTTCCTTCACATTTTTTTCCCTTAACTTTTCTTTCTACCAAAATTTTTAAGGACCAAACAGACCCTTAAGCTTTTTGTTTTTTTCTTCTTTAATTTTTTGATTGAAAATTTTTAATTTAATGTCACACTAATGTATTAGAAGAGCCTTTTTAGCTTCACTAAATCTTATACATTGTACCTTCCGGTTGGTTCTTGTACATTGTGTTTTTTATATGTATTTAGGTCGTAGTTAGAAAGTCTTATACATAGGTGTTGTTTCATTTTTTTGTATCTAGGAAGTGGACAGCCTTTGTACGTGTTCTATTCAGGCTCATATACTCTTAATCCAAGGTGAGCAGCAAAGAAAAATATTTTCTCGCCCAAACACAAATTTGTCATGGTATCAAAGCCTAAATCAGAAGCCTAATCAAGTCTGATACAAGCCTGCACAAGAAATTCGTTCTCTGCTCCTTACAATTGATGCTGATGAAGGAAAGAAGCCCACAACTCAGATTGTCGACATTAACAATCCTCACTCCCCATACTAATGTAGTTCAGACCACTTAGGAAACATAATCTCACCTATAATTCTCAATGGAGAGAATTATACTAATTGGAGCAGGATTGTTTCAAATGCTTTAAAATTAAAAAATGAGTTCTTCTTTGTTGATGGCACTTTGGCTAGACCAGAACTCGACTCATCAGAAGGCCATGCCAGTGAGAAATGTAATTCGATGGTCGTAGCCTGACTATATAATGTGATTGACAAAAAATTACATCGGTCAGTCGCATATGTAGAACATGCAAGCGAAATCTAGAGTGATCTGAAGGAAAGATACTCACAAGGAAACGAAATCAGGATTCATCAATTGAAAAGAGAAATCACTCTTATTGGTCAGGGAGCTATAACAGTAACAAAGTATTTTACCAGACTCAAAGAACTCTGGGATAAATTGGATGCACACCAGCAGATACGAACTTGCGCATGCTTGAAAGATTTCAACATCAGCAAATTTCAGTAAGTTGAGAAAGTCCATAAGTTTCTTATGGGACTTGAGCAAAATCAGTTTGGTATAGTGAGAACCAACATCCTTGTTCTTGAGCCCTTACCAAACCTAAACAAGGTGTATTCCATGCTGGTTAGGGAAGAAAAACAGCAGAGAATCATCGACACGACAGAGGCGAGGATTGAGGGAGCGGCTTTCAAGGCCTTGACGACCAGATCAAGAGCCAGGACCAGACCGAGGTGCACTCATTGCCAGAAACAAGGCCATGACCGAAGCTAGAGCTTCGAACTCATTGGGTACCCACCGAATTGGCCTAATCGATGGTTGAATTGTGGCCAGATTCGACAAAACCAGGAGCTGAATCAATCGTCCACCAGAGTTTGGTCGGGCACTGTCGAGGATGGATGGCCCAGAACTACAGGAGCTAGACCGTTCTCGCTTGAAGTGGCGTCACTTGCAGGGGGACATGGGGAGGCAGCAAGTTCTGGCGATGGATTAGATGTTTTGAAGATCGCTCAAGCAGGTCTCAGCCCAAGTTAGATTGACGAGTTACTTGCCCTTTTAAGGAGAGAAAATAAGGAAAAGTTGGCTGGTAAGGGAGTTCTGTCCACTTATATGTTTGGTTGGGTTTTGGACACACGGGCCTCTTATCATATAACATCAGATTTAAGTGTGTTAACGGATATTTTTTTATCTTTCACAAATAGTGTATATAACGTTGCTTGATGGTAACATTGTGAACGTCAGACAAGCAGGAACAGTGAATCTTGGACATGGGTTAATTTAAAAAATGTTCTTTATTCACTGGAGTTTAAATGCAATCTTATTTCTATTCAGTGACTTGCGTATGATAAAAATTATATACTTATTTATGGTGCACAACTTTGTCTTAGTTAGGACCTCATTTTGAACGCGCCGATTGGAGCGGGTGAACTGAGGAATGGGGTGTACTATGTTAAAAAAAGTGTGGGAAGAAAAGCTTTAATAGCTACCTAGCATCAAGACTATAACCTTTGGCATCAACGGCTTAGAAATCCTTCGTTTGGTAGTTTATTTTATCTGTCAACAAATTTTGGTTTTGAGATGAATAAAAATTTAGATAAGTGCTGTGATGTCTGTCATCATGCAAAACAAACATGAAATCCTTTTGGTATAAATAGTAATCGTGTTGAAAGGCCGTTCTTGTTAATACACTGTGACTTGTGGGGGCCATACCATACCCATTCTCTTAACTCATGCTGCTATTTCTTATGCATTATAGATGACTTTAGTCGTGGAGTTTGGCTTTATCTCTTGAAAGACAAACAGAAACTTATGGAAAGTTTGTTAGTTCTGTTCGTTGGCACAAAATCAATTTGGTACAACAATCCAAAGAATGTGTAGTGATAATGGTACCGAATTCACAAAAAGACCTTTGCCAGTTTATTTATCAAAGACGGGAATTGTTCATGAAACTACCTGTGTGGATACACCTCAACAGAATGGACGAGTAGAAAGGCAAAATAGACACCTTCTTAATGTAGCTTGTGCATTGAGATTCCAAGCATCGCTACGCGTGAAATTTTGGGGAGACTGTGTATTGGCAGCTACATATCTGATTAATAGAACTCCAACAAAAGTATTGAATTATAAGACCCCGTATGAAGAGCTCTGTGGTGTTCCACCCTCCTACAAACACTTGAAAGTTTTTGGACGCCTTTACTGTGCTCATAATCATGATAAGCAACGAGAAAAAATTGATGCAAGGGCTACCAAGTGCATATTCTGAGGATATCCTTAAGGCAAAAAAGGGATTTTACTTTATGATTTGGAACACCACAAGCTCCTTGTATCTAAGGATGGTGAGTTCTATGAGAAGATCTTTCCTTTTGCTAAGTAAGAAGCTAAGAATGAGTTTTCCAATGGCCAACAACACTAATCAAGCAATCCGGGATGCGTTGAGGTAGAGCGGCCTTTCACTCAAGAGGTGCCCACGAAAATAGAGTCATCTCCACAATGTTCAGACAAGGGAGCCAACAATACAGATCTTATGCACGTTTCAGGGGCCTAAGCACCTCTTGCTATAACATCCCACAATGAGCTCGCCCAATCTAAAGCTTATACCACCGAGAACAGGTCTATTCAACATTGTGAGACCACTAATTGGCACAATCAATCTTCGGCTACCTACAGTCTACAGCGAGTTAGAAGACCGCCTATGCACTTGAATGACTATAGATGTCATGCAATTACGCACCCCTCCATGGCACCGCTTTATGAAAGCTCTTCGGGTACTTATCATCCTTTCTCTCTCATTCATTTCTGATAATTGTTTTTCTACTGAATATCGTGCTTTTTTAGCTGCCCTAACATCTAATGATGATCCTCAGTATTTCTCGCAAGCTACACAACATCCGCACTGGCCGGATGCTATGCAGGTTGAAATCATAGCATTTGAAAGTAATAATACTAGGGAGTTTGTTCCTTTACCACGCAACAAAAAGGGTCTCGGGTGTAAATGGGTATACAAGACTAAGTATCGTGCTGATGGAACTATTGAGCAGTATAAGGTACGATTGGTTTTTTTGGGAAATAATCAAATTGGGGGAGAGGACTTTCTGAGACATTTCCTCCAATCGCTAAAATGGACATCGTTCTTTGCTTGCTGTCTGTAGCAGCATCCAAAGGGTGGGAATTACATCAAATCGATGTACATAATGCTTTTTTACATGGCGATCCCATCGAGGATATTTGTATGAAACCTCCACCCAGTTTTAGGCTGCCTAAAACAAATTTGGTGTGCAAATTGAAGACATCACTCTATGGTCTTCTGCAGGCTCTTGCCAATGGTATTTCATGCTTGCTACTGTGCTAATTCGTTATGGGCTTTCAGGCCTCCTCTCTAGACCATTCCTTGTTCATCTATCGCTGACATGGTGTGTTCTTGGTACTCTTGATTTATGTAGATGATCTGGTGTTAGCCGCCAACAGTCATGGCCATTGCCATCAATTTAAGAGTTATCTACGTCACTGTTTCAAGCTTAAGGATTTGGGTCCTTTAAAATATTTTCTATGCATTGAAATTGCTCACTCACAGGGAGGACTGTTCTTATGTGAATTTAAGTATGTTCTTGATATTCTTATTGAAACTGGGATGATGGGGGCCAAGCCCAGTACTTTTCCTAGGACCAAAATCACAAGCTATCTGGGGATGTTGGAGATCCACTGGTTAATGCGTCACAATATAGGTGACTCATTGGCCGTCTCCTTTATCTTACTACCACTAGACCAGGTATTATGCATTAGGTTCACATCCTTAGCCAGTTCATGCAGTACCCGTGTCAAGAACATTGGGAAACAGCTTTACAGGTTTTGCAGTACTTGAAGTCTTCACCGAGCGAGGGGATCTTATTTCTCGCTCATAACTCATTATAATTGCATGTTTATTATGATTTTGATTGGGCTAGTTGCCCAATGACTAGAAGATCTGTCACTGGCTATCTGGTTAAGCTTGGAGATACCCCTATCTCTTAGAAGACTAAGAAGCAGCCTACTATTTTAAGATCATCAACAGAAGCTGAATATCGGGCTATGGCGAACACCACTAGTGAAACAATTTGGATACGCAACTTATTACATGAGTTGGGCATTTGTGTTTCTTCAACACGTTTATATTATGATAATCAAGTTGCATTGTACATTGCTAACAGTCCTGTGTTTCATGAACATGCCAAGCATATTGAGGTTGATTGTCATTTTGTTCGCGAACGTGGAGTCATTGTGCTGCAGTATACTCCTGCTCATGAGCAAGTGGCAGACATCTTCACCAAAGTGCTAGGACATTGACAGTTTCATTATCTTCTACGCAAGTTGAGTGTTTTGAATCTGCACACTCCAACTTGAGTGGGAGTATTAGAAGAGCCTTTTCAGCTTCACTAACTCTTATACATTGTACATTTCGGTTGGTTGTATTTCGTGTTTTTCGTATGTATTTAGGTGGTAGTTAGAAAGTCCTATACATTGGTGTTGTTTCATTTTTCCGTATCTAGGAAGTGGACAGCCTTTGTATGTGTTCTATATAAGCTCATCTATTCTTAGGCTGAGGTGAGTAGCAAAGAAAAATATTTTCTCACCCAAACACAAATTTGTCATAATGTATAAATATAATCTAGATCCATCCTTGTAGATAAGTACCAAAATCTTACAAGACTCCTTCACTTAGCTAGGAAAACAAGTTGAACTCTAGCTCTAATGTTCCTCGCACTGGAAGCATTCCTCTGTCTGCTCTGTCCTTAAAGGCGAGGCTACATTGGGGCGAAGCCCTTGCCCTAAAAGAAAAGGGTTTGTAAATTAACTTCTTGTATAAAAGCAGCGAATAGCCGTCCTAGCGCTGCGACACGCGGGTGGTATTATCTTTCTTTTTTTTTATTTTATGGATGGAGGTATTATCTTTCTTCTTAACGCTATTCTTGAGTTCGATTGTCTTACCCTTCACTATTGCATATTTACGAATTATTTGTATGTTTGGTGCTTTGCCCCTTTAGTACCTACTCTTTTATGTTGTATCATTTTTATTCATTTTTTTTTTAATTATTTTCTTTGGCCCTTGGGGAATTTTCTCCACTTATGTGTTGCCACTTTTTCCTTTTATATAATTAATTTTTGTTATTTCTTTTTCTTATCTCCTTTAACTCTAATGTAATAATTTATTCATTTTTACTTGAAGGGCCATGTACTAGTTCATCTCATATATTGTTATTGACTTAACTTATTCTGCCAACCTCTCTTTTCTTGTCTGCAAAGGAGGTATAAAATTCTGATAATATAAGACATGTGAACTTAAACATGAGGCCTATTTTGTGGCATAGGCACGATTCGAAGTAAAAATACATAGAATATAAATTTCAACATAGTAACTTTGCCCTCGTGTGCAGTATGGATTCAAACAATATTGAGATAACACAGAGTAGATATTCTTTTATGACAAAGATCAAGTATTAGTAACATGACTAAGACCAAGCAAACGTTTAATAACAAACACAAACTTGACTAAAATCAATAAAATAAATATTAATAAACGAGAAATACCTAATAGATTACCCGAGCTCTAAGACACCAACCAAGAAGGTAAAAACCTTAGTTTCTTAATTCATTAGTAAATTGCTAAATTAACCAATTATGTGACTTGAATTTAACAAAGATAGTGAAGTAAACATAAACAAACAACCAATGATAAATAAATTAATCTAAACCTTAGTCATCAACCCACAAGGCAAAAAAATAAAATAAAATTCATGAGTAAAGCACAAAATTAACTGATTATTTAATATGAATTTAACTAAAATTAGCAAATTAAATATAAACAAACAAACAATAACTAACCAAATCACCCTGACTTTAAGTCCCTAACCAATAAGGCAAAAACCCAAACTTCTTAATTTATGATTAAATACTAAACTAATCAATTATTTAACACAAATTTAACTAAAATAAGTAAATTAAACTTCTTGGTTTGTATTTAGATGAAATGCTCCATAAGGCTCTCTAGATTGGACTTCAGTTGAGGAAGTTAGGGAGGTGGGTCGTAGGGAGTTTTGTATTGGAAACCGGAAGGTTGAAGAGCACTGGATGGCAGGGGGTTGTTGTTTCAGTAGGATAAATTGGGGTGATTTCTCTAGCCTAGGTTGTAGATGTTTGAGTATGGTTTGTTTTATGGGCGTGTAGTGAAGTTTTGCATGGCTTGTCGTGCTCAACTCCTTGGAATTTGGGCTAAAAACTAGCAGCCATATGCCCTTAGATGCTATTAACCTTGCAAAGAACATTAGACTCATACACCGTACCAGGTGAATTCCTGGGATTGGAAGTCCTCAATCTTAATCTCTGAGCAAGGGCATCCACCTTACTAGCTAGAAGGTCTAGAGCATCAACATCATATTTCGCACTTCTCTTCAAAGTGGCTCACTCACTAAACCAATGGTAGTTATTAGCTGTTATGTCTTCCAAAAGAGCCTTTACCTCTTCAATTGATTTTCCCATGAGAGCACCTTCAGCTGCGGCATTAATGGACATCTTCAGCGTTTGATTGAGTCCATTGTAGGAAGTCTGGAGCAGGAGCCAGTCGGAGATGCCATGATATGGGCATTGGCATTGGAGATCCTTGAATCTCTCCCACACTTCATATGATGACTTGCTATGTAGCCGGGCGAATGCAATGATATCCGCCCTAAACTTGCCAATTTTTCCAGGTGGAAAATATTTGCTTCAGAAAGCCA
The DNA here is from genome assembly GCA_017589665.1 of Selenicereus undatus. NCBI lineage: Eukaryota > Viridiplantae > Streptophyta > Magnoliopsida > Caryophyllales > Cactaceae > Selenicereus > Selenicereus undatus. The sequence goes on from JACYFF010031957.1 coordinate 92,976,444, forward strand.
AGGAGAGTGCATCCCAGATGGTGAAGCATTTGGCTCCTTATTATGGAGCCAATCTCTAGCTCTATCCCTCAAGGAGAACAGGAAGAGCCTAAGTCGAATGGCATCGATGGGTACCACATTGAGTTTTACAATATTGCACTTCGCAAGGAAAATGCAAAGATGCATATTTGGGTCCTTAGATGGATGCCCACCAAATTGATCTCTCTCTACTAAGGAGATAAGAGCTGGTTGCAACTTGAAGTTATGTGCCTTAATAGTCGGATTTGCTATAGATGAAGTGATACCTGATGATGGAGGCACAACATACTCTCTTAGGACTTGGTTGCAACACCCAGCCATCACAACTTCTGATTTCTTCCTCTTTCGGTGTCGCTTTGCCTGTGTGCACTGGCTTCAATCCCTGGATCGAAGTGAACAACATTTTGTTTCCTCTGATTGCGCTTGTACATACAAAGCAAGAACTAAACCAGGCGTAAGCAAGTCCAAACAAAGAAAAGCAGTAGAAAAAGGGAGAAAAGGAAAATGCCTATTCTATAGTGTTTTGGTTGCATTTGATGTTGAAATAAACACGTTCTTCGGCAACAGAGCCAAAAAGTTGTTATGTTAAAATGCTGTAAGTGCACGGTGTACCTATAGCTAGCAACCGACAAGTACGGGTCGTGTCCATAGGGAACTTGTTTTCAATCACAAAAATGACTGACAACAGTCAATTCAGGCAAAAATCCACTCAGGATGATAATAACTGGAGATAGTTCTATTCTGTTGAATGTCGATAAACTTGACTATTTCAATGAATGATAAAAATCTTAGGCTAAGGGTCACCACACTACTATGCCTCTCGAATCATAGACTAAATCACGCATACCTTTCCATGCTAATGGTTGAAATGGAGTGACTACAAATTTAAAAATATTTATGCCTTCTCTCAAAGGTCATTAGACTGATTAATCAATCCTAGTTATTTATTTTCATGAAACTAGAATCATTGAAGTCGCAGGATTGAGTAGTCAAAATTCCCAATTGAAATCCTAACTGCTTTCACATCAAGAAATTCAATCGCTCGCAAAACCATTCTAGATCAAGGATTCAATTTTCGTTCAAATCCTAAAACCGAATTAAGAATGGTGAATAGGTCCCTTTCAAGCATTTCAATAACTACATGTGTGCTAGGCAAGAATTCAATCTAAGAACACGATCGTAATTCGTGAAAACCTAGAACATGATTCAATTGCACATAATAAGGGCTAACCCCAACCTAGGATTGGGAATTTAACATATACACATGTTCACAATCACAATCACAAATCCTAATGTGAAGAACATGACTAACTATGAAAACTTGGGTTGAAATGGAAAGAATAGCGGAAAGAGATACAAACTTGAATTGATTGCCATGATGAATTGCCGATGAATCTTCAAATTAACAGCACAAATCAATGCTAGAAAAGTATACAAAAGTACTCAGAAAGTAACTCCTAAAATCATTCCTCCAATGTGCTCTCAAAATAAAGCCTAAGATATCCCAAAATAAGTCCCAAAAAATAATTAAATTATGAAAACAGCTAGGGCACACGGTCATGCATCAATGCATGGGTGTTCGTGCACCCTGCGCACTAGGAGGCGCACGGCCGTGTACTTCCCTTGCACAGCCACTGGTGTCTAACCAACCTTGCACCCTCTTGAGCTTTCAGACGTTCTGTCCGAGCCTGCGATACTTCATAAGGCTTCCTTCTTCGCTTGGAAAATGTCCTCTAGGCTTCCTTTCCGCCAAAACTAGTGATTTCCCTAAGTTCTTAGCTACTACCACTAAAAATAAGGAAAATTATACAATAAGCGCATAATAAACCCAAGGAAGCAATTTTGACCCTTTCTTATCGATGGTTAGCATAGGAATAAGAGGGAGAAATGGTGAAGTAGAGGCTCAAATGAAGTCAAAATAAGGGTTTATCAGGCATTTTATCAAAGATCCAACTTGTAATATAGTTTTTACATAGGAGGGAAAAACATTTACGGGTAAAATTGCTTGTTGGGCCCTTATCGAGGATTGAACACCCAATGCGTTCGGGGACGGGGAAGAATTTTTTCTTCGCAATGGGGAATAGGGTGGGGACCTAAGTGGGGACGAGGACGGGGATGGGGAATATGCTCCCGTCCCCAAACTACCTCGTTGCTATCCCTATGCACACTTGTGCTGCTATAGCTCTAGGAACCCAATTGGGTTTTCAATAGTACCTGCATGGTATCCTCTGAAATTTGGCATGACTATGTGACTCCTCAATTCATCTGCTACTCTCGTTTTCAGTAATGCCCTATGTTTTTATTAGGGGATCCTCTTTGCATTAGGCTTTTAATTAGGGTTCTTATAAATAGATTCTAGCACATTATTACTCTAGCGTTTTGAAGATTATTATTCTTAGGCGTGAGATTTGTATTCATTTAGATTATCCGTTCCTGAGTTTGTTTCTGAATCCCTCTCTCTCTATTGTTTATTATTTTCATTCTTTAATAATTGCCCTGATGATGTTTTACGATTATTGTGTTGCAATTTGTATTATGTTTAGCAGCTAAATCTCTCAATTTGGGTTGGGATTAAAGCCAATTATGCTTGGTTGAATCATGAATTCACCCCAAATCTTGCTTGCTCTATGTTTGAGGCATTGAATTCTACTTTGCTCACTACTTGTTCGATGAATTGCTTGAAAAATTAATCATCTATTTTTATTCAAGTTTAGCAGAATGTTGAAAGATGAAACCTATACCTACCACGATGTAGTAGATAGTTAGGACTTTGACATGAAAATAATTGAAATTCTAATTGGGATTTCATATTGTAGATCTTGTGATTCTACGGTTGTTAGTCCTATGAAAGTGGGTGACTATAGTTTCTGGATTAGTCTTTATCCCTTGAAAGAGGGAAGGGATAGGCTAAATTAACAATCTATCTACTCATGTTGCTTGTTTGAGCAAGTTTGATGGTGTTAGTAACAACTTCACTAGCATAATTGTGTTGTTAATTCCAACCTCAGTGTTCTGGGACAATGCAAGGCTGAAAATCTCTACTGTTACCTCTTCTATTGTGAGACTGGAAATTGAGACAAATAGTTTTGATCTCCAACGAGCTCTCATCGCATTTATGTAAAGGGAAAACTTGGAGGCCAACCCTTAGAAAATCCCTTCAAACACATTCACAACTTCTAGCAAAAGTGAGATATTATCGAGTACAATGGGGCCTCCAGCGATACAATTAGGTTAAGGCTTTTTTTGTTCTTCCTACAGGATAAAGCTCAGTATTGGTTGCGGAGTGAGTATGCCAATTCTTTAACTTAATGCGGTGGAGAATCCCTATGAGGCTTGAGAGAGGTTCAAAGTTTTGCAATGACATTGCCCCTATCATAGCATCCCGATTGGCTCCCAATCCAGGCATTTTACAATGTGCCATCCTAATCGGTGAGGATTCAATAGATGTTGCATGTAACGCCCTAACATTTATCAAGTTATTATTCTTAGTTTACATTGGATAGTGACTAGCACAGCGGAAGACTTGAATTAGAGCGTTACCATAATCCAATATTGGATAAGGCTAGGGGTCGAAACTCTAGTGTAAAATATTACTACTAAAAAATTCCCGCTCATCCCTTGAGGGTAACATCTTCGATGGTCTTAAAAGGGCTAATTCCAATCTACAATATGAGCCATGAATGCTTATAAGCTTCTATCTAATATAGTGAAACTCAATCCATCGGTGCGTTAACCAAGATCACTGTGAACTTGCTAGGCTCTTTTACCCCAATTTTATGGTGTTACTTTCAAGCTATTTAAAGGTACATTCCCAAATATTACCTAAAAACACAAAAACAATTTTTTTTTTTTAAAAAGTGTGCCTAAACTCAACACATCTGGCCGTATACAGTAAAGATAGAAAGCATTTGATAGTGGGTGCCCACAGTTCAATTCATTTTAGTTTGAAATATGATGGGGTTAAGGAATTGTGTCAAAAATGTTACCGAATATTATCTGAAAGTAGGACACCCATATTAATGGACTCATATTTGAATAATGGGATCATTTAGCAATGCACACACCCATTAGGCTGATTGGGAAGCCTGAGTTGAGGTTGTGTGTGTGAATTGATGGGCCTAAATCTTGGTAATTGACAGTTGATGGCTCCACTCAATTTTGTGAGGAAACAATACATAAACATAATACATTAAATAGTTGTATGTTATGACATTTTGATATTTATTAAAAAAATATATGTTAATTTCGAAAGGTATAGGCAGTAAACGTACCTTGACTTGAAGTTTCACCCTTCTTTTGTATTATAACTTGCTGATGGCGCAGATGACGGACAAAAGATGGCCTTGTTTTCTACTCCACATGGATAATAATTTAGTTGAGAACTTTCTTTTGCGTCACTATTATTTCTTGGCAAATTAACTCATCAGCTTAATATATAGTTCATATTACTTTCATTTATTTAATTATCAAGTGTCATCCTAAATAACATAGATTCTTTTCAATTTCACTTTAAGTGTGAATTCTTGTATTATCGTTAAACATAAACATGAATTATTCGTTAAATTTGACCTTGATTATTTATCATCTAATTTATTTTTGCATATTTTTTGTTTAGCCTAGTTTATTTTTTTATTATTATTTTCTTACTTTTCTCTTTCCTCTTGCATCTTTAATTGCAACAATTGTTATCTTGTTATTTTAGTATCTTCCCATATTTAGTAATTGACTTTCAAAAAGCCATTAAGTAAAATACTTATGATTTTGTGCATGTAATTGTCGTTTTTGATATCATTTTGTTATCTTTGAGGATTTTTAGTTGCTTGGATTTGTTTCTTGGAGAGTTCTAAATTACTTATAAATAGCTCATGTCTAAGTAGTTAAACATATAGCCACAACCACCTTACACCCATAAATTTCATTCTTAAGTATTAGAAGCTTCCAACATCTCTTGCAAATGTCATTCACTAATTTCACTTATACACCAAAATAATTATGAACCCTTACTTAACCGATAAATCATACTTAGATTCAGAGGTTCAACAATTTTAACGTTTGAAATGTCTCTATTCTTTTCTTCTTTTTTCCTCTTTTCTAGGTGAGGAAAATATAACCCCAAATTATAACAGAAATTATTATTTGTCCTTGAAAGATATTGTCAGCTCCTTACATTTTGTACTTACTAACTTATAAATCTAGGAGAACCCCAATATTCATTATCTTTCAGCATCTTACTATTCAAAAACCTCCTCAAAACTCATGTTTGGGCTCGAGCCTCCATGTTTATAATCTAAAATTTATTTCCAAATTCATAATGTATTATTTATTTTTGAACTTGTAATTTTTCACATTCAATGCCCATTCCCTAATCTGAATTAGGGACTCATTCATTTTCATCCTCTTCTAAATTCTAACTAATTTATCTATTGCTCCCCTTCACATAATATCATTCATTGAAACTGTCCTCAAATTGGAGTCAACATTTCAGATTGGAATTACCCCTTCAAAGAATGTGCACATAATATAAGTTTAACAATTCAAATTCCGAAGTTATCGTGTCTAAACTTAGTATCCAACAACATAAAACTCTTCGTAAAATTCATAATTATCCCTATTCAATCTCAATCCTCCTAAATTTTACATTTAAATGCTCAAACAAAAATGAAACACACATAATTTGTGACAAGTTTCATGAAGAGCTTGAGCATTTTGGTGAGAGAAATGATGTAAAGAGAAGGCGCAATCTCACTGTCTTATTCCGTGCTATTGAACTGATATAAGACCACATTATATATATACGCGGAAGAAAAAAAGTTGGCTTTCCCGCTTAATACAGGAATAACATGAAAAGGGGAAAATCTGTTAAAAGGTAACAAATTGAGCTAATCAATTGTGTCCTAACTAATTATACCAACAAGGTGGGAGGTAGCAGCTTCAATAATCCTAACACCCCCCTCAAATTGGAGGGTGTTTGAACCCCGATTTAGAGAGTAGAGAATGGTGTTGCAGCCCTATGAGAGGTTTGGTTAGAATATCTGCCAATTGATGTTGAGTAGGTACATGGCTTAATCTGATCAGCCCTTCCATAAGCTTATGTGTAACAAAGTGACATTCGATTTCTATGTATTTTGTTATCTCGTGGAAAATAAGGTTCTTGGCAATATATATTGCGCAAGATTGTCAACTTAACAGGTGTTGGTGTGATTAAAGTAATAGTGAGTTCATGTAACAGCCTGCTCAACTAGGATAATTCAACAACAAGATGTCTCATGCTCCTATGCTCAGCTTCAGCTAAGAATAAATAACCTGTAACTTGTTTCTTTGTTTTCCAGGCAATTAAAGTATTGCCTAAGAATACCACAAAACCACTCACTGATCTCCTGCTGTAAGGGCATAAGGCCCGGTCTACATCACAGTATGCCAGGAGATCAAAGGTAAGATTTTTGTTGAGAAGGACTCCTAAAGAAGGCTCTCATTTCAAATACTTGAGCACATGCTGAGTCGCTTACATATGGGGTTCTCTTGGGTGTTGAAGAAACTGACTTAGGTGCTGTAATGAGAAAGCAATGTCTGGCCTGGTATTGGTAAGAAAGTTAAGTTTACTAATCAATCTTCCATATTTGCTAGGATCTTCTAGGAAGGTACCCTCATCTGGAGCTAGTTTGATGTTATAAAAAAGAGGATAAACTACATGTGAGGCTTGACTGCAATCAAATTCCTGCAGTAAATCCATTGTAAACTTGCTTTTGTCTAAGAAGTAGGCCTTGACTTGATCTATGGACTTCAATACTTAGGACATAATGCACATATCCTTAGTCCTTGATTTTAAAGGTGTTAGCGAGAAAGCACTTTGGGGATGATATTTCCTTCTTATCATTTCCTGTCAGCACAATCTCATCTACATAGAGAGCTAAGAAGACTAGTGAGTCCTTAGTCTTTGCATAGAAAATAGAGTAGTTATTCTTTGAATGTTTGTAACCCCTTTGAAAAAGAACTTTACTGAGCTTGGCATACCACTGCCTAGAGGCCTGTTGGAGGCCATATAGGGAATTTCTGAGCCTGCGCACTGCATTAGGGACAGTGGAAAGACCTCTGTGTGGAAGCTTTACGTAAATCGCTTCACGTAAATCACCATGAAGAAATGCAATATTGACAACTATTGTCATTAAAATTCTGATAGTTATCATTTTGACAACTGGTGAGAAAGTCCTTATGTACTCAATCCCTAATTTTTGTGTAAACCCCTTTACTACTAGTCTAGCTTTCACCATTTCAATGCTTCCATCTGCTTTGTATTTGACCTTATATACTCACTTGCAGGCTATAGGTCTTTTTTCTTGAGGCAAGAAAACAATTCCGAAGTTTTGGTGTGTTCTAAGGCATGTAGTTCGTTGTTCACATCTGCTTGCTAGCTCGGGTGCAACACAACTTGTCATAATTCTAAGGTTTTGTAAAATTCAGGTTATTAAGTATCTGCTGGCTATCCATAGTGGGGCAACGAATGGGCATACTTTGTGGTTGAAAATTGAAGTTAGCAAGAGTTGTAAAACAATTAGACTCTTTATTAGCACAAACAGTCACTCAAATACCTTTGTGCCTTATGTGATCTCTCTAATCTTCTCTATTGTGGTTGCTGAAGATCAGGCAAGCGAACTGTACTGTTTTCTTCCAAGGGAATTTCTGGCCTGGATTCACTACTTATTTACCACGTTATGTTTATTTAATTACCCAACACTAAATTATCACATTAATGATTTTCTCATATTTATTTATCACATTCCATCATGCCGGTGAAAAAAAATTAAATATAATTTCATTTGGGCCTTTACTTGGCAATTCGGGTTTTATTTATTTATTTAATTATTAACGAAAATTTTTGGGAGAATCGATAGTAGGCCCTAACAATTATAGTCTAAGTGATTTATTTTGTTTTCTATAACATCAAAAAAAAATAATTAATTTTGAGTGATGCAAAAATGTTATCGTTACGGGACGTTTTATTTTCAAACCCAACTTATTTCGACCCAATTTAAAGCTCAAGATGTTTGCATTCTTAACCTAGCAAATTACCATGATTTAAGCTTAACCACGTTAGTAAAAATCTACTTTTGGGAGGTATAAATTCTGCCAAGCTTGTTGAAAAGTTTAAAAAAATACAACAAAAGTTAAACCTCATCTCTATCGTCTCTCTCTCTAACCCATGGCCACCCCTCCCCAGCTGTTGCTGCTAATTTTTGGGTGTTTTTCGGCTAGCTTGGTTGCCTATGACCCCCCCGACACCCTAGTACCACTAGCCACCATCCTCAATCCTCAAAACCACCAAGCATCACCTCCATCTCTACTTTGTTCAAGCTCAAAGTGAGTAACCCTAAGTTGGTTTCTTTGGATTTTTGATTTTGACTCTTGTTTATGTTCATGTTAGTTTTGATCTTGTTCTTTGGATGGAAACAAGAGTTGTTTTACCGTTTTTAATTGTTAATAGAGTTTAGATAATGCTAGGGTTTAGGGTTATTCATGATCATGCAAGCCTAAGGTTAGAAGTATGTTTTTCTTGGATTGTTCGTATTTGATTTAGTGGTTTTAATCTCTAATAATGTTTATGAGAGTGTTTTTGGTAATCTTGGATGAGATGAAGGGGAAGTAAGTTGGTTCCAAGTTAGGGTTTTAGTAATTAATTCATGGTTTGAATTATTTTGGCATTAAGCATGGTATTTGATTATATTTGACGCAAAATAAATCTTGGATATGTTCTTTGACTTAAAAAAATGATGCGGTGTGATTCTTGAAAAAACGGTGGATTATGAAATTCTCTAATTGATTGTAAAGGATAATTTTTCTCATTGATGCAACTAAATAAGATTAGGGATGTATTTGGAGTGAGTTTGAAAAAGAGAAGAATAGAAAATTTGATGGATATGATTATGAAGTGAAATTGAGTATTATGGCTCAGTATGGTGATGTGAAGGACCATAGCTTTGTAACATGATTTTAAGGAGTGATTTTGGATGGGGATTTAGGTGAAAAGAAAGAAAAGCGTAATAACAGTGGGGTTAGGAAATGGCAGAAAATAGGGCAGGCTTTGCTAATAAACTGGTAATGATCGGCCTAAGCAAAATTTATAATTTTTGGTGGGTCAGTAAGTTAGCTATCAAATGCCTTTTGAATCACCTCATTCTAAGGTCTGTGGAACAAGTTATGGCCGTTTCTCTAGAATTGCGCAGGTTAGACCAAAACTAGCACACTTGTGTTCTAGCCCTATTTTGTAAACCCTATCGTGGGAATCATGTTTTGTGTCCCAAATAAAAGTTTTTCGCGACTTGTTAAGCTTTCTATATGGGGGAATTATGTCTCAAATGGAGGTTGGGCGATTAGGTTGCAAGTCATTTACTTTAGCCCCTATTACACTTTACTTTTTCTTTTACTAAAGTATTAACTATGAAAACAAATACGATTGATAACTATATGTTCTTGTTACGGTATTTTTGTACCGAATCAGGGCCTAATAAGTCATTTCCTCCCTTTTGTGCATAATCATACTCAGTGACATTTCATTAAAAGCCCCAGATACATTCATTGTTTGTATCTTTAGAAATCAACATGTATTTATTAAAATTATAATGTTTTGGTAAGTACATCAATAAATTAGTTTAATCAGTGGTTTGTCACATAATTAGTGACCCCATCAGTTATCAGATATAGGGCATTGCCCTTCAGTTACCCGCATGGCTTCAGGCTGGGTCTCCCGATCGGCTTGGTAGGTATACACCTATCTTCAGATCGTAACAGTTGGCAGGGGTTCACTATCAGTGAATAATTGGCAATGCAGTTTTATGTTCATCTCATTGCCAGTTTTAAATTAAAATGAATTGCAATGCGAGCGCAATCAGTTTTTCGAAGAACACTTAACAATACAGAAATGCATGTACTGAGCTTCGGTTCACAGTTCGAGAAATTTTCATATTTTATTTTAGAAAAATGCTCAGTGGATCACCCTTAGGCTGACAGGCCGACTGGAGAAGACAAGTGAGTGAGAAAGTGTAAAAGGAATAGTGGTGTTTTAGTGTTGAAATGTTTTGAGTACTTTATTATGAAATATTTTAATGTTGAAACTATATACTCTACAAGAGTTACTATATTTTGGTGTAAACCTTGGAAAAGTTGTATGGTTTGATGTTAGAACTAATTATATATGATTTGATTGGTTGTGAATTCCTTGTGATGGTAAACATTGTTTAGCATTATGATATTTATTGTTAACAGCGAAGCCTTGTCATTTTTGGACAGTGGTAACACCCTGATGATTTGGGATAGTATTTCGAATTGGTGAATGTAATGAAGAGAATACAAACAGAGAATTGTGTACAGTTGGGGTGTTACAAATGTGGTATTAGAGCCAGGCTTTGATTTTCCTGATGGGATACAGAGTATGGAGCTTGGATATAGGAGGGTGAGAAGGGTTATTAATAAGGAATATAGTATACTACTAAAGGCTTATGATATTAGAAATGTATATTTCTTATCTTTTACATGCCCATAATTTGTATTTTCCTTTCTAGATGGATCCTTAGCAGTTAATATGATGCCTGGTTCGTCTGTGGAGGCTCACATTTCACTGTTGCATGCCAGCATGATAGCTCATGTGCAGGACCCTTTCTGTGAGTTTCACAACATCACGGTCTATGCATACAGATTGCTATGGTCCTTACCCACGGTTGATCCATCGGTAGAATTCAGGCTCCGTTATCATCATGTCATGATGACGGGGAACCCAGGTTGGAACGGACCCAAGTTCTAGGTCTAGGGGGCTTGGGCTACCATCACTTCGGAGTTGATGTTGCGGGAGGAGTTTGAGCAGAGGGGGATTACTATGGAGTTTGAGCAACCCTAAAGTATATAACGGAAATTATGATTCAGTGGTATTGGAGGAATGGGTAAGGGGAATGGAGAAAATCTTTGTAGTGGTAGAGGTGCCAGAAGAAAAGAAAGTAAACATTAGTACATATTATCCGACTGGTAAAGCCGACATTTGGTGAAACACTATTGAGGGTAGGCTCGTAGGGCCTGAATTCATCTGGAGTAAATTCCTTGATGAGTTGAGGATAAAATTATACCCAGTTGTGGTCCAAAGGCAAAAGCAGAAACAGTTTATGGAGCTGAAGATGAGTGGCAACATGACTGTGATGCAGTATGCCAGTAAGTTCCAAGAATTATCCAGGTTTGTCCCTGAATTTGTGTGAACTGAAAGGTTAAAGATGAGGAGGTTTGAAGAGGGTTTGGCCTTCTACATTCGAAATCAGTTAGCTAGACAACCAATCTTGACTTACCAAGAGCTATATGAGTGAGCTGTTGAAGTAGAGCGACATAATTGAGAGCCTTGAACCCGATTAACCCAAAAGAGAAAAGGGTTTGAGCGAGGAACCCCGAGCGAAAGTGTGAACCAGAAGAAACCTTCTCCTGCTCCTCCCTAGAGCTGTCCTGCAGGCTCAGCAGAGCCCTGTGGGAAATGCGGAAGAACAAATCACACCACCCGTGAATGCCAAGTAGGAACTAACAAATACATGTGGTGTGGAAGCCCAGAACACCTCATTGATGTCTGCCCACGAAGACTGAAGGTGGCGGATAGGGGTGCAACACAATGCTTGCCCCCCCTTCACCCAAGGGCCTCACCACTAAGGCTTGCAGCAGTAGGACGGGTGTATGTAATGAGCAAGAAGGAAGCTGTCATCTCTGGCACGTTAGTCACTGGAACTTTCTTTTTAAATTCAACGCCATTTTATGTATTATTTGATTCAGGTGCTACTCATTCATTTATATCTATCCGATCTGCCATGCAATTGAACCTAGAGGGTAGGAGGATGGAAAGCAATTATAGGATCAAGTTATCCAATGATTTTGGGATTGAGTTCCCTATCTCCTATAAACTTGTTCCCATTACCATTGGTGGAACCACCTTCCCTATAGATTTGATTCAATTTGATTTGTTTGATTTTGATATGATTTTTGGGAATGAATTGGTTGCACACTTATGGAGCTAAGATTGACTGTGAAGATCTTAAGGCTTTTTTGAAGGATGAAAAAGGGAGAGAGGTATATTTTTATGGGAAGAGAGAAGAAAAATCTTGTTCCTTGATTTTGCTATGAAAGCAAGTAAGTTGCTTTGTCAAGGGTGTATTGGATATTGGTGTTATGCAATTGGCACCCAAACAAAAGAAGAGCAAGGCAGGAGATATTCCTACAGTTTGTGAATTTGAAGATGTTTTTCCTGAAGAGTTACCAGGACTACCCCCGTAGAGGGAAACTGATTTTAGAATTTAATCCCTAGTGTCCAACCTATGTCCAAAGCCTCATATCGTATAGCCCCTACTGAGCTAAAGGAACTAAAGATTCAGTTAGATGAGCTTTTACAGAAGGTATTTGTCAGGCCAAGTGTGTTACCATGGGGTGCCCCAGTGTCGTTCGTAAAGAAAAAGGATAGAACCTTAAGGCTATGTATTGACTATAGGGAGTTGAACAAGATCACCATAAAAAACAAACACCTTTTGCCGCAAATGTGTGATTTGTTTGATTAGCTGCTGGGAGCAGAAGTCTTCTCTAAGATTGATTTGAGGTCAGGATACCATCAACTTAGGATTAAAGCTGAAGACATCCCCAAGACAGCGTTTAGGACCAGGTATGGTCATTATGAGTTCACAGTAATGCCGTTTGGCCTTATCAATGCCCCGCAGCTTTCATAGATGTTATGAACAGGGTCTTTAGACCCTATCTGGACAAGTTTGTAGTGTTGCTCCTCATCTATTCTAAGGATAGAGAGGAACATACTGATCATTTAAGGATGGTGTTACAAACCCCGAGGGAACATTAGTGTTATGGCAAATTAAAGAAGTGTGAATTTCGGTTGGAAAAAGTTGTATTCTTGGGACATGTGGTTACAAAAGAGGGAATCAAAGTTGACCTCGAGAAGGTGAAGTCAATCACGGAATGGTGAAGGTCTACTGATCATACTACCGTAAGCGCACGGATAGTCGTAGTATAGATAAAAAGTATCCTTCTCTAGGGACTAATTGTAACTTACTGAGTCTTGCTTATCAGAACGTGCTAGATAAAATTCTGGTTCAATTGGATTCGATTTAACATGTGCTTTCTTCTAATTGGTTAAATTCGAGGAATTGTAATCCCTTCAAAAACTCAATTTATTCTTTCGAAATCAACTAAATTTGCTTAAACTTAGCAAAAGTCGTTCTTTCAAACTAATTTGCCTTAATTCAAGGTAAATGTCTTTGATTACTTACTAGCCCTCCTAATATACAAATCTCTCTTTCAAGACGAAGTTACGTTAGGTCTAATCAAGCAATCCAACAACCAAATGTCACCTTTTAGTTTTCACTCGATTGTTTCAAGAGTGCAAGCAAATTTTGGCCAAAAATCAACTCATAGCAATCCAAGCACTTGACAAAACAAAATCAAACCAACCATGAAAATAAGCACAATTGTGTAGATTAAAACATGATCCAATAACAATTGCACAAAGTACTAAATCCCTAGACTAAAGAAAACTACTCAAACATGATAAAAGATTAACAAACTAACCAGCGACTGCCGAAATCTGGGCGAAAAGGGGATTGATTGAGATGGCCTTCAACCAAGGGCTTCAGAACTGCCTCAAGAACAAACTCTCACACTTAAGACTCACAGCAATACAATAACCAAACTAAAAACTACAAAATTTGGGAAAAAAAAAACTAAAGCACTAATCTATGCTACTTTATACTTTTGCTTTGCTTGGAATGATCTTGGATGCTCTCTACTGCTGCAGAACATCGCTTTTTATAGAGAGGCTCGATCAATCTCAGCCACATAGCTGAGGGAAAACGAAGAGGTAGCTGTTACAGGCTCACCACGGTCCGACCGTGGTCTATGCTGGAACCGCGTTTTTGCTCATTCTTTGCCCTACGGGCATGACATAACATGGTTGACAGTGGGGGAGGTCAAAATACAGCCATTGAAGGGAAAATGCTGGGTAATAAGGCTAAAAATTCTGCAAAACACATCAAACAACTACACCCTAGCATAAATCGAGAGTAGGAGAGTAAATAACAACTTAAAGCACAATATTCTCCTAAAAACGACACAAAATAGCCCTAAAATGATATACATATTAAGCACTTATCAAACTCCCCCATGCTTAATTTGTTGCTTGTCCTCCAGCAATGCAAGGATTAAAAGTATATACAACCTCCTCAGGACAGATATAGGCAACATTCAAATGGCAAAGTTGATCCAAAGATAGCCTAAAAAGATACAAAAAATCATTAACAAACGGAATAGGGAATGAAAATTTCCAAAACCTTTTTAATAGACCAAAATGTCCAACTTGAAACCAATTTGCCCCAAATTTTCAAATACAATCATTCAACATATGGAACAAGTGAAACTAGTAAGGCCGGTAGAACCTCACTATAGTTATGTGGCACTCAGCACTCATGTGTTAGAAATGTATATATTTATGAAGGTTCTCTCAAATCTCAACCTTAGATGTAGATCTAACATAAGCTTGACAAGATTCTCAAATTTGCCATCACTAAAAATGCAAACACATTAGACAATCATGAGAACTTTAATAGGGTTGTAACGGGGCTAGGGGTAAAGGTAAGGAGGGAACAAATGTTTTCGGAAATGAGGAGCTAGAAGCCAAGGACTAAGAGCTAAACAATACCAATACATCAAACAAAATCCTTATTAAATCTTATGAATTCAGAATAAATCTCCAAATGAAGAGAGAGAGAGTCGAAAATCACAAATAACTTGCATTCCCAACAAGGCTATTCGCTTTCTTTGATTTTTTTGTTTTCCATTCTTTTTTCATTTTTTTCTTTTTCAAAAATTATTTTCTTTTTTGGTGTTTTTCTTCGTAAGCACTTGTTATTGTTTTTCAGAAGGGATAACCAAGGGGAAAATCCATAACGAACTTTAAATTCCAACTCTTCTCCAAATTTTGTATAATAAAATAAGAGATTAATAAATATCTCACAACCCTGCACCAAACAAACCAGTTAAACCACAAGATATCATTCCATCTTACTAATGCCCTATCAAACTTGATGCAAAAGAATAGAACACTCCTCTAGACTTGGCGTAAAGGTAAGACAAGTATTTGGCCATGGGTTATAATAGGAGGTTCAAATCAAGAAAAACAGATACAGGCTCAAATGGGCCAACAAGGGATACAATACATAACTAGGGTGCAATTTGGCCGTGGGGTGCAAACAAATCAAAGAAAGAACTGCCTCAATCATATTGCCTAAATGCATATGCGAAATGTGATCTTGAATGAGAATCTAAGCAAGTTCTAGAGAAATGACGTCAAGGAAGAGTCACATATGAAAGAAGTTTGAGACCAATAATGATAAACAATCTCTCAGGGCTCAAAGTCTCACGGGACATCCACCAAGGTCAAAACTAGCTTACTAGTAAACACATGCCAAAATCTTGTAAAGACTCATGGGAAAAATCATTTCGCACCGAACATGTGGTCAAAACATGGAATTTATTTTGAAAACTCATTCGCAAGCATTTTATGCACAATTCGAGTGAATCAAAGGATCAAACTAAACCAAAGAAAGCTACCAAATCTATAGAGATTGCCATCGGAGGATTTTTTTTCCTTTTTTTTATAGTTTCTCTTTATATGCATGCTCTTACAAACAATGCAAACTAAAATGCAAAAGAAACTAATAAAAGAAGGAAACTAAAATGCAACCTAGAAGAAAACTAAATGCACTTCTAAAACAAAACTAAAACAATCAAAAACTGCAAAAACTACCACTAGAAACATATACGAAGTAAAAACACACCAAATAATAAAAAGGACTAACTCCCCCATGCATGAATCACACATTGCCCTCAATGCGGGCACACAACAAAAAGGGAAGGGGAGTAGCATAAAACAAGGTCAGAGAGGAGGAGGTGGAGGAGGATGGGGTGGTCGGCTATAGGAGAGATGCCAATATCTTACCAGGTCTCTAGACATGCCCTATAGTCTTGGAAATATTGGGTTTAGGAAGCAAGCAACCCACGCAGCTCATCGTGGTGCTCTTGGACAAAGTGTCGAAGAGCGTCGCTCGTAGAAGCAATAAACTATCGGAGGGAAACGTGCTCCTCTTGAATGGACATAAGGGTGGCTTTAGAGGTCAGAATAGCCAGTTGGGGGTGGTTGAGAGGAAGAACTAGGTCTTGCTTGACTAGATCGAGGGGTTCGTTGGTGGGGTGCAGGTCGAACAACCTCCTCATCAACAGGTACCCAATAAAGATTTCCTCGGTGAAGAAGGGTGGTGCGATCAACATTGGGAACCGGGAAAAGCTGGTCCCCTAGGTAAATCCAAGATAAACGGCAAGCCTCAACTTTACAAAAGTTCATAATCTTAAAAGCAGTTTGATCAAGCTGCTCAGACCTAGAAACTCTATCCTCAAGATTGGGCTCAATACCCAAGAATCTAGCAATAGTAGTTGTTATCCCACCAATGACTATCCTGCCTTTAGTGCTAACAGTAACACTATGTAATTGCCAAGCTAAGAATGAATCTGGGTCAAGCTGGTCTCTATTAAGCATACAGGACAGAAACTATAACTGAGAAAGTCTCGAGACATTCAGACTATTGTCCCAAGCAAACAAAGAACAAGCCAAGATACGTTGAGCTACTGTAATGCAGGGGTTTCTAATGTGCATACATTTTGATGAACTGGTATTATACCTAACACTCCTCGAAAGTTCACCCCAAAACGCATTTGGGTTGAATTTGCGTGGGGCTTGACAGTGTGATAAGTCCATGCTAGGCAAAAAACCGAAAATACTGTTGAAAGTACCTAAGTTCCGTTTATACAATTGTCTCTGCAAATAAAACGATATATATTCGGCATAACATTGAGGCCCTCTAGTGACCTCGACATGGAGTGTGCTAAGGAATTCTAGGGTTAGGTCCCTATATGTATGCTCTTTAGTTTATAAAAAGTGGCCCATACCATCTTTGGCAAACAACCAATGAATATAATCCAAAATTCGCAACCAAGCTAACAACTCCTCATCATAATATCTAGTTGCCACAACCATACGTTCATTCAAGAAATTATACCTAGCAACATGATTAGGATGCGTTAAACCAAGCGGATGAGGAATGTTACCTCTAGCATATGCAACAGTTGATGTTCGGGATGTTCTTTGAGGTCAGGGTGATGCTTGACTTGAAGCACTTTGTTTGGTGCCATTGTTGCAAACTTGAGACAAAAACAAAACTAAAACCAAAAGTAAGAACTAAAACCTAGAAAATTGAAGAAATTAAACAAAAATATGAAAAATAAGAGAGAGAAAAGGATGGGTATGGTGGATGAGTAAATGTAAGATGAATTTGAAGTAAAATAACAAAAAGAGATGGATTTTAAGGAGAAAGATGAAAAATTGAGTAAAAGGAAAGGATTTGGTGTGAAAATGATTGGAAATGGTGAAGAAATGAGGGGAGATTAGTGAGATTTGGTTATAGAGTTTAGAGAGAGAAAATAGGGGTAGATAGAGAGAGTATGTTAAGAGGTTGAAGAAGAAAGGGGGGAAGTGAAGAGACACCATTGTCAAAAACCTAGATCGCGGCCCATAGCAGACCACAACAGGCCATGGAGCTCACCACGGACCATCCGTGGTGTCTTCTGGCATCAGTTTTTTTATTTTTATGGGTTGGCACCCCACGACTGTATTTCTCGGGCACTGACCGTGGTGCCAACATTTTATTCATATATTTTTTCTCTTTTTTTATTTTTAGGTTTTTTGCATATATAACTACAAAAATTAATAAAATTCAAAACTATAAAAAGGGAAAAAGGAAAGAAAGCTTGGGTTGCCTCCTAAGAAGCACTCTTTTAAGGTTAAGAGCATGACCCTTGTTCTAGGCTTGGTCCGAATCAAATGGTGTATGGACATTGGCTTTGTCCCGGACCATAAAATTAAACTTATTCAGTTGAAGGTACCATCTTAAAAGTTCTGGCTACAGGTCCTTCGTCTTCATAGCTTGGTGCCATAACGCACTATCTCCATACAAAACAAATAGCTCTTATGGCCCATTAGACAGGCTATTATCAACTCGTTCAACCGCTACATCAAAATCTGCATCAAAACCTTCCACAGGGGGCATAGAGAGAACAGTTTGTGCAAACTTGTATTAATAACTCATTGAAGATTCATTAGAAGCAGGGGCCTCAACCTCAGGCTTGTTAGGTGGCATAAAAGCTACAAACTCCACCTTAACATACCCTTGGTTGGGGTCCTCATAAGAAATCGAGTCACAATCAGGAGGTTCTTCACAATTTCAGACATCCTCCATATCAATCTCAGAGGAAAGGGGTAATGCATCCAATAGAGAAGAATGAGGAAAAACCATTTCCTCTTTCTTATGACTAAACACAGCAAAACGCCCTTCCACCTCAAAAGATACCCGAACCTCTCTTACATCAATGTGGCAACCAGCTCTCTTACATCAGGCATATCAAGTATAATGAAGTCTTCCAACACCAAAATGTCTCCTATATTGATGGACACATTGTCCAACTTGCCTGTAGGTTGCGTCACAGAACCATCAACCAATTGTATGGAAAAGGGTGCGGCTAGTAATGGTCCTAGGTGCAGCTTATAAAACAAAGAATAGGGCATTATACTAATACTTGCACCTAGATCACATATACCTCTCTCAATTTCTACCTTTCCTATAATGCAAGGGATAGAAAAACTACCCGGGTAAGGGAGCAAAGGGGGAAAATGGTTGGGATCTCAACAGTGTCATTCTCTTTGAAAGAGGCAGTCTTGCCATCATTGCTTCCTTCCTTATTACTAGCCATGATTATCTCCCTACCCTTTTCCATTGGCACTTCCTCAGCGTCAGTGAAGTCCTCTTCTTCCTTCATGGTAACATAGTTACAATGCTCACGAGGGTTAGGTCAGGTTTGCTAGGAAGTCTATCTAAGGGCGTAGATGAGAAACTAGCTTTTTGGGCAATTTGGGCTTCTAATATCCTATTAGGAGTCGTAAGCACATCAACCTTTAGGGCTAATTGCTTAATATACTCATCTTGTTTTTGTTGTGCCATAAGCATATTTTCCATCATTATCTCCAAATTAGACTTTTGGGGCATCTACAAAGGGAATGGGGGGTCTTTGAAAACCAGGGGGTACTCTAGCTTTCATAGGGGGCATAGTCATAGTGTTTGGATTCGACCTGTAAGAGAAATTTGGATTATTCTTCCAACCCGAATTATAGGTGTTAGAGTAAGGGTCATTGGTTGATCTCGGGTTGAAATTTTGAACATAATTAACTTTATTAGGGTTTTGCGAAAAAGATTCCCAACTTGACAATTCAGAGTTATATGCTCAATTGAATGACAAATTTCAGAAGGGAAGAGGCACTAGAGTTCACAGTATTAACATTCATTTGGTCCAGTCTATGAGTCATGGCATCTACTTTAGTAGAAAGTAAAGTAATTGCGTCAACTTCATGCTTGCCTCCAACCTGCTTGGGTTAGGTTCGTTTAGCGGACCATTGCAAGTTGTTAAGTGCCATCTCCTCGATTAGATTATAGGGTTCATCTTCAGTCTGGGCCATCAGAGTTCCTCTTGCCACCACATTAATAGTGGACCCTACAGATTGGGTCACACCATTATAAAAGGCTTGGATTATCATCCAATGCTAAAAACCATGATGGGCGCACCAACGTAACAGATCTTTAAAACGCTCCCATGCTTCATAGAGCATCTCGTCATCTCTTTGCAGAAAGTTTGTGATCTGATTCCTTAGGCTCACTGTTTTGCTTGGAGGGAAGAACTTGGCAAAGAAAGCTCTGGTCAACTCATCCTAGGTGGTTATGCACCTAGACGACAAAGAGTGCAAACAAGCCCTCACTTTATCCCTCAATGAGAAAGGGAATAAGCACAACTGAATTGCATCACTGGAGACTTCATTTAATTTCAGCGTATCACACACCTCTCAAAAGACCAAAAGGTGTAGATCTGGGTCTTCCAAGGGACTTCCGCCGAATTGAGATTGTTGCACCTTGGACATGAGTGCTGGATTGAGCTTGAAGTTGTTAGCATCGACAGCAGGGCGAGCGATGCTTGAGGCAATCCCCTGGACTCCTGGGGTAACAAAATCACGAAGAGTCCTTCATTGGTCACTTTCTGCCTAATTTGAATTCCGTCTTTCCTCGCGTCTTTGCTCTTCAATCCTTTGCTTTTTCCTCCTTAAGAGAAAATTCCTTTTAATCTCTGAATCTAGTTCGTACAAGATCGAACTTTGCATAAACTAGGAAAAATTCAGCAAACACTTTCACCAACACCACCATCACAATTTAAGCTAGCAAAGAAAGAAAAAGAACAAAAAATTAACAATAAAATACTTCACTTTTGTAAGACTAACTCAATAGTTAACAGTTTTAGTCCTTGGCAACGGCGCCAAAAACTTGATCATACTGCCGCAAGTGCATGGATAGTCCTAGTATAGATAAAAGATATTGTTTCTCAGGGACTAATTGTAACTTACTGAGTCTTGCCTATTAGAATGTGCTAAGTAAAATTCTGGTTCAAGTGGATTCGATTTAACAATAGCAAATAAACTTTTCTAAATCAATAAGGGAAAAACATCTAGGAATTCTCGTAGTTGTGAAAGGAAATTGGATAAAAAATAATGAACATGCACTTTCTTCTAATTGGTTAAATTCGAGGAATTGTATCTCTTCAAAAACTCAGTCTATTCCTTCGAAATCAACTAAATTTGCCTAAACTAAGAAAAAGTCATTCTTTCAAACTAATTTTCCTTAATTCAAGTTCAATGTCTTCGATTACATACTAGACCTCCTAACATACAAATCTCTATTTTGAGACGAAGTTACCTTAGGTCTAATCAAGCAGTCGAATAACCAAATGTCACCTTTTAGTTTTTCACTCGATTGTTTTAAGAGTGCAAGCAAATTCTGGTAAAAAATCAACTCAGAGCAATCCAAGCGCTTGACAAAACGAAATCAAACCAGTCATGAAAATAAGCACAATTGTATAGATTAAAACATGCGGCAATAACACTTCCACAAACTACTATATCCCTAGACTAAAGAAAACTACTCAGACATGATAAAAGATTAACAAACTAACCAACGATTGGCGAAATCTGAGCGAAAAGGGGATTGACTGAGATCAACTTCAACCAAGTGCTTCAGAACCACATCAAGAACAAACTCTCGCACTCAAGACTCGCACCAACACAATAACCAAACTAAAAACTACAAAATTTGAGAAAAAAAACTAAAGCACTAATCTATGCTACTCTACACCTTTACTTTACCTGGAATGATCTTGAATGCTCTCTACTGCAGCAAAACGTCTCTTTTATAGAGAGGCTCGGTCGATCTTAGCCACACAGTTGAGGGAAAACGAAGATGCAGCAGTTACAGGCTCACCACGGTTCGTGGGGTGCACCACGGTCCGACCGTGGTCTATGCTGGAATCGGGTTTTTGCTCATTCTTTGCTCTACGGGTGTGGCATGAGATGGATGACTGTGGGGGAGGTCAAAATGCAGCCATTGAAGGGCAAATGCTGGGTAATAAGGCTAAAAATTCTACAAAACACATCAAACAACTATACCCAAGCATAAATCGAGAATAGGAGAGTAAATAACAACTTAAAACAAAATATTCTCCTAAAAACGACACAAAATAGCTCAAAATGATATACATATTAAGCACTTAGCACCTACTAATGTCACTGAGATTAGAAGTTTTCTGGGTTTAGCGGGCTATTATCGAAGGTTCGTCAAGGACTTTTTGAAAATAGATTCGCCCCTGACCAACCTGTTGAAGAAAGTGAATAGATTTGAGTGGACAGAGAAGTGAAAGAGTCTTTTAGGATTTAAGACAACAATTAACTACCACCCCAATCCTAACACTACCAGTGGAAGGTAAGGAGTATACCATCTATAGTGATGCTTCAAAGAACGGATTAGGATGTGTTCTTATGCAGGAGGACAAAGTCGTGGCTTATGCCTCTCGACAATGAGAAAAATTAGCCTACCCATAACCTGGAGTTAGTAGCCGTGGTCTATGCATTGAAAATTTGGAGACATTACTTATATAGGATACTATGCAAGATTTATACTGACCATCAAAGTCTGAAGTATACCTACACCCAGAAGGTGCTCAATTTGAGTGACATTAGCTTTAGTTGCTTAAAGACTATGATTTGTAGATTCAATATCAACTAGGGAAAGCAAATGTTGCAACAGATGCCCTGAGTAGGAAAGCCTAACATAGCTCAAACACTTTGGTGATTACTCAACTGAGCCTCTTGAGAGAGCTTGAAAACTTGGGAATTCAACTAGTGTCCCATGTGCAAGCAAATGTTCAATTATCAACACTTGCTTTACACCCTTCCATAATGGAGGAAATTCGAATGAATTAGGAAAGTGATCCTGAGTCCAAAGAATAAAGCAAAATTTAGAGAAAGGGAAGACTCATGGGTTTGTAGTGCATGAGGACGGGACCGTGCGATTGCAAAATCGTCTATGTGTACCCAAAAATGAGAAATTAAGGAAACAGATCCTAGAGGAGGTTTACAATACTCGCTACTCGGTGTATCTAGGAGGCGCCAAGATGTACAGAGACTGAAGATAATACTTCTGGTGGAATAATATGAAGAAAGAGGTTGCAGAATACATCGATAAGTGTCTACCCGCCAAAAGGTTAAAGTAGAGCATCAACATCCAGTGGGTGAACTGTGACCTCTAGAAATTCCCACTTGGAAGTGGGATTCGATCCCAATGGATTCGTTATGGGTTTACCCCTTTTTGCCTCAAAGAAGAATGCTATTAGGGTCATATTTGATGACTTACCATCTTGGCCCATTTTCTGCCAATTAAAGATACTTGGGGAGTTGAAAAACTAGTGTAATTGTATGTTAAGGAGATAGTCCAACGATCCCCTTAAACATATTATCATATAGGAATCAAAGATTCCAAGCCCGTTTTTGGCAAGCACTTCAAAAAAGCCTTTGGGACCAAATTGAACTTTAGTAGCTCTTATCACCTTGAGACATATAGGCAAACTGAAAGAGTGAATCAAAGTCTAGAGAACATGTTAAGAGCTTTTGTATTAGAGTTCCAAGGGAAGTGCGAAGACGATTTACCTTTGGTGGAGTTTTCTTATAACAATAGCTACCAATCCACAATCAAAATGGCCCCGTTTGAGGCTTTATACGAGAGAAAATGTAGAATCCCACTGTGCTAGAGTGATTTGGACAAGGCATTGGTCATAGGTCCTGAAATGATCTAGGAAACCATTGAAACAATAAGAAGGATTTTAGAACATATTAGGGTTGCCCAGAGTCGGCAAAAGAGTTATGCGAACAAGAGAAGGAGGCCTTTGGAGTTTGAAGTAGGCGACAAAGTTTTTTGAAAGTTTCGCCAACTAAGGGTACCAAGAGGTTCGGAGTACGAGGCAAACTGAGTCCAAGATATATTGGACCTTATGAAATCATTAAAAAGTTAAATCCCATAGCATATCGACTAGATCTGCAGGTAGAACTAGAACACGTGCATAACGTGTTTCACATCTATCTGCTCAGAAAGTATGTTCTAGATCCAGACCACACCCTTGTATCTGAACCTATTGAAATCATTGAAGATCTAGTATACGAATAATGTCTAGTCTAAATACTAGATCGTAGGATTAAGTAGCGCACAACAAGCACACCATTAGTCAAGGTGCTTTGGGTAAACCATACCTCCCAAGAAGCCACTTGGGAGACCGAAGAAGAAATGAAAGCCAAGTACCCACAGTTATTTGAGGTAATCTTGTATGGCGTGGTAAAATTCATAACTTTCAAGGACGAAACTCTTTAAGGGAGGAACACTATAATAGCCCAACCCTAAATTATGTTCATTTATTTAATTTTCTCATGTTAATGATTTTTCCATATTTATTTATTACATTTCATCAACGCAGTGAAAAAAAATGCATAATTTCATTTGGGTCGTCACTTGGCAATTCGGGTTTTATTTATTTATTTAATTATCAATGAAAATTTTGGAAGAATTGATAGTAGGCCCTAACAATTATAATCTAAGTGATTTATTTTGTCTTCTGCAAAATGACAAAAAAAATTAATTTTGAGTTATGCAAAAACGTTATCGTTACGGGGCGTTTTATTTCCGAAGCCAACTTATTTCGGCCCAAATTGAAGCCCATCATGTTTGCATTCTTAACCTAGCTAATTACAATGATTTAAGCTTAACCATCGTTAGTAAAGAGCTACTTTTGGAAGCTATAAATTCAGCCAAGCTTGTTGATAATTAAAAAAAAAAATACAACAAAACTCAAACCTCATTTCTCTCATCTCTCTCTCAAAACCCACGGCCACCCCCCAGCTGTTGTTGCTGATTTCTGGGTGTTTTTCTACCAGCTTGGCTGCCTCTGACCCCCCGACCCCCCTGACACCCTAGTACCGTAGCCACCATCATCAATCCTCAAAACCACCAAGCATCACCTCCATCTCTACTTTTTTCAAGCTTAAAGTGAGTAACCCTAAGCTTATTTCTTTGGATTTTATTTTGATTCTTGTTTATGTTCATTTTAGTTTTGATGATGTTCCTTGGATGGAAACAAGAGTTGTTTTGAAACAAGAGTTATTTTGACGTTCTTAATTGTTAATTGAGTTTGGATCATGTTAGGGTTTAGGGTTATTCATGATCATGCAAGCTTAAGATTGGAAGTATGTTTTTCTTGAATTGTTTGCATTTGATTTAGTGGTTTTAATCTCTAATAATGTTTGTGAGAGTTGTTTTGGTGATCTCGGTTTAGATGAAGAGGAAGTAAGTTGGTTACAAGTTAGGGTTTTTGGCAATTAATGCATGGTTTGAATTATTTTGGCATTAAGCATGTTGTTTGATCATATTTTCACGCATAATGAATCTTGGATATGTTTTTTGACTTCAAAAAAAAAGATGTAGTGTGATTCTTGGAAAACAGTGGATTTTGAAATTCTCTAATTGATCGTAAAGGATCATTTTGCTCATTGATGCAACTAAATAAGATTAGAGATGTATTTGGAGTGAGTTTGATAAAGAGAAGAATCGAAAATTTGATGGATATGATTATGAAGTGAAATTGAGTATTATGGCTTAGTATAGTGATGTGAAGGACCAAAGCTTTGTTATATGATTTTAAGGAGTGATTTTGGATGGGGATTTAGGTGAAAAGAAATAAAAGAGTAATGACAGTGGGGCTGGTAAGTGGCAGAAAATAGGGCAGCTTTGCTAATAAACTGGTGATGATTGGCCCAACAAAAAATTATAATTTTTGGTGGGTTGATATATCATTGAGTTGGCTTTCAAATGCCTTTTGAATTACCTTATTCCGAGCTCTGTGGAAAAAGTTATGGCCATTTTGCTAGAACTGTGTAAGTTAGACCAAAACTAGCACACTTGTGTTCTAGCCCTATTTTGGGAACCTATAGTGGGTATCATGTTTTGTTTTCTAAATGAAAGTTTTCTGAGACTTCTTAAGCTTTCTATATGGGGGAATTAGGTCTCAAATGGAGGTTGGGCGATTAGGTTGCGAGTCATTTACTTTAGCCACTATTACGCTTTACTTTTTCTTTTACTAATTATTAACTATGAAAATAAATATGTTTGCTAAGTATATGTTTCTATTGCAATATTTTTGTATAGAATTAGGGCCTAATCTATTATTTTCTCCCCTTTTGTGTGTAATCATACTCAGTGACATTTCATGAAAGTGTCAGGTACGTTTATTGTCTGTATCTTTAGAAATCAATACGTATTTATCAAAATTATATTGTTCTGGTAAGTACATCAATAAATTAGTGACCCCATCAGTTATCAGTTATAGGATATTGCCCTTCAATTACCTGTATGGCTTCAGGCCAAGTCTCCCGATCGATTTGGTTACCAGGGGTTCACTATTAGTTAATAATTGGCAACACAACTTTATATTCATCTGATTCCCTATTTTAAATTAAAATGAATTGCAACGCAGGCCCAATCAGCTTTTCAAAGAACACTTAACAATACAGAAATACATGCACTAAGCTTTGTCTCACAGTTTGAAATATTTTTGTGTTTTGTTTTAGGGAAATGCTCAGTGAATCGCCCTCAGGCGGATTGGCTGACTAGACAAGACAAGTGAGCGAAAAAGTCAAAAAGGAATAGTGGTGTTTTAATGCTGAAATGTTTTGAGCACTGTATTGTGAAATATTTTGATGTTGAAACTATATACTCTACAAGAGTTACTATATTTTGGTGTAAACCTTGGAATAGTTGAATGGTTTTATGTTAGAACTAATTATATATGATTTGATGGGGTGTGAATGCCCTACGATGGTAAACGTTGTTTAGCATTACTATATTTGTCGTTTACAACAAATCCTTGTCCTTTTTGGACGGCGGTAATGCCCTGATCATTTGGGATATTATTTCTAATTGGTGAATCTAATAAAGAGAATGTAAACAGTTAATTATGTACATTTACGGTGTTACAAGGAAAAACATTTGAGGTTGTGGGGAACAATAGTTGGAGAGGAGAGTTTGAAGAAGGGAAGATCTGCTCATGAAAGATAATGTCTCTGGATGTATGGAATTTATAAGTTTCAAGTGTAATGACTTTGTATGACTCTGTTCAATATGGATACTTAAGAAACACAAAAGGGACAACTTTAGCTTGGAACTTATCTCTTCCCTACTTAGTAGTAGACATGTAACATAAACTGCCAAACACCGTAAGGTTATCATATGAAGGCTTTTGACCATACACCAATTCAAAGGGCGTTTTATTCTAGAGGACTACAGGGGGCAGCCTATTAGTAAGGTAAGTGGCTATCAATACACACTCCCCCTAAAACCTTAAACACAAGTTGGATTGAAACAACAAGGCTCTTAAAACTTGAATGAAGTGTTTATGCTTTCTTTCAACAATTCCATTTTGTTATGGAGTTTGAACACAACTAGTGTAGTGCAGAATCCCACTTATTACAAAGAAGTCCAAAGGCCGTGTGACTAGTACTAAGTTCCACTGCATTGTTAGACCCGAGGATTTTAACGGTGGTAGAAAATTGTGTTTGTGCCATATGAACAAAAGACATAATCAGACTGATTGACTCATCCTTTGTCACCATTAAATGTGTCTAAGTTGCTCTTCTATAGTCATCCACAATGGTTAGGAAAAATCTATGCGTAACATGTGTTTTAGTATGGTATGGCCCCATTTATCCACATAAACAAGTTCAAAAGGAGAAGAAGTAGATATACTACTTAACTGAAAAGGCCATGTCTATTGTTTTGTCCTTGTATAAATATCACAGGGCATATAATGCTTTACATCTTTAAAATTAATCTTTGAAGTCAAAAATCTTATTTTCTTGTAAGGTATATGTCCAATCCTTTTGTGCCAGACATCAAAACCTAACTGCCTTATGGCATGATTACAAGAGGTCTGAAATGCTTTGTTATAATTAACAGGTAAATTATTGCAATTAGAGGATAAATCCTTGAAAGACTTGGCGTCCTTCACCAATTCTTTGTCTAATATGTAAAGTCTATAAACTGCTTGACCAATTGCCACTGGCCTCTTCAGAGAAAGGCCCTGTAACATACATGAATCCTCTATAAAATGACTTCACACTGTAACGGAGTTGCCAACTTTTTGACATACAGTAAGTTATACTAGAAATGTGGCACTAATAAGACATGGTTCAACACTAGTTTGTCATTTAGTTTTAATTTCCCATGATGGGTAACTTGGAGTTTGTATCCATTTGGCAAGGCAACTAGGATTGGGTTGTCAAGCAACCTCGGATCATACAGGGCATCAGTATAAAAGCTCATATGATCACTAGCACTAGAATTTATAATCCAAGAGCCATTTTCCAGCTCGCACAAGCAACAAATAGCATTATGATTATATAAGTTGCTGAAGGAGAGCTTATACATGCCATGTGAGCACTAAAACTGTCTTTATCACTGTGCTTTTGTTGGTTGGTGCTAGTGAGATTAGTTAGAAACTGAAAGAGTTGTTTGCTTTGTTCTGAGTTCAGACAAGGTAAGTTAGGAGTAGGTGACTCAGATCGTGCCTCCTGCTGATCATTCTCTGTCCATGTGATGTATGCCCGACTGCCTTAGTGAAGCCCATGACTGCCTCTACCTCTACCTTGAGGTCTATTAGGATATCCATGAATCTTAACAGACTTATCAATTGTGTGGCCGGATCTTTTACAGTGATCATAGTATAATTGTGATCTTCTTCTATCAGTTTTCCTCTAATTGGGTTTCCAGGTATCTTGTTATGGGGATTTTCTATTGGGGGCAACCAACAGAGAGGTATTTGCGTTGAGGAAATGTGACTCAATCTTACCTTGCATATGCCTTTCTTCTTAGATAAGCAGTGAATATGCCTGAGTCATAGTAGGAAATGGTGTCATCGTAAGAATATTACCTCTAATGGCAGTGTAACAACCATTAAGACCCATGAAAAACTGGATTAGCCTTGGCTCTTCAGCATACTTTTGCCTTTTAACGTTGATCGCACACTCACATTTGCACAGGTGCATCTAGAAACCCCACCAACAGCATTAGATTCATCCCAGAGTTGGTTAGCTCTTGTGTATAGCTAGCAATATCTAAATCTCCTTACGACAAGCATGAAACATCCTTTTATACTTGAAATTGTCTAGCCTTATTTGAGTGTCCAAGTCTCTCCTCTAAATCCGTCCATAACTCTCTTGCTGTTAAAAAGTACAATACACTATTCATGATGTTTTCACTCAAGGAATTTAGAAGCCAGGAAAGAATTATAGCATTATTTTGTTGCCAAAGAATAAACAATGGTGATATAGAACCTGGATTTGTAGAACTCCCACCAATAAGAACTACCTTGTGTCTAGCTGATAAGGCGATGATCACTGACCTTTTCTAGTTATCAAAATTTTCACCATTGAAGATGTTTGGAACCAAGGGTTGTCCTGGATTATCTAAAGGATGGATATACAAGGGGTCAGCAGGCTTGAAGTGAGGTAACCAGTTTCCTTGAGCATCCATTGTGAAATCTTATGCTGTTGTTTGAAAGATCAAAATAGAGACGAGGAACCCTAGATAAGCGATTTCAAGTCAAAGATTGATAGCTAGACTAGTTATAATGAATCGAAACAACAATTCGAATATGAAGAAAACAATTGCCTTTAAGAATTTGATCATAAGCTAGATCAATTAAAGACTCAATTCAATTGAAAACAAAGCTAAGAAAATTAGGAAGATGATTTGAAATCACCAACCTAGTGCTCTCATACCATCATAAGTTTTATGAAGAGTTAAGCATTCTAGTGAGAGAAATGACGTAGAGAGAAGGAGCAATCTCACTATATTATTCCATGCTATTGAGGTGATATAAGACCACATTATATATATGTGGAACAAAACAAAAGTTGGCTTTCCCACCTAATATAGGAATAGCATGAAAGGAGGAAAATATGTTATAAGGGAACAAATTGAGCTAACCAATGATTTCCTAACTGATTATACAAGTAAGGGAGGAGGTAGTAGCATCTGTGATCCTAACAATTTGCTACATGCAAGAAGGCAACATAGAGGACATGATGCAAGAGGTTAAGAAGGGTTTGATGATTTTACCGTGAAAAAGCCCCAGAAGAAGTGGTAAAGGCAAGGGGTAGACAATTAGACGGAGGTAGTGGGGTGGCATCGGCGATGGTGGTAGCCAATAGCCGGCTGGCACTGGTGGCTTAAGGGCCAAGAGTAGCATCAATGTTGAGTAGCAGCAGCAGTCCAAATGGGAAAAGTAGAGGAAGCGATAAAGTAAATTGAAATGGAGGAGTGGAGTTAATTGAGATGAAATTTTCTCTCTGTTCGTTATCTCTTTTCCTTTTCCTTTGTTTATTTCCATCTAGATTATTATGTGGAGTCACTAATAACGCAGGCTTGATTTGTTTTCCGTATTTTTTTTTTTTGGTTTTGGTTTTTTTTTTAATTATACGCCGAGAAGGAAAACTTAATTGTTATACAATTATTGCTAATTTAGATGATAAGTTTGCATAACTTCTTATCATCTTTAATTGGTATGAATACATTACTTTGTTAATACTCTTTTACACTACATTAATATTTTATGACTAATTTAATAATGTATCTATGTTTACATTCAATTTTTGAGAAATCTCATATGTAGTTTCTTTATTTTTTGATGCTACTCTAAACATTATAAAAAATTCAAATTGGAGGCTATCAGTGTCATCCAAACCCTACAATGTGTAAAAGAAATATTTCAAAGATTAAAATGAAATGCTTACACCCAACTTAGTTGATTAATTAGGATTAACTAAACTAAATTAGGGTTAGGCTACTACACTGCTGGATGTTGGAAGTCGATACTAGTGACAAGGGCTTTGTTAGAGAATATGACCCCTACTAATTATAACTAGTCTAGTGAGAGTGCTACCACCAAGGGCAGTGGTGGAAAGTATGAGGTTGATGCTGTGACCCTTTCGGCTGGCAAGCTAGATGCACTTGCTCAAAAGCTCAACAGGGTTGGTACTTCATGGAGATGAATCCTCAAACTCCTAAGATCAACAACACCAAAGGATCACAACACACAGGGACGTTTCTCTTTGGATTCGATCTCAAACAATCAATGAGCTTGTAAGATTTGTGCGCAAAAAAGAGTCCTTAATGATAGACTGAAACTTTTCACCAAATCTATCTCTCAAACACTAAAGGCACCAAATAGAAATAATAAAGGAATGATTCTAAAATAGTAATCTAAGACAAAGATAAAATTATGAGATTTTTGAGGGAGAAAAATGGTTTCTTGCTCTGCAATTCATTCATTCATCAAATCTAAGTTTACATTGATGGGAAGGGGTCTTTAAATAATGAAAATGAGAGGCCAAGCTAATAAATTAATGGACCAAATCGAGTAATAAGAATTCTACAAATTATCTTAGATAGTTAAATCAAAATTCCAAGATGATAACAACTATAGTGTGCTGTAATTTTCCAGAATTCTCTTACACCTTCTAGGAAGCTAATAAAAGACTTCATGTTGATTCATTCCATATTGATTAATTCCAAGGAATACAACTCTAACTACCTCAAACAAGGCCAAAATCCAGATTGCTCTAAAATTGGATTCTTGTGCATACTCTTCCCTTTTCGGTCATTTCTCCCAAATTTAAATTCTAATGCCAAAGTTTAGCAAATGGAGCTAGAATAGACATCTTAGGAAATCTGTAAAAATGGGATTCACATTAATTGGGCCTCATTAGGTAGCATCCAAACTTGACTTAAATTCAATAGTTCATCAGGTAAAAACCTGCACTACTGTAATGAAGTTTTCACCATTTTAGGGAATTAAAATGCAAAATATATCTAAAATGTTTACATATCCTAATGGCAGACTCGATCACATTTCCAAAAGGTTATAGATCGTTAATTTTTGATCCCATTTACCAGGTGAAGTATGATGATAAAGTGGGCTTATGTGTTAGAGTATGGTGACACGTGACTTCTGGGGTAGATGAAGTCATCCTTATGCTTTGGTGTAAGGCCAAGGGGGATCATTTCTTAACCTCCCCCACTTGAGAAGGATTTGACCTCAAATTGTTGGGTTGAATTCCAATGACACTGGCCTTGCCCTCTTGTTACTACCTTTGGATTTGAAAATATGCAAGATTTTACGAACTGCACATCTCTTTAACATATTAGAGTTCATGAGTCTCTTGGGATCCCTTTTTCCAAAGTAATTGAATGCGTCATATGTAGCACTTATTAGTTTGCTGAAAATCCCAACGTACTCACCACAAGTCATATCAAAGGAGAGTGGACGCTCACATTGAAGAGGTAGATGGTAATTATTAAAGGGCATCAAACCATGAAATGCTTCATTCTAAGATTCATTCAAGGGTGGTTGAACTAAGGGGTGTAGAGGTTTTACTTCCTCAATTGTGTTCGACTCAACCAAGAGTAAGACAATTGGAGGCTTACTCTGACCATTGGTTTTCTTTACCCTTATTTCACTCACGCAGATGCATTGCTCACATCCTACCCTTGGTTTGTTTTAATGAGGTTTGGGTCGAGGTAATGGACCCTCTATTGAACCTTTGCTTTTAGGCTTGAGGGTAGGGTTATGGCTGTGGTCATCATAACTCATATAGTTGTCCAACAACCATAATGCACCAAGCAAAACTTGGCAAGCATCCAAAAGAAACATTCCATACAAAACCCCACTTCTAATTTTGCTAATTGAGAATGAGCATAGACCATGTTTGGTAGCATAACTTCCAAGTTAGGATTTGGTATAACTTCCCTCTTTTCAAGATCCAAAATGATCTCATTTTCTTTGTTGTCCTTCTCTTGAATTAAAGTGGATTCTTGTTGTTCTTCAAGCTTGACCTTTTCTTGGAGAAAAATGGATTTTTTCTTCCAAGAGTTCTTCTTCAAAGAGTAAATTTTGGTAAAATCTCACATCCATAATTGATTTCATCCATCTCTAAGTCTTGATTCTTGGCTTTCCTTGCAGATTTATTCCCTCTTAAGGCATCTAAACCAAAAAAGGGCAATAACTTGGAGTTTTTGGATGGCTATCATGAAACGGTCTTCACTTAAGCACCCTTTGGCCTTTGATATTCTGCAAGTGTTTGAACCCATTTCAAATGAATGGTAGAATCCAAACTAATACCATAGAAGCAAGGAGGATCTTTCATGAGCTCCTTCACTTGGCTATTTGTTTTATAAGCTTACTTACTTGAGCTAGGAGTTCAAAGATAACCTTACTCTCCATGGTATGGAAAAACAAGATAAAAAAAGGGTTCGGGGAAAAAAAATGAAAAGGGGTGGAAGACCACAGAGGGCGAAAAGTTCACCACGAAGTGGGAAAGGTTAACATGGAGGGGAAAAGGTTCACCACGGACCATGGTGGCTACTATCATAGTATTTTTTGTGATTTTTGTGAAGGCTTCTTTTGGAGCCTAGGGTTGTGTTTGGGTTATGGATTGTGTTTGGACTATTTTGGGAGTTCTTTATGGATCAATGAGGTGATTATCAAGGAGAAATCAATTAAAAAAAGACCTTTCTGCTCTAACACCAATTGAAGCGAATGATTTGCTATGATACAAACTTGATGAGGATAGGCCCAAAGATAAGCAACACCAAAGGATCACAATACAAAGGGATGCTACTCTTTGGATTTAATATCAAACAATTAATGAGATTGTAAGATTTGTTACTGAAGATGAGCTCCTAATGATATATTGAAAATTTTGACCAAATGACTCTTCTAAAGGCTTAAGCCACCAAAGAGAAATTATAGAGGAAAGTCTCTAAATCACCGCTCTAAAATAGAGATAAAGATTACGACATTTTTGAGAGAGAAAAATGTCTGTTAGTCCTTCATTCATTCTTTCATCAAATATGAGTTTATTAAGTGGAAATAGTGTTTAAATTACAAAAATGGGGAGCTATGCCGATACATTAATGGGAAAAGTGGACCAATAAGAATCTTAGAAATTATCCTAGAAAGTTAAATAAAAATTGCAAGATAATGACAATCACAGTGAGCTGTAATGACTCAGGATTCTCTCTTATGTTCTGGGAAGCTTCTGCAAGGATATACTCCACTAATGAGGGTGCCACCACTTGGATCCCCTAACTTGGTGGCGTAGATTAATTTCATGTTGATTAATCACAAGGTATACAATTGCAACCACCTCAAGGAAGGTCAAAATCCAAATTGCTCCAAAACCAGATTCTTGTGTGTGCCCCTTTTATTTTTGGCATTTATCCCAAATTTAAAATCCAATGCCAAATTGTAGCAAATGGGACTAAAATAGACATCTTAGGAAATTAGTATAACTTAGATTTGCATTAATTAGGCTTCATAAGGTTAGATCCAAACATAACCCAACTGCAAACGTATATTGAAAATATTTACATATTCCAATAGTAGGCTTAATAACCTTTCTAACAAGTCATATATCATTAATTTACATTTTCTAGGTCAACTACCATGACAAAGTGGGCTTTTGTGCTGGAATTTGGTAACAAGTGACTTTTGAGGTAGATAGGATAATCCTCATTCCTCGGTGCAAGGACAAGTGGGCTTGATATCTATCATCACTTCTTTTGTTCTAGGGAATTTTTCTAATTCTTTTATTGGAGTATAAGCTATATGTGAGACATATGGTATGCATGGGCATACATCTAGTGAGTACTACAATGGTCCTTATGCCATTAAGCATGCCAATGCCCTGAATAGTTCCAACCCATCACCATAGAACAATCCCCATTCCAACACTTACAACATTGGATTAAAGAATTACACCAACCTTTCTTATTGTAAGGATCTACCTCCTTGGAGGAGTGAGGCCCCACGAATGGTTGGACTCGTGAGCCAGGCACTTTATTTTTTAGAAGTAGATTCAATTTCTTTATTTTTATATTTTTTTTTACTAAACAACAGGTAGAACTTTGTTATAGACTCTTGAGAAAATTAGGCCTTGGCTCTGACCAAGCAGAGTTAGGTCTACCTTCTTAGCTTGGGCGTTATCAGCTACCTCAGCTTGACCCAAAATTTGGGTGCAAATTTGATCTAGGAACTCGGGTGGGTTCTCAGGCCAGTTTTAAACCCATATTCTAGTTTAGGCTGATTTTACTACCAAAATTCGAATCTATTTTCCCCAATCCTAGCAAACCAAAAGTAGAAAACAGATGTAATAACAAAGAAAATGTATCAAAGTTTACTAATAGAGTATCTAGTGAGTTTTAGAAAAAACTTACAAACCATAATGTGCTTTGAAGCAAATCATACTACTAGGAACAACTGAAGGAACACTGAAGTAACAAATTCATGTTTCTTGAAAGGCTTTAAAAAATCCTCGAACGATCTGTAGTGTGGGGACCATCTCATCTTAGTCCTAGATTTAGGGGAGCTAGTACGATGATGTGATGAGATGCATCTCATCACTGCTCATCATCATTAACGGCCTCTACTAATCAACACAGGAAATCAAGACTTAATTATGCTAATATAATTTAATGCAACAAATTAGAATCATTCATATAAAGTCAAAACACAATATTCATCCGTAAGTGAGTAAAAGGAAAACCATTCTAATTGTTATAGAAGGTGGGGATGAAACTAATTAAAGATTACATCTTTGCCAAATTGCAATCAACCAAACTAAATAAAAAGAAGTAAAGAGAAAAGAAAAGAAGTTGTAGATTACACCCCTAAGATAACCTTACCTAAATCTTCTAGGAAAACATTAGAGTGGAGCCTTGTGGAATTGATGTCTTATTTCCCTCTCTAAACCCTGATTCTTGCTCTTAGAAACGTAATCCTAAATCTGGCCTCTTTTTTCTCACTTTATTTATAGCTCTCAATGATTTCGGGGCATTGTGTCACTATAATGATTTTCTTTCTTCGTCGAGAAAGGGGCTAGCCCCTTTCTTACAGCAGTTCAGGACGCTACATGAATCTCCTTATGAAAGTGAGACCTAGTCCTATTCCCCTAAGGCTTAAGCTAAGCAGACTAACGTGACAAAATAAAACTCTAATTAATTAATTTAATTTGAAGGGGAAAGTTAATCTCAATGGGATCTGCTTGACTTGGCCTAATAAGAATGAGTTTCGATAAAGAAGAAAAGAGGGACCCGGGAGGGCTCTCTTAATGAGGAAGCTGACTGGGTTCTCTCTAAAATTAGGCGAGTTTTGCCTGTAGACTCGATTTATCTCTTTTGTCCTTTCAGATTACGACTCTACTAGGGCTCAAAAACATAAATTGGGGTATTAGTTTCATCATTGGGCTACTTTGAAGTAGGATGTGTATTTAGGCGTCTAGAATTAGCACCTACTTCGACCAAGTCGGAGTACAATGAAGGCCGAAGTAGTACTTGCCACTTGTAGTTGTCTCTGGTTGTGTAGTGTCCAAGCTTGCGAGCTAAAGGTCCTGAGACTTGGCACTCACCAATTTTTGTATTCATGGTAGCGTGACAATGTCCCATTGTTTTGGGAGCCAGCGGGTTCTTATCCTTTCGCCGGACTATCGGGTTCCCTTATCACCAGAGCAGTGGACCTTTTACCGGCCTAGCAGTCTTGTGAAGAATTTATCCTTTTGTCAGATTAGTGGGTTCCCTATCGTTGGAGCAGCGGACCTTTTGCGGATATAGGAAACTTTTTATCTCTTCGCCAAATTAGCAGGTTTCCTTATCGCCGGAGTGGCGGGCCTTTTACAGATCTAGCAAACTTGTGATGGTTTTATCCTTCCACCAAATTAGTGCATTTCCTTATCGCCAGAGCAACAGACCTTTTGTCCATCTAGCAAATTTTTTATCCTTTCACCGGATTAGCGGGTTTCTTTATTGCTGGAGTAACGAACCTTTAATCGGTCTAGCAAACTTTAATGATTTTATCCTTTCACTGGAGTAACGCGAACTTTAGCGAACTTTAATTGGATTTGAGGGTTTTCTTATTGCCGAGCAGTAGACCTTTTGTTGGTTTAGCAAGCATTGTATCATTTTGTCATATTAGCGGGTTTCCTTCTCGCCAGAGCACCGAACCTTTTGTTAGTCCCGCAAACTTGTGATGATTTTATCCTTTCATTGGATTAGCAGATCTTTTACTAGTCTAGCAAATTTCAACGATGAATTTTCATTGTTCTGGGACTGATTAGTGTCAACTTCTGACTTCGATGAACACTTTCAGACACTTTCATTAGCATTCTATTCTTTTCTTCTTAAAATTGTATGTACTCTTTGGATGCTTATGGATGTAGATTCTCGCTTGGATCCCTTTGCTTTAGCTTCTTATCCTTTTGTGTTTTTCAAGACACACATGATCACATGGTGGTGGGATCCTAGCTGGGTTTTATTGACAACTTTTCTTACTTTGGCTTTTCCTTCTTTGTTTACATGATTGTAGATTCAGGCTTTTTCTTCCTTGTCTTCTTAGCATGCCTTCTTCCTTTTGTTTGAGTGCTTTAACTCATTATGAAGGTAATATGTCCATATGAGTGGTAAGGAACACAACCGGCTCCTCATCTTTGGTACCCCCTTGTTTCTTCCTTTTTCATTTGCTTGCACCTAGATTGTGAAGAGCATGTGCCCATATAAGTGGTGGGAGACCTAGTAGGGTTTCCCTTTACCTTCTTCCCTCTTACTTTGCCTATAAATATCTTGGCTTGTGGAGTGTTCAATTCACCCCTCAATCGTGCCCCTCATCCAACTTTCATTCTCCTTTTTCTTTCTCTTGTTTTTACGACTTTCAAGTGCTTCTAAGTATAAGTTTGAGAAGAGCTCATCCTCCTCGTCAATTCAATTAGAAAAGGCTTGCAAAATATCTCTTTATTGAAAGGGAATGGAGACCTGTTGAGGCTTGAGATGGTGTTGATCTTCTCGTTGAGATTGAATACCATGTCTTGCGCCAAGTTACTACTAGAAGGGTGAATGTTCTTCTTCTATGTTCTTTTGTCTTCGTTTTGTTCTTTTGGTCGTCTAGATTTCTTCCTCTTTTCAGGATGAGCATATCAGTAGTGGAGGAACCCCTAAAAAGTTCATAACTAACCTTAGGTGTAGGGAAATTTATGTCTGAACAGTTTTAAAGAATGCATGCTGTGGATCTTTCTATTCGGGTTTAGAAGGGATATTCCAACTAATTGATTGCTATGTCACTCATGGTATTACTACGAGACTTTGGGATACTACTACGAGCCTCCATTTGTCTTTTGGGGAGTTAACTGCTACGCCTTTTAATTCTGCTGTGGTAACAAGCCTTAGATTTTTTGGTGACCTATTCGTGTATTAAAGAAGATTTTCATCATGATCAGGCCTACCTTTTCGAACTTTTTGGCCCTGTCATGGGCAATACACGATTGGCGAATCCTTATGGAAGGGGATTTTTGCTTTATTTGGTATTTGGGTGGAAGGGTATCACCCTAAAGTCTACACTAATGGCCTCCTTATGTTCCAATAGATCTCTTGCACTCTATGTTCTATGCTAGAATGCTATCCTTGGCAGACATGGTGGAGATGAAGCTGGCTCATTAGTGTGTCGATTTCCTCGACTGTGAGGGTAACTATAGGCCGTATCTTCAGTGGATCATGACCCACTTGGTTGGTTATTACCTCATGCTTTGTTTATTTTGTTTGACATTTGAATGATGCCATTTTACCTTTTACCTTGCTTTCATCTTTTTAGGACATGCATGTTGATGCTGCCATGCCTAACTTGAACATTAATGCGGTGCCGAAAGGAGAACCTAAGTAGTATGTAGAGATTCCATTAGTGTCGAAGTCTGAGCGCTCTAAGGTTCCATTTCCTCCTGCATTTATGAGGGTATGTAAATATATTTCTCTACTTTTTTAAGCATAATAGTTTCGTGCACTTACATGTCAATGTCCCTCTTTTAGTACAACCGAGAACAATCCAGTATGATGGTGCACTATTTTCGTTCTGCGACTAAGGCTTTTGTAAACCTCTTTTCTTGCTGTTATCCTCGGACGAATGAGGTATTTCCTTTTTTCCTCTTTCTTCCTTTTCCCTTTTGTTTTTGTTTATAATGCTTCTTCTTTCTTACAGAAAGGGGCATGAAGATTATGCCAGACGAGAACCATCTCGCAGATCTCAATCAAGGAGATGTCCTTCCTCGAGGGCTCAGATATTCCAAAATCTTCTCTTGCTGATGAGGCGAGACCCCATCTAGATTGCCCATTGGAAGTTGAACCTCTTTAGATCTATGAACCTTGGGATCCTTATGCTACGACTTCTCATTGGGAAAGCCTCCGGTTCCTCAAATCTTACATGGAGATTGGTCCTCTAGGACCGTGAATACCGAACCTCCTCATCACTCTTGGGCTCTTGTGGGTAGTTTTCATCCACATGTGGATACCATTGAGCTTTAGTTGATTCTGGCCTTGCATCAAATTATGCTAACTACTTTTTT
Source organism: Selenicereus undatus (assembly GCA_017589665.1). Classification (NCBI taxonomy): domain Eukaryota; kingdom Viridiplantae; phylum Streptophyta; class Magnoliopsida; order Caryophyllales; family Cactaceae; genus Selenicereus; species Selenicereus undatus. The sequence goes on from JACYFF010031957.1 coordinate 93,015,487, forward strand.
GGTGTAAGTAGGTTCCAAGAGGACGAGTTGAGTTATTTTGTAAGACTTATGCATGATACTGTTATGCTGACTTTCTAATGTAATTTACTATGAATACATTTGGATTTTTTATGCAAAAATGCAAGACCCATCCCCTAATTCCCTAAAAAAGACAAAAAAAAACACCATAAGGGTAAAGAGCTGTTGGTGGTCCTGAGTAGCAAGTCGTCTGATTTTATTAATTTTTTTTGTAATATACAACCAGGGGGTGAAGCAAAAAGTTGGTCTATCACATGGCCAAGAGGCTGTAGGAGCTTGGACTACCCATGGATCATGAGTTGGTTCCTAGTCCAACTCTTACTGGCCTTGGCCTGTTGCACTGTTAGATTTGCCTAAAGTTTGTTTCTTTTTACATCAGTTGTGTTAGCTTGACTTTTTAAGAGGAGCTTGTCTTCGTGGTTGCTTGCCTTGACCCCTAAGATAAGTATAAACTGAAGGACCTTAGGTTGAACACTCTTCTTAGCTCGTGCCAAGTCAAAATTTCCTTGAACTTTCTTAGAGTCGTTGTGACCTTTTGGGGCCTTGAACTCCATGTCTATAGGTTCGGGACTCGTGAACTTTGCCCTCTACCTGAGGAATTTAGTGATATTTTAGGATTTCTCCTTGACTTTCCTCCCATTGTCCCTTCATCTTCAAAACACTTGTCTACCTAATATTGTCGCCTTTTAGGCTTAAGCTCTGAGGATGTGTCTTCTATTGTCATCGATGAAAAGGTGGACTTTATGTCTTTGATTTCCTATTTTAAGAAGCAGCATTTATACATTTGAAGGCCTACATATACATTGGGCAGTAATGCTCAGCTTCTTAAGCGTCTTCTTATTCATAGGTGGTTCTAACGATAAAGGTCTCGTAGCACTTCTCACAGTGGCAGATGGCATTCATCATAGCAATACTCCAATGCCTCTTATGTTTGCTGAAACCATCATTTCCCTCAGTCGCCTTTATCACTATCTCCACCAATTTTTCTCAAGAAGTCCTCTACTGCTCCAGGTAGAAACTGCAATCCAATGGGCCAACTTTCCTCCTTTCTTTCTGTTTAACAATATGATTTATTACCTTGGTGGCAAGCCTGGTTAGGTTTTCTATGGGCTTCTCCTGTTCTCTGGCCTGCCCTCTTTTCCTTTCCTTTTTTCTCTTTTTGTTGTTTAGTTTTAGACTAGGAAACCTTTATTTTATTTTATTTTTCTTTTTTTGTTGTGTTTGTTCGCAGATTTGGATATTGGAGCATCTTAGACTGATTGTTTTTCCCCAGAATGTGGACTCCTATCTCGTGGCACATTTTATGAATGAAAGACCTTTTGAGGACCAGCTAGTTGCAAATTGGGCTCACTTTTTTGAGAGGTCTCCCCCCATTCGTTTGACCGTTCATTAGTGGAACATTCATTGAGTTGTGTCCGATGGAGATCACAATGCCTATGTGCGACTGATTATTTTTAAAGCAGGGACCTACTTCTTCGTTGGATGCATTTTAAGACAATGTAGCCTTAAATAAACCATTCCAAGGCTGGACATCATCCCTCCAAAGAGCTGGGCAAATAATGTTGTTCATGCCCACTCTTGGATGGAGTATTGGCTTTAATGCCCACTCGTGCTAGAGCACCTCGCCCCACCATTGCTTCCAAATTCTACATTGAGTGGATGACTGAGCGGGATGCAGTAAAGAGGAATGCTCTTTGGAGAAGGAAGACACCAGGGCTTCAAAAGCTAACGAGAAATGTGAGTTGTCTTAGATTCGAAAGAAAAGAATCAATGATCCCCCGAGTGAAGAAGGAGAAGAAATTGAAGATAGACTAGCGTTGCCAAATAAAAATAACGTTTTATATTCCAGTGGTTTTAATTATGTTTTTAGTGCACCTTGAAGTTGTATGCTTTGCGATTATTAAGAAGATGAAAGAAAGGTGTTACATTTGGATTATTCACTATTTTTACTTCTTTTTTCTTCTATCTTTTTTTTCTTATTTCTTTTGTTTTTTCTAACCTAGGCACAGTCTGCATGGAGCCCAGCCGGGTTTAGACCTAGCAAATGGGTCATTCAATTCGGCTACGGGTCAGGTTAAGTTTGAGCCAGATCATGTTTCGGGTTAAGTGACATTTTGGGTCGGTTCAATTTGGGTCGGGTGAACTCCGATTCAGGTCAACTTTAGATCAACCGATTTTTGGTCCAATACGCTTGTCATGCTAAAATAAGCAACTTCGTAAAAATTTTGGGTCGAGTACGGTTTGATTTGGGTTAACTCGGGTTTCGGGCCCACCTTTTGGTCAGCCAATTTTGGATGTCGAAACTGGTATAGGTACGCGTTGTTCGGTGCAACTTTGATTCTCGAGTCAGTTTTGTCAGGTCTAGTTGAGTTCCCTCAACTATGGGCCCGACCCAATTTTGAAGTGCTTTGCTACTGGATATGCACAAGATTCGTCACGGCCTGTTACTGTCTCTCTCTTTTTTTTGAAAGATTTTTTAAAGAATTACAAAAGTGAGATAATTAATTGGGCCACACCAGTTGGCTTATACATATGCGTATTGCAGAATTAGGCCATCGAAGTTCTTTTTGTTTTTGGGCTTAGCATGGGCCTTATAAGCCTATGATGGGCTAAGATTTGGCAACTTTAGAGAACGCATTGTGGGTCTTCTTTTGCACTAGTTAAGTATAATACTTTTGTAATTAATCGAGGTTTGTGTACTACTCATATTCTTCTCTGTCTTGATTTGTTAATTTTGCTACTCCTCCTAGCAGAGTGGTTTTAATAATGAATGGGCCTATCCCAGTGGGCGTCAACTTTCCTATTGGAACCCGAATTAGGGCGCTGATTTCTTTTAGCACTATGTCTCCTTCTTGTAGGTATCTAGGCCTCACCTTTTTATTAAAGGATCTTGAGATATGAGCTTGGTATAATTGAACATTATGCAAGGGCTATAGTTTTCTTTTGTCCAACATTAGGAAATCCTCACACCCAGCCTTTTCCCAAACTACTCTCACATCTGCTTCATAGTGGACTTGGAAGGCTACCGAACTCCATCTAGGATCTGACTTTCTATAATTATCGTCAGTGAAGGTATTGCTATTTCAATGCAGAGTACCACCTCTATTCTGTATACGAAAAAATATAGTGTTGGTCCAGTTGAAGACCGAATCGAGGTTGGATATCTCAATAGGGCAAATGGTAGCTTCTCTGGCTAGCCTTTATAGTTTTTTGCTATCTTCTCAATTATCCCCCGTATGTTCATATTAGGTGCTTCAACAGCTCAATTTGTCAACAGTTAGTGTAGAAAGGACTTATGACACTGGACTTTGTACTTTTGCAACAAGTTGTCTGCTTCCTTCCTAAAATGGCTTCCTTGACCATTTATCAATTAATGTGGCATCCACATTGACATATAATGTTGTTCATGATGAATTTTCCCACATGTTTCAAAGTAATCTTAGCATAAGAGCTTACCTCTACCATTTTGTGAAGTAATTGTGATAAGTTATAGAGCTTGGTCATGTACTTAAGGATAAGCTCAGCAAAATCAATAGAATACCCCTCTATAATATAGTAGAGGTTTTTAAACAGGGAGTCATTGGTAGTCTCTATGGATGATCCTCAGTGATAGATCGTCTTAACTAGAATATAGTATAGGATCCTTGGGTCTGAGTACAGGGTTGTGCAGGATTGGTTTGATTTTTTGATCTTAGAGGGATGAACATAATTTTCAAGGAAAGGTCTTTGGGATTTGGAGGCTGACATTTAGGGAGGAAATTTTAAAAGATAAGGGTTCAAATTAAAAATGTTCTCAATGGAAGTGGTAGTGAGCATGATAACAGTGTCTTTGACTTAGGTGGTGTAGTATGTTCTACCCCTACAGTTAGGTTCCACCTTTTCAAAGTTAGAGCAAAATAGTCAAATCAACTAAGGATAAACTTCATAACTCACATCAAATAGACCCATGCAACCCAATTTCTCTAATTTTTCAACAAAGGAAAATTTTGCCTACCTAAAGAAATTGAAATAAATGAATTCACAAAACATCAATTCCCTTTCTACTGTATGGTTGAGCCGTTTTACCCCTACATCATTGGACCACTTAACGAGAAGGTCAGGGACCCCTCATTCTTCTAGAGAGTCCAGTTTAGAGAAAGAGTTACTAGAGTTTATGGACAATTCTACCTCAAACTTTAGCAATTGACGTTTGCTGGCATCGCAAGTTTGCTTAGCAGGGGTGGCGAATGCTTCAGCATGGGCACTGCCTTTGCATTTAGAAGACACGTTGAATGTCGTGTCAAGGTGGCATCAAGGTTTTTTGTTTTTTTTTCCAAGAGAAAGATGCGGGTTTGAAGGAGACAGAGTAAGAGAGAGTAGATGTTGGGTGGTGAGCAGTTTACACCAGGGTGTGCCATCTCTAAGGGGTTGAGGAGAGAGAAAAAGGAGTGAGAGGTGTCAATTTTTAGAAGGTATAGGATGTCTTGAGGAAAGTATCAATGACGGTTTTGGAGAAAAAGCATCATTGCGTTTTATGAACAAGCGAGAGAAAAATCACCTAAAATTGGTTTAAAAGCTACTTGCCATGATTGATATGTGAGACTGATATCCAAAGTCCAAGAACATAGATTTGATCTGGACTTTGAGAAGATGTCTCAATGTTTAGTCGAATGTTAATGGTAATAACTTGTTGTGCTTTATCACATTGGGCTTTTTGATAAGGGATCCTTCCCCTTAGCTCATTCATTCATTTTCAACAAGCAAAGTTTACTTCGAACAAAATTGAACTGTTCTTCACCAAGTGGTTTGTTGAAAATGTCAGCTAGTTGTAAATGTGAACAAAAAAATTCAAGAATGATATTGCTTTTCTCATCATGATCTCATATGAAGTGATGCCTAACTTCAATGTGTTTGGTCCTTGAGTGATGGACTGAATTTTACTAATGTTTATTGCAATCATACTATCACATTGAATAGGAACCTTTTGAAAATCAAAACTAATGTCTCATTGCTGCTGTGTGATCTAGAGTATTTGAGCACAACATGCTCTTACAGCTATATATTTAGGCTTCAACAATTGATAGAGCTAGTGAACTTTGTTTCTTTGAATGCCATGGGACTAACGAATGTCCAAGGACTTGATAGTATCCTGAGGTGCCTCTTCTGTTTACTTTGTAACCTGTACAATTTGCATCTGAGTATAAATAAAGATTAAAATCTCTATCTCCAAGATACCATAAACCAATGTCCTTAGTTCTTGTAAGATATCTAAAAATTCTTTTGACAACTGTAGATGTGATTCTTTAAGGGCACTTCAGAACCTAGCACATGCACTAAACATAATATCTTGTCTACTTGCTATTCAATAAAGTAGTAAACCAATGATATCTCTGTAGAGTTTTGCTAATATTGACTCACCACTCTGGTTAAGGTCTGATTTTGTGTTCAATGCTATTGGTGCTAGCATGCCTGACTTTTTCTAGCTTATATTTCTTCAAGAGTTCTTTCACATAGCTACCTTGGTTGATGAATATACCATCTTTACGTTGTTTAATTTGGAGTTATAGTACAAAGTTGAGTTCTCCCACCATACTCATCTCAAACTTCTTACTCATCAAATTAGGAAACTCTTGACATAGAGCATTGTTAGTAGCACCAAATATGATATCATCTACATACACTTGGTCACGTAAAATCATTTTCCAAGGGAAATTCGCTAAGACATTCATAAAAAACTCCTAGGGCTTATTTTAAGCCATCAAGAGTTTTACGAAGCTTAAAAACATGATTTGGAAATTCAAGGTTTTCAAAACAGGGGGGGTTTGCCCAACATAGACTTCTTCATTTAGAAAGCCATTAAAGAAAGCACATTTCACATAATAACTTGATGCCCATGTGAGATGAAAATGTAAGTAATATGCAAATGGCTTCTAATCTGGCCATAAGTACAAAGATCTCATCAATGTCTATGCCTTCCTATTGGTTGTATCCTTTTGCAACCAATTTAGCTTTGTTCCTAAGCACTATCCCAGATTCATCCAGCTTGTTTCTAAACATCCATTTTCTCCTAATCACTGGATGGTTCTTTGGTCTAGGTGTGAGGGACCAAGTTTAGTTCTTCTTAAGCTAGTTGAGTTCATCTTGCATGATTTATGCACAATATGGGTCTACCAGTGCCTTAGCATAGTGTTTTGGTTTTACATGAGAGACAAATGAGAAAAATGCATAGAAGTTTCTGAATGAAGAATGACTTTACACTTGTATTGATGTCAAAAAGCAAGTTGTCCTAAGGATGGGCAGGCTTATACTTGAATCCCTTCCTTGGTTCATTAAACTAGTTTTGAACTTGTTCACGAATACTTAAAGATAGCTCATTTTCAACTTGGAGTCTTTCAAAGACAACTTGTGATGTTTCTGGAGGAGCTCCAAAGTCATCAGGCTAACCCCAATGACCTTGGTACGTTTGTTATAAACACAATAGGCTTTACTCACAGAGGAGTAGCTAACAAATATACCTCTATCACTCCTTGTTTCAAATTTACCAAGGTTTTCCTTATTTATTATGGGTGAAACACTTATTACCATAGGCATTGAAATATGAAACATGGGGTTCTTGCCTTTGAATAACTCATACGGTGTATTTTTGAGGAGTGATCGAATTAGGCATCTATTAAGTATATAATTTATAGTATTAATAACCTCAGTCCACAAGGACTTTAGAAGGTCATTTTCATAGATCAATGTTCTAGCCCTGTCTTCAAATATCCGAGTCTTTCTCTAGACAACTCCATTTTGCTATGGTGGTTTTTGGTGTTGAAAAGTTACGGGAAGTGTCGTTCTTGTCATAGTAATCAATGAACTTGTCTTAGTTAGATTCCCTTCCATGGTCATTCTTGATAGCAATCACTGAAAAGTTCTTTGATATCTGTAGTTTCATGCACAACTTTGCAAACTTCCTAAGGGATTCTATTTTATCTTTCAAAAATATTACCTATGTGAATCTAGAGTAATCATCCACAATAACAAATATACAAGGACTACCTTCTAGACTTTTAATGCGAATTGGTCCATATAGGTCCATATGTAATAATTCCGAGCACTTTGAGTTAGATACACTTTTCAATGGTTTGAAGGAAGCTACAAGCACGTATTCATGCCCTCTAGTTCCTTCAGGTGTTATCCTTCTAATGAAGTCAATTCCCCACAGCAGAAAGCGCCATAGACAGGTTAATGCTGAAAGAAACGACGGCTAATGATATTTTAAGCTTGCATAAACTCTTACGTACACTTAACAATCAGTCTCGATACTGGACCAGTAGTCTCTGTAAATTGGACCTTCTAAGCTAACATGGAACCATTCATGTGCAGTTCGTATTTGCTGCCATAGACTTCCTTCATTATCTAACGTGCGTCCTTATGAATGACACAAAGTAAGTTAACACCCATTTTAGTCTTTTTATACAACTTCCCTTTATCCTGAAAGTATTGTGATGCCCACATTCTTAAGGCTCTTTGGGCTTTCGGGGAAGATCCAGGCGAATACTCCTTCTTCGTTAGGTCTTGGTAGATATTACAATACCATACATCAAGGCCAACGATGCATGCATCTCTCAAGCACCAATGCGTGGGCTTAACCCTCTTGTCCACTACTAATGTCATGGAATGGATACCACTTGGAATATTAACCATTGAGGCTAACTCTGCCAAGGCATCAGTAAATTGATTCTCCTCATGGGGCAAGTAGGTGTAGGTAATATGCACAAAGTTCTTAGTGAGTTCAACTAGATGAGGCTAGTATGGTGCTAAGGAATCACTCTTCACATTCCATCTCTGTGCTATTTGATTAATTATGAGGTTGGAATCACCATGTACCCTAATGTTCTTCACCCCTATCTCAACATCAGCGTACAACCTGATGATGCCTCATACTCAACAATGTTATTGGTAACATTAAAGTGTAGCTTGACTAGAGATCGGGGTGTATGCCCCTTTTGGAGATACTAGAAGGGTGCATGCTCCAAATCCCTTTTGGTTTGAGGCTGCGTCGAAGAACATTATCCATATATCTTCTTCTACCTAGAGAACTCCCGCATTAGGAAAATTAAAGGTCTGTTCTTCTTGATCCTCTGTCAGCAAATTTGCTAAGAAATTGGACACAACCCTTTCCTTGACTAATTTATATGGAATGTAGTAGAGGTTGAATTCTGATAGAATAAGTACTATCCATCTAGCCACCTTACCACTGATCACTAGTTGCTCTAGTTAGTATTTTATGGGATCCATAAGTGCTATCACATGTATTGCATGGGTTTAAAAGTAGTGTTAAAGCTTTTAGACACTTATACTAAGGCAAGGGTAGTCCTATTTAAGACGGAATAGCGAGTTTCATATTTGAGGAATTTCTTACTTAAATAGTAAATTGTTCGTTCTTCTCCCTCTGTCATTCAGGCCAGCACCGCCCCTAATGCTGTGACAACAGTTATGCGTTATAAGAAGAGAGAAATGCCTAATTGCGAAGGAACCAAATGAGGACGGACCCTCAAACTCCTAAGATCAGTATAACAAAGGATGCTCCTCTTGGAATCAATCTCAACAATCAAGAAGATCATAAGATTTGTGCCCAAGATAAGATCTTATTAATAGCTTAATTACTTTCCATCCAATTCCTCTCCTAAAGTCTCTTATCCACCAAAGAAGAATTCTAAAGGAAATGTTCTAATCACCACTCTTAATTCAAGAGTTAAAAATGTAGAGATTTTTTGGAAGAGAGGATGGCCTTTAGCCTTCTATTTCATAATTCAACTCAACCCGTCTTTACATGAACCTAGTTTGTCCCACAAATATCCAAATGGAGGGAATTAGTTGTTGCTTTAGGGGGATTAAAAAATACCCTACAAAAATTAAACAAGATGCTAAGATAATTACAATTAAGATGAGCTGGATTTCCCAGAATTCATTCTCCACCTTCTAGGGAGCTTTCTAAAAGGTTGTACTTCACCAATGGAGGCCTCGCCACTTGGTAAATCTTTCTTGTTGTGTGTACAATCACCTTACGCTAAGTAATCTCAAAGATTACAATTGTATCCTCCTCAATTAAGGCAAAAATTCCAAATTGGTTCAAAACTGGAATTTTTTATATACTCCATATATTTGGCCCATTTCTCTCAATATTAGTTCATGAGGCCAAAATAGTCGTCTTAGGGAATCCGTAAGCCCAAGTTTGCATCGATTGGGCTTCATTATGTGCGATTTAAAGCTGGCCCAAATTTAGCAATTTTTTCGGATAAAAACTTACACTGTAGGGGTTTTTATAACTTTAGGGAATTAAAATGAAAGGTAACTCGTGATTTTATTAAATCATCCTATATGGCATAGTTTGGAAGGTGAGAACCAAGTTGAAGTATAGTGAAATGCTGTAGCCATGACCATCTTGAGAAAGGAAGGTTGACTTAGACATTGGTGTAGATGAGGGTGTAGCCAAGAGTTCTTTTAGTGCTTGGTATGCATCGTTCTCCCCCCTCTTGAGAAGGATTTTCCCACAAATCCTCAAAGTCGCTATCCATATATGGGGCTAGATCACCCACATTGAAAGTGGTGTTCATTTTCATATCTCCCGGAAGCTCTATCTTATAGGCATTGTTTCCAATCCTTTCAAGCACCTTGAAAAGGCCTTCTCCTAGAGGCATGAGTTTGTTTTACCTCCTAGAAGAGAATCTCCCCATTCTTAGGTGTAACCAAACCAAATCTCTCGGTTTAAAACCATTGGCCTTTGATGCTTGTTTGCTCTAGCCTTGTAGGAGGCATTAGCCTTCTTTATTTGAGCTTAAATTTGCTCATGGAGCTTCTTCATGTCCTTAGGTCTCTCTTTGGCCTCAAAGTCGTCCCAATACTCAATGGGAATACAAAGAAGGTCTACTAGAGTAAGATGATTGACTCCATAATAAGCTTTAAATAGAGAGTGGGATGTAGTATAAGTAGGAGCCCAGTTATAAGAAAACTCGATATGAGGAAGCTTTAAATCCAATTCCTTGAGGTTTTTGCTTATGAGCCTGCTGAAGACAGTAGATATAGTCTACTTAGTAACCTCCGTTTGTTTATCCGTTTGAGGGTGACAACTAGTGCTAGATAAGAGCTTAGTTCCCAACAATCTCCATAAACATCTCCAAACATGGTAAAGGCATTTGGTGTACCTATCAAAGACAATACTTCATGGCACACCATTTAGCTTGATGACCTACTTGAAGTATAGATAAGCAATGTGAGAAGCATCATCACTCTCGTGATATGGAATGAAGTTGGCCGGCTTGGAGAACCAGTCAACCACAACCATGATTAAGTCATGACCCCTTTGGGTTCTTAGTAGTCTCAAAATGAAATCCATACTCACATCTTCGAAAGTGCTATTTTGTGTTGGAAGTGGTGTAGAAAACCCTTGATAGAAGGTGCACTAGGCCCTATGACATGCGGCACACTTAGAGACAACTTTATGAACATCACTTGCCATTTGAGGCCAATAAAAGTACTCCTTTAAGATCTCAATTGCTTCGTTGATGCCGAAATGACCTCCCAATGCACCATTATGGCTCTCTTTTGTAAGTAACTCCTTTAGACAGCCCTTAGGAATAGATAGCTTGTTATGCTCGAAGAGAAACTCATCTTAGAAGGCCTAGGAGTCATGATTCTTGGGGACTGTAGCAATTCATTGGGAAATATTATGCTTCCTTATAAAGTTCTTGGTAGCCTTAAATTGAGCTTAGCTTGTCTATTGATGAAAGACAAGGCCTTGTGATTCGAATGTATCGCCAAGGGCTTTGGCTTGAACTAATGACACGAATGGGTAAACGCACAAATGATATCATAAAACTCCTTGTCATAAGTGGGGTAATTAAGTTTGGGGCCTCTTAACTTCTCACTAAAATTAGCCAAGGGATGTTTTGCTTGGGTAAGGACAACCCCAATGCCAACACAACTAGCATCACATTCAACTTCAAAGAAGAGCACATAGTTAGGAAGACCCAAGATAGGAGCCAAGCATACCTTACTTTTGATTGTCTCAAAGGCTCTTTGGGTGCCCTTTGTCTGTTCAAAACTTTCCTTCTTCATGCACTCAATCAAGGCGGTCACGATAGAGCTAAAGTATTTGATGAACTATTGATAGAAAGATGCTATGCCATGGAAGCTCCTCACTTCCATGATAGAGGTAGGCACAAGCCAACTCTTGATGGCTTCTACTTTAGACTCATCCATTTGTGTGCCCTCCCTTGAGACAACATAGCCAAGAAAAACAACTTGAGATAAGAATAGGTCACATTTGTCAAGCTTAGCATATAATTTTTGTTGTCTCCATACTTGAAAAACTTGGGAGAGATACTCCACAGGAGAATTTTCATCACGGTTGTGGACTAAAATGTCATCAAAATATACCACAACAAACTTCCCAAGGAGAGGCCTCAAAACCTCATTCATAAGTCTTATGAAGGTGATAAGAGCATTAGACAAACCAAAAGGCATAACAAGCCACTTATACAACCCATACTTAGTCTTGAAAGTAGTTTTCTGCTCTTCACATTCTTTCATTAGAATTTGGTGATACCCACTCCTAGGATCAATTTTGAAGAAGACATTAGACCCATTTAATTCATCAAGCATATCATCCATAGGAGGAATGAAGAGCCTATTTTTATGGTAAGGATGTTTATGGCCCTACAGTCAACACACATATGCCAAGTCCTATCTTTTTTATGTACTAAAAAGGCAGGAGTTGAGCAAGGAGTCAAGCTCTCCCTAATGTACTCGTGGCTGAGCAACTCTTGGACTCTCCTACGTAGTTCCTTGGACTCACTACGATTGCATCAATAGGCTAGCTTGTTAGGCAAAGGAGCACCAGAATGAGATCAATTTGATGCTTAATGCCTCCTAAAGGATGGAGCACCAGAGGTAAATTATTGAGGAAGACATCCTTAAACACTTTCAAGAGTGACTGAGCTAGAAGGTGCACAGGTTTACTACCTCACTTGTGTCTGATTCTAACATAGGTAAGACAAATAAGGGTTTGCTCTTACTAATGACTCTTTCCACCTGTGTTTCACTCATATATAGGCATTTCTCACTTCCCTTCCCCTATTTAGATATGAGGGGTTTAGGTGGAGGTAATGGGGTTAAAGTAATGTTATAACCCTTGTGTTTGAATGCATATGTATTGTTCATGCCCATCATGAATTGCATGATTATCAAACAGCTAAGGCTTACCAAGCAACAAATGACATACATTCATTGGAAGTACATCACATAACACTTCTTTATTATGTGGTCCAACCGAGAATGAAATAAGAGCTTATCTAGAAACAATTACCTCACTCCCTTGCTTGACCCATTGTAGGGTGTAGGGGGTTGGATGCACCTTGGTTAGTAGTTGGAGCTTGTCAATAAGCGTTAAGGAAGCCACTTTGATGCAACTTCCACCGTTAATGATTATCTCACATACCTTGTCTCCAATGGTACATCAAGTTTGAAAGATTTGCTCTCTTTGGCTTAGTTCAGAAGAAGCATCTTCGACATCGAGTGCCCTTTGAATTATCAAAAGTTCACCCACATTTGGAATGACCAACGTAGGATCCTCATGTTCAAACTCTTTATCACTAGTCTCTTCTTCAAGAGCTTGGATCTATTCTGTCTGTCTAATGGTGAGAGTCTTTCTTTTTGGACAATCAGCTTAGAAGTGAAAATAGCCATGACACTTAAAGCATTTCTTCTGTTCCAACCACTTTATGGGCTCACTACTAATGGCCTTACCCAAGGGACTTAGTGCGAGTTGCAATAGTCTCAGACTTTGGGTGAGAAGAAAACCCCTTTGTTTTGTGGATGGGGTAGGGAAACGTTTTCTAATCTTAAGTTGATTCTCAACCTTAATAGCTAGATTGCAATTGTCATCAAATGAGAGATAAGGTTAAAGTCTAACTTGTTAGCTATGTTAGGGAAGAAAGCTTTGATGAATCTAGATATTTTAAGCTCAGGCTCTTCATTCAGTCCGATCATCATTTGGAGTTGTTCAAACTGTCTAATATACTCTTCAACCTTGAGGTTATCTTGGTTGAGGGTAGTGATCTTGAAGTAGAGTTCTCGCTTATAGCAAGGTGGTAGGAACCTTTTCCCCATGTGCTTTTTGAGCTTGGACTAAGTCTTAATTTTAGATTTCGCCTACTTAACTCTATTCCTCTTAAAGTTCTCATACTACAAGGATGCATACCCTTTCAGCTCAAGAATTGCCAATTTGGAAGAGTTCTCATCATAATAGTGCCCAGAACCAATCTTTTTTAGTTATCATATGCTTGAAGATGTGTCGAGAGAGTTTAGAATTGACTTTCCTTAATTCCCAACCTCTTTGCAATCCTCTAAGGGTGGACGTTCACAGTTGACCCGTTATTCACTAGGGAAATGCGTATAGGCTTCTAAACACAAGTCACAATCAAATATAGAGCATTGTTGTGTATTGTGCTTACTGGTGAAAGATATTGACTATTAAAGGTAACATTGCCTTTGCCAGTGTTGATTAAGACTATCATCTCCTTAGGTATAGTGTCAGGTGACATGTCTATCTTATTTAATTCTTTGATCAGGAGCTGCCTGTGCTTGTGTAAGGTGACTATAAGTTGCCAAATAATTAACTTTAAGTTTCTTTAACTGTTTTAACATAGGGTCATCTTCTTTGATCTCTGTCCCTTTTTCTTTTTCTAAGGCCTACTAGGCCATCTTTGGCTTAATATTGCCTAGCTTTTGTGAGATGTTGGGCCTAGTCTTAATCTCCTTCTACCTAAGAGTTCTCCTTCTAATCTTCCCCCCAGAAATCTTCATGGCTCTCTTCATCAAGCCAAAATTCCCCTTTAGTCTCATACACATCTTCCTCATCACTTTCCCATAGACCACAAACCTCTGATGCTGTGTAGGAAGACATGCTATGGGCTTTGCTTTGATAATGTTCTGTATATATACTAAGGGGTCCCTGTCTTTTTCAGGATTGTTGCTAATAGTAAAGATACTATCGTGTTCTCCAAGTGGGTTTTTGTTGTTTTTAGGCTTTTGTGCAGCCTTACACAAGGGTAGCGGTCCTGACTTAAACATTTGTTCTAACCAGTGCTCAAGGTTCAGTAATTATCAGTGGCACGCCCCTGAGCCTGATAATACTTGCAGTAATTAGTTGAAGTATTTTCCCTTACCAAGTTACTTTAGTTTATGGTTTGATTTTAAGGAGATCAATCTTTTCCTCAGCTAGCAGACATTCTAATGACCTCGCATAGGTAGTCCTGATAGGGGTATACTCTGTGTAGCGATTTAAAACATGCACTTCTTTGTTAGAAGAACTGCCGACTTTCTTTTCCTTATTCTAGTAGTTACTTTCCAACCAGGTTTAGCAGGTGTTTCCCAAGGTAAATCCTCCTCTAGTAGCATTCCTGCGGTCCTTAGTGTAGAGAAATGCTTGAAGACTGTAAACTGCAGGAGCTGCCTGTACATGGGTTGTAAGTTCCTAATGAGCAACCTTGCCTGATTGGCTTCTAAGGGTCAATATACCACGTGAGAGGCCTTTTCCCTCCATTTAGCTAGGTAATATGAGAAACCTTCTTTTTCCTCTAGCTTAATAAGCTTCAGGTCTTTAAGAGTGATCAGGAGGTCACTATAATATGAATATTGATGCAAGAATTCTCTATATAAGTCCTTCCAACTCATGTCCTTTGATGGGTCCATAGCGTTGTACCACCTCATGACATCCTTAGCATAATTCTAGGGAATATAATGTGAAAGATGTCTTTGTCAATTCCTTTTAGAGCCATGGCATTAACAATGTCCCTAACATGGTGATTAGATTTTTCAGTTCTAAGAAATTTTATATTTGGTATAGTGAATTTAGGAGGCAACTTCCCTTTTACAATAGAGGCGAATCCCTCGTAATTATTAAAGTAATTATTGGAAATGGAAGATTCTTTCAGCAACTACTTTGTACGATCCACTTGCGAATCCACTGGAGGAGCGCTTTTTTCCTCCTCTTCTCCCGTTTTCACTTTTATCTTCCCCCTCTTCTTCATAATCAATTTCTTTGTCATGAGGTTCTTCACTATAGTCTTGGAGTGCAGAAACCATTGTCTCCATACTCTTATCACTTTCATCCATCATAGATTGCATTTTTTCTAGCATCTTCATATTCGAGGTCCGAATGTGCAAATTCTATACTCCCATGTTATCTAGATTTAGCTCAAATAATTGGGAAATTAGCTTATTTATTTGTGTGTTTCTTGAATTTGTAGGTAATATAGAAAACTATGCAAATGGAAGATACTTTGTGTAAAGCTTGCCAAAAATTAGGCACATTAACTAAAAAACCATGGAGGACAACCTGTGATAACCATGAAGCAATGTCAAGTCAAAAAGCACAAAAATGGTGCCAGAAATAAGAAAGAAGAATACTGTAGAAATTTGGCATGTGCTGTCAGGGCCAGGTGGTAAGGGCTGTCAGTGGCGGGTGGGGCGGGGTGCATGTGCCAAGTGGCACGACCCTGCTAGATCCTATTTTTGTCCTATTTCTATACAGAATTTTAGAAACTTCGCACGAGGTGCTCGTGCCGTGTGGCACGACCATGCCACCCCCGACGTGCCTTACCCTATGACTGTTGGTTTCCAGAGGTTTGGCACGGTCTACCTGTACCATTGGCATGACCATGTCAAACCTACTGCATTCAGATCTATTTAAAGCCTTTTTCCCCATTTGTGTAAGGATCCCATTTTTAGATTTTAAGAATAGAGTTTACCCTAGGGTTTAGAAGAGCTCAGTGTACATTTACTTTTATTTTGTAGCCACATTCCAAGAGTAATGAAGTTTGGATGCAATTGGCTTTCTTTCTCTCTCTTTAATCTTCATTCTTATTCAAGTTCTTACTTTGCTTGGTTTGATTGAATAGGTCAATGTCCAAATTTACATGCTTTTCTTTGTTGATGGGTTGGAATTAGTGCCTCCATTTCCTAATCATCCTTTTATTATCTTATCTACTCCTGATCTCTCATTCTGTTTGTTCAAGAATGCAAATTTCCATCCTTTTCTCTCTCTTCCATCTTAGGGTTTAAGACCCCAATTTTACAAGTTTGAGTTTTTGGCCCTCAATGGGTTAGATTAGTAGAAGTTGAGTTAGATTAGTGAGAATAAATGGAGAATCCACCTCCAATCATCACCCACTTGCTCCAACAATCGAGGCCAACCTCAATTATTGGATTTTCAAGGTTTTGAGGTACTCCCCTTCCTCTTTCTTCTTTTAGTTAGTAGATTTCATGTTTTCGTTGTTAGTTAGATGTTTTACTAGTTATTGTTAGTCAAGATGATTTTTTTGTTGATTTTGTTAATTATGCTTTTTTTAGTTTAGTTTAATTAATCATGTTTAAATTACAATTTGTGAGTAATTAGTTTTGTTAATTATATTTAGTGGACTAAAAATAACTAGTGACTTGATTTCCGCACCGTCTCAAAGGAAGACAAATTTCTACCCTTACGCCCCTCAAAAACTACACCAACAAATTGGCACTGTTGTAGCGGATAGTGGTGTGAAATTAAGTCGCTTCTTGTAAATATGCCTCCTTTTAGTTTATTATGTGCTAGTGTGGTCTCTTTCATTGTTTCTTTATTTTTTTTTCTCTTGAGTTATGGAGTAGTTGCTTATTTGGGTAACATTTAAAAACACAAAAAAATTAGAAAATGTCAAAAATCCCAAAAATTGAAAAAGTTGACAACCCAAAAAGTTAGGGCTCTTTGAATATTAATGATGGGCTTATGAATTTTGAGGAAACAAATGTGACTAATGTTGAGCCCAAGTCTACCAAACTTGATGAGCCCATTCTTGAAAGAGTGAAGGCCAACCCACCACACTCATTGAAGGATCACTTCTATCCTCCTGAAGCCTCCCTACAATCATGCTTTGACCTCCCTTCTATCCCGAAGATGTGACATTTGAGCTTAATCCATATTATGTGGGCATGCTTCCTAAATTTTTGGCCTTTAAAGAAACTTATTTGTTTGTTCGTGAGTTTGAGGAGGTGTGTTCGTTGATTCAGATGCCTAGGTACCAAATGACGTTGTCATGATGAAATTCATTCCCATTGCTCTCCAATAAAATGCTAAGAGGTGGATGTATGGTCTTAAGGTTGGTTCTATTAAATCCTTGGATTCTTTTGTTGATATCTTCCTTAAGAGATACTTTCCCACAAGCAAAACCATTAGAATTAGGAATAAAATCCTTTCTTTTATCCAACTTGAACATGAGCCTTTTTTGAAGTATATGAATAGGT
The DNA here is from genome assembly GCA_017589665.1 of Selenicereus undatus. Taxonomy (NCBI): domain Eukaryota; kingdom Viridiplantae; phylum Streptophyta; class Magnoliopsida; order Caryophyllales; family Cactaceae; genus Selenicereus; species Selenicereus undatus. The sequence continues at coordinate 93,032,806 of JACYFF010031957.1, forward strand.
TCAAGGAGTTACTTACCCAATGCCCTTACCATGGTTTAGAGAGATGGAATTCATGCCAAGTAGCTTATAATGGTTTGGATGTGAGCACTAGGATAATAGTTGAATCTAAGTTTGGGAAGAGTTTGTTTGTAAGAATGCTAATGAATCTTGGGACTTTCTTGAGGATTTAAGTGATAAGACATATGAGTGGGAGACAATTAAGAAAACCCCTAGTATTGCATCTAAGATTTTTAAGGATAATAAGGGCAAGTTACTTAATGACTTCATTGGTTTGGAGGATACTACACTTCATTATGAGCTTCAACTTGAAGTTTCTCTTTTTTAACCTCCTAAACCTCATGATTACATTCCTCCCTCTTATTCTTATGAGTTTCTCTTGAACTACGGCATTAGCTCAAACTCTCACCCTTTTAATCAAATATCTTTTGAGGGCGTGAGTGATCCTTCATTGCATCCCCTAATGATCAACCCTCCTCTTAAGACTAGGGATACTCTTGGGGACAATATGGTGTTTGATGATACAACTTTTCTTTTAGCCCCTTTGAGAGAGAATGCTAAAAGTGAGAAACTAGTGGTTAAGCCTAGTTGTGAGTTAGAGCAAAACACGACTTTGGTTTCCAATGATATTTTTGTTGAGGAGTATTCGCTTTAGGAGACTCATTTGGAGGAGCCTTGTATTGAGGACTATGCTGAGGTCATGCCTCATGATTTGGAACTCGTTCATCCAATCTCTATTGGCTTTCTTTCTAAGTCCATTCCCATACTATCTTCTTACTCCCGTCATCACTGTTTCACTTCTATGGATCCTTCAATGTCCACCTCCCTAGAGTCCAAGACTTGCATGATTTATGCCCCTAATTTAGACCAGACTCATGAGCTTGATGTGACTATAGGACTTGAGGATTAGGTGGAGGATTTAGGATTCATGCCTAATTTGTACGTTCATGTTTTTTGTGAAACATCTAGGCCTTTATCCTCTACATCGAGTGATGTTTCGCATGTCTACAAATCTTATGATTGGGCCTAGAGCTTTGATAAGCTCAAGAGAGCTCTCACTTCTATTCTAGTGATGTGCTTTGTTTGGAACATCCTTCTTGTCGCTAATGGTTTTAACTTTTTTGAGGAATGTTCAGGTTTATTTTGCAAGTTGCTTCGAGCTTCAATTAGGATTAATATATGTGGCAACATGATGACAAGATGGATTGGCTAAAACTCCATGGTCCTCCTCGACATCATCTGATTGAGGTATAGTTTAGGTGCACTCAGTATCTAACATGGTATCATCATTCCAACTTTTCTCTCCTCCCCTTTTTACTTTCTTTCTTTCTTTTTGTACATAGTTGTGGATACCTACGATTGTGACTTTGTATGGGTGATCAATTTTGAGGTGAACTTTGAGATTTATTGTGGTGAGATGGCTTTGATCACCCCTTCTTGATTTGTGTATTTTGTTTTATGTGTGTTTATAGGTGGTGTGTTTGGTTGTGTGAATATTTGTTGGTGTTGTTTCATTTTGTGCTTGTTAGTGGCATCATAAGTTTGTATATACTTCTTAATTTGTGTTTGGTTTGTGGTTGGATTGCTTATTTGCTTGCTTTTTGGTGCCTTAGTTGCTACAATGAGGGCATTGTGAAGTTTTGGTATGGGGTTGAGGTGCCCATTTGTATATATTTTTTGAAATTTTTGAAAAAAAAATTCAAAAAAATTTTTCTTTTTCTTTTGCGATTTGTGTGCTTTCTTAAGGGATTGTGATCCCATGTTGCTAGGTCATTGAGTCATATGTAAATAGACTTTGTATGATGAGATGTCTAGTTGAGGATGTAGATTCAATTGTTCATAATAACCCCATCTCATATATGCGATTTTGTACCTACGTTGCTCACTTTACCGTCAATTCTTAGAGTCTTGTTTATTAAGTTTGCATGAGAACTTTTTGTTTGTCAAAGTTGCCTTTTATACTCTTTAAAAATGCGGCAAAAAAAAGAAAAAAGAAAAAAAGTCTAAAAAGTGAATAAAAATCCGGGCACCAATATTCAAAGCCACTATCTTTAGTTCATATCTTTAATTGGCTTGAATGTGTGCTATTTTACTTGATTACACATCTATTTGGCCAATGAAATAAGTGATTTGCACAATCTAATAAAGCCCTTTTTCCAAGCCCGAATATTTGTAAGTCAAGTGAGTTTTATTAATGGAAAAAGGAAAAAAGAAGACAGGGGAGCAAAGAAGGTAATTAGGCAAGGAAACGGGGATCGTGTCAATATTAGCATCTTGATTCATACAGATTCATACACATTTGCACGTGCACTAAAGTGTACATATCATTGCATATTATTGTCTACAGTAAAGAATGGAGGTGTTTCTTGTGACTCAGATGTCGTTTAATTGTACATTTTATTTGTATATAATTTGGTGATTTGGTTATAGGGTGACGCAATTGCCTAAATCATGTGTATAATTTCCCCATTATTTGTATATACGATCATGTTCTTTAAAAAAAAACAAAAACGATTTTCATTTGTCTTTGAAAAGATTTTTGTGGGTATTTCACTTAAAAACCCTTATGAGACCCCACTCGTCTATTTGCGAAATTGAGGAGTTTAAAGGGCTTGTTGCATAAGCTAAATGCAATCATGATTCCTACGAAAGTGATTTAGGTTTTAGTAGTTTTGTTTCGCTGTACTCGACGAGAGCAATGTTTTGGTGTTGGGGCATTTGATCGGGGTCCAAATGTGCAAATTTTATACTCCTATGCTACCTAGATTTAGCTCAAATAATTGGTAAATTAGGTTATTTATTTGTGTTTTGTTGGTTTTGTAGGCAATAAAGAAAATTATGGTAATTACGGATAATTTCTTGAAAGCATGCCAAAAGTTAGGCACATTAACTTGAAAAACCATGGACGATAACACGGGATAACCATGAAGCAATGTCGGGTCAAAAGGCAAAAAAATGGTGGCAGAAATAAGGAAGAAGAACACTACAATAATTTAGCATGGATTGCTAGTGCACGTGCCACGGGATGCACGTGCCAAGTGCCATGACCGTGCTAGATCCTATTTTTGCTCTACTTCTATGCAGAATTTCCATAAACTTAGCATCGGGTTGCTCGTGCCGTGTGGCACAACCGTAACACCCCCTATCCTGCCCTGCTACTATTGTTGGCTTCCAAAGGTTTGGTATGATCTGCCCATGCCAAACTTGCTGCACCGGGATCTATTTGAAGCCCCTTCCCCCATTTGTGTAAGGATCCAATTTTTAGGTTTTAAGAATAGAATTTACCCTAGGGTTTAAGAGATATTATTTTAGATTTACTTTTATTTTTTAGCCACATTTCAAGAGTAATAAAGTTTGGATGCAATTAGCTTTCTTTCTCTCTCTGTAATCTTCATTTTCATTCAAGTTCTTACTTTATTTTATTTTATTTACTAATTTAACACCCAAATTTACATGCTTCTGTTTGTTGGTGGACTAGAACTAGCGCCTCCCTATCCTAATTATCCTTCTGTTCTCATATCTACTCTTGATCTTTCATTCTCTTTCTTCAAGAATGCAAATTTCCAGCTTTTTCTCTCTCCCCCATCTTAAGGTTTGAAAACCCACTTTTACAAGTTTGAGTTTTTGGCCCTCAATGGGTTAAGTTAGTATAGTTGAGTTAGACTAGTGAGAATAATTGGAGAATCCACCTCCAATCATCACTCACTTGCTCCAACAATGAAGGCCAACCTCCATTGTTGGATTTTCAACTTTTTAAGATACTCCCTTCCTCTCTCTTCTTTTAGTTAGTAAATTTTGTGTTTTCTCAGTTAATTAGATGTTTTACTAGTTATTGTTAGTTAATATGCATTTTTTTAATTGTGATTTGTTTTAGTTTAGTTTAATTAATCATGTTTAAACTACAATTTGTGAGTAATTAGTTTTGTTAATTATACTTAGCGCACCAAAAATAACTAATGACTTGATTTCCGCACCGTCCCAGAGGAGGACAAATTTCTGCCCTTAGTCCCCTTTCAAAAACTACACCAACACTTCATGATGTGAATATCTCACTACTGTTGCCGGCAAATGGAATTGGTGTGGTGTTAGATTGTGATTTGGACATTATCCTTAGCCCAGTCGCTGAAGCTTCACTGGATTATTGTTGAGATTGAAGTCTTCCACTATGTGGACTTCACTCATACAGTTACTTTGTCTTCCCTATCCTAATTCACAATGTAAAGTGCTTAGAACAAATTCAACTTGATGTTTTTTTATTAAATACGCTACATCAATCGTGTTGACTTATAGACCTAACTCTAGTGTTTAGAGCCTAGAATACCAGTTTATGCCATCCATACAGACCCTAAAGAGACTCAACCTTACCTCCTAGTTAGATCTTGGTCGGTTTTCTAATCTGGCCTAAAACATACCCCCTTATTCTAACTCCCTTATGCAACCCGACAATGTTTATTGCTACACCCTTAGAAATTTCGATCAACCCCTATTGGGCCTAATATGGTTAAATTTTATTCCCACAACACAGACAGTCGAATTGACTACCCGTTTTTTGTTCTTTTTTAAGGAACCTGGCTGGGTCTCCTTGTTTTTGTTTACACAATTTTTTTTGACACCCGAACAAATAGTGTAAACTGCAATTAGAACCTATTTAGTTTTGGGGCCAAGAGTTCTCAAAGGACTCAATTGCCTCCAAAACTGCATTGATTCCTAATCGAATTCCTAGACTCAGTTTTCTCTAATATAGGCTCTCGTAAAACTCACAATATCCATTCATTCTCTTCAGCGTAAAGAAAGTTAAATCATACAAGGACATCTTGCACTCCAATTATACACATGAGTTCCAACCTGAACTAGAGTTCTATGTTACAGGGGTTTCATATTAGGTTTGGAACAATCCTGTCATGACCCAAGCTCTTCGTACACCATCCATGGGGTGCATGGGAAGACTGAAATGTTTCGGTTGTTTTCCCATATCATGAGGACCAAGAAAGTGTGTCATGAGTGACTGAAGCAACTACCTGCTCTGTTGAAAATCTAGTAAACCCATTGAGCGACCAATTACTTTCTCGATGCGTAATAATAGGGTTTAGCCAAGAGATGCTGATCCCTTATAGGTAGTGACTTATAATGTAAGTATGCCTAATGCAAGTATAATTAAGATTCCTTTATTGAAGCTCAAATCTCGCCCTCTTAAAAAAAAGTCCCCAGTGGAGTCAACACTATAAGGATCTACCTACCTCAGGGTGTGACCCCTACAAATGGTCAGCTTCGTTGCTAACTTCATATTTTAGAAGCAGATTCAATTTCTTTATTTATATATTTTTTATTAAACTGTAAGCAGAATTGGCCTATGGACTCTCGGGATTGTGTGCCTTGGGCCTGACTGAGGAACCCGACCAAATTCCCTGAGTAGAGCCATGTCTATCTTCCTAGCTTGGGCACTGTCAACTACCTCGACCTGACCCAGAATCTGGGTGTAGCTCTGATCTAGGAACTTGGACAGGTTCGTGGGGCATTTTCGAACCCATATTCTAGTTCACACTGATTTTACTATCAGGATTCAAATCTGTTTTCCCCGATCGTGTAATACAAAAGCCGAAAATAGATGTAATAACAAAGAAAAAGTATCAAACTTTACTAATAAAGTGGTCAGTGAGTTTTAAAAAAACTTACAAACCACACTACCCTTTGAAGCAAATCATTCCAATAAGGACAACCAAATAGATAATGAAGGGACACTTATGGGACAAATTGATGTTTCTTCAAAGGTTTTAGAAAGGCTCCTGAACAATCTCTAGAGTGGGGACCATGCTGACTCCTTGGTCGTGAACTGAGGTTGTAGATTCGGGGGCGATGGTACGGTGATGTGATGTGATGCATCTTATCACCACATGTCATCACTGACGACCTTTGCCAATCAACATGGGAAATAAAGACCTTATTATACTAACATACATTCATGCAACATATTAGAACTGTTTATATAAAATCAAAACACAATGTGTATCCACGAGTTAGTAAAAGGAAAACCATTCAAATTACTACAACGAGCAGGGGTGAAACTAATCAAGGATTACATATGTGCCAAATTGCAATCAACCAAAGTAAATGAAAAGAAGTAAAGAGAAAAGAAGGAAAGTTATAGATCATGCCCTCAAGAGAACCCCGCGTTAATATTCTAGGAACCCAGCAAAGTGACATTTTATGGAATCAATCTCTAATTTCCTTCTCTAAACGTAGATTCTCGCTCTTAGAAAGGAATCCTAAATCTCTCTTCCTTTTTTTCTCACTTTATATGTAGCTCTCAATGATTTTGGGGGCATTGTGTTGCTCTAATGTTTTTTATTTTTTTCTTCATCAAGCAAGGGGTCTACCCACTTTTTATTTTATAGTAGTTGAGGAGGCTATATGAATCAGCCTAGGAAAAGGAGAACTAGTCTTGTTCCCATTATGCTTAATCTAAACAGACTATTGTGATAAATTAGACCTCCAATTAATTAATTTAGTTAAACACGGAAGGTTAATCGTAGTGGTGAGCTGCTTGAATTTGCCTAATAAGAATGGATGTTGGCAAAGCAGAAAAGATGGACCTAGGCACATTCTCTTTGTGAGGAACCCGATCGGGTTCTCTCTGACCTTCCCATTAGCCAGTTTTGCTTGTGGACTAGATTTGTCTCTTTTTTTCTTTTAGATTACGACTCTACTTGGCCCCCCAAAACTTAAATTAGGGTATTAGTTTCTTGATAGGGCTATCTTAAATATGATGCCTTTTTAAGGTGTCTACACTTATAAGGGTCCCAACCCATAGACTTAGAGTTCTATACAGGTACCTGGGCTCCAGTACCAAGCTCCCCATAATCCACAAGCAAGCCCCCCATAATCCACAACCAAGCCCCTTCAGCAAAAGTCAGGCCTAGACCTTCTTATTGAGAGGTTTATCACACCCAAACTAAGACTAATGAGAACCTCACTAAGTCTTCATTACTTGTTCTATAAAGGACATGCAAATTAAGATAGCTCATTGTGGTTTACGGACTAGTGTGAGTGTGATGCTTGTTTTTATCTCTCTCTATCAGAAAATTTAGCTATAGGACCAATAACCCACTTATATGACTATTGAATTAGCGGATCACCCCATCAGGTGCCGTGTTGGTATTCTAGAGGACATTCCAGTTTAGGTGGGTTAGTTTGTCATCCCATGTGACCTTGTAGTTATGGATATAGATGATAAATCTAAGATCCCAATTATTCTCTGCCATTACTAGCTACTAGAGAGCGGTAATTGATATGCGTGTAGGCAACACATCTTTTAAGTTATGTGGGGAAAGCATTAATTTATGTTTCCCTCCACCCACAACCCCCAGTTTCCACTGCCCCTATAGTTTCGCTACTTCTTATAGTCCTTATGGGTGTCTATTATTCCTGCAGTATTTCTAAGATTGAGGTGTTTCATGGTGATTAGATGCCCTAAAGGAGGTCTTCTACCACATATAAATCTCCTCTACCAAGCCTAAGAAGTTTTGGAGGCACTTCTATTTGTCCAGGAAAGGTGGTTGATACTACATTATCATTTGATGCTTCAAGTGGTTCACCTGTCCTATTCCAACTATCGTACACCTAATGTAATGGTTAAATTAGAGACCTAAAACAAGCATTTCTTGAGAGGCAGCCCAAAAATTTAATTACTTTGAAAATAATAATTTTGAAGTGTCACTTCTTCCTGTCCCCTCCTCGACCGTTTCTCCTTTGTGCTACAAGCATCTTATCCTCTTTTGTACTACAAGTGTCTTATCTTCCCTTGTTCATTTGTATGTGCTTTTCACTAAGGACAACTAAAATCTTCAACATGAGGGGATGAGCTTATGACCTTTTAGGTGGAATTGTGCATTTTAGAATGTGGCTAGGACGACATCTCTCAAACTTACATATAGTCTCATATTTGCTTTCATTTGTGACTTTTTCATTAGTGCATCTCTCAAACTTGGCATGGTTCTCTTCGAGAACACATTCAATATCTGCATATGTTGATATAATTGGGGCTTCTTTGTTTTATACATCCATATGAACCTAAAAATCGCCCATTGATGTCAGATATCCCTCTTGTTAGCCCTTTGTTCTTTCCCTGTTTTATTGTTGACCCATATTTACTACGTCTTGAGCCTATGCATAATTCTCATAACCTTTCCAAAGTCTAGCAGAGCAACATTTTTGCAATAAGTTGAGCATATTTTGAGGATTGATTGATCTTTTGGGTGTTTCTAATGGTGGTTTTGTGACTTGAAGGATTGTAAGTTGAGAATTTGTATTTCCCATGCCATTCACACGTATCATAGTTTACTTCCTGAAAAAAAGGGGGCGAAAAAGCTAAGAAATTGGAAAAAGAAAAGTAAAAGAAAGTGAAAAGAAAAAAAGGAAGTTGTGGATAAAGTCTTTGGCATAGTGATTGATTTAATAAGTTTGTAACAAATCCTTCCTCACAATCTTTTGTGGGGGTTTGTGCCCAATTTTGAAGTTAGTGCTTTGGCATTTGTTGTTGTAGAAGTGTTCTTGCTCTCTATTCTTTTATCTAATAGCTCCATTTTCCCCCGAATGATTCCTGTTCGTACTCTTAACCTTTGCTCCATTACATCCTTGTTGCATGTCCTCCTGATTGATATTTTTGCATTTTGTATCTACTGGGAGAGACAAAAGGTCACGGGTTCGAGCATTGGAATCAGCCACTGACAAAGTCAGGTTAGGCTACCTACAATTCACCTTTGGGGTAAGGCCGCGCCCCTCCTCGGACCCTACGTGAACGCAGGATGCTTGTATACCGGGCTGCCCTTTTGTTATCTACCGAGGGAGAATTTAGAACCTCATCAAGCCCATGGTGTTTCACATGATTGGCTTAAGTATCAAGTTTACCTAAGTCTTACATCTAAATATATTGAGATGCGTGATTCATTTTACCCCAAAGTGAGATTCTACTTATCAGACTTATGCACAACTTGTTAAGGGATGTTTTTTCTCGCTATGTGATTCAATATGGGTTGTCTAGTATAGCGCATGTAGGTAGTGTGCTTTATAGCTGGCGTATTTGCTTTATAGAAAATGTTTTTAAACACCTTGAGTTCGCTACCTTTGATGCATGATAGTGTTTGATAGGTTAACTATTACCCTTTGGCTTGAAGAGGATGTGATTAGAGGTTCATCCCCCATTATTAGACATTAAAGAGTTAGTCTTGCGTGGCGAAAAACAAGAGATAAGCATGGGGAAAGTTGTTAACTCATATTTTCACCAATTTTCCTAGCTAAATCCACCTTTATTTCTTTACTTCTCACTTTAGGATTAAGGAAATTTGGTTGTTTTCCCTCATAATCACTTAACTCGGGCTAATTTCTTATTTTGTGGATGTTTTGGCTTTGATTTTGAGAATTGGGGGGTGATTTTTGATAAAGGAAGATAAGGAGAGGAAAGAAGAAAGAAATTAAGTGGGAAGTTAAGGCAAAAGGTGTGACAGGAGTACTATGCCAATCTGCACACCCACGTCGACAATCAAAAGTTGAAATCAGCAACGTTAGGCGCCATGCAGAATGGCACGACCATGCAGACCTACAAACTTTCAAGACCTAATTCCAGGCAATGATAGGGGGTGTCATGCAGATCTACACACCCATGCTGCTATAGCCGTAGGGATGCAATTTGGTTCTTAATAGCACCTGCACAATAGCCTATGCTATTTGGCACGATCGTGCGATTCCTTAGGTCGACTACTATTCTAGTTTGAAATAATGTATGGCATTTTTTTTAGATCTTCTTTACATTAGACTTTCAATTATGGTTCTAAGCACATTACAACACATTAATTCTCTAGTGCTCCGGAGATTATTATTCTTGGATTCGAGATTCGTATTCATTTGGATTATCATCTTGAGTTTGCTTTTGTGAGTCCTTCTCTCTCTATTGTTTATTTTCTTAGTTCTTTAGTAGTTGTTAGTATGATGTTTAGCAGTTATTCCATTGTGATTTCCACTATGGTTATGACTAAATCTCCCAACTTGGGTTGGTGTCAATTACGCTTAGTTAAATAATGAATTAGTACTAAATATTACTTGTTTTATGTTTGTGTTAAAGAATTCTACTTTGCTGAGCACATGTTTGGTGACTTGCCTAAAAGAATATTCATCTATTTTTATTCGGGTTTAGGTTAATGTTGAAAGGTGAAACCTTTACCTAGTGTCATTTAATAGACGGCTAAGATTTTGTTATGAAAATAATTAAAGTTCTAATTAGGATATGAGATTGCTTGTGATCCCCCGGTTGTTTGTCTCATGAAAATATGCGACTATACCTTTAGGATTAGTCTTCGACCCTTTGAAGTTGGAGGAGAAGGGCTGAATTGACGATCTATCCATTCATGTTGCATGCATGGATAAGTTTACAACAACAACAACAACAATAACTCCCAGTGTGGCTCCTGCTTTCGCATGGTGTGCTTGGATAAGTTTGATGGCATTAATAACTGATTCGCTAGCATAATTCTGATGTTAATTCCAACATGCCGATTTTAATCTTATGATTTTTGAACTGTTTTCCTAGTTGTTGTTTTTGTAGTTGATAATTGAATCAATAAATTTGGTTTGCCTAGGATGAGTAGTTTAGTTAGTCTCGGTAATTGAAAACAAGTTTCTCGTAGAATCATCCCATACTCGCCGTTTGCTAGCTCCGCTACACGTGCACTTATAGTTTCAATTTTTGCAAGATGGTCCAATGGACAAGTAATTTGAGTGAAATTCATCAGAAGTCACCTATAATTCAGATAAATAAACTACAAAAGCGCTTGAGAATGAATTAAGCGCCGAAACTGATAGAGCGTTGTTTGTAGTTTAGTCCAACTTCAAAGCCCAATGTGGGGAAAGAGAACAGAGTAACGTTAGTACTTAATTATGATATGACAAATGGCTCAACCAACTAAAAACTGAATCATATTTTCTACTCCCAACCCTCCAGCTTAGCAGCAACTTCTAAAAAATTTGAAAAAAAATTATATAAAAAACCACACTGATTGCGTGCCTGGCACATGTAAATCACTCGTTATCATGAACGTGACAATTATCATTTTAAAATATTCAATTTAGTTTATCGGCCCAAAAATTTTTTGAGTGTAGTTTACATTTACTGCACCGTGCACGCGTCTATGAAGGACAGAAACTCTACCTCTATAAGTCTCTGACTTAGCACGGATAAACAAGTGCTAAAATTTGTATGACTATCAGCGATAAAAATTCAAGTAAGTTCAGTTTAAATAGGCCATGTCAATTTGAGTACTGTCACCATAAGGTTGCTATATTTTGCTATGTTTCATGCTTGATTTCAGTGGCGGATCAAGGAATTAAATTAAGCAGGGTAGAGGTCAAATGCACATGTGATTTGAAATTTTAAATTTAACAATAGTCATAAAAATAAAATTATGTGAAATTGGTTTTCCTTCAACTAGATTTGACTAGAGAACACTTAAATCGACTTGGCTTCTCCTGTAAGAAGGGTCAATAGTGTTTGCATCAGAATTTGATATTTTTTTTTAGTGGTGTGCTCGTCAGTTTCTTGATTTAAAGGCGAATTTTATGATGCACAAGTTGAAAAAAACAATGATTCAGTAGCCAACTTTTTGAAGTATTTATGCACATTCAACTAAAGAAAAAAAATTCAATTGGGCAAGTAAAGGATATTCAACAATTATAACTAATCAGTAGCGAATCCAAAGCAACGGACAACACATACAATTACAATTGAGAAATGACTTAAACAATTGAAATTGTAATTAAAGACTAAACAGTTAAAAATTTGACAAGCAAAAGGTAAAATTAAAACTCAATACTTATATTCAGATATAGGATTTTAGGGTTTTTAACAAAAAAAAAAAAAACCACAAAGAGAGAGATTTAGGGTGAAAAAGCCAAGGGTGCATATCCGAATTCCAATTCTTTCCTGAGTGGCATACTGTGTACAGGAGTCCGTCCCAGCATACCAATATGTTCCACTCAACAATGTGTTGTATTCATGTTTTCACTGTCCGATGGTCTTGATGGGAAGCCCAAGGTCCATCTTGATCTGCAGGAGCAGAGTGGGGATGAAGTAGAAGCCTTGAGCACCTATTTTGCGGTCAGGGATGCTAAATATTTTTCATATGCCCTAAGTGCTAGCGGCAGTGAGTAGGTAACAATTAACGTAATGAGACTTGAAGACTGTAGACTTGATCCTGATACTCTATCATGGATCAGCATGTCCATGTTGGTACGATGCTTAAATTAGTCCTTCCTTATGTACATTATCTTATTTATTGTTTGAAATATTATTCTAAGTTCAATTTTCACTAGTTAGCTAGTATTTTTGTACTTTGAAAGGTCACTTTGGTTTCCAACCCATACTCTAGATAGTAATCGTACTTGAACCAACATGGTTAACAAAATAAGTATGAACAACCTTTACCTATGTACGTAATAATCGTGGTTCAAAGGCAGTGGACTTTGAGTTTATTGTAGCTCAAGTTTAATCATATTACATCGACACGTAACAATAATGGGTTTTTCTACACCCGCTATTCCCCACCCAACTGGGTGGCTATTTATTGTGTGTGAGAGGCATTACACGACTATGTTGTTGGATTTGTCACATTGTTTGTTTTTTACCTGAAGCATTGACTCCTCGATTATTGATACATTACAAGCATTGAAGTTCACGATTTAGTCCGCTTCATAGCTAACCTCGTGAAACCACACCAATCCACTTTCGTAGAAAAGTAGGTAATAGTCTGTGTTATCTAACTATATAATCTGTAGTCTAATATGATTGCCAAAACCTGGCCTTACAAGTTGCTTGAATATGCATGGTTTAATAACACTCATCTGTGATTCCTCTAAATGAAAAAATCCTTTGCTTTTGTTGTGGTTGGTATTTGGTGATGAACATGATAATCAAACAATACTATTTTATTATAGGCTTTTCCGTTGTTGTATAGGACAGAGGATTCTATTGATAGGAATTTTATTTGTCACCCCCGACCTGGTGCATTCGGTGATTTTCTAGGTTTTAGTGAGAAACAGATTCCAGATGTTGGAAGCGAGACAAATTCAAACATTAATCAATAGCTTTATTATCGTTTTCTTGGTACTGATCAATCTGAAGGTAAATTGTCATAGAGAGACCCCAGAACCCGAAGCATTTGTATTCAAATAAGGTTAGTAGCTTACATATGATAGGAAGGTGACACTGATTACAATAGCTTATTAACTTTACCCTTGATATGAAACAGGCAGGGGTTTTTTTTTTTATCCCTTAAATTCCCTATGGAAGATTTCTTGGTGATGGTATGACTAAAATGAAGGTTCCGGAAGTCAATGTTAGATTAACCTAGATAGGTAATGAATAAGGTGGTCACTTTAAAATTTAGACTTTGTTAAAAATGCAATGTACTTTGAATTTATTCAGCCAATGTTAGAACTGACAACTTTGATGGTTAGTCACCAAGGTTTGTGATAAGCAGAATTAAATAGCAAAAATAAAATGAGACAAAACACATAATATTTTTATGATGTTCATCCTTCCAAACAGGGCTAGTCACCGCCTAAGGCACCTCTTCCCTTAAGATTTAATCACCTCCACTTCTTGTTCACTTAAAAAGTATAAACCAATGACTTTGGCTTTACAATATGTCTAGTGTTCTAATCTCACTCGACTTAGGAGCCTCAGCTAGCACAATCACTAAGTATTTGCCTCTTAATACTTATGAACCTCTATTTGTCCCATTTTCAGTCCCTATTTGACCCATTTTCTCCTGCATTAAGGGTCAATTGCGTTAAGGGTCAAATCGGCCCCCTTTAACATACTTTTTACTTATACAACATCTTTCAATATTTTCAAGAACCTTATCGAAGAAACGGAAAGGTGAACAATTTTAGCGGAAAGGAGTGCCAAGGAGGCAAATTAAAGCCACGAAAAAGCGTCGCACGGAAGTCCCGAGGAATCAAACACATGCAGCACAGCTAGACCGCGAAGAACCGACGAAGCAGCCAGCCGGCCAAGTGGCACGCCAGTGCTGCTTGGCCGATTTTGGATGGTTTCGCCAGTATTTTGGCACAGTGCCACCGAGCCTCGAGGCACAACCGTGCCACTCCCGTTCCGCGTCACGACTTAAATTTCCTTCAGGGCTATTTTGAGGGGACATTCAGTTTTCTCCTTTCACGTACGTTTAGAGGCGAATTTTAGGTTTTATTTGAGAGTTCTATTTTGGTACTTTGGATCACGCTATTGGATTGAAGCCTTTTCTACCTTTAATTCATTCAATTAATTCAAGGTTCTTTTCTCTGAATTCGCCTCTCGTTCTTGATTATCAATTCTCTACTCTTGTTCTTGATTATTTTGGGGTTTGCAATGGTTATGGAATTGAATGTCATGGTAGTTCTTAGAAACATGATTGTAGGCTAAATCCTCCAACTTAGGTTGGGATTAACGCCGAATATGTATGGTTGAATCATGAATTGGCCCAATCCCTGCCTCCCGTTTGTTTTGTAATTGTGAATTCTACTATGCACGCCATATGCTCGATGAAATGCTTGAAAGAGTGTTCATCCTCTTTATTAGGGTTTAGGGGAGCGTTGAGAGACGGAACCTTTACCTAGTGCGACTTAGTAGACGATTAGGGTTTTAATATGAAAATACTTAAGATCCTAATTGGGATTTGAGATACTTTGAGTCATATTAATGGTTTATTCTTTGAGTCATATTACTACTAATATATTTGGAAATAATCCTTTATTTATATTCTAAATGGATTATAACTTATGATGCAAAATATCCTTGTTCATTATCAGAGATCTTATAAGGATTTTATTGGATTTAGTTGTGGAGAGTTGTAATAAATCAATCTTGAGTTCATTTGTAAAGTATTTCAATTGATTGCAGCAAGATCTTTAGGGATCAAATCAAGCTCTTCTTTCAGAATTCAAGATCCATTAATTATCACAATCAAGCATCGGATTTGAAGACACCAAGGTTTGAATTAGAGACATTGGATACTGGATAGAATACATTGAAGATTTGGCATGAAGTACTCTAACGGTAAAAAATGTTTCAAATCTAGAAGGTGGAGCTAAAGTACATTACGTTAAAAAAACAAAAGAATTACATCGCAGGAAGAGCTCAAGTGCAAATCATTCTCGCGTAATTGTTTTTTCATTTGAATATTTAAAAGGGAATCATAACAATAAGTTGCGGACTTACTTCGATAACTAGGCATTAAGAGGTCAGTACTTAGTTAGTGTGCTAGCTAAGGTTCCTAAGTCGATTGAGACTGAAACGATAGGTAGATTTTAAACTCAAGTTCATTGGTGTGTACTTCTTAAGTGAACAAAAAGTGGAGGTGATTAAATCCTAAGAGAAGAAGTGCCTTAGGCGATGAATAGCACTATTTGGAAGGGTGAACATCGTAAAAATATCGTGTGTTTTGTCTCATTTATTTTTGATCTTTAATTTTATTCATCACTAACATTGGTGACTAACCATCAAGGTTGTCATCTCTGACATTGGTTGAATAAATTCAAAGTACATTGCATTTTTTATAAAGTCTCAATTTTCAAGTGATCACCGTATTCACCCCTCTAGGTGATCTAACATTAACTTTTGGGACCTGTAATTGGTATCAGAGCAAAGTCCACAAACATTGACTTAACCATCTTATGGAAAAAGACCATGGTTTCATTTAGGAATGTTTAAATGAATCAAGGATACTCTTTTGCTAGACCTCCCTTGTTTTGTGGTTCTAACTTTGCTCATTGGAAAAAGCTTTTGCAGATCTTTATCAAGGACCATGACCATGAGCTTTGGGAGATTATCTCCACAGACGATTTTGTGCCTACTATGAAGGAAGGAGATAAAATTGTTCCAAAAGCCATATCAGCATTCACTCTTGAAGAGACTAAGAAAGTGGCCAAAAATTGTAGGGCATTGAAGATTCTAACCACCTAAAATTTTATGTGTATATGATAGGTTACTTACTTTAGACTTTTATGCTTAATTTGGGTTAAAACTACTGTTGGGGATAATTAGCAGTGTGCCTCATTTAGCAATATTACTACAACATAGCCAAAAAAATAAAAAAAGAAATGAGGTGAGAGAAAAAAGGTGAGAGTGAATTGACTCAAAAAAGGAAAAAGAAATAAAAGGGGGGATTTTTATTATGTGGAAACAAAGGGGGTCTTTGCTTTTCCCCCATGATAATTCAGGCACACACACAAACCATTAGAGATAATGAGGAGGAGAAGGAGGAGGAAGAGGAGGATCAGAAGGAGAATGAGAGGCATTAAGGTCTTGGTACCAAATTGAGGTGAGCAATTTTCAAGTCCTCTTCATCCTAAAATTGATAAGTCAAAATTGGTTCGATGATTATACTTGAATTTGAGAAATTAATTGAAGGTTAAAGCTATGACTCTGATGCTTTTAGGGTTTAATAGATTGGAAACATACTGCCATTTCTTAGAAACCCAACCCTAAAAGTTTCATGATAATTGTGATTTTTCGATTAAGTGGATGTTGTCAATTGATGATTATGATCCAAATTTGCTCATGCATATACTAGACTATGCCTTTTCGCTTGATTACTTGTGTTAGGAGAATAAAATAGTTGAAAATATGTTAAATTTTTAGATGTTCAAAAAAATTTCTTATGTTCAAAATTTTTGCAAAAATACCGGCTTGGCAAAAATTTCTGAACATTTTGCTATAGGTTATAGATGACATTTGGCAATTTTATAAGAACTTGTATGAAATTTGGATCTCTAGTGTATGAGTTATGAATGTTTGATTGAAACTACCCAATTTCAATCCATAATTCTATTTAATTTCTAGGAACAATTAGTCTAGGGAAAAAAAATTTAGAAAATCCTACTGTAGATAATCCATACGCAATACTTGATTATTTCTTATAGATTTTTGTGAACTTTTGAGGTGTATTTTATGAGTTATAAATCTCTTGGATTTGAACTGCTCTGTTTTAAGGAATAATTTCGGGCACTGTTTCAATTTTTGCATAAAATATTGGGTAGAGGAAAATTTTGAAAATTACATTGTGGATTATTCATACTGTTTGGTAATTTTCTACAAATATTCGTGAATGTTGGATGTGTATTCTTTGTATTTTTTGAGTGTATATATCTTGTTTGTTGCAATTATGGCCTGTTCATATACTTAAACTATAGATTGATCATGTGGGGGATGATTTTGAACATTGAGAACAACAAGGTGTTTTGTGGTGCATAGAAAGTTGCAAAAATTATTTAGGGTGGATTTATGCTTTGTTTTGGCGACATTTTGTGTGAATCATTGATATAAGTTTTTTGAAACACAAATTGTGATTATATGAACTATATGATCTCAATAAGTTACGTTTTTATGGGGACAGAGGTTCATGTCTTGTCGGAGGCTATTATGTTGCACTCTAGAACTACGACCATGACAGTGATTGTCGTTATGTGATAGATTCTCAGTAATCCCCCGCAATATGAATGCCATTGTTATGCGTTATTTAAGCCACGTCGGTCCCTAGTGAAGACAATTTCAATCTAAACTTACTAAGATGTGAATGTGACTCTGCGGTTTATGTTTTGCAAGCAGTCCATATCCTTCAGAGCGAGGGTGCCTGGTTGGTATCATATGAATAAGTTACGGCTTATCCACTTGTATATGCTTGTCACCCTTATGTTGTGATGGTTCTTGGTACGGTTCATGGGTTGATTTCCCCAAAATAAAACTTTGATTTAACTAAGAATATACGATATGTGACAAATTCAAATTCCAAGTTGAAAATGGAAGAATATTAACGTATTTTTGATATGGTTATTGATTGTAGGAATTAATGTGTAGATTCTGTGATTATGACGAGTAAGAAAAAGGTTGTAAGAAATATGCAGTTTTGTATGTGGAAATTTTGGTTATAATCTCAATCAGACCATTAGTCGGGATTGGCAGACTCTGCTTTCTCTTAGACTCGAGGGAAGACTAGCAGTTTAAGGGGCATGGTTGGTATGGAACAACCATGGTTAGTTTAGTAGATAAACTACCAACAGAATTTATCTTGGGACTTGAATGGTAACCAGAGTTCCTGAATAATACCTGGTCTCGAACTAGTATGGCTGAGTCAGTCTAGTACTTCGCCTAATGAAAATTGCGCATATGACTTGTTCGGCTCATGACCACTTAGATGAGTGATATGAAAGTATACTTATGAACTAATGTGCAAGAAACTATCCGCATATTTCATTTCATTATGTTTAACTTAGTTTGCTTAATTACGTAATCTAATTACATGTTAACTGATTAATGTACAAAGTGTAATAGCAGGGAAGGTAAGGGTTATTCCCTGAGCTCGGGGAGTTCATGACCTCACCATTTTTCAGGTCTTTGAGAGCCAAAGGGGATGGTGTAAGCATTAAGAAGGCTAGCTAACTAATAAATACCTTTTTGGAGAATTACGCTGGGAAAGCAGGCCTTGTTATTTGTTTATGTAATGGACTAAGTAAATTAATTATGTTATGGATGTATTTTGCATGTAAAAATGTGAGATTGTTATGAATTTGAACTAAATATGTATGTAATTGTATGTTTTAAAACTACCCTGGTGTAGACCTGGAAAAACTGACCCAAGACCTGAAACCTGAACCAAACGACCTGCATCCATACCAAATCGAAACCCCAAATGGGATGAATTGATTTGAACCCAAACACTCGAAGTAAACAGATCCAGAACCGAACGAAACCCGAATTGTAGCATGATCCAAAATGACCCACACCCGAAATGACCCGAGCAAATTCAAACCCGATCCGTGGTGAACCGATCCAAAATGAACTGAAAATGGACAACCCAACTCAATTTTACCCAAATAAGTAGTAACTTTTTTTTTGGATTTTAATCTTTTCTCTTTTGGGGGAAATTTTGACTTTTTCAAACTCAATTAGTTGAATTTAGGTAGGAAAACAAAAACAACTTAAGAGGAAACTTTTACAAATTAAATCAACTAAAAACATAAGAGGAAAAAATAAAATAGTTGATAGTTTTAAGTTTTTAATTTGATAGATATGTAGTAAAATATAAAAGAAAAAATATTTTATCACAATAGGAATTAAGAAAACATAAGTATAATTAATAATCTATTAAACTTATTAGGATCTAGCAGTCCTATTTTACTATTTGATTCACTTAACGACTTAATGCAATGCACGCTATGATTATAAATTTATAATATCATTATGTGACTACTGTCAAAAATTTCGCGCTACTGATCTACAATTCTAAATCACCTTCATAACATTTTTAATTCTACAAAATCAAATTCAAGAATATAGCATTGCATATGATCTCATAATAATGTGACTCATTTGAATTTTGGACAATTAAATCCCAAGTCTTGAGTTTCGATAACGAGCGTTCACAATCACATAAATATAATGCTAATTGATACATACTCATATATTATCGTCGCTCTTCAGTTTTGACTCATTGAGCAAATGCCGATCAAGTTATTAATCTCACAAAAACAAATATTTGAATGTTGATGCATAATCACTTAACGAGCTAGCAAAGAATATTGATTCGATTACCAAAAATGTCGACCCGAGCAAACTTGTTTCTATTTACCAACTCCAAATATGACCAACGTGAAGCCATAAACCAACACCGGGGTCTAAACAAAAATGTCATTATTTTCTTTCTTTTTTTTCATTTTTCAAGGTATATTTTGGTCTTGGCCTTACAAATCAGATTATTCGCAAATGATTTGCGTTAGGCAGGTCCACGCACTTTATCGTCGCATGGACTCAATTGAGATAATAAAAACTTGACTTAACGACACACCATCCTTTGGATAATTGCACCACGCATTTGACACAAATATATATTTGTGTGTGTGTGTGTGTCTAAATATACATAAATATATATATATATATATATATATATATATATATATACACAC
>JACYFF010031957.1:93092803-93119253 GCA_017589665.1 Selenicereus undatus
GGTGGTGGGATGGGGTTGAATAGGACGAATTCGAAACCGTGGGTTGGAGTGGTTTTGGGTTTCGGGGTTTGGGGAGAACGGTGGGCTGGTGTTGGAAAGGGATAAGGGAGAGAGAAAGAGATGACAAGGTAGAGAGAGAGAGGAGCGAGCGAGATGGTGAGGGCGATGTAGGATCGAGGGGTTCTGGGTGTTCTGGGAAGGGGACAGGGGAACTCGAGTTCGGGGAGAGAGAAGAAGAAGACAGACGCGAAGAAAAGGGGGGGTTTTAAACTGAACCGGTTCAAGCGAACCGGTTTTTCTCTGAACCAGCCGGTCCGGTTCAGCTGGACTGGTTTGGTTTTTTCTCGAGTTTGGCCCGGTTCTTCAACCTCCGACATTCCTCTATTTTTTCTCGCCTTTTCCGCCATTTTAAACGCTTTTTCCACATTTATTAAAAATCTGCAAAATAAAATAAAATAAATTAAAAACCTTAAAAATATTATTAAAACGAGCCAAAAATCGGTGTAAAAGTACTTTAAAAATATCACATTTTTTAGCTCAAACAATTAACCCAACTTGTTCTATGCCCGATTCTATTTACACATGACCCGTTATTGAACCAAGCATTGAACTTAATCCCACTCAGCCCAAATTACATTGGACCCTTACACAATTCGAATCGGGCTACTGTAGACAATCTGAAATTGGCCCGACTTGAACTCGTCCTAAACTGAGTCCATACCAACCCAAACATAGTACTCGTAAGTAACCCGGATGCAAACTTTACCCGAACTGAACCAAATCCTACCCTAACGTGGTTGACCCGGAAATGACCCAAACCCGAACTTCACCCGGACTGAACCCAAGACCAACCTGAACATAGCGACCCGAACCAAACTAAGATCCGACTCGTTCCTGACCCAAATGACCCATTTTCCATGTCTACCCTGGTGGCTTTGGTCATGCTTTTGTTATAGGCTTTTGCTGCCCTCATCTATTAACAACTTAATTAAGATTAAGGTGTTTGGATAGCCTTGTGGGTGTCTCAAATTAGACATCAATGGCAGTGATGCACCTTTCTTCTTTAGGTGGGGCATTATAGAGGTAATATTAAAGAAAGAAACCTATGACCTATAGGAATTATGTGCTTGTGTGCTTAATTAGGAGCCTATTATTGTGAAATGTGCACGCTTAAGTAAATGTACACATGCTTAATTAAATTATTTACGCCTAACTTAATTGTGCACCTACATGACCCCATGATACACATTAATATGCTACAGGAGAAGGAGGTGGGTCTGGTGATAAAGCTGACCTAGTGTTATGTATTGATCTGCTTGACAAGTTCCTTAAGTTACAGTCCCGGAAGTCTTGAAGAACTATGAATCCTTCTAAGTTAGATGCATGGATGAGGGAATTTAATAAGATATTTAAGAGCATGATGCGCCCTCATGAGTACAACGTGGGTGATTACGCATTTATTCATTTGAGAAGAAATCATTGATGGGGTTCTGTTAAGCCGAGTGATTAAGATGAAAAGGCAAACCCACCCACTTGGGAAAAGCTTAAAAATAAGATGAATGAACAGTATTTTCCTCAGGATGTGCAGAAGGATAAGGAGTTAGAATTCTCTAACTTGAAACAGGGTAATATGATAGTGATGGAATATGGAAGCTTACTAAACTCAGTCGATTTGAAAAGCATGTGGTGGATATAGCATACAAGAAAGTTGAACAATTTAAAGATGGATTAGATATTGAAATTCACAAAGGTTTATTGCCTCAAGTCTTCATTGAGTATCAAGGCATATTCTAGATAGCAATGCGAGTTGAAAAAGTCCTAAATGAAGGCAAAGTTAAGAATGCAACTATTACCAAGAAATCTAGCAAAGGAAACTCAACCTTTGGGAAACAACAAAACATTATTCAAGAAGAGTAAAGGCCTAATCCAACTACTAAGATGAAAGATTGCGATTATTGTAAGAAAAGGCACGTTGGAACTAGATGCTACCAGACAACAGGGAAATGGTTCAATTGTGGACAACTGTGCATATTGCTATCAATTGCCCTGAGCCAAATAAGACATTACAAGAAAATATCAGCAAATCATTCTCAAGTGAAAGAGGCACATCCCAATCACCAAACAAGAAGACAAAGTACAACAAGGGCAACTGTTACTAATTTTGACCAATGCGCCATTGTGTAACTTATGTATATATTTTAGGTTATTTATTTTAGACTTTTACACTTAGGTTTGTGTTAAAATAACTCTTGGGGATAATGAGAAGTATTCCTCAATTATTAGTATTATTACAACCTAGCCCCCTCCCACCACCCAAAAAAATGAGGCAGATGAAAAAAAGAGAGAGTGGAGTGACCCAAAAAAGGGAAAAGAAATAAAAGAAGGAGATTTTTATTACGTGAAAACAAGGAGGTTATCTACTTTTGCCTTACCCTAGCACACACACCATTAGAGAGGAGCAGGAAGAATAGGAGGACAAAAGAAGAAGAAGAAGAAGAAGAAGAAGAAGAAGAAGAAGAAGAAGAAGGACATGGATTAGGGTCTTGGTAGCAAATCGAGATGAGTAATTTTTACTTCCTCCTCAACTTATGTTAATTAGGCGAACTTAATTAGATGATTATGCATGAATTCGAGAAATTAATTGAAGCTTAAAGGTTCGAATTTGATGTTTCTAGTGTTGAATAGATTAGAAAATTAATTCCACTTCTTAAAAACCAACGCCTAAATGTTTCATGTTTATTTGTGATTTTTGGATTAATTGGATGCTATGAATTGATTATTACGTTGTGAATTCCCTCATGTATATGCTATACTATGCATTTTTGGTTTGATTACTTATATTTGAAGAACTAAATGGCAACAAATAAGGTAAATTTTTAGACTTTCAAAAATATTGCCAACAGTTCAAATATTGTGAATTATTGGCTTGTGATAAATTTTCTAAAAAGTTTACTATAGGTTCACTATGATGTTTGGCAATTGTCTGTGAATCATGCAAATTTTGGATGTATAGTTTGAGTTATGAAAATTTTTTTGTTCAAACTATGTCGTTTTCATGCATAATTTCAACCACTGTTCTAATTTCTAGGAGCAATTAGCTCCAAAATTTTGGAAAATCTTACTGTACCTTCTCCATAACACTTGGCAAACTTTCGTATATTTTCATAAACTTTGGAGGTGTATTTTATGAGTTGCAGAATTCTTTGAATCAAGCTATCTCTTTTAAGGTATAATTTTGAACATTGTTTCAATTTTTGTGGAATATTGGCTTAGAGGAAAATTTGGGAAATTGTATGGCAGAGTATTCAAGGTGTTTGGCATTTTCCTACACATCGTCCTGAATGTTGGAGGTATATTCTTTGAGTTAAAAATTCTTTAGTGAAAATGTCTCGTTTAGTGTAATTATGGTTGTTTGTATGCCTAAACTATAGATTGATCATGTGGGGAATGATTTCAAGCACTGGAAATAGTAAGGTGTTTTTATGGTGCTTTACAAAGTTGTAAAAACTAGTTTGGATCGATTTATGTCTTGATTTGATGATTTTTTTAAAAAAAATTGTTGATATAAGTTTCTTAAAAGTAAAATTCTGATTATATGAACAATACGATCTCAAAAGGTATGTTTTATGTGTAAAGAGGTTTATGTCTTGCCTAAGGCCATTATGTTGAGTTCAAGAGGTATGACCGTAGTAGTGACTGCCATTATATTCAGGTCCCAAAATGGGAACGGTTCTAATGAATCCCATGTGATGTGAATGTTGACCTTATCTGTTATGTTTCCCACGTAGGTCCCTACTGAGAAGCATTTCGATCTAAACTTACTAGGATATGAACATGACTCTGCGGTTTATGTGTTATGGATAGTTCATTCTAGAGCGAGGGTGCCTAGTTGGCACCATATAAAGAAGATACGGTTGCTCCACCTGCATGTGTTTGTCACCCTTATGTTGTGATAGTTCTTTATGTGTGTTATTGATTGATTTTCAAAAAATTAAAAGCTTTGATTTGACTAAGAAGACACAATGCTTTAGGAATTCAGATTTCAAGTTGGAAATGGAAAAATATTAAAGTAATTTGATATTGTGTTTGATTGTAGGGGCAAGTATCTTATGTGAGTGTGACACGTATGAAAAAGGTTATAAGAAACATGTGGTCAGGTATGTGGGAATTTTAATTGGACCATTAATGGAGCTTGGCATACTCGGCTTTCTCTAATGGTCAAGTGAGGACTAGGAATTCAAGGGGCATGATTAGTATGGGAAAACCATGATAGTTTAGTGAATAAACTAATTCTTAAATCGTACCTGGTATGGGATAGGTATAGCAGAATTAGTCTTGTGGTTCACTTCTGAAAATTGTGCATTTGACTTGCTCCACTGATGGACAATTAAGCAAGTGATATGAAAGTGTATTGTAAACCTGATTTGTAAGAGATTTTTGCATCAGTAAATTTCCTCTCATTATGTTTCAAACAAATTTCCTAATTGTGTTAAGTTGTTATGTGTTAACCTATTAATGTGCAAAGTGTAGCAATGAAAAAGTTCAGGGTCATTTACTGGGCACGGGGAGCTCATGGCCTCACCATTTTTTCAGGCCTTTGAAAGCTAAATTTGCTCATTGTGTTATTTGATTTCTAAATATATATGCAAATGCATGTGATTTCTAAATATGTATGTAAGATTAAGGTGTTTGGATAGCCTTCTTGGTGTCTCTAGTCAAATGTCCACATTGGTGATGCACCCATCTTCTTTGGGTGGGGAGTTACAGAAGTTATATTAGAGCAAAGAACCTGTGGACCTATAGGAATAATGTGCATGTGTGTTTGATTAAGTTCTTGTCGTTGGGAAAAGTATATGCTTAAGTGATTGTATACGTGTTTAACTAGATTATTTGTGCCTAATCTAGTTGTGGACCTATTTGACTAATGACCCAGTGCGCTAATGTACCCACAATCAATTCATTTAGATGGCTACTATGGGAGAAGGAGGTGGCTCTGGTGAAAAAACTGACCCTACGATGGACATTAATCTGGTTAACAAGTTCCTTAAGTTACAGCCTCTAAAGTTTAAAAAAATAATGAATCATTTGAGTTAGATACATGGATGAGGGAACTTGATAAGACATTTAAGATCATCATGTGCCTTGAGCACTATAGGGTGGGGTTGGCTATGTATTTATTCACTGGAGAAGAAGATCATCGATAGGATTTTGTTAAGTTGAGTGATGAGCAGGAAAAAACAAACCCACTAACTTAGGAAAGGCTTAAAGGGAGGATGAATGAATAATATTGTACTACAGATGTTAAAAGGGCTAAGGGGTTAGAATTCTATGATAGTGATGGAATATGGTCTAAGTTTACTAGACTTGGTCGATTTGGAAAGCATTTAGTGGATATAGAGTAGAGGAAAGTTGATTAATTTAGAGATGGATTAGATATTGAAATTCGCAAAGTTTTATCCTCTCATGTCTTCACTAAGTATCAAGACATAAACCAGATAGCAATGCGAGTTGAAAAAGACTTAAATGAAGGCAAAGTTAAGATTGCAGCTACTACAAAGAAATCCGAGGGAAGAAATGCAACCATTGAGAAACAAAAGGACATTTTCAAGAAAAGCAAAGGTGTAATCCAACTGTTGATATGAAATATTACAATTATTGTAAGAAAAGGTATACTGGAACTTAATGCTACTAAGCAACAGAAAAGTGCTTCAATTGTGAAAAAACTGGGCATATTGCTATCAATTGTCTTGAGCCAAATAAAAGATTACAATGAAAGATCACAGAGATCATTCTCAGACAAAAGACACATATCTCAGCCACCAAACAAGAAGACAGACTACAATAGGGGCAAAACTTCCGTATAGGGGATTTATGTTATGAAGCCACCGGAGAAAAGCTAAGCTACCTCACATATTTAAAAAAGAAAAAAACAAGGTGAGATAAGTTTCATGGACGAAACTTCTTTATGAGGTTCTTGTTAGCAAATTGAGGTGAGTAATTTTTACTTCCTCTTCAACCTAAAATTAATTAGGCAAAATTAGGAAGATGATTACACTTGCATTTGAGAAATCAATTCAAGGTTAATATGAATTTGATGTTTTTAGTGGTTTAATTGATTAGAAAATTAATTCACTTCTTAGAAACCCACCCCTAAAAGTTTCATGTTAAACTATGATTTTTGGATTAAGTGAATGTTGTGAATTGATGATTTTGTTCTGAATTTTTTAATGTATGATATACTATAGATTTTTGGTTCGATTACTTGCATTGTAAGAACAAACGATAGAAATAGGTCAAATTTTCATACTTTTAGAATTTTTTCCTAATGTCCAAATTTTTGTGAACTATTGGCTCCGAATAAATTTTTGAAAAATTACTATGGGTTCACTATGATGTTTGGCGATTTTCTGTGAGTTTGTATGATTTTTGGATATGTAGCTTATTAGTTATGAAGTTTTAAGAGAAATTGTCCTATTTTGATGCATAATTTTGATCGCTGTTTTGATTTCTCAGAACAATTGGCTCAACCACAAAATTGGAAAATCTTATTGTAGCTTCTCCATGATACTTGACAATTTCTTGCAAATTTTTGCCAACTTTGGAGGTTTCTTTTATGAGTTATGGATTTTTTGATTCAAACAACTCCATTTTAAAACATAAATCCAAACGTTATTTCAATTGTTTTTGGAATATTGGCTCAAACGAAAATTCTAAAAATTTTATGCTCGAATATTGATAATATTTGGTATTTGTGTCCAGATCTTTAGGAATGTTGGATGTGTATTCTTTGATTTATAAATTTTTGAGTGAAAAATGTCTTCCTTAGTGTAACTGTGGACTGTTCCCATGCCTAAATTGTATATTGATCCTGTGGTTGATGATTTCCATCATTGAAAATGGTAAGCTTTTTTGATGGTGCTTCGAAAAGTTATGAAAATTATTTTATGTGGACTTATGCCTTGCTTTGATGATGTTTTGTGTAAATTGTTGGTATATGATTCTTGAAATTTAAAATTGTGAGTATATGAACTATATGATCCACAAAAGCTATGTTTTAATGGAAAAGAGGTTATTGTCTTGCTAAAGGCTATTATATTGTGTTCTAGAGGTATGATCATAGTAGTGACTGCATTATGTTCAGTCGCCTAGTGGTAGAGTTTCCAACCAATCCATTGGGATATGAATGTTGGCCTTATGTGTTACGTTAGCCACATGGCTCTCTATTGAGAAATATTTCAATACAAAATTGCTTGTATGTGAATGTGACTTGGTCATTTATGTTTTGTGGGTAGTTTGTGTCTTCTAAAGCGAGGGTGCCTGGTTGGTACCCATATGAATGAGTCGCGACTAGTCTACCAAGATGTGTTTGTCACTTCTATGTTGTCATAGTTTTTTATGTGGGTCATGGATTGATTTCTCCAAAATTAAAAACTTTGATTTGACTAAGAATATATGACCTGTTACAAGTTCGGATTTCAAGTTAGAAATGGAAGAATATTAGGAGATTTTTGATGTGGTGATTGATTGTAGGAATGTTTATATTATGTCTAGGGCTGTCAAAGTCTGACCCGACCCAAACCCGACCCGAATTTACTGAGAGAAACACGAACCCAACCCGAACCAAACCGATTTCGACCCGAAATCGATACGATTTGACCGTTTAGCGTGAAAACTTATTATTTTTCAGTTTTGAGCAAATCTAAGCTATTTTCAAGGCCAGCACAAAATTGACCCATTTATGCCCGTTTGACAGCCCTAATTATGTCATTTGTGGTTATGTATATGGGAATTGTGGTTATGATCTTAATCAGACAAGTAGTAAAGCTTAAGGGACTTTGCTTTCTCTTGGGCTCGAGTGAGGACCAGTAGTTAAAGGCAGTGTTGGTATGAGACAACCAAGGTTAGTTTAGTGAGTAAACTAATAGCAGAGTTTACCTAGGGACATAAGTGGAAACAAGGGTTCCTGAATAGTACCTGATATGGGACAGGTATGGTTGTGTCAGTCAAGTAGTTTGTCTCATGAAAATTGTGGATTTGACTAGTTCCGTTCCTGGCCACATAAGTGCTTGATATGAAGTATATTCTTGAACTAATGTGCAAGAAGTTTTTCCATTCACATATTTCCTTTCATTACATTTCAATTAAGTTCGGCCATTTGTGTTATGTGATTATGTGTTAATTGATTAATATACAAATTATAACAATGTGGACAGTAAAAGTTATTCATTGGGCTCGGGGAGCTAATAACCTCTCCAGTTTTCACGTACTCGGAAGCTAACGGGGATAAGGGAATCATTAAAAAGGCTAGCTAAATTTTAAAATAACTTTTTGGATGACCAAGCTAAGAATGCATGCCTTATTATAAGTTTATGTAATAGAATATGTTAATTAATTGCGCTATGGATGTATTTTGCATGTAAACATGTGAGACTATTACGTATTTCGTCTAAATATTTATGTAAATTCAAGTTTTAGAACTACCCTGGCTAGTTTCTTTAGGGTTTCTGTTGCGTTCATCTATTAACTGGTGTGTTTGGACAACCTTGTAGGTATATCCTATATATTAGAGATCCATGATAGTGATACGACAGTCTTCCTTAGATTTGTAATTTATGAGTTGTGAATTTTATATAAAAGTGTTTACATGTAAACCCTTTGGCAAATTTCTGCAAATTTGTATGAATTATTGGGTGTGCTGTTTATGAGTTATGGAACTTCAACCACTATTTTAATTTCAAAGAACAATTAGATTGGCCAAAAATTTGGAGATTCTTTCAGGAGGTTCTCCATAATATTTGGCAATTTCTTGTACATTTTTTTAATCTTTGGGGGTATATTCTATGAGTTATGGATTTTTTTAATACAAAAATTCAAACTACCCTATTTTGAGGCATAATTTCGGGCACTGTTTCAAATTCTATGGAATATTGGCTAAAAGGAAAATTTGAAAATTGTACGGAGGATTATTCACACTATTTGTATTTTCAAGCAAATTTTCATGAATCTTTGATATGTAATCTTTTGAGTTATCAATTTTTAAGTGAAAATATCTTGTTTAGTGTAATTATGGGTGGTTCATGCACCTAAACTATGGACTGATCATGTGGGCGAGATTTTGAACATTGAAGACAGTAAGTTGTTTTTATGGTGCTTGAAAAGTTATGAAAATTATTTTGGGCGGATTTGTGCTTTGTTTTGACAACTTTTTGTGTAAGCTGTTGATATAAGTTTGTTGAAATATAAAATTGTGATTACATTAACTATACAATCTAAATAAGTTATGCTTTCATGGGGAAAGGTGTTCATGTCTTGCTTAAAGCTATGACGTTGTGTTCCAGAGCAAGCCATAGTTGCAACTACTATTATGTTCAGGTCACCTGGTGCGAGAGGTTCTAACTAATCTCCTAGGATATGAATGCTGACTTTATATGTTATGTCAGCCACATGGGTCCCTAGTGAGTAAGATTTTGATCTAAACTTCCTAGGATTTCAATATGACTCGTTGATTTACGCTTTGTGGGCAGTTTACGTGCTCTAGAGTGAGGGTGTCTGGTTAGTAACATATGAATTAGCTGTAGATGGTCCATCAGGATATATTTGTCACTCTTATGTTGTGATAGTTCTTCGTGTAGGTCATGAGTTGATTTTCCCAAAATTAGAAACTTTGATTTGATTAAGAATATATGGTATGTGATGTATTTGAATTTCAGGTTTGAAACAGAAGAATATTAAGGTATTTTTGATATGGTGATTGATTGTAGGAACATGGATATTATGTGATTATGACGAATATGAAAAATGTCATTAGAAATATCTGTTTATGTGTGTGGAAATCGTGGTTATAATCTTAATTAGAGCATTAGTCGAGCTTCACAAACTCTGCACTCTTGGACTCCGGTGCGGGCTAGGACTAAAGGGGCGTGGTTGGTATGGGACAATTATGTTTAGTTTATTAACTAAACTAACAACAGAGTTTATTTAGGGCTTTAAGTTGAAACGAGGGTTCCTGAATCATACCTGATATGGGACAGATATTGTTGAATTAGTCTAGCAGTTCGCCTCATGGAAATTGGGCATTTGACTTGTTCCGCTCATGGCCACTTAAGTTAGTGATATGAAAGTATATTCTTGAACTAATGTTCAAGAAATTTTTGCATCCATATACTTCCTTTCATTATGTTTCAACTAAATTTGCTCATTTATATGCGATTATGTGTTAATCGACTAATGTGCAAACTGTAGCAACATGGAATGTAAGGGTTATTTGTTGGGCTTGGAAAGCTCATGAGTTCACCATTTTTCAGGTTTTTGAAGGCGAAAGGGGGTCGCAAAAGCATTAAGAAGGCTAGCTACCTATTAAATACCTTTTTGGAGGATCAAGCTAGGAATGAAGACCTTTTATGGGTTTATGTAGTGGACTATGTTAATTGATTGCGTTATGGAAGTATTTTGCATGTAAACATGTAATACTATGAAGGATTTAGTTTAATTAAGGAACTACTATGGCAACTTTAGTTATACTTTTGTTATAGGCTTCCATTGGGCTTGTCTATTAACGGGTTAATTAAGAATAAAGTGTTTGGATATCCCTGTGGATACCACCAGTTAGATATTCGTGGCGGTGATGCGTCTGTCTTCTTCGGATGTGTAGTTTATGAGTTATGAATTTTCTGTATAGGTCTCTATATGCAAAGATGTTTAGCAATATTCTATGAATTTGTATGAATTTTGGATGTCTAGTTTATGAGTTATCAAATTTTGATAGAAATTGCCTAGCTTTAATGCATAATTTTGACCATTATTTTAATTTCTGGGAGCTATTAGATTGGCAAAAGATTTGGAAAATCTTACTATGGTTTCTCCATAATAACTGGCAATTCTTGTAAATTTTGTAAACATTGGAGGTGTATTTTATGAGTTATGTTTTTTTCATTCGAACTGCCTTATTTCAAGGCATAATGTTGGGCATTGTTTGACCTTTTGTTGAATATTAGCCTAGAGGAAAATTCTGAACATTGCATAGTGGACTATACATGACATTTAGTATTTTCCTGCAAATCTTTGTGAATGTTGGATGCGTATGCTTTGAGTCACAAGTTTTTTAGTGAAAATGTCTTGTTTGGTGTAATTATAGGTTGTTCTTATGCCACAACTATAGATTGATCAAGTAGAGGATGATTTTGACCATTCAAAACAATAAAGTGTTTTATAGCCCTTACAAAATTGAGAAAATTATTTTGGCTGGATTTATGCCTTGTTTAGATGATGTTTTACGTAAATTGTTGATATAAGTTTCATGAAATATAAAATTGTGCTTGCATATGCTATATGATCTCAATAATTGTGTTTTTATGAGGAAAGAGGTTCATATCTTTGTTGAGGCCATTACGTTGCGTTCCAGAGCTATGGGCATAGCAGTGACTGTCATTATGTTTAGGTCGTCTAGTGGAGATGTTCTAATCATTTCCCCGGGATATGAATGTTGGCCTTATGCGTTATGTTAGCCACATGGGTCCCTACTGCATAAGTTCTCGATCTAAACTTCATATAATGTGAATGTGACTCTGTGATTTATGTTTTGTGAGCAATTCGCATCCTCTAGAGCGAGGGTGCGAAGTTGTTACCATAGGAATTACATGCGACTATTCCACAAGGGTATATTTGTCACCCTTATGTTGTCATGGTTCTTTGTGTGGGCCATGGGTTGATTTCCCCAAAATTAAAAACTTTGATTTGACTAAGAGTATTTGATATGCTATGAATTCAGATTTCAAGTTAAAAATATAAGAATATTAAGGTATTTTTGATATAGTGATTGATTGTAGGACCATGGGTATTATGTAAGTATGACGAGTATGAAAATGAATGCAAGAAATATACGGTTATATATGTCAAAAATGTGGGTATAATCCTAATCCGATCATTAGTCCAGCTTGGCAGACACTAATTTCACCACTAAATTGAGGACTAGGAGTTCAAGGGAAATGGTTGGTACGAGACAACCATGGTCAGTTTAGTGAACAAACTGACACTAGAGTTTATTTAGGGAAGAAAGTGGAAAGAGCATTCCTAAATCATACCTAGTTTGGGATTGGTGTGATTAAGCCAGACTAGAACTTTTCCTTAGGGAAATTGTGCATTTGAGTAGTTTTTCTCGTGACCACCTATGTGAGTGAGACGGCAATATATTCTTGAACTCATGTGCAAGAAATTTCTCCATCTATATATTCCCATAAATTATGTTTCAACTAAGTGAATGTATACATGCTAAACGAAATTATTTTGCCTAACTTAATTGTGGACCTGCCTAACCAAACACCCATCGTACAAACTTAGCTATAGTTAACTTGTTTAGATGGTTCCTACAGGATAAAGAGGTGGGTCTTCTAATAAAGTTGGCCTTGTGATAAGCATTAATCTGCTTAACAAGTTTCCCAAGTTACAGCATCTAAAGTTTAGATGAACTCTGAATCCTTCTGGGTTAGATGCATAGATGAGGGAAATTGATAAGTTGGTTAAGATCATGGTGTACCCTGAGGACGAAAACGTGGGTTTGGCTACACATTTATTCAATGGAGAAGGAGATCATTGGTGGGATTCCGTTAAATCAAGTGATGACGAGGAAAAAACAAGCCCACTAACTTTAGAAAAAGCTTAAAGAGAATATTCATGAAACGTATTATCCTAGGGATATGCAGATGGATAAGGAGCTAGAATTCTTTAATTTGGAGTAGGGAAATAGGATACTGATCGAATATGGTGCTAAGTGTACTAAGCTCAGTTGATTTGGATGCATCTGATGGATACAAAGCAGAGGAAAGTTGATCAATTTGAAGATGGCTTAGATATCGAAATTCTTAAAGGTTTGTTATCTCAAATCTTCACTAAGTACCAAGACATATACTAGAGATTAATGTGAGTTGAAAAAATCTTAAATGAAAGCAAAGTTAACAATGCAGCTACTATAAAGAAATCTAGTGAAGGAAATCTGCCTAAGAAACAAAAGAACATTATTCAGGAAGAGCGAGGGCCTAATCTAGAAAAATTGTGATTACTATAAGAAAAGGCACACTGAAACTAAATGCTATTGGGCAATAGGAAAACGTGTTAATTGTGGAAAAATGGTCACATTGCTATCAAGCGTCCTAAGCTAGATAAGAGATTACAAGGAAATATCAAGAGATCATCCTTAGATGAAAAAGGCACATCCTAGCTGCTGAACAAGAAGACAAAGTGTGATAAGGTCAAAAGTTATATGGGGAGGATTTATGTCATGAAGCAGCTGGAGAAAAACTAAGCTATCACACATATAAAAAAAAAAGAACAAGGTAATGTAAGTTTCAGAGGGGAAACTTATTTTATGGGGGGAGGGATTTAACACCCCGAAATTTTAGTTCCTAATTTTGACCTATGCGTCAATGTCATGTTTATATTTTAGGTTAATTACTTTTGACTTTTATGATTAAGTTTGTGTTAAAATTACTTTGGGGATAATAAGAATGATGAATCATTTAGTAGTATTATTGCAACCTAGCCAAAAAAAAAAGAGTTGGAAGACAAAAAGAGAGAGTGAATGGACCCAAAAAAGGAAACATAAATAAAAGAGGGGATTTTTATTACCTAAAAACAAGGGTGGCCTCTACTTTTTCCCTACCCAAATGCACACACACCTTATTAGAAAGGAGGAAGAGGAGTAGGATAAGAAGAAGGAGGAGGTGAGGGATTAGGGACTTGGCAACAAATCGAGATAAGTAATTTTTACTTCTTAAAATTGATTAGGCAAAATTAATTACAATATTATGCTAGAATTTCATAAATTAATTGAATTTTAAAGGCTCAAGTTTGACATTTTTAGGATTTAATAGATTACAAAACTAACTCAACTTCTTATAAACCCATCCCTAAACGTTTCATATTAAATTGTGATTTTTGGATTAAGTGGATGTGATTTGATGACTATCTCTTGAATTCCTTCATGAATGTGCTAGACTATGGATTTTTGGTTCAATTAATTGTACTGGAAGAACAAAATGGTAGAAAATAGGTTGGATTTTCAGTTCTTAAGAAATTATGCCTACTGTTCAAATTTTTGTGAGTTATTGGCTCGGCACAAATTTCTGAAAATTGTATTGTAGATTTACCACGACATTTAGCAATTGTTTCCGAATTCATATTCATTTTGAATGTATAGTTGATCAGTTATGAATTTTTGATTGACACTGCCCCGTTTTAATGCATAATTTCAGCCACTGTTTTAATTTCTAGGGGCAATTGGCTTGGCCAAAAATTTGGAAAATCTTAGTGTAGACTCTCTACAATACTTGGCAATTTCTTGTAAATTTTTATGAACTTTGGAGATGTAACTTATGAGTTACGGAATTTTTTTATTAAAGCTGCCCTATTTTAATGCATAATTTTGAACACTGTTTCATTTGTGAAATATTGGTTTAGAGGAAAATTTGGAAAATTGTATGGTGGAATATTCATAATATTTGGTATTTTTCTTCCTACAAATCATCATGAATGTTCGATGTGTATTCTTTGAGTAATAAATTCTTAAGAGAAAATGTGTTGTTTGGTGTAATTATGGGTTGTTCGTATTCCTAAACTATAGATTGATCATGTTCAGTATGATTTCAAGCACTGAAAATAGTTAGGTGTTCTTATGGTGCTTTGCAAAGTTATAAAAACCATTTTGGTGGATTTCTGCCTTACATTGACGACTTTTTGTGTAAATTGTTGATATACATTTCTTAAAATACCAAATTGTGATTATATGAACTATATGATCTCAACAACGAATGTTTTTAAGGTGAAAAAGGTTCATGTCTTTCCCGAGGCTATTACTTTGCGCTCCAGAGCTATTGTCATTGTAGTGATTGTCTTTGTCTTCAGGTCACCTACTAGGAGAGGTTCTAACCAATTCCCTCTTATATGAATGTCAGCCTCATGCATTATGTGAGGCACATCGATTCATAGTGAGGAATGTCTCGATCGAAACTTACTAGAATGTGAATATGGCTATGTGGTTCATGTTTTGTAGGCGTTCGCGTCTTCTAAAGCAAGGGTGTCTTGCAAGTGCCATCTAAATGAGATGTGGCCAGTCCACCTGAGTATGCTTGTCATCCTTATGTTGCAATTGTTCTTTAAGTTGTTCATGGGTTGATTTCCCCAAAATTAAAAACTTTGATTTGACTAAGAATATACGATATATTACAAATTTGAATTTCATGTTGGAAATAGAAGAATATTATGGTATTTTTGATATGGTGTTTGGTTGTAAGAATGTTCTATTATGTTACGACGAGTATGAAAAAGGTTGTAAGGAATATGTGGTTATGTATGTTGACTACCATAAAACCCTTGCAATAAATTTTGAATGAAAGATAAATTTTAATTTGATTAAATCATCTGAGTATTATTAGTTAATTATTCTTAAATCTAGCCATATTATATGCACAATACTATGGCCTATTTAGGGTTACTAATGATATATAATTCTCTATATAACAATATCTTTGAGATAATCAAGATTTGCCTAAATGGGTTAATATCTTTTGGAAATCATGTTGCTTACTCTATATCGGCTACTAATCAGCAAAGATCTTCTGCCTTATATAAAGGAAGTAGCTGTTGGAAATAAGAATTGTAGCTGTTGAAGCAAACTGCATAAAATCAAGGGATTGATTGTTGCACTTCAAGGCCGTGAACTGATATTGAAGATCATCCTTTCTCCTTTGATGCAACGATCACTTTCCTAATGATCTCACAACATCTCCAACATCATTTGCCTATAAATTGACAAGCATTTATAGCTAAAGAAGAGACACAAGTTAGAGCACAATCAACAATACTTACTTGCACGCCTTGAGCTTTGATTTGTTGTTCATTCAATTAAGTTGTACTATTCGATGTTGTAATTAGGTGGGATCATAGAGTTAAAGGGTCCACCCTACCAAGCCTTATCAACGGTGTCAACATATCACTTGGAACTTAGAGTACGTGCAATCTGGATTTGTAATTATCCCTCCTAACAGAATTGGCTTAATCCTAGAGTTAGAAAGCTCTAGGCGGGGATTAAGCTTGATTGGGACTAACCTCGCTAAAAATTACTCGTGTCTTGTCGACATTTACTTTTCTGCATTTCTATTTTGATTATTCTGTGACTTTGATCACCACCTTTTTCTCCCCCCTCTAGGTGATTTAACTAGTTAAATTGGACCAACAATTAGTATCAGAGCTAGACCCACTACATTTTGACTTTACCATCAAGTGGGCAATGATCATGGCCACCACTGGAGAAGGCTATTATGATCAAGGTTGTCTACTACTAGACCTCCCTTGTTCAGAGTCACTAAATTTTCTGGTTAGAAAATTTTGATGCTGATGTTTATTAAGACCGAAGATTACGAGTTGTGGAACATCATAACGAAGGGTCCATACATTCTAAAGACTGCTGTCGATGGAAAGATTGTTGAGAAAACCGAAGACCAATACACTGGAGAAGATTTTGTGAGATTTTAAAAAAAATTTAAGGCTATGCATATCCTATATTGTGGATTAGAGCTAACGAATACAATCGTATTTGTGTATGTGAAACAGCTAAAGAAATATGGGATAAGCTGGTAGTAACAAATGAAGGGACGAGTCAAGTAAGAGAAACAAAGATCAATATGTTTGTCCATTGATATTAGTTCTTCAACATGCAACCCAATGAGACTATCAAGGAGATGTTTACAAGATTCATCGATATAACCAATAACCCCAGATCACTTGGCAAGACCTATACCAATGAGGAAATGGTTAGGAAAATCCTTCGATGTCTTCCCAAAAACAAATGTGGTCGAAAGGTCACTGGAATTGAAGAAGCCCAAAACCTCAAGACACTAGCATTGAATAATCTACTCGGGAAACTTCTCACGCATGAAATTCATCTCAAAGAAGACGAAGAAGAAACTCAACCAAAGAAGGGCGTAGCTTTTAAAACTACTAGTGAAGAGCACTACTCCTCAAAAGATGAATCTAGTAAAGAAGATGAAGATTCTATGGTGATGATCGCAAGAGGACTAAAGAAGATTTTCAAGTCAAAGATATTCGATCCGAAGAAGTTCTACAAAAAGGGATCTTTCTTAAAGAAGAATGAGAAATTTTCAAAAGGTAACAAACCTTAAATAATAAAAATTGAATCTAATCATGGTCCTTGTTGTGGTTGTAGTTTACTAGGGCATTTGGTGAAGGATTGCCCAATTTTACAAAAGAAATCTGAAAAACGAAATCAAAGTGCCAAGAAAGAATTCAAGAAAGCAATGTTTACTGCATGGAGCGATCGCGACTCTAGTGATAGTGACAATGAAGAACAAGCGGCAAACCTATGTTTTATGCTAAGTGAAGAACAAGTCCAAGAGGATGAAACCGAGTATGAAAGCTCGGACGAGGTAGATTGCTTTGCTTTCTTGAATATTCTAAACATGAATTAGCCCAAGCCTTAATTAAATGCATACGATGTGAGCAAGAGTAATTGTCCAAGATAAAGTCCTTGAAGAAAACAATCCGTGATTTGTCCTATGAAAAAAAAAGTTTTACAGAAATCAAATAACAAATCTCACACAAGGATTGAAAATCTTGAAAAAGAAAAGAAAGAGCTTTAATCCAAATATGAAGAGCTTGAAGAGGTGGTGTTAAAGTTTTCTAAAGGACAAGATAACCTTGATAAATTATTAGGATATCAAAGGATGTCCTTCAAGAAAAAAGGTATTGGATATATATAACCCTTTTAACGAAAAGAAAACATACAAAAATTCCTTTGTTCAAGATACATCCAAAAACAAACCTCACACCATGTGCGATTATTGTCTAAGGAAGGGTCATCTCTCTTATTCGTGCCCTCTTAGAAGGCCAAACACCAAAATCATCCAAGCTTGGGTACTAAAAGGGACAAGACCACAAAATATGGCCACAACCAACATTGAACCCAAATTCAATGTCAAGGCTGGAAAGGTTTGATCTAATGTTTTATAGGGATGCTTGAAAGCCGATGACGAACTTTGGTAACCTAAAGGGGGAGATTTCTTAACATTGATGCTTAAATTGAGGGGGAGCCTCCTCTTAGTACTAATTATGTTCTTGAGCTCTTTTAGGGTAAAATAATGTCCTATCTGTTCATTGATAAAAATACAAGCCTTAAAGCACATTCAAGGTTTTGAATTCTAGGTAGAAACTGGAGATTTTTAGTATGATTGAATCAAGGGCTTGAACTTTCAATTTCAAGGCCTTAACGATAAGTCCTCTACAAAAAAAAAAAAAAATGGTTCACTCCAAAGGAAGGTTATTCAAATCTGATTTAACTCCCTCCCTTTTAGGCACGTGAAAAAATTTTCAAAATCTCTTATATAGTTTTTTGGTGACCCCAAATTTTTAAAATTTTTGGGATCTTATGAATTTGGAAATTATATTTGACCTTCCTATTCTTCTAAAAGTATTCCAAACATGTCTGATATGCTATATTTGAAATTGAAAATTTTATTTGGGGTCTTCTTATATTAGCAAAGAATTGACCCTTCTTTTAAAACTAAAAATTAGTCCCATTGCTTCATTAACTCTTCCCTCTCTCTCTTTCCTCCTTCAGCCGAACTCCTCCATCTTCACCTATTTCAAAGTCCCTTTAGATCTAGAAGACAATGCCACCTAGCCAGTACCAGTTATTTCTACGAACTACCTTAAAACCCTTCACTTCTACAAAACATTCCCCAGAGGTTGGAAGCATGTCTCTAAGGTCACCCCTAAAGAAGCTACTGCTGTTAAAGTTCACCTCCCTAAGAATTCTTCTTTAAACTACACTTGTAGATAGCCTTGAAAGCTTGAGAGAGGATCATGCCGAGTTAAGGGCTAGAGTGGATCTTATACATTTTGAAATGGGGTTGTTTAGTAGAAAATTGAATGACTTGATTCGCATGACTAGTTTGGTTCACCATGCTGTCAAGCTCGCGTTCAACTTCAAGCCCTTTGATTTGGACCATGTTGCTAATTTTATAGATCCCATCATTCAATCGAACTCTTCTAATCCGCACTTTATCCAGGCGTTAGCTCTCTTTGATTTCCACTTTTAGTTTAAAAATGTTCTGTTTTAATCATGTTGATCCCACATGTATAAAGCGACATGTGATGGGTCTCTCCCTTATCTTTGCTGCAAGTCAATGGGGGAGAACGGTCTTAAGGCTTTGTAAGTGATGTAGTTCTTGTCTGATCGTGATGTGATTAAATTTGAATGTACGGTAAGCTTGTGGATAAAGTTGGAAGCCCTGGTAAGATTGCAAACTTTGCAAAGTTAAATTATGATGCATGGTAAGTATCCAAAAATCCATTCCTTTGGCAAAAGTGATCTCATTCCTTATAGCTCTAATCATTCATGATTAATCAAAGTAAAATGTCAAAAGGGGGAGATTGTTGACTCGCTTAAAACCCTTGCTTAAATTTTAAATAAAAGACAACTTTTAATTTGATTAAATCATGTGAGTATTATAAGTTGATTATTCTTAAATCTAGCTATATTATATGCACAATACTTTGGCCTATTTAGAGTTGCTAATAATAAATGATTCTCTATATAATAATATCTTTTGAAATCATGTTGCTTGTTGTATATCAACTATTGATCAGCAAAGATCTTCAGCCTTACAATAAGCAAGTAGCGGTTGGAAATCAGAACTGTAGCCATGGAAGTAAATTGTAGAAAATCAAGGACTCGATTACTCTAGTTCAGGCTTAAACTGATATTGAAGACCATCTTTCCTCTTTTGATGCAACGCTCATTTTCCTAATGATCTCTCAAAATCTCCAACATCATTTGCCAATAAATTGAGAGACATTTGCAGCTAAAAAGGACACATAAGAGAGAGAACAAGCAACAATACATACTCACATACCTTGAGCTTTGATTGCTATTCATTCAATTAAGTTGTGTTGTTCAAAGTTGTAATGAGGTGGGATCACAGACTTGAAGGGTCAACCAAGCCTTATTAAGGGTGTCAACTTGTGACCTTGAACTTAGAGTAGGTGTACTCTAGAGTTGTAACTATCCCTCCTAATAAAATTGGGTTAATCCTAGGGTTAGGGAACTCTATGCAGGGACTAAGTCTGGTTGAGGCTAACCTTGTCAAACATTACTCGTGTCTTGTCCCCATTTACTTTTCTGCATTTCTATTATGATTATTTTGTGACTTTAATCACCACCCTATTCACCCATCTGTAGGTGATTTAGCTAGTGAAATCGGGCTGACAATGTATATGAGAATTGTGGTTATAATCTTAATTGGACCATTAGTTGAGCTTGGTGAACTTTGGTTTCTCTTTGACTCGAGTGAGGGCTAGATTTCAAGGGGCGTGGTTGGTACTCTAGTGCCAGTGTAAACCCCGGTTGGAAAATATGATGCTATTATGCAAAAGAAAAATAACTTAATTATTGGGGGGGTGATAGCTTGGTACCACGAGACACCAATAACTCTCACGCTTTATGAACTAACTCTCAAAACTAAATTTCGTCCAAATGTTCTAAAGTATCCACTTGCCAAAAAAAAGTACATGTGAGTCGGATAAAACGAGTAACACAACAATGGAAACGTAAAAGCATTCTACAAATACTAGTGTAGAACTGTTTTGAGGAAGGAGGGTACATTTAGTTGCAATAAACACTTGTTGAAAACAGTAGTTAAATATTTATTTTAGAAAGTTCCAATGTGAATAAAGTAACGTGAGATCACAAGAAAGTGGGAGTATAACTACAGAGAGAAAACTTGTTAAAACAGTAATTTCAGGATATAATCAAATGAAATGTGAGAAGGGATAAATTCAAAGTGGAAATAATCCTTTTATAAAAGGCCTCAAACTATTCGTTCAATGACCTTATACTTAGGATAAGTTATGATTTGCTTGTGTTTGCGGTAAGAAAGAAAACTATTATACAAACCAATTATTTAAGTAAAGACATTTTTCTGTGCTTTACATTACCCAAACCAGAAACAGGAATATTTCACCTAATAGAATGTTGTGTTGAAAGTTTTAAATAATATAGGAAATGACTAGTTTGGAAAATTAGGTTCTACATGCAGATCTGTTCGATGTCATATACAAGAAATTGGAAAGGGAACCTCAGTTAACCTAAGCTAAGGTCATCTTAAGAATGTTAAAAAGGGTGAGAAGTTGCACATAGAATAGATCGCACCACTCTTATAAAGAAATAGGAGAACCCATCTAGGTATAATGGATAAACGCCACTAGGAATAGCACAAATGCTCTTATCTATTGAAATCCAATCCATATCAAAGGTAAAAAAAAATACTCTTTGTTGAGTAAAAACCAATTCTTAACATTTGGGATTTATGGAACAAGCAATCAAGTTGTGTTGAACGAATGTAACAATCACATTGATTATCAACATTAAATGGCCGGTTACAGATTGATGAATTATGTATTAACCATTTACATTAATCTCCTATCAGTTACTAGTGTCGGAGCTGATTAAAAAGGAGCTAACTTTCAGTTTAAGAGTTAGCTGAATATGTTACTCTTCCCAAGCTCTCTTCGCTCTCTCTCTCTCTCTCTCTCTCTCTCTCTCTCTCTCTCTCTCTCACGTCAATCCCACCATTGATTAGGGATTAGCTTTAGGACGTGACATCTACAGTGACTCTAGTAGCCATCGTCATTCCTAATTCACCATGTTCATGTGCAACACTGAACAGGCTAGACCCGGACAATGTTTCCACATCAAGATAAGTCCTTATATATCCAATAGTGGTATCAAAGCCTTGTCTGATTGTTACTAGCCCCAAATAACTGAACATGAATCTCAGTTATATGCAAATCCTAATCTGCTTAACATTACATGCCTAATGAATTGATAATCTGTGTGATTATTGAACATAATCTTATGCAAAATAAAGTTCAAATTCGAATCTGCTAAGTTCATTTGCCTCATGTTATTATGTTTTTCAATATATATCAAGATGTGGTGTAAACAGACAAACCAAAACCGAGGCCAACTTTTTAGGCAAGAACACAAATCTCCCTCGACATTAGAACATCTGAAACCCATCATTCTACTCTCTGTAACCTAGAGCTCAGAACAGAGACTTATCATTACCCCCCCAAAAAAACTCAAATTTGGACTCTCCAGAAACCCTAACGGACTCCTTTAAAATGGCCATAAGGGCCACCAGCCGCCTAGTCAACGCTATGCTTGCCTTATTTCCATGACGAACCCAAAACAAAAAAAGGGAGCAAAAGACAATAAGATATACTTAAACCCATAAAAACCACCAAGAGGGGCGGTGTGTGTGAGTCACGCACCACCAACGAAAACTTCTTTTGGTTGTTTTCTTCCTCCGTAAGCCCTTGAATGTCATCAATCTATTCATTTTCGTCGCAGGACCACACAAAAACTCCGATTCAACGGCGCATGTATGTCACGCTCCGCCACAGTGGTGGCGCGTTGGCCAAGTGAACGGCCTCTGGCAGTGCGTCGATGGTCGATCTACATCTTGCTGGTGGTGGTTATGTTGGAAGGTTAATAGATGAAGGCCGTAGGCTTGGTTCAGAAGAGATTATCGGCGGTTTTCATCATGTGGTTTGATTTTGCAGAGTTTTTCGAGCAGCCGCGATGGCCTATGTCAAAGGTGACACCGGAAAAGGGCTAAGGGATGGTGGTTGTCTCGGCTGTGTGTTGAGAAGTCTGAGAGTCATAGAGAGAGCGGGGCCACTTTAGAGAGAGAGAGTGAGGTTGTACGGCTTATTTAGAGAGGGAGAGGCCTCAATTAAAATGAAGTGAAGGCCGAATAAAACCGGGGCGGGCTTAGGTTTTATTATTCAAATTATTTTTTAGTTTTGTTTTTTGGTTTTAATTCAATGATTAAGATTATTAGTTATGGCATGATTTCTAATTGTATTATGATGATGTCCAAGTTGACAAAGTTGTATGAAGTTAGTTCATTTGTTGAATTAAGATTTCGAATTTGTTTTAATTCTAAATGCATGAATTCGTTATAAAAATATTGTTATGTTTAATTTCGTATATAAATTTGTTATGTATATATATATATGCATCAATCAGATTGAAATTTTCATGCCAAGTGACTAGTAAATAATCAATCAGATTGAAGTTATATGAATTTGTTTCATATATAAAATTAGTATTATGATGTAAATTTGTTCTACTCCAATTCAATAAATATTTGTGTCATATTAATATCCCCTTAGGTCTATAAATGGATATCTTTCATAAGTTACATTATATAAATATGTTTTATATAATATTCTGTTACATGACTATGTTTCATGATAATCTTTTTATCTAGTAATTTCATTTACAATTTATGAAAATATATAAGCAATTATGAATCGGCTAATTGTTCTACCATCGCTCTAGTTAATAAACATGATTAATTAAGCGTTACATGGAGAAGTTTCATGTTATTATTTGGATATATAGCTATTTGATTATTTTATGAATTGTTTTCATGAATTTTAGATTTGCAATATTATATGAATACGTTTTATATAATTAACGAGTTTTACTATGAATTCGTTTCATCCAAATTTTAATATTATATGCATATGTTCTATATAATTAATTGTGATTAATATTTGGATATCTTTCACGTTACAAATTATGTTGCATTTGATTACGTGAATATGTTTTATGTCAATCA
The DNA here is from genome assembly GCA_017589665.1 of Selenicereus undatus. NCBI lineage: Eukaryota > Viridiplantae > Streptophyta > Magnoliopsida > Caryophyllales > Cactaceae > Selenicereus > Selenicereus undatus. The sequence goes on from JACYFF010031957.1 coordinate 93,116,503, forward strand.
CTAATTAGTAACGTTATATAAATGTATTTTATATATATATGAACTACATGGGTTGTAGTAAATTTGCTAAATGTTTTAGCACTTTTTCCTTGCCCAAACTAACGAATATGAATTAATCTCATGTTTCCTATTAATTATGTAATTTAGCAGTATTTTATGAATTTGTTTTATAAAATCTAAATTTAAAAAAAAATTATGAATGTGTTTTTATAATTCGCAAGTGATAGTTGAATAAGTTTCATTTTATCTATGATTATATAAATATGCTTGACATAATGTTCCCTGCGCTTTAATGAATTTCTTTTCTAGCATGTTATTATTCGAATATGTTTCGCAATAAAGATTCATTTTTTTGTATAAATACATTCTATATAATAATCTGAATTTTATGATTGATATGTCATTGATAGAGTTTTGAACGACATATTAGTAGTTATAAAAATTCGTTTTATGTAATGAGATAACTTCATGTAAATTTGGTTTACATGATAAAGTTGAATATCTTTGTGATATTTCTGAAATGTTAATTAATTTAACCATAATGTTCTCCATGAATTTTGTTTTATGGAAAAATGTTAAACTAGAAAAACTTCTAATTCATGTTTCTATGTGAAGATTACGAGCTTAGCGAAATTTTTGCTCATGCGACATGAATGACGGAGTTTTTGATAATTTAATTATTTGAAAATATGCCTAATGTCCATCTTTTAAAATATATACTTTTAGATATGGCAATTAAAATACAGTTGGTAATTTGTTTACCAATGAATACCTTGATAGCGCTGACTATGACACAAAGTGTCAGTAAATTCAGTTTCTTCTGAACGAGCGTGAATCGTTAGAACAGTCGTCAGGTTCTAAGTCTCCAAGAGTGGCAAAGATGGTACTGGTAGTGAGCAGTATCGAGAAAACATAAAAAAAAAACATACCAAAAATGGTTTCAGAATGGATCGAACAAGATGCTATACTTTGTCGTATTGCGTTAATAACGGTCTAGTGAGAGAATTGAAAGTTATCCTACTGTTGGGTACATGTGGGTTTAACTTCAGATTCATCTAGATTCTTTTCCTCTTAAAGTTCCAGACCTAAGGTTATCATTGTAAAAAGAAAAAAGGCTTAGGGAAATAAAGAGGCGCATATAGCATGTGTGAAGTGCTATAATTGTGAAAAAGGGACCCTAAGCTCGTGGTTGTCCCAAGCCTATTAATGTACCTTCTTTCACAGTTGTTCCTAAATAATATGTGAACTCCAAAGCATTAGTTGCCTTTTGTGGGTCCTAGATAATTGTAGACATAGGAACAATAAAGAACATAGTTTAGGACTGAGCTTATTTTGTAAACTTTCATCGCTACCCGGTGGGTTCACAAACTGTCATTTTAGGTAACGATGGTGGAAAAGTTGTCCTTGAAACAAGAACATATCTCCGTGAAAAGAATGTGTTTTTTCTTCACGATGCTCTCTATTTACCTGGGGTGTGATATTCCTTTGTGTTTTTTGTTTATGAGATTAGTTTTCTATTTAGTTTTCATCTAGATGTCTCAGATATCACATACAATGGCAATTTGTTTGGCCATGTCACATTGAAAGATGTTTTCAATGCTTTGGACGAAATGAGACATCTTCCATCCTTGCCTGATTTTCGATTCCGATTTCGGCATGCTCAACTTGACCATGAGGGTCAAGGTAGAGTTAATAGACTAGCTAAAGATGGTCTTTTATGGCCATGACTAGGCTTAAGTCGCAAGATGTGACTTATGTCTAGCTAGTAAATCAATATGAAATCTTTTTATAAAGTTTTGAGGCCATTGAATCCCTTACTGTTCATTCACTCCAGACAACTATGGGCCATGAATGTGAAAGCACATTATGGAGCTATATATTCGTGATGTAGGCATATGAACCTATCATCTCACTGCTATTAGGTGCTTGATATGTTCATATACTTTATAGCGGAAGGATGACTCAATTGGAACAAAATATTAGAACTCTTCGAACCAATCAAGATCGTGAATGTCTACTTCGTGACATGAATTCCAGCAACGTCGATTTTCTTAAGGATGAATTTCTTAGCATTTGGTGAGATTTAAAAAGGATCTCAAATTGTATGAGTTATAACAAGACCTTCAACCACCCCTCGGTGAGGATGAGGATTTGAATTCTACATAAGTCACCGAGGGTGGTTCACCTGCTTATTTGATAGGAGCAGTGAAGATTTGTCTTTTAAGGAGAATACAATTTGTTCTCAATCTCTAAATGTTGAGGAGAGTCAGCATGAGAATGAGGTTTATCCTCAATCTCTTATCCCTGAATATGTGGTTAGTCCACACGTTCAAGATCCTGCCTCTAATGGATAGTGGGAGTATTTCTCTTTGTGCTCAAGGTCCCATACCTTTTAGAGAAAAGGGGAGGGATTTTTCACCTAAGTAGACAAATAATCAAGGTCCCATGATCCAAAGGAGTGAGCTTGGAAGAATTCCTCGACGATATTTTTAAGTTGAAAAGGAAATATTCCTATGCACTTCCTTGAAAGTTGAGGATCCTACCTCTTATCAAGGGATGATTGTTTCACCAAATCACAAAGAGTGGTTGGATTGTTGAGTTATTATATTTAAGTTTTGATGATAACAAATCCAAGTATAAAAATTTGTCCGAGTAACGTTGCTCCAAACACGATCTCCAAATAGGCCTAACTGATGTTTGTAAACTTTATTGTATTAACTGGTTTGCTACATGTGAGAACAAGTCCTTAAA
>JACYFF010031957.1:93119263-93152536 GCA_017589665.1 Selenicereus undatus
ATGTTCCTGAACTCTAGCAATGCAAAGAACAACCCCAGCAAACAAGGTAGCCTTAGTGTTCACAGCAGCTCTACAAATCTTGGACAAGATGACTGATTCAAAACAAAAAGTCTTGGGTATATAGGTTTTATTTATTTAGACTCTTGTTAATATGCCAATATTGAAAATGCTTTTTAAAACACCTCTTGAATCGGTAATTACGCTAAGTGCTTCAGAACACCAGTTGCGAACAACCCTGCAAACAGGGTGCCTAGGGTGGTTCTGAACTGAAGTGGCCATACCCGGTTATCTTTGAAAATTCATTTCGGTTGGCCAAGATCTCCAGTATACCTTCCTTAAACTCTAAGGTTGCTATTTTTCTGGAAAGGATATTTCTTGAAAATATTGTGGGAGATTTGCGAAAATAGGTTTTTGGAAATTTGCCAAAACTAAAAGATTTCCTTTGCCCATATTTCGGATAAGATAAAAATTCCAAAGCTGAAGATTTCTGGTTGCTTTTTGAATCCTCTTCACGGCTATGGGAAGATAAGGGTTATCTATTAAGATAACAAATCCCTTATACTTTGGAAAAAACTTGTCACTAGCCGTTGGGGAGTATTTTTCTTGAAAAATCATTTTCCATACTTAGCTGATTCTCTTGGTTTTGACCGTTGGAATTCTTGTTTAAATACAGCATTTTACTCCCTTTGAAGACAACATACACACGAGAGAATAGCAAGAAAAGAAAGCAAGAGAATATCTAGAAACACAACACACGCAAAAAGCAAAATTCAAAAAGTGGTTTTTCTAGTGGAAAGAATTTTTGAGCTACACTTGAGAAAAGAAAAACCGATACAAGTTGTGTTTAAACTAAGCTTTCAATATATTGGCATACTAGGACTTCATTGTCCCTTACATCTGCTTAAGACAGAAGCACCCAGTAAGGTGTTTTGTAACCCTGATCTTGAATCAGAAAAGTGAGTGAGTGGTCCTCAGTCGTGTGGACTTTGGACGTGTCCGATCTGGTGAGATTTGGACGTGGTGTAATCTGCCTTAGAGAAGGAGGTTACGTGCTTGCAAGTTGTAACAAGGTGTGTTACAACTGTAACAAGTTAAGCCCGGTTTAGTGAAGTGGTTAAATCCTACACGAGGTAGGTCGTGGTTTTTCACACCTCAGTTGGGCTAGAGGTGTTTTCCACGTAAAAATTGTGTGTGCTTTATTTTCCGCATTTATCTTGGTGATTTTCGCATTTGCAATATTTGAGAACACCCTCTGCAAACAAGTCACAATGGTGTTTGTTATTTACAACGCGAAAATCAGACACCACAATTCACCCCCTCTCTTGTGGTAGAATACTCACGATCTTAACAAGGATGCTGTAAGGGATGAAATAGACTTACTGGCAAGAAAAAGGTTTTGAGAACTCGTTGATCCTCCACCCTGATGTAAGTCTATTGGAAACTCATGAGTTTTCAAGATAAAACGTCAGGTAGATGGTTTAATCGATAAGTTCAGGCCCGATTACTCCTAGCCTTGTTTGCCCATTTGGACTTTGAGTTGTTCAAAAATGGACACAAAGATTACTTTCCTCAATGATAATCTTGAGGAAGAGATTTGTATGGACTAATCCATTGGTTTTATATAGACCTGAACAAACTGACCCGAGACCCGAAATCTGAACCGAACAACCCGGACCCATACCTGACCCGACACCCGAAATATGCTCACCCGAAAGTGGACCCATCCGAACTGAACCATACCCGACCCGAAATTTTCTACAAAGTTGCTTATTTTGGTATGATGAGCACATTTGACCAAAAATTAGTTGACCCAAAATCGACCCGACCCGAACCATACCCGACCCAAACCGAAACGACCCAAAATGTCACTTAACCCGAACTTGACCCAACTCAAACTTGACCCAACCCGTACCCGAACCGAATGACCCATTTGCCAAGTCTAGTTTCATATCAAAGGGACAAGAGGACATGGTGTGTCGTCTTAAAATATCCATATATGATCTTAAGAAATCTTTCACATTTTGGTACTTTAGATTCCATAAAGCCATAACTTAGTTTGGCTTATCTATGGTTTCATAAGACCATCATGTGTATGTCAAAAGCACAACATGGGGGATTATATTTATTACTCGATACGTTAATGACATATTGGTTGGGAACAACTTAGAGTTGATCAAAGCTGCTTAAAAGTAGCAATCCTATGTCTATGACGTGAAGGACATGTGTTAAGATAGGTATATCCTAGGAGTGGAAATAATTCAAAAACATCCCAAGATGCATGCATTAATGGTCTTGGAACGATTTTGGATTTATAATTCCAAACCGTAGATACTCCGGCTAAGAAGAGTCTAACCTTGATTCTTGTTCAATGCTCCAAAATAGATGAAGAAATGGAGATAATGAACAATGTCTCTAACGCTAGTGTCATAGGAAGCTTAACGTAAGTCATGTTATGTACGTGGCCTGACATTACTTTGCGGTTAGTTTGGAAAGTCGTTATCAAATTAACCCAAGACTTGCTGATTAGTAAGTCGTCGAGAGAATCAAGCTCTACCTTCGTGGTATTGCTAATTTAGTCTTTTGCTGTCAAGGAGGAGACCTTAAGCTGAGAGGATCCTCAATGTGTCAATTGGAGTGGTGACCCGGATGAGTTTAGGTTAACCTCATGAGATGCCTTCACCCTGGGTGAGAGACCCATGTCATGGAGACAAAAAAAAAAAAAAATAAGGCATTGCCATTAGGTATATATACACTAACAAAGTGATTATGTTCCCTTAACTAAACCTACTCCTAATGATGCGTTCAAAGCTCATTTGTTGAGTCTAAGAATTCATAAGGTTTAGTTCTTTGATGTGCCTTATTATGGGATGGACATGTTTCTTTTGTAAATGAGCAAAATGCTCATGATTTATTATTCCATGTTAGGCATATTGAAATTTCACAGGCTTTTGATTGGCCTAGTCACACAGGCAATCGCCTTGACACTTGAGTAGCGGGCAGGATGAGACTGAATCATATTGACACTAGGTGTGCAATATTGATCACTCACACTGAAAGTGTATGAGTAAAATGAATATAGTTGCCTTAGTAAGTCTAAGGTGAGACTCGATGGAGTCAAATATGAAATTGGATTTCATATTAAAGCCATAAAAGCCGAATCTTAAGTGTCAAATCTAACATTCAGTATGTTAATCGAATGGCTCAAGTTAGATTTTTGAGTGAAAATCTAGGCTGATGATTCGCATGAGATATAAAGTGATATGCCCAGCTGAGTGGGAGCTATGTCATGACACACATTTTATATTGTGTGTGCTTATAAGACGACTCATATATGGATTGACAATTGACTTCTGTATCTCTTCTCACTGTGTAACCCTTTGGAGGATGACCCTTTGACTTAAAGCTATGATATAAAGTCAAAGCTTGATTATGCTCCTTTAATGTGTTTCTTAAGGCTCATGATGTATATGGTTCAGTGAGAACACATTAGGAAAGCAGTTAAGTTGAGATGATATTTCATGAGCATTTAAGGAAAAATCTATCCATCATCACCTTATCAGCCTGGACGATTATACTGAATATATAATCATATGATATATCATATGACATAAAGGGACTATGTATGCCACTGGTGATGTTGAGGATGATTGGGGGTATTGTATTTCGTGAAAGTGTTATGTTAGTTAGATAGTGACTTAACATAACACTACTAGTTACTTTCTGGCCGCATGCCCCATTACTAGTACGATGCTTGAAGAGATTACTTGGTAGAGGGATGTGTAACTTATGGTTTATGTGACCGAGGGGGAGCTGTTGATTGAATGTAGCGATCGCATTGATTATCAACGTTAAAGTACCGCTTATAGATTGATTAATTGTGTATTAATTATCTACATTAACCTCCTATCAGTTACAAGGATGGGTGTTGATTAAAAAGGAGCTAACTTTGAGTTTAAGAGTTAGCTGAATATGTTACTCTTCCCAACCTCTCTCTGCTCTCTCTCTCTCTCTCTCTCTCTCTCTCTCTCTCATGTCAAACCCACCATCCCTTAGGGATTGGGTTTAGGGCGTGAAATCTACGGTGACTCTAATAGCCACTGTCATTCCTAATTCACCATGTTCATGAGCAACACCCAACAGGCAAGACATGGGCAATGTTTCCGCATCAAGGTAAGTCCTTATATATCCAACAAGTTGAATAAATAGTTATTTCGAGAATACATTCACTTGAATGTTATCTTGCCAGAGTGGAACTATCTAAGTCAAGGGTTCAACCTTAGAATATAATTTTAGGAATTCCACATAACCGATATATCGAGAATTTATATTTTTTTTAAAAAAATGTGCTTGCAAGACTTATTTATGAAAGCTTGTAAATAAGATTTGAAATAGGAACAACTTCAATTAGAGCATCATATTAAGCCACTTACTTGACAAGGTCCATCCTAGGGAATCCTAAGTTTCCCTTATATCTCTCAAGACTTAGTTGCCATGTACTTTCATGGTCGTGATCAAAATCTACTTTATTTTGATTAATTCATATTTAAGTTATCTTGGATTGCATTTTTTGGGCAATTCAAATTTCAAAATGCAGGTAGCCAATTCCAATTTCATATATTTCTGTGGTTTCAGGGGTACCATTATTGGCATTGCCTGAAACATTTAACCGAAAATGATCTTGGACTATTAAAAATAGATACCTGCAAACTTCAAGGCACTAGCAGTTATTTTGAAAGTTTGCATTATTCTGTCCAATACCTCCAAAGTTTAGATTATTGGCATCCAATCATCCTATAATAGTTTAAGAATTTACAATTAATTGAAATTCCCTCCCTAAAATTCCAATTAAATTTAGGATGTTGACTCAACTTTCTGGTTGAATTCTAGCATGCAACTATTTCTTGTTATGATTAAGTCGAGAGGGTCAATGGAATCAATCCAGTGGAAAAATTTTATTTATGATAGGCATAATATAGAGGAGGATTTCTGTAAATTTTCACATGTCTCATAGTTGAAAAAAAATTTAAAAATCGACTATTTGGCGAAGTGAGCATCGTTTTTTCCTCCTTACCAAGAGAGCTTCCCTTCTTTCACTTCTCTTATGAATTTTACCCAAGATTTGACATGTTATAACTCTGAAAAAAGATTAGAAATTTTTTTAAATATTATTCGAAGATGATTTCCCCTATATGAAGGAGAAAGCGGGTTTTGAAACAAACCATTGGTCAATTGATAAAAAAGATTTCTTGAACCATCATGAGATAAATGGGGAGATTTTGTGAGAGGAGAAGGGTGGCAACCATGCGCTATAGATGAAGAAAGGAACATGATTTTTCTCTTTTCTTAGAATTTTTGAGTGAAAAAGAGAGGAAGTTGAGATTTTATTCCAAGATAGGAGAAAAAGAGACAATAAAAGAATTTTTCCCCTTCAATCATACATGTCAATCAAACTTAGCAATGTACCACTATATGTATAAACACGCAAGTTTCGTAAATGGTTAACGAATGCAGCCAACAGGCTTACGATTCATTCCAAGGAAAATGGAATCTAGGAATGGAGTACAGCTACTGGCTAGATTCCATCGTAAGAATCTGGTGGGGTTCATTGGCTTTTGCTTCGAAAGGAATGAACAAATTTCAATTTATAAGCTGGTTATCAATGGAATCTTAATCGCGTTTTATTTGGTACCTTTAAGTTTTCCTCTTTTTGAAAGTTTTCTTATCACTTCTTAAATTGGAAAATTTTGTTGGAGATAGTGATCTTAAATGGAACAAGTTTTAGTAGATCCAAGCTGACAACAACACTTGAATTGGGAGATCCATTACTACATAATAGAAGGCATAGCAAGCAGAATGTTGTATCTTCGTAAAGAATCTAAGTTGAGGATTCACCATGATCTTAATATGAGCAATTTGTTGGATGAATTCATGAATCACAAATTTTCAGATTTTGGGCCTGCAAGAATTTTTGCTAAAGACCAAGGCAGTCCTTCCAAAATTCTAGGCACTTAGTAAGTGTCATAACTGATAGTCTGCATTGTGTCGCAAATACATTGCAAATGGTATTAATGATCAGTATGTTGATATAGTAGTTACATAGCTCCAAAATACGTAGAATATGGGAAGACATCAATAAGCATTGATGTGTTTAGCTTTGGTATTTTGGTCAGAAGGAACAGTGGATCTGAAAATTGAGAGAATATCAACCAATTGTTGAGCAGGGTGAACATACAAATCTTACTGACAAATAGTGAAGATGGATTATTGGAACAATAGATATTAATAAAACCCCAAAAAGAAGGGGACCTATTCAGGTAGCTCATCATCTACATTTTTTAGCACTACTTTATGCAAGCATGGAAATACTAGACAAGAGGAAAGCATCTATTATCGATTGACCCAGTGTTACCAGAAGCAATAGAAAAACATATGACATAGCACGATGTATCCATATCACATTATTCTATGTACAAAAAGATGCGACATGCATGCCCACCATGACTTTAGCCATACTAATGCTTGATGATTGCTCAGAAAGCCTCCTAGGTCCATTAAGACTGGCATATTTTATGGCCGCTAAAGATACAGAACAAAATGTTCTAAACTATTCTTGGAGTCATAACCAAATTCAATTCAGACAAGTCTGGCATCGTTATCTTTCAATGGCATCTCTTCCGTTAATGAGATTACTATCATTGATTTTACCTTGAACCTCGATGAACTTACTCTTAAGTATTCATCCAGACAAAGAGATCTTTTTGACTCCTTTACAATTAAAGAGAGATGCGATTTTCTATATTTCTATCCGACATGTTAGGCCTTGGTAGTGGTCGACACGTGAGGGAGCATGTTGGAGTGTGAAAGTGTGGTTTGCCCCACATTGATAAAATTAAAGGGTTTGAGCATATATAAATACTGGTGAGTCATTCTATCCATTGCCAGTTGGTTTTGGGTTGGAATCTAATTTAAGCTTTTATGTAAGACTCTTTATTGAAGCCCTATTTATCTAAAATTTAACAATTTCTATCAAATATAAAATAACAGTATAGCCCTAGGCTGATACTAACTGTGATTAACGAAAAAGTCAATCAATTTGTGTTGGGAATAATGTGTCAGGACTGAACTATTGCTTTACACCAAGACACCATCATTTTATGTTGGCATGGGTGATTACTACATGAGAACTTTGTAACCAATGATGAATTTCAAAATGTTTATGTTTTAGGATCTCTAGTTTGTTAGGTGAAGCCAAAAATCGTATGCTTCTTTTACTTAAACCCTTTCTCTATCACTTCATAGCCAACCCCCCAAAAAAAAATCAAGCAGAAGCGTTATGTTAGTGTATCAATTGCTGCCAAACTAATGATGTACAGGGCGTGTTTTATGCTTCATTACTAGCAGTCTATCACTGGAGACTTGTATACATCCTTAACTAATTGTCAGATTTTTTACCTGATCCAGCAACGAGGCCCAACTCTCATCCTTAACAAAATTTATGTATGAAAAAATAAATTAAGCAAAGAAGATTTTGGATTGCTTGTCACCTCCATACAAGCATAACCAAATACATATATACATCATCTTACACTAAACCTAAACCTAGCTTGCCACACAAGTAGTAGATATTAATTACAACAATTTACTCTATATTATTCCCCCTTCAAGTTGGAGCATGGAGATTAATAATGACCAATTTGCTCTGTAAAAAATGAAATTGATGCTTCACTAAAGCATTTGTAAATATTTTAGCCACTTGATAGTTCGAAGGAATATAAGCAGAGTACTCCAATTCTCTTGAAAATAGAAGTTCCCTGACAAAATGATAGTCTATCTCAATGTGTTTTGTAATTTCATAGAAAAATGGATTTTTTAGTAATGTGTAAACCTGCCTAGTGTTCATAGTTCAATCTCATTGAAGCATGAAGAAAGACCCAAAGGGAGCAAGAAATGAGTAAATCCAAATTCGCTCACCAGTCACATTCACCATCGCACAATATTATGCCTCAATTGAAGATTGAGAAATAGTGATATGCTTTTTAGTATTCCAACATATAGCCAATCTGCCAAGTGTAACAAAATACCCAGTCAAAGACCTCCTAGTAATTAGACAAGCCACCTAATAAGAGTCACAATAGGCATAAACCTATAAATTAGAATCACTCTTCATTAATACCCCTTGACCAAGATTTCCTTTTAGCATACATCGCACAACATCCATATGCTCTTTTATTAGTCTTGGCATAAATTGGGACAAAACTTGAAATACATAGCACAACCCTACTAGTGTGATGGTGAAGTAAATAAACCCCTAAACTATACTGAGTCGGTTCATCCAATAGCTTGCTTGATGAGAGAGCTAGCTTATGATTGGTTTCCATTGGAAACTCTACAGGCTTGGAACCTAAAACACCACACTCTTCTATTATCTTCAATGCATACTTCTATTTATTCCCAAGAGATACTTCAGTGGTCCCAAACCTTTGATGTGATAACATTTATCCAAATTTTGAACATACTACACTGTTGAGAATCATTTCTAGTCAGAACCACATTTCTAACATATATTAACAAACCCATGAACACATCTCCTTGTTTGGAAGTAAAAATAAAGTAATCTGCATAAAATCTTACAAACCATATTTGATTAATTCAGTCGAAAGTTTAGCAAACCACTATCACGGTGCTTACTTAAGTCCATAGATAAATTTGTACAATCTGTGGACTTTGTTAGGGTTTATGATCTAACTCTTGGAGGCATAGCCATGTATGCTTATTCATGCAAATCTAAATGTAGAAAAGCATTGTTCACATCAATTTAATGCAACTCCTAACCTTTTGCAACTACTTAGGGAGAAAACATCTCACATTTCACCACGGGAGCAAACATCTTATCATAGTCAAATCCCTCAATTTATTCATCTCCTTTGGTAACGAGTTTTTCCTTGAAATGCTCAATTAATCCATCTGAATTATATTTCACCAAGTATACCTATTTGCAATTTATGAGAGGCAACTTTTCAATGGTCCAAGCTTTATTAAGCTCTAAGGCTTCAATCTCCTTTGCCATGGCCTCTCTCCACCTTGAATCTTTTACTGCTTCATGAAAACATTTAGACTTAATAATATTTGTAACTTTTCAATGGTCCGAGCTTTATTAAGCTCTAAGGCTTCAATCTCCTTTGTCATGGCCTCTCTCTACCTTGAATCTTTTACTACTTCATGAAAACATTTAGACTTAATAATATTTGTAATGATAGCAAAATAATCTTTGCATTCATTAGAAAAATTATCAAAGTAACATAGTTAGCTATGGGATAAGGTTTCCCTGAGAAGAGCTTATAAAGTGGGGCAAGAGCAGGTTGTTTGGACAAGCAATGCAGCACAAATAGTCTTGCAGATGTCTCAGACGTTTCCTATTCTGTTGACTTTGTCCTATAAGCTGCAAATCTTCATGCCGCTTTCTTCCCTGTTCGTGACATCACCGTGGTTATTGGCCCAACTTCGGCTCTATTTCCTATAGCGCCTCTTCCACATTTTCCTCCCTTTGTTCTTCACTCTCTTCCTAGGATGGCCCATCATCAACGTTCCCGTGCTGCTACATATTCATGCCAATTTTCCCTTGGGCTATTCAAACACTTCAGACACATCCTCTTTAAGTACATCAATAGCCCAATTTTGAATTAGTTCTACTTTTTCACCTCCTTTCTCACGAGTCTTATGACAAGGGAATTTGTCCTAAAAAAATCACATCGCTACTAACAAATATTTTTTGACTTTCCATATAATATACTTCCATCTCTTTTCCCCAAAAGGATTCCAATAAAAATGCATTTTCAACTTTGTGACTCAAACATGTCCTTCTGCCATTGATATTAATGCACATAACATAAACACCTATAAACTCTTATAAGATCATGGGAAGGTTACACTTCAAACTAATAGGGGGTTTTACCTTGCAAAAAAAAAAAAGTGGGTCTCCTATTAATTAGGTAAGTTACAGTTAAAACACTTTCCATCTAGGAGCCAATGGGTAAGTTGGCCTGAAAACAAAGAGCTATTGCAATATTCAATATATGGCCATGTTTTGTCTCCACTCTACAACTTTGTTGTGGTGTATCTACAAAATAGATTTAATGCAATATTCCCTATACACCATAAGTACCCCATAAAACTTTTCATAGGCTTAGAGCTGAATTCATTCACATTGTTAGTTTGAATCATTTTGACATTGGTCTTAAATTAAGTTCTGATGATCATGTGAAAGTTCTTTAACAATTCTGAGGCCTCACTTTTGTCCTTTGTAAGATACGCCCAAATAGCTCTAGAGGCATCATCAACCATACTAAGAAAGTAATGAGCTCCACAAAAGGACATAAGTTAATAAGCACCCCAAAGATCACAATGAATTAAATCAAAACATTCAACAGCTTTGTTGCCACTAATACAACGCACAAGTTTCTTTTGCTTTAAAGCATACATCATAAACCTCACCTACATGACTACCATTCAAAATTCCTCAGGTACTTTGGGAAAGAGAAGATATAACTTGGCTTGATGAATGCCCCAGCCTTTGATGCCAAATATTGTAAGGAATGACCTTCTTAGCTTGAACTCTTCCTGAATCTTCATCCTTGAAAAAAAAAAAACCCCTCTTTTTGGCTCATCCACTCGAATTGAACTCCTTGTAGTGTGGTCTTGTGCCATAGATAGCTTGGGCATGAATGTTACTGTGCATAGTAAATCATTTATTAATTACACTACACAAACTAAACTACAATTTAATCTAGGCATATATAGAACATTGTGAGGAATGAAATTTAGGTTAATCTTCACCACGCTACACGTAGTGCCATGAGTCACACTCCTATCAGTCATATCAACTGGAATTGGTTGCATATCACAAATATTAATCAAACAATCCAAGCCTCCCATCATGTAACACAAAGCTCCAATGCCCAAGAGTTATTCATTCTTACACAACAATTTTTCACAACCTAACTTTAGAGTCTCAACAAGACTTAAAAGTTGTTGTGCTTGCTCCGGTGTAAGGATGGGGACATTAGGACATAAACTTTTTGTTTTTGTGTGTGATGAGCCTTTGGTACCAATTTGGACAGCGTATATAACTTGAGCTTGCTGCATCTCCTCAACCTCTTTCAGCTTTGCTACAACCACTGCAATCACCCCAATCTCCTCCTCATTCACGGGCACCTCCACAGGTGTTCCACTCAGACAAATAGTTGATTATTTCGAAATAGCTGCCTTTCCCGTGCCTCACTTTTCTACAATTTTTGCATACAACCTTTGCACACGGTGCTTGACTTGTTCTGCCCATATGCAAATTACAATGCAAGACGATTACACAATATTATTTTGCTTTGCCAGGCTAAATAAGATCAATTTAATACAACTTTACCAGGCTACCTTTGTGTTTAGAAAGGAATATTTATACAAATTACAATGATTTCTCACATAACCATTGGCAAATGAATAATGATAGTCAAACTTAACAATAACACCATAGATAATGCAAATCTTATAAATTAGTAGATGCTTCGTAGACCACTTTAACAAAAAATGTGAAAGTTATCATCCCCATGCATAGCATCAATTAATTTTGGATAATTGAAGATAGGGATTAATCAAAAGTCAAAATGTTACAAAATGAATAATTTTTAATGCTAAAAATAATTATATATATTTTTGTTGCCACGTTATGAATTCAAAGATAAATGTACAAATAATTAAATATATTTAAAGGTTTATATTTTTCTGTATATATACTTTGTTTAGTTTTTTCATGTATTATATCCTTTTAGCAGGAAACATAATTACGTACATAGATAATTATATATATTTAAATAAATTCAAAAATACATATGTGTTGAGAGATCACAAATGTAGTAAAGGTTTGAGTCTTGCGAAAATTAATATTAGTTGACTGTCAATAATATGGTGAGTTTAATGACTTGGGGGTAATCCCTTTTTAAGGAAAAAATGTTAAATTTATTTTTTAGCCAATAATATTGTGACAAATGTCAGTCACGTACTAATCTATTCACTTTTAACATTACACTCCTCAAAAAAAAAAACATTGCAGGCATTTTGCTAGACTTATAACTGCCTTGCATAGTAACTATCGTAAAATGTGTACTTAAAAAATGCCCTAATTATTGAAAACATTTTAGTAGATACGTATCAGTTTACTGTTTCTTGCTATAATTACCTTAGGTAGTAATTTCATCCCAACTCTATTATTTTTTGCAGGTTTAGTATGTTTTGCCTAATTATCTGATGCTTACTTTAGGTGATACTTTTTTGTAATTAACCTGTTAGTTGATTTCGTTCATGTGCCTATTGTCCCTTAAAATAGAAAATAATTTAACTAGCGTAGGTTTTTTTCTAACAACTACTATAATTTCATAAGGCATAATCGCATAAATTTTCATTAGTTATTATTGTTTAATTAAATTTTACAAAGATACCACATTAAGTTTTCAATTTTATATTATATATATGATATATGATGTGATAACTCAATGAAGATTTGATTTATTTGAGCAACAGAAATGAAAATATAAAATCAAGCAATTAAAGCTATTCTATGGTTTATGTTGATTAGGTGCCACAAATTTTGGTTCCTTTTAATTTTTGACTTGACGGTTGGAGAGATGGGGGATTTATAGAACTATCTGTTTAGTGACTTGCTTACTTCCCTGTATGATGCATTGTATGTGAGTGTATGGTTAAAGTTTAGTGACAAAAATTGAAGGGATTTCAAAATCTTGTTTTAGGGGGGGGGGGGGGGGGGGGTTAAATTTTACTAAAAAAATCCAATTGTTTCACCTTCCAAGGAGGCAAGAAGCCACAATCACCATCACTGCTCATCATCGTCATCATCACAAATTCAGACCTGACAATACCAGCATTGACCACGAAAGTAATAATAACAAGAACAAGAAATTATATGTAAACTGGAAAGCAACTCAATAATTTAATATCAATAATCAATTAAGCCTTAAAATTTGAGATTTTCTTCAACAAAAAAAAGAGATTGGAACTCAATGGTCCATAATAATTACATAAATAAATAGTAATTTGGTCTTGTGGTTCTGTAAGATACCAAACTCATAACATATCTAAACTGACGCAATTCAAACATAAGTCGGCCTGAAAGTACACGATTTGAACTTAGCCCTATTCGATTTTCACCTAAGCCAAAATTGACCCAAACCCATAATTGAAACATACCTGAACCAAATTTGACCCGACCTGCACCCAAACCGACCCTAACGAGCTTGACTCAAAGTTGACCCGATCCGAATTTTATCAAATTCGGAACCAAATTTGACCTAAACCTAGTTCATTCAAAGCTAACCCGATACAAACTCAATCCGAACCACACCATAACCGAAACTAACCCAAATCGGACTTGATCCAAACCAAACCTGAATCAAATGATACATTTGTGATGTAGAATGATTTGCTATGATTCCAATTCAAGCGGATGGGAAGGCCCTTAGTCAATGATTAAGCTTCCACGACCATCAAGCTACAAGACCTTGAACCAAGCTAAAAACAAGGAATGTTTTTCGTGGATTTTTGAACGTAGTAGCAAAAGCTAACAAAAAAGGATATGACTAAGATAAAGGCTCAAGCCACCACTTAGCCTAACAATCCACCAATTATTTCTTTAAAGTAAAACACCAAGAATTAATTTAAAGAATTGACTCAATTGACATCCAAATACACAAATATTTAAAATAAAGAGAGAGATTTTCTTTGCGTAAGAGAAAATTATTCTAGCTTCCATTCATTAATTCTCAAATTAAGTCCATGCTCTAAGTGAATACTAGGAGGCTAATTTGTAGCCAAAAAATTTGTGCCTTCTTCCTGAAGTTACAAAAATAAGCCAATAGAAATTAAGCACCTATGGGGTTAATATGGACTAATAGGATTTAAGCATCTACTCTAGACAGTCACATTCAAACAACAATTAAGCACATGGAATTGAAATTAGAAGCTTCTATGTTAATGATGCATTGTCCGAATGCAAGGAATTTCGCTACACTTGTACTTGGTTGGTGGTATTGTCCAATATCTCAAATGGAGGAATTTGAGACCGATATTCAAATGGGATTTTGATAGAGTGTTTACTAACTTCCCATAAAGTCTTAACCCCTTAATCATCCATTTGGTGACCCATTTAAGCTCTTAATCAAAACTGTGCATATTCAGACCTGCACTGACCCATGCTAGGTTTAAGCTCCACAACTTGCCCAATACTTTGAAGTTGATGGTGATATATTGCTTGTTAGAAAATGAACATGTGGGGCTATCCAACCATAGCTAAAACACTAATTTTGGAGCTTATTTGATCATCCAAAAGGTAACATAAATTCCTTGCATTTGGATAATACCACCAAGCAAGTACAAGTGTAGCAAAATTCCTCAAACACAAGTACTTTCTAAATGCACAAATTTTGTGGCTATAAATTCTGGAAAGCTTCTATTAAAAACTTTGTTTGACATAATCCGTTGCTAACAACTGAATTACGAACCTAATCAACTTAAGAACTTATTTGGGTTCTTGCTCCCCATCAAACTCCCCTGCTTCAAAAGGATTTTTCCTCAAATCCTTACGACCACTTTCATATTACCAAAGACTACTGTCGAAGCAAGATAGATGCACCCCTTTGATCTTAATAATACCATGGTGCTAAGAATTCCACCTTTTTTGAAACATGTAAGTCTTTTAAAGAAATTAAGGGCCATTAGAATTTGGGCTGCTTTCCCATAAACCCCAATACTCATGAGCTTGTTAAAAACACAAATGTACTCATTAATATCCAACTTATAATGGGATACGTCTTCATGCTCAAGCTTTGATTGTTGTGGATTGTTTACAAGAGGTATGATGGAGCAAAGTAAGCTCTTTTCTCCCAAGGTTAGAACCTCCATTACCTCAACTTGTTGGACTTGAACTTAAATCTCCATGGCCTTATCAATTTGATCATGAAGTTGAACCTCCACGGTTTCTTCAATGTGAGGATCTAGATTAGAAGCTTTAGGAGAGCTATCATGCTTTCCTCGTTCCTTGTTTCACCAAAACCCATATTAGGCTCATTTTCAACTTGAACCAAAATGGGATTTTTCTATTGAACCTTGATATTCTCTTATATAACAATGGATTTTTCTGCCAAGTGTTCTTCTACAAAGTGTAAATCTCAGTAGAATCTCATATCCATGTATAATTTGAGACATCTCCAAGCCTTGACTCTAGGCTTATCTTGAAGAGCTCTCTCCCTCATAAGGATCTAAACCAATAAAGGGCAACACCTTTGAGTTTTTGGGTGGCTATCATAAAACTTTCTTCATCCAAACAACCTGTTGCCTTATGATAACCTTCAAGGGCTAGAACTCATTTCAAATAGTGGTCTGGGTCCAAACTACTTTTTTCAAAAGAAGGAGGTTCTTTCATGGCCTTTACTTGTGTCATTTGCTTTTTATAGGTTTCCTTACTTGACCTTAAAGTTCAAGCATGATAGTATCTTCCATATATGATTGAGATGAAATAAGCATAAAAGTAGTGGAGAATGGATGAAAAAGGATGGCACGGGTTGTGCTTAAGGTGGTAAGAGCAAGAAAAAAAGAGAGCCTGGAAGGTGGCATGGACGTGCATGGTGGCACAGTCTGGCCATGCTAATTTTTTCGGTAAAAGTTTTAATGATAGGAACAAGGCACAAGCATGCCAATGGGCATGGGGGCCATGCCAATTTTCTATCTTAGTTTTTTTACTATTTTTTTTGCTTTTTTGTGAAGTTTAGGGTTGTACTCGGGTTAGGGGTTTGGGTTGTCTTTGGAGTTATTTTGTTGAATAAGAACTATTGAATAAAAGGGATAAGTGAGAGAAATTTTGGGAGATCAAAGTGTGGGTTCTTGGATGTCGAAGGAGAAGGTTTTCATGAAGCAATCAACCAAAAGTAGGACCTTTTGAATCTGAAACCAAATGATGTGTAATAATTTGCTCTAATGGCAATTGAAGCGGATGGGAATGCCCCTAATCAAAAGAGTTATTAAACTTCAACAACTATCAACCAACAAGGCCTTGAACCAAGCTAAATGTAGAGTAACAAAAGGAAAAATCATGAATTTTTTTGTGGATTTTTGAATGTGGGAGAGAAAGCTAATAAAAAGGGATATGACCAAGATAAAAGCTCAAGCCACCGCTTAGCCTAACAATCCAAATTAATTCTCCAATGTAAAGCACCAAAAATTAATTTAAAGAATTGACTCAATCATCATCTAAATACACAAGTATTTGAAATAAAGAGATAGATTTTCTCCGTGGAAGAGAAAATGATGATGAGTTTCATTTATTAATTCTCAAATCGATCTATTCCCTAAGTGAATACAACGAGGCTAATTTATGGCCACAAAATTAGTGCCTCTTCCTCAAGCTAGAAAAATAAGCCAATAGAAACTAAGCACCTATGGGGTTGATGTGGACCAATAGGATTCAAACATTTATTATAACCGATCACATTCAAACAACAATTTAAGCGCATGGCAATTGAAATTAGAAGTTGTTGTGCTAGTGATGAGTTGTCCAAATACAAGGTTGGAACTTTACTACATGTGTACGTACTTAGTGGTACCATCCACCATCCGAAATGGAGGACTCTGGGGAAGATATTCAAAAGGAAATTTGTTAGAGGTGTCTACTAATTTCCCATAAAATCTTAACTGCTTAATCGTCCATTTGATGACCCATTCGAGCTCTTAATCAAAACCGTGCATAACCAGACCTTCACTGACCCTTGATCAATTTAAACATCATAACTTGCCTAATACTTGGAATTTGGAGGAGGTCTATAGACTGTTAGAAAATAGACGTCTAGGGGTATCCAACCATAGCAAAAACACTAAGTTTATAGGTTTTTGATCATACAAAAATCCACTCAAAGTTAATCCACGAAACTGAAAAATTCACACAGTTTTTATTGAAGGCTCTATTTGGCATAATCCACCACTGACAAGTGGGTTATGAACCTAATCAAATTAAGAAGCTGATTGGGCTCTTGCTCTGCATTAGTTTGGTAGGTGACTAACACTGCAAGTGCATAGGTGTTGCTACAAAGATTAAATATCATTCCACAGCAACCAATGCATCTATCAAGTTTTATCCGAATAAAATGCTAAGTGGAATGAGTAATCAAGGAGATGGTTTGTCTAACTTGATGATCTGTCTAAACTAAATAATCACTACATTGCAAAAGAGGAAATCTATCAATGAAAAGCATTTAGGGATTTGTTTTGCCCATAATGAGGTAGATCCATGAATTAAACATGTGCTTTTCTCCAATTTGGATGATACAAAGGATGACAATCAAACAAAATTTAATCTTTTCTTTTGGAATAATCTGAATTTCTTATACTAATCTAATCAACAACCTTTCAAGGGTTTTATTTTAGTCTAAGATAAATATCTTGATTACCAATTCTTTTCTCTCAACATGCAATTCTCTCTCAAGAACTACGAAGATTTAACTAGTCTTGCCAATCTAATAGCGAGTTTCTCCTTTCAGTATTTCACCCTATTATCTAAATGCACGCAAGTAAATTGAAAAAAATTACTCACAATCAAACAAAACAAACGATTGATTGAATTGAAACCAATAAAGATCAAGCACAAGATTTGGTAAATTATGAATCCAACATCATTGTTTGGCTAGCAAGTCCCTAGACTAAAAAAAACTACAGACTCATGATTATTAAAGCAAATGAAAAGGGTTTAAACAAAACATGAATTAAACTAAGAATCAAATCCTAAAGGAGTTCAAGAAGTTAAGAGAAAGAGAAAGTGCTTATCAACAATGGGCACTGCTAGAAAAGTATAAAGTAACGACGGAACTCAGCGACGAACTTATTTAACAATGGATTTGGAGACTAATTTGGTGACGAAAAAACAGTACTAAAGAAAAGTCATATTACGCGACAAATTTGGCGACGGATTAGCCAACCCGTCGCCATAATACACCCTAGTGACGGAAATTTCGTCGCCATGTTAATTTAAAAGAATTTGAATTCCAGATGGCAACGGAATTTACGTCGCCTAGCCAAAAAAAATTAAATTTTAAAAATAAGGGGGATGGCGACGAAAATTCCGTCGCCTCCTCACTTTAATGAAACCAGATCGCGGTCTGGTTTTCATTCGAACGCGAAGGAGTGAGAGAAAGAGAGACAGAGAGACAGAGAGAGAGAGAGAGAGGGGAGATCACCAGCGAACTCCATCCAACCATCGCAACCAGCGCCTACCAGTCCCCTCCCCAGCCGTCGCTGCCCTCCCCCACCTTCGGTAGCTGCCGGCCGCTGCCCCTCTTGCCGATTGTTTTCAACAAGTTTGAGGTAAATTTTCCAACTATACTAGTTGTAATTTTATAAATTTTTGTATTACATTGTGAGAATTTCATAGTTAGTTCATATTGATGTTGAAATGTGGTATTTGTGTGAAGCTATTGCTCTAACTTGTTTCAAGATTTGGGTAAATGTGATTTAGGGTTTAAGTTTTGTAGTTTGAAGTTAAAATGTGATATGTTGGTGGAATGAAATCGTTTAATTGATAATGCTGTTGAAATGTGGTATTTGTGTGAGGTTATTACTCTAATTTGTTTCAAGGTTTTGGTAAATGCGATTTAGGGTTTATGTTTAGTAGTTTGAAGTTAAAATTTAATATGTTGATGGAATGAAATGCTTTAATTGATAATGTTGTTGAAATATGGTATTTGTGTAAGGTTATTGCTCTAATTTAGTTGAAGATTTTGCTCAATGCAATTTAGGGTTTAGGTTTGGTAATGTGATGTTCAAATTTGATATGTTGGTGGAATGAAATGCTTTAGTTAATAATTTTGTTCAAATGTGATGTTCATATGAAGTTGTAGCTCTAATTTGTCTGAAAATTTTGCCCAATGTAATGTAGGCTTAGATTTGGTAATTTTAAATTGAAATTTGATATGTTGGTGGAATAAAGCGCTCAACTTTGTATGAATTATTAGTTTTTTAAAATTTGTAAGAATATAAGTATATTTGTAGAAATTTATAAGTAAACATATGTAATATATAATTGAGTAATTTATATAATTATTATAATTTTAATTAAAATTAATTATTATCTAATAACTTATGTGATTATTATTATTTGAGCAGAATATGAATGGTCCTCCACATCGTAGGTAGATGTATAATAGATATTGCCTTATCGTAGTGGTTATACGTAAGAATTTCTATATGGAGTAAACCAATTCGATAAATTTGCACATAAACAGATAGAGTTTCTGAATGGGGGAAAGTATAGATGTCCTTGTGTTAAATGCAGAAATAGGGTGTATTTCACACCCGATGAGGTCAAGATGCACCTTATGTATAAAGGTTTTATGAAAGGGTATTGGTTTTGGATAAGTCATGGGGAAATAGAACCTTAGCAATATGATTTTGGCTATTCAAACCACGAAATTCCCGAAGTTGGAGGTTCAAGTCGTATTAATAATGACTACTATGAATCGTACGTAGATCGGATGGAGGACATGATTGATGATGCTATAATGGCAAATCAAAATGTAAGGGAAGAGAAGTCAACCACTTGCCGAGAACCACGTTATAATATGGTTCAACCTACTCAACAACCCTTATATGGTGGTTGTTCCACCCACAGTGAGCTCTCTACTGCGGTGAGACTGTTGAGTATCAAATTTGATTATAACATACCACAAAACTATTTCAATGAAATTGTTCAACTAATGAAAGAAATGTGTCCACCTAACAACCGCATGCCAAACAACTATGGGCAAACGAACAAGGTTATTAAAGATCTCGGCAACGATGTGGCCCAAATTTATTGTTGCCAGAAAGGCTGCATGTTATTTTTTAAGGAGCACGCAAACCTGGATGCGTGCAAGTTTTGTGGACATTAAAGATGGAAGAGACAAAGGTCCCAACAAAGGAATCAGAATCCATTGTCATACTCAATTATGCATTACTTGCTGTTAAAACCTCGACTGCATAGGTTGTATGCATCAAGAAGTACTGTAGAGCACATGAGATGGCATTATGAACATCGGTGTGAGGACGTTGTTTTATGTCATTCATCATAGGGGGCAACATGAAAACATTTTGATAACAAGTACCCTGGTTTTGCTTCCAAGCCTCAAAATGTGAGGCTTGGCTTATGTGCTGATGGATTTAATCCTTACACTTTGTCTTCAAGATCATACTCTATTTGGCCGGTGGTAGTTACACCTTATAACCTTCCCCATGAAATGTGTATGACCACACCATTTATGTTCTTGACTTGTGTAATCCCCGGTCCCAAAAATCCCAAGAATAAAATAGATGTATATTTACAACCTCTTATTGATGAGTTGAAAGAGTTGTGGGATGTTGGAGTTCAGACATATGACATTTCTACGGGGCATACATTTTAGATGAAGACTACACTTATGTAAACCATCAATTATTTCCCCGCATATGGAATGTTATCTGGGTGGAATACTAGTAAGACAATTGGCATGTCCTGTATGTATGGAATATCAAAAGGCTTTGAGATTGAGAAATTGAGGTAAATTCTCATGGTTCGATTCTCATCGGTGTTTTCTGCCAAGGAATCATGCGTTCAGAAGAAATAAAACAACAATCAGGAAAGGCAGAATTATTACAGGGGGTCCTCCTCGCCACTTATTTGGGGAAGAACTTTATGCCGAGGTAAAAGATTACCCAATGGTAACTACAAATGGTGACTTTATCATACCAAGATTTAAGGAAAATGAGCACAACTAGACGAAGAAGAGCATATTCTGAGAGTTGCCTTATTGGCAACACCAATTGCTCCACCATAATTTGTATGTGATGCACACTGAGAAGAACTTCTTCAAAAACATCATTAACACTATTATGGATGTCCATGAGAAAACAGAGGATAATACCAAATCAAGAATGGATGTTGCAGAAATATATGATAGACAAGAATTACATTTACATCCAGGCCCAAGGGGTAAGTCGGTTAAACCAAAAGCAAAGTTCATACTTCCTGTGCATAAACGAAGAGAGTTGTGTGAATAGGTAAAGGAGCTTAAAATGCCTGATGGATATTGCTCTAATTTAAGGAATATCGTGGACCCTAATGAGGTAAAGTTCAACAACATGAAAAGTCATGATTGTCATGCGTTCATAGAGACTCTTTTACCCATTACATTTGGTGCGCTCCCAACACTACGAGATAAGTCAGTTCTTCAAGAACTTATGCTCAATAACACTACGAGAGGATATGCTTGAGGAAATGCATCGAAACATTGTCATCACTTTGTGTAAGTTGGAGACGATTTTCCCTCCTAACTTCTTCAATGTAATGGAGCACCTGCCAGTGCATTTGGCAGAAGAGGCTCAACTTGGTGGTCTGGTACAATTCCGATGGATGTATCCATTTGAGATGTAAAGTATGTTGTACTTAATGAAACCTTATCCTAATTCTTATATGTGCAATCACTTACAAGTGAATGCAATTGTGAATTTGTTAGGTTCTTTGGCCGTTTGAAGAAAAAGATAAAGTAACAAGCGTGTCCTGAAGGTTCAATCATAGAAGCATACCTAGAAGCTGAGAGGACATTCTTTGCCTCCTATTACTTCGGCTCTAATGTGCCCTCCATGCGCAGTAGATGCAAGAGAAATGAGGATGGCGATGAATATAATAATCATTTCCCAACTCTATCTGTGTTTGAACCGCAAGGGGCCGCTATTGGTAGGGAAAGATCAATGTATCTCACAGATGCCGAATATATTACTACCTATCTTCACGTGCTGTTAAATTGTGATCAAGTTAAACCTTATATAGGGTGAGTGCTACCTTAAGTTCCAATTGAGTTTATTATTCGGAATGCAAGTATATTAATGCCCTTCATAAAATGTGACAAAATTTTCATAGAACAAGTCAGAATTGCACGTCCCAATGTTAGCGATACTGATGTTGACACCATCATTGAAACTCGTTTTGCTGATTGGTTTAGTCAGAATGTAAGTATTATAACTCATTCCTTCATAATTTTAACATAACAGTTAGGTGCATTGTATTAACTAAAACCACATGCTATGTCACCTTAGGTGCATTATGTTCAACTATTCGACACCTACAAACATTGCTACTTGACATAATTGGCTGCAAAGCCAAATCAGTATGTGTCAACATGGACGGCACATGGAGTTAATGGATTCAAATTTCACACAGAAGCTCGCAACTTCGGGAAGAGAACATATAATTGTGGTGTTGGTGTTTGTGGTATGGGGGAAGGCGATGTTGAAAATGATTATTATGGCGTATTGAAAGATATTGTCCAACTTGAGTATGTAGGCCAACCACTTAAACGATGTGTGCTATTCAGTTATGAGTGGTTTGATCCCACATTAAATCGTGGAACACGATCTCATAAACTAAGCAAACTTATTGAGGTGCACCGCACAAGGAGGTATCGAAATCACGACCCATTCATCTTCCCAAACACCGCATCACAAGTATACTTCATGCCACATGCAGATCGCTCAAGGGATAGGGCCAATTGGCTTGTTGTCATAGCAACCAAACCAAAGGCAAGATTGGTTAAGTAGTACACTCTACCTACTGCCTACCAACAAACGAACATGACGACAACGTTAAACCTATGAATGATGCTATCCCTATATCATTAGTGGATGAAAGTGCACCACCAGAAAAGGTTAATGATGAAATGGGGTTTTCATTCATTCAGATTAATGACAAGATATATGAGGTAGATGATGATGAGGGTGATGAAGAGGATGAGTGGGATGACGGTATGAAACAGATGAAGTAGAAAAAAATTTGCATTTGTATGACGATGATAACGATGACGATGACAATGATGATGATGATGATGCAGATGATTGAGTGCTTATGAATTCTTATGTATTTGAGTACTTTGCATGGGAAACTATTGGTTATGACTTTACTTTTATTGTATGAATGAATTTTGAAAATATGTGTTACCTATGTATTATTACGTTTGAGTAAACAGTTGATATATGCAATTATTATATATTTGTACTTGCATTTGTTGTCACCTATTTCAGGTATGGATTTTATTTCTCGTCGAGGTAAGTCCTCCACTCGAGGTAGAGGACGAGGGCGTAGGAGCTCTGCCGTAGATCCAACCGCAATGGATGTTGATCCATCTTCCCCCCAGGTACCTCATATCCCAGTTCACCCAAGAGCCACAATGGCTTGTTACAAACCAAGTCTTTCAGGACCAATGCCTCCCCCATTTAAGGTTTTCCATCATCAGACCTTATACACTCCCAACCAAAGTACCATGTATGGCCAATTTGCCTACAATATTCCTCCAAACCCCCCTTTTGTCAACACTGTGCAGCCTACTCCCCAATCCATTGACCCTAACAGAAACCAGTCCAAAGACAACATTGCAACTGGAGAAAGTGAAGCACAATATAGTCATGGGAGCACTCGAGCAAAGACTTGGATTGAGCCAGATGGTAACAGGTAAATCTTCAATTATTACATATTATGAACTTCAATTATTTTGCATCACAAGTAATCAATTTGAAGTGTTATGTTCAATTAAGTTTCTCCCCAATAAGGGTGTTGTTAGTAAGATTTTGGTCATATTTCAAAGCAAATATGACGGAGCATGGCGTACTTAAGGTAAAGTGCCCAAACCTGTACAGAATTTGTGATTTGGAG
This sequence comes from Selenicereus undatus, assembly GCA_017589665.1. Classification (NCBI taxonomy): domain Eukaryota; kingdom Viridiplantae; phylum Streptophyta; class Magnoliopsida; order Caryophyllales; family Cactaceae; genus Selenicereus; species Selenicereus undatus. The sequence continues at coordinate 93,143,022 of JACYFF010031957.1, forward strand.
AGTTCAAGGTAACTAAAGTGCCTACATATTAACAGTTGGTGTGAACGTGATAAATTACTATTGTATTATTTGATGTGATTGTTGTTTTCATAATTGTAGAAGTGGTTTACTTGTGATCTGGTCCATGACGACCGTATATGAAAAAATTTTGAAAATCGAGGCAATGCATGCTTGAGAGACTTCCTTGGCGGAGCAAGGAAGCACAACAAGACGCTTGTTTGGCTCGGTAATGCTTAATGTGAGGGACTCCAACAATATTGGGCGAACGAAGGTTACAAGAAACTGCGTGAAATAGCCCAGAAGAACTGACTAGGTACTCCAAAGAGTGGTGGCCCATCTCTCCACACATGTGGCTCGATCCCTATGCATGAGCATAGGAGGCATCTAGTAAATGAATTTGCTATGTATTTCTTCAACTTTAATACTGTGGTTTGGCTTGTGCTTGACATAATTCTGTGTGGCACGTAAATAGATGGAACAACTTGGGACAGAGCCCATAATTGTTGAATTATTCAGGCGCACTCACAAACTCAATGGCAAAGAAGATGCCCTTTGGGTTGACAAGAAATCACAATAAACATATGTAAGCAATTAGTTATTCTCAATCTTTATTGGTAGTTTAACCTGAACTTATATACTTTACTTTCATTAACTTTAATATATATGATTGCTTGTGTATGTTGTGATATTGTAGGAATCCTTTGAATGTGAATTTCAAAATGTAATCAACTCTCAAGGGACCAAGAATGCCACTTCTCAAGATCCAAACCAGCCACTTCCAAACCCAAATGAGTTGTGGGTGAAGACATACAAGAATAAAAAGGGTCGTATTTATGACATTGGCGATGAGGCTGTCAACATTAGAAAATCCGGTTACTTCAATCTCAGTCAAAGAGCTGGTACAGTTATCGTAGTAAAGTTTTAATGAACATGGTTATACGATAATTCTAATTAATAGTAATACTGATGCGTACTTCACTTAAATGCATGCTAGCAGGTACTGGTTATACGTCATCGCAACAAGAGTTCAATGACTTAAGGGGTGTAGTAACCAACCTGGGGGGTGAGCTAACTTCACAAGCTGAAAGTTACCAGTTGCTTATGGAGAAATGTAAGCAACTAGGAGAATCCAACAAATTGCTCACCCAAAGAAACCAACAACTGAGCTAACAAATGATGAGCATCGATCAGCGCTTCTTCCAAATGCAACAAGCTTCTAGCTCGGGATCTCAGGCACACTTTACTCATCATTCACAACAAAATGAGGATAAGGATGAGGAAGAGGAAGATGATGATCCTCACCTTGGTGATTGAGTTGGTTGCAATTTTCCCTAGTTGGTGGCTCTTCTGCTTGGTTCTTCATGGAGTACACCTCTTGTTGCTTGCTTCCCCTCCCCTTTTGTGCTTATTTCATTCCCCTCTTTTGGCGCTTGCTTCTCCCTCTTCTGCAAACATAACTTTACTTTTAATTACTAGCAACTTCTGGTTTGTTTGGATTTGTAGTTTGTGATATGTATACATTTTGCTTGGGACTTGTGCTTTGTGAATTGAAAATCCTTAGTTTGCAGTGTTGCTTTGCATCTAATATCCCACCTTTGTGTGACTTGGAATTGTTGAGAACGCTTTGAATGAAGTCATACTCGAAGTCATTGGATGTTGATGGAGTGAATAGTCCTTGTAAATTTCTTGCAGTGATTGAAATGTATGTACTAAGAGATACAATAAAAAACAAGTATTGTTATTTTTAAAAAAATTAGAAACTTAGCGACGGATTGGCGACGGAATATCCATCTCCAAGTCTGTTGCTAGTGGCGATAGAAATTGCATTCCGTCGCTGACTTCCCCGCCAATTTTTCCCTCCCAAAACAAGGTTTGTCACACAGGTTGCAGCTGAATCCGTCATTAATGGCGGCTGAATTATAAAATTCCGTCCCCACGTACTCAGCAATGAGCGAAAATCCAACAACCATTTTTTGTCGCCAATTCCATCGCTGAAATCAAAATTTTGTCGCTATTTAATCTTTTTCCGTCGTTGATTCCGTCTTTATTTGGACTTTTTTTTGCAGTGGGGGATTCCTCAAATGATCTTTCAATCTTTAAAGCTTTCACTTGGAAATTCCTTCCCTTGAATCTTCTTTTGTGCCCAAAATGGTTGCAAATGGAGGAACTAAGACGAAAATGAGTGATAGAATGGATGAAGATGCTCTTTCTAGCAGTCGAGGAAGCCCTTATATAGCATAGCCCATATATTCTAAGCAACAAATTTGAAGGGAAAAACCATGCCACTATGGTGCGCGGCCTCTGGCTTGATTTTCTTTGTTTGTTTTTCTGTCCACCAACACATGGGACTAGGGAGGGACCTCCGTGTGTGGTCACTTACCATCATTTGAATGGGTCAACATTCAGTTAAAACATCTAAAAACATGTAAAACTCATCAAACAAGCATCAAGTGCAAAACAAAAATATGGGTGAAAATCAACCTCTAAGGTATACAATTCCCAAAAATTGTTAGCAAAATGACCCCAAAATAATGCATATTTTTAGTAGTTATCACCAGGTCTACTTTTAACCCAAATTTTTTTTCACAAATGAATATACATATATAATTTTATTTTCACCGATACAATTGATATACTAAAAATATACTAGCCCTATGAGCATGAAAAACATTTAATTCTTCATTGAAAACTTGTACTAGGCATCTCCCAACAATAAGCTGAATTGGTTGTTTGATAAACCCTTTTTTGGAAGAGCCTTTAGGACTAAAAAGTTGATTTAAACATTGTCATAAACATATTATTTTTCTAAATATTTTTTCTTAAACAACTAATGTAAACTGTTAATACATATAACTAATACAACCAAATAATCACCAACAAGTAACAACTATTTGTCAAACAAAACCTTTATGGTTTTACCTTTTCTTTCCCCTCTCCTATCTGTGTGTGCGTGGTGGTTTTCCCATCTTGTCCAAAGCCAACTCAAGGCATGTTCTATTCGTAAGGATGTAGCATGTATGTAATAGGAAGGAATAGAACAGAGTGAGAAAGAATAGCATGAAGTGGGAAGGAATGAGATTTTTCTTACAAGAGTGGGAAGGAATGAGAAAGAATGGAAAATAATAGGAAAAAATGGAATGGAGTATGAGAAAGATACAATTATTGATATCGTCAACGTATGGGAAGGAGGGGGAGGGAACGACAGAGAGTGGGAAGCGGGAAGAAGTAGTATTTATTTTTAAAGAACAAGAAGGAATGCAACAAAGTGCAAAAGAGCAGGAATGAAACGAATGGGAGTGGGAGCCAAAATGTACCAACAAAAAGAACAAACCCTTAGTAGAATGGTTAACCTCGAATGAGAAGATTCTTATTATTAATTTCCAGTCTTAGCTTGAAAAATTCTTGTTCTTAGACCTAGTTGCCCTCCCTTTCTCGCACCTATTCGGCTTGCAAAACCGTAATTTCTTTTGTAGTTCTTAGGGACTACCATTGGCATCTTTGCGAACGGTAAGTCCTAATTTTTGACTTGTATGTCTTTTTGCCATCATTTTTTCTGTTAATAAACTATCTCTCTCTATTTTTGGGGTGGTACTATGTACCCTCGATCTTTTGATGAGTGGTACTATGTCCCACTCTTCAACGTAGTCTATGAATCTAGCTTCATGCTTTTTTGATTATTTGGGATAGCACGATTGACTGATTGAGATATGGATCTGCAATAGACCCTGATTTTTTGGGTTTGGTTACAATAGCAGCTAAATTTTCTCAATAGGAAAGTTTTACCAAGTTCGGTGGACCCCCTTGTCAAAGGCTGTATTATTATAAAATAGTGATCAAGTGAAAGCTAGGAGGAGCAATCAAAACCATAGAAATTAGATTTCTTGTATAGATAACTTGTTTCATTATTAATAATGTATTGGTTTTGAATTTGAATTCTTTTGTGGGCATCATTTATATGGTTTTCAATTAATAAATTCATTATATATTTGCAAAACGAACAAAAAAGTTGAACTTCAAATTAACATTGCAAGAATTTGTTCATTCTAGTAATTTGTAGTCGTTACAACGAGTATGGGTAGAAAAATGGAACTTCGCTTACCCTTCCTAGCACATAGATTTAGATGACATACCTTAAATGACTATATAGAGGGACAGAGACTTGAAAAAGTTTAACGATGTGTATACCTAATATTGTCTAATATAAATTCCACAAAATTGGAAACAGCAGGACCTATATAATCAGGTAACAAAATACAACTTTTTGGACTTCAAACTTCTGATATAAAGTAAATTGGCTTAAAATGATCTTACAACAACAACACCTCCCAGTGTGGGTCTCGCTTTCGCCGGGTCTGGGGAGATCCAGCCGCAGGCAACCTTACCCCTACCGGCATTCCTACTCGTAGAGAGGTTAATTCCAATAGAGCCACAAAAAAGGGTTTTGTGAAAATATTTTAAAGAAGAAAGATTTTGTGAAAACATTTAATGAGAAAATTAAGGACACATAGCAAGGGAAGATTAAGATATATTAAAAGGACTAGTTGCTGAAGCTATGTAACAAAATGATAATAAAACAGATGAAGAAAATATACCTTAACAACCAGAGGTAAGCCAACGAGAACTCTTCCCAGAAAACAGTTCAACCTGCATACAAACACAACATATGGAAACCTCTACTAGCACTATGCCACAGCAACCCAAAGACAAGTACTGGTCGACTCTCAGCGATCTAATATCTTAATCTTATCCCGCCACAGCTTCGTATGCTGAGCCAGGTCCTCCGACAAACCGACAACTTTCAAGTCCTCTCTAATCGCCTCATCCAAACTCTTCTTTGGTTGTCCCCTCCCTCTTTTGCGTTCAAGGATGTTGATCCTCTCACATCTCCTCACTGGAGCGTCCACACTCCTCCTTTTCATATGGTCAAACCAGCAGAGTCTTGTTTCTCTCATCTTATCTTCGATGGGAGCTACTTTGACTAAGTCTTTGATTACTCCATTCCTAATTCTGTCAATCCTCGTATAACCACACATCCACCTAATCATCCTCATCTTTGCTACCATCAGCCTTTGAATTTATGTCTTTTTTAGAGGCCAACATTATGATCCATAAAGAACAGCTGGTTTAACTACCGTACGATAAACTTTGCCTTTCAATCCAAGGGGCACCCTTTTATCCCACAGCACACTTGAGGTATACTTCCATTTTTGCCAGCCCACTTTTATTCGCTGGTTAATATTTTCGTCAATATCCCTATTCTGCTGAATGATCGAGCCTAGATACTTAAACTTATCGACCTTAGGTGTCACCCTCCCATCCAGGGTGACCTCTCCCCCCGCGTCTACCCACAACAATGAAAGTATTCCGTCTTCGATCTACTTACTCTAAAATCTCTAGATTCCAGAGTATGCCTCCATCGCTCCAACTTGTCATTAACTCCCTGTCTGGTCTCATCAACAAGAACAATGTCATTAGGAAAAAGTATACACCAAGATAACTCATCTTGAATCCCTTTTGTAAGTTCATCCATAACTAGAGTGAAAAGAAAAGGGTTCAAGGCGGAACCCTGATGCAGGCTCATACCAACGAAGAAGTCATTTGTGGCCCCTCCTGGCATCCTAACACTCATCCTACCTCCCTCGTACATATCCTTAATAAGTCGAATATACAAGGGTGGCACCCCTTTCTCTTCCAAGCATCTCCATAACACTTCACGCGGAACTCTATCATATGCTTTTTCAAGGTCAATGAACATCTTATGGAGATCCACCTTTCTATCTTTGTACAAACTCATGACTCTTCTAAGGAGGTGAATTGCCTGTATGGTCGACCTGCCTGACATAAAACCAAATTGGTTCTCTGAAATCAAAACATCCTTCCACAACCTTCTCTTAATCACCATTTCCCATAACTTCATAGTGTGATTGAGCAACTTTACACCCCTAAAATTATTACAATCGTAGATATCACCTTTGTTCTTGTACAAATGGATGACTGTACTCGACCTCCATTTTTCTGGCATCGTAACGGTCCTAAAAATAACATTCAAAAGCTCCGTTAGCCACTCTAATCCTTCTTCACCCAAACACTTCCACTCTAATCCTTCTTCACCCAAAATAACATTGAAATGATCTTAGTTAATATTAATTATGTTTCGTGTACTCATTCATGAATGCATTTCCAATAGACTACAATATCATGATCTGAGGTGAATTTCATCCAAACTTATAGCGTCTCGAATATGAGCTATTTTGAATTGGGCTTGAGTAAGGTAAGCTGGGTTAGTTACGCTTGCGTCTCATCTAATGTTATTTCCTTTTCGGACCCCTCATCACTTAATACTGGACATGAATGCCGCAATACCTAACATCTATACATGTCTCTGTTTTTCTCCTTTACCGAGAAAAGGGTTTGGCTTAATTTTCAGCACTTTAACACGCATGAGTTGACGTATGTATTGCAATTTGTAAACCATTCTCCAGAAGCTAATTCTTCTAAAATCTATGTGAGCATGCTTTCCAAACTTCATATCAGTAAATTTTAATTTATTAAGGAAAATGTAAAAAATCATTGACGCATAATCAGAGTACTGAGATTGTTCTTGCATAGCTCGTAACTTTGAATTCAACTAACCAAATTTGAAATATCAAGTATGGACAGCTCATATCTGAAAAGATTGTTGACATATATCTCAAACATTGTTCAAGCCCGCCTCAAATATTGTTCACGCACATCTAAAATTAAAATTTGGAGCGTCCAGCAAGCGCCACGGTTAGGCCATGGTGCAGGAGCACAATCATGTCCTGCCCAACAGTTTGCCAGTGCTAACCTCATGACAACGAGTAACATTGAAAGTTTTTTGTTTTTAACAACAACAAAAACTAATGTAACATAATTAGAAATACAGGGGGAACTGAACATAAGTTCTTACGTATTCACGCTTCAATCTTAATTATTAAGATAATACAAGATTATTAAGATAATACATCATTTGCAATAATTTTATTAAGAAATCTTATTAACTTATAGTAGAGTTGTATTTTTATTTAAAAAAAGGCTACAAAAATTTATAGACCGCAACTTCGTGCATTAGCTTTGAAAATAGATGAAGAAGACAAATTTGCAAAGAAGCCCCAAATTGCAAACATCTATAAAATTAGCAAATGGCATTTGTAACTTTTCAGAAAGCTCTAAAATTTTCAACGCTGTTTTGGCATTTGCTGCCTAATATTTTGTGATGACATGGTCGAAAGATGAGATGAAGCGACAAAGACAAGATGAAGTGAGCATAGGTACTCTGATTTGATATGCTGCAGGATTTTTTGCATTTAAGATAGTCAAGTAGCCAGGCTAGAGCTCTAGTCCTACATAAAAAAAACGAATCGTTTTCTTGCATTGTTATTTTACTTTTACATGGTCAAGCAGAAATTTTGCGGCCCATCAATTTCATTACCTGAATCTGATCACACATAAAAAAAAAAAATTTAAATAAAAGTTAGTGAGTGTCAACTAGCATAAAATTAGTAAAGTATCTAATAGTTATTACTAAAGATCTAGATTCAAAACTCAATTACACCGTTTCATGTCTTTTTCACGTGAAAATTAAACAAATTGAAAAAATAACAAGCTAAAAATTACAAAAATTATGAATGTGGAGTAATTTGGTATGGTGAGAACTTTCTATTGACCCCCAGCCCCCGAATCTACTATTGTTGGTCTCCATCCTTGAGATATGGCAAATGTATTGGTTCAGATTAACCTATTTAATTAACGGATAAATTTCATGTTGGTTCTAAAAATAGCTTCAATTTACTCAAAATTAAGCACTTGTTTTCACGTTAAGGAATCAAATTAGGTCGACTTAAGATTAAAATTGGTCCAATGACTTTAATAAATGTCAGGCTTATATTTTTCTCAATAACTTAAAATTAAATTTGAGTTGTATAATTATGATGTATTAAAATTTTTCAACTCCAATCTAGTAATATAGTAGGCATGTGAAACGACCCACACATTGAAGAAAGTAACATGCGACAGAGTGCGCGGCTTCCGTCGCGAATAACGATAGTGCAAATTCAATAGGATACACCAACTTTCGGAGAGCATTCCCTTCGGGAAGCCGTCTCAATGTCATTTTCCGAACGTACACCTAGGCCTTATTTTTTTCAAAGCAACTGACAAGCTCTAGTCACTAATGCAATATTTTCCAAGTTTCTAAAATTACATTACAAATTACAAATATTTTTGGAAAGTTGGAAACAGATTCTTTTGAAATTCCACATGGACCTTATTTTCTTCGCTCCTTTGAGCTCAAACCCCCCATATATATATATATATATATATATATATATATATGTGTGTGTGTGTGTGTGTGTGTGTGTGTGTGTGTGTGTGTGACTGGTTGCATGTGCAGACACATTTAAAATATATCTAAATTAAGGAAAATAATGTCAGTTTATCACTCTATTCATTAAATTTCTATTTACGTTTTAATTGAATTTCTGACCAAAAAATCTCAAATCTATTATATAATATAAAAAAAATGTTGAGTTGACTTGGGTGAGAATTATTTTAGGAGATTTACTAATTTAAAACCCTTGATCAAATATTCTGCCAGATCTCAACCGTTAATCAAAAATTTAATTGTTTTTTTTTAAAGGAACAGTATTGACTGAAGTACTTGGTGCATTAGGTCCCATGTTCGATTCCCCCCTCCCTCATTGTATTGCCCTTTGTGGCTTTTGCGGACCAAAAGAATTATTTATTAGTAAATTTCTTGATTCTCTCTCTCTCTCTATCTCTCTCTCACACACACACACATTAACTCCTTAAGACCTAGTTCTCATAAAATTCTCTATCATTTTTTCCCTCCATTCAAACATAAATGTGGGGCTCATTTGTGAAAGTTTGTGAAAGGTAAATGATATGATATGTATCATCAGTCAGTCAAGTGTAAAATCGGATAACAGAAGTTTTATACATTTACTTTTAAAGTGAGTACTACTTTTATTTTTTAAGCTTTTTTTTGTTATTCGTAAATTGATTAATATGTTGTTAAAATTATTTTAACAAAAGACACAAATTTATAGAATATGAATTTGTGCTATATATAAAATCCAAATAAACAATATTTTCAATATTTGCATAAATTAAATATTGTCAATAGTTTATCTGTATGCTTCAATTTATACCTAAAAAGGATAACATATAAAAATTCTATTTGATAGGGCTTAGCAAAATTCCATGAATTATAAACATAACCTAAATAAACAATCAAAACTCAACAGCATTAACAAAGCGTCTGAATTCAAACCTAAACAAAAAAAAGATTATAGATTGAGTATTATTACAATTCCTACCACTTAATTATGTTAGAGCGCGCTCGAGACCATGCATTGTATAGACAACACACACTGCCCGCACGCACTATATGCATACATACATATATATACATACATACATACATACATATATATATATATATATATATATATATATATATATATATATATATA
>JACYFF010031957.1:93154349-93201249 GCA_017589665.1 Selenicereus undatus
ACACACACACACAGATGTGTGTGTGTGTGTGTGTGTATGTATGTAGGTATTTAGGTATGTATATACACACACACAATTACATGTGAATTTTCAAGACAATTTAGAAATAACAAATAATTTTTCTGTGAAAGCTATAGATAGTTGACATTAATAATAATGTAATGTTATTTATAGAATATCCATTTTATTATTTAAAAATTCAAATCTGATGCAATGCTTGGGTACATACTCAAAAAAACATGTATGCAAACTTCTTTTATAAAAAAAATGCCTCAATGGAAAAAAAAAAATAGTTGTGATAATGTTTACGCTACTTACCCCAATTCTTTTGAGTTAGACTCAAATTTTTATTATTTCTTTATATCAACTTCTTGACATCGACCCGATAATTATCCAATGATACTTTTAAAGTACCATTTACTTATTCAAAAATTTAATCCCGGAACAACGTAGCTAGTAATTTGGAGATAGAATGTGTCATAGGGGTATCTAATTTTTCTTCTTTTGAACCTGGCGGAGGGGAGGGGTTGTGCGATATATGATTAGTTACCTGCAAACACCTAATTATAAGTAGTTATCATGGGATATTGTTTTCTTTCCCACACTATACGCTCACCAATAATCATTTGTTTCACAGTTAATATTACCTAACTTCTGCGCCCCAATTCATTCCTCTGTTGTCATTACTTTCATCTTATATATATACCCTATAAATAAGCATGACCACCTTAATGCATTTCCCATCTACAAAGAAAATATTTTTTTCTGATTGTTTGCTCTGCTTTCTCGAATTGAAATATGGCCTACTCAAAGGCTTTACCTCTTCTTGGTCTTCTCTCTATTATGCTTCTGATATCCTCCAAGGTTTCAGCCCTTCAACTTGCTGAGTCGACCGCCAGTATTACCGACCCAGGTGCGTTCATTTCTGTAGTTCTAATTAGTAGGATTTCATAGATTGCTTCCTATATATCGGTGTCATTATTAGTACGTAAACATATTAGATGCAAATATTTGACGTAGTCTAACCAGTGTTCTTGTTGAATCTATGGAGCCTGCAGAGCAGTCCAATGGGTTTAAATGGGATGATGATCTTCACAAGTGCAAAGGTAAAGGCCATGATCAAAGTGGATATGAGGGTGGAGGCTACGGACATGGTGGCTACGAGGCTCCAATTGCACCAAATCATAAGAAAGATAAGGACCATGATGACTGTGGCAAAGGCGGACATGAAAGTTATGGTCAGTTTGACAATTATGGTAGCTATGGCAAAGGTGGCGACAACTAGCGAGTGCGCTGGCTATGAGCGTGGTGGCTATGGAGATTAATATAAGTGTCTATGGACATTAATATAAGTGCGTGCACTATGCGTATGGTTGTTATAGTGGTCACTACCCACAGCATAATGAAAATAACAAGCAACCGCGATTAAGCTACCTGAATACGTCTTGTTATGACAAGCACGTAAAATCCCGTAAGGATAAAAATAAATAGTGAATACATATGTTTATGTCAGTAATCCTTCTGAAAATAGCTGTTTGTGTGGATTCCAATTCACTCCTTCTATAGTAATCTAAAAGTTGATTTGTGTGTGCTTTGCCGACTCTTTTTTTAATATGGTGTGATCACTCACTGACTAATGATGCATGAGATGTACAACATACTGAGCAGCCATATGAATATGAGCAGCTACAGAGGGTGTCTGATGCTTGGATCAATGCAGTGGAGTTTGGCTGACTAAGCACAGCGGATTTGCTCAATTGCATGATGCCTAGCATATATACGGCATAGGTGGTTTTATTTTGAAATTTTACTATCATTCCATAAGTGAAAATGGTAAAGATATGTCACACTAGTAACAGCTTATATCCGCCATGGATTTTTATAAACAAAAACTAAACTAAAAGAAAGGTAAAAAGGTGCTTGGGTTGTGATTTTACTGCTGAAGGGCCAACTAATCAAGTTTAACCCTAACCTGCCCAAATATATATTCTAGTATTTAGCTTGAAATGGTAATTATGCCATTAAAGATCACCCAAGGTCTCTTTAAAGAGTCTCAGACTTTGGACTAATTTAATTAGTCAAACCACCTATTTTCATTGGGTTAGCTTAATTAGAAAACTAGAATAGCAAGCTCGCATCTAATTAGGATTCCGACTGTATTTTCATCTCAAAATTGTTGCCATTCTCTCCACCCACACTCTAGTAAATTGGCCTCACCTTCCAGTATAGCCAGCCACTCAAAAAGATTTGTGAAAGCTCTTTCAAGCAATTCACGAAACACTTGGCAAGGCATGGGAGAAAATCTCATACTCAAGCATAAACTAGGTAAGGTTGGAGCCAATACAAGATTTATTAACCATAGAAGGGCTACTGACAACAAAAGCAACACAATTTTAGCTTCTAGTTTACAAACGTCAATACTAACTAAGCTAAGCAAACAGACGTGAAATAAATAAAGAAAACTAATGCAACTAAATCTAACATCTGACAAACTAATTAGGGAAATTCAATTTTTAACTTTCTCCACATGATCACCTTATATACAGCCCTATGTGTGTGACGTGACTAAAATGAGGTTGTTAGTCGTTAACTTTGCATCTTTTCCTGTTATGCCGTTATTCATATCCCTTTCCTTCATCAGCATTGACTCTGCCAACTACATTGTCCTCATCCTCACCCGCTCTATGGACTCTAGCCTGCTCTTGTTCATCTTAGTAAAATCTGCATTATCAATCTAAAAAATCAAAGAATTTGAGTAAGCAAACTCAGATCGAGTTCGTAGATAATTTTGGTCATTGTTATTGTTGCTACTGAATTGAAGAAATAATTGAAATCAAAGGCTGAGAGTGACCACATGAGCATCGATGACTGTTCACAGCAGTGCTTAGGTATGAATTTGACATTTTTGCACTAAATTGTTATTTAATTTGTACCATGTGGAATTTTACGATTCAGCCCATCGAATTTATGAAATTATCTGGAATTAGAGTTCATAATTGACAGCGGGGTTTGTTAAAGATAAACTAACTCTGTGAAATTATGTGTGGTTAATAAGAGGAACTGAAATTAAGGAATGTGAAGTTAGGGTTTGTAAAATTAGGATTCTTTTTGAAATTAGGGTTTGTGAAATTAGGGTTGTTGAGACTACATTGTTGTATTTGCATGCTTAAAGTGACCAATGTGTGATTGCATTCTTGTGCCCAGTAAACGTGAATAAATAAAAAAGTTGGTGAAATATAATTGGGGTTGTTAATTAATTTTGCAGAAATGGGAGAATTCATTCCAAACATGAATTTTAGAGGAAAAGTGCTAATGATCCCTATTGTTGATGATGTTGACAAAACCTCGCGTATGGATGTAATCAATGAACTTGAGGACGAGGCAGAGAGGAAAGGTTTTGGATTACTTGAGTGTCCTACACTGTGTTATGCTACAAATACAAGGAGTTATACGTTAAGTTGTGATAAGGATTTGGTTTATGTGCTTGAATTGTATGGAAAAAGGAAGCATAAGGTTATTGACATATGGATTGGGTGTAATGAATATCCAAGCAAGATTTTTATCCTTGCCAGGTTAGTTAGGAAACCAATGGGATTTAAGAGCTTTGTCATTTCACTTGCTACTTCAAATGCCCTGCGTGTCCTTGTTTATAATGAAGGCTCTAACTCCAAACCTATAACTGACACCTACTAAATAGAGAAATGCTAATAGGGTCAAGCTGCCAACTAAAAAGAAAGGAATGGGTATTAAGGAAGGACATGATTTTGATACCAATGGCTCTTAAATGATTGTGTTGACCTAACCTACTACACAGCAATCTTCAGTGTCACCTAAGAGAAGCCCTAGATTGAGTATGTGCAGTGAATTTCAAATTGAACCACCGCCAAAAAAGGAGGCTATCTTTCCTAATGTTGTCACCTTTTCTAATCCTATTTATAAGGTTGTTGTACCTACTTATACTACTCCTAATCAATCTTATGGTCCTACCAATGCTACTGGTCCTTCTTATTCTCTTGTTAATTCTCCTACTCCTAGAAAAAGCGCAAGATTTTCAAAAGCTCAACATAATGATGTTGTTGATGTTAGCTTGAGTGGTGGTGTAATAACCCCTTAGACTAAAACTCCGATTGGTTTATGAAAGGTTAATTTGTCCTCTCAACAGTCTCAGCAAAATGCATTCACTACAGGAAAAACTGTCTTTCTCCACATTTAAAATTGTATTTGCCCACGGATATATGTGTAGCAGGTATTCTTCGCCGCACTTAAGCTAAGCGTGCCGATTGAAAGAGTGGGAAAATATTCCCCGCACTTGATATCCGCGGCAAGGGTTACGTTTCCCACACTTATAAGCGTGGGGAATGATGTCTTTCCCCACTGATGTATATGTGGGTATTGTGTTGCACATATAAGTGTGGGGAAATTTAGCTCATTGTGAACATCTGCGCTCTTTGTTACTGCTGTTATAAGTGTTGCAACTTGAACCTATTCAACTAACTTTTAAACAACTAACTAACTTTTGAATGAATTCGTGAATATTTTGGCGGGAACTTTTTTAACAACTTTTGGCGCCTTCAATAATTTTTCAATTTTTGGTAATAATATAAACCTTCATAAATTAAGATTTTTGAGCATTGTAGCATATATATATATATATATATATATATATATATATAAATATAAAAGCTATAAAATTACAAAAATAATACGACAAAATTATAATAATTATTGGAATAATTGTTGCTATCAAGAATTCACAAGTACTGTGCCAGTAAAATAGAAATGAAGTATCTCGGATGCATCCTAAGAGTGAAAATATGTTCTAAGAATGTGACATAAATACATAGCCAATAAGCAAGAGTTTCTCAACTAAAATTCATGTGTAGCATCTAAAATGGGAGAGGGGAATCAAGGGCCAACATTTCCTCCATTTCTTGTCCCTTCTCGTTGCACATTTCCCTTGGTTGTGACCTAAAAATACCAAATCAATCCATTAGAATAAATATAATTCCACATTATAGAAATTGAAGCAAACATGAATCATCTTGAAAATAAAAGACATTGTTATACTGCAGAAAGAAGTGATAAACTTACAAATGTAATTTCGTCCAATTTTTCTCGAAGCACCATATCTAACATACTTGGTTCAGCCTTACGTTTGCAAATTCCCATTGCCTAGAAGGAAGATGAAAATAAAAAATTACAACTTAGAAAAAAAAACATGAGTTCCGTGATCTCTAAAGAACGATATTAGAGAAAAATAATTTAAAAAATGATAACAAATAATTAAAACTTCGAAAAAAAATATTGCAATTTGTACCACTCCCGCTGGGTAGAAAACAATGAGTTCCTTCTTCTCTGAAGAACGATATTGGTGCACCTCCTTAGGATGATTTCTCACAACAGTATCAACCAATATGTCTACTTGAGCACGACTCAACTAGAATCAAAATATGTAACAATGTATGAGATACCACGACACAAACATACCAATATGAATGTTACTCGCATACCCATCTGGGACTCTTGCAAGATCCACATACAAGATCCACAACATCAGAATCTTTTGCTGCTCTTAGGGCAATGGGGAGCAAATCTTGCATCAATATATGACAATCATGGCTTTTCAGATTGAATAACTTACGCTCCTTCAAATTGACACATCGAGATATATTACTCGCATACCCATCTGGGACTCTTATATGTTTCAAGACAGCTAGTAAACGTGTCTTTTCATCAGATGACAAAGTGTAAGGAGCATTAGGGATTTCATATTTTCCATTTGTTCGTTGAATAGGATGAAGCTCTGGTCGTATTTTCATCACCTGTAGGTCTTGACGTGCTTTCAAGTTATCTTTAGATTTTCCCTCAAGATTCAATAAGGTACCCAAAAAGTTATCACATATATTCTTCTCAATATGCATTACATCTAAATTATGGCGAAAAGGATTATTCTCCCAGTATGGAAAATCAAAGAAAATGCTCCTCTTCTTCCATATTTGGTCCTCATCCTTTTCATCTATACCGACATTTTCAGTTTCACCTTTACCATAGGAAAATCTTGACCCCTGTAACTGTATCAGAATATCACTACCAGTACAAGGTTTAGGAGCAAGACCAAGCTCAACATTTCCATCAAATCCAACATCGTCAAAACGAAATGGATGATTTTCAGGAAGCCATCTCCTGTGGCCCATGTAGCAAAATTTACGTCCATTCTCCAACCACATGGAATGTGTAACTCTAGCACAAGATGGACAAGCAAAACGACCCTTAGTGCTCCATCCAGATAAGTTTGCGTACGTAGGAAAATCACTAGTAGTAGAATGAAGAACTTCACGCAGTTTAAACTTTGTCTTTGAGTATGCATCAAATGCATCTACCCCGTCCCACAACTGTAACAATTCTTTAATTAGAGGTTGAAGGTAGACATCAATGTCCATACCGGGAGCCTTTTCCCTGGGAATGATCATGGATAGAATGATAGAAGATTGTTTCATACAAAGCCATGGGGGTAGATTATATGGAATTAAAAGCACAGGCCAAGTACTGTGTGTGGTACTCATTACACGAAAAGGGTTAAATCCATCCGTAGCAAGTCCTAACCGGACATTGCGAGGATCAGAAGCAAAATGAGAATTCTGTTCATCAAAGTCTTTCCATGCTTTTGCGTCTGCTGGATGCCTAAGGATTCCATCTTTAACCCTCTCTTTATGGTGCCAAAGCATATCTTCTGCTATTTTAGAGGATTTATACATCCTAAGTAACCTTGGTATAAGAGGGAAGTAACGCAAAACCTTATTTGCCACTTTCTTATCCTTGTCCTTCCATCGGGAAACATGACATTTGTCACACTCATCTTGGTTTTCCCTCCCATCCTAGTACAGGATACAATCGTTAGGACAAGCATGGATCTTTTCATAGCTAAGCCCTAAATCCTTTTTCAATTGCTTACATTTACTCCAAGATGATGGAAGCGGATTAACTTGGGGGAAAACAGTTACTATGAGTTGAAGCAGCATATCAAATGACTTAACAGACCAACCATACATGGATTTCAAATGAAATAAGTGCAAAATGAAATATAGTTTTGAAAAACTCGATCCTGGATATAGTTCCTGCTCAGCTTGCTCTACTAGCCTTCTATACCCAACATCTTCATCATTCTCTCCCTCATTCATTTCATTGTTGCACATAAATTCATCAACAAACTGATCATCTACCCCCAACATTGGATCTCCAATGTCCCATATGTTGTTAGCAGCATTATTTTCAATGTTTCCTACATTACGTATCCCAAAGATATCATTCAACAATCCAGTAGTGTCCACATTACCTTCAAAGCTAGCTTCAACACTAGCATCATTATGGCTTATATTTTGAGGTACTGAAGTAGATTGCACAGAAAATAATTCCCCATGATGCACCCATTCTGTGTAGCTAGGCCAAAATCCATAAAACATGAGATGGTATGCCACTTCATCTCTATTAAACCAACGATTGCGCCCAATCTTGCACCGGTTACAAGGGCAAATGATTACCTTACTATCCCCAGCATTGGAGAAAGCAAAATCTAAGAATGATTCAACTCCTTTAATATATTCAGTTGATGTCCTATTCACATTAATCCAACTTTTATCCATTTAAAGGAGTGGTAGGACCTAAAAAAAAAGCATGATTAATTAGTAACATACAAAAGTGAACTATAACCCTCTTCATTCACACAAACCCCATAAGGAAAAAATTAAAACAAGATGTGTAATAAAGATCTTAAACACAACCTGACTATGCAAAAATACATTAAACCATAGTTGAAAAAATAATAAAATTCCATAACATACAAAGACAACCTAAAAAGTTATGTTTTTAATTTTTATTTTCAGTTTTAAGGGTTTCATTTCGTCTGAAAAACTATATTTTACTAGCTGGGTATTTTTATTATTTGTTTGCGTATTTAGTTTATAGTAGTTAATTAGTTTTCAAATTTATGAACTCTTGATAGTGAGACAAGGAATGAGGCAGGAGATCAATTAATATCAAAATATGGATAAAAGAGATTTAAGAAGGAAAATAATAGGGCATGTTTTTAATCCGACATTTTGCTCAGTAAACTAGACGTATAATACTCAGCTCATAAAACACATATGAATGGTTGAAGTTCCCTAGTCTATACAGGGAAGGTTGCCCATTATATAGCTAGATAGCTAATAATAATTATCGATGTGACCATGTAGTTCAATCCATCCAATGAACCTTGGATAGCTTCTCCCATACCAAAGTACAAGCCTTCATAATAAAATTAGGGAATTTAGCTGCTTCAAATGCCTCAAGTACAGAAAAATTTCATCTTTACTGTTTTCTGTCAGTATAGTATACTATTAATATGACTTAGAACAATGTACTAAAGATCATGCTCAAAACATGTAGATACTCTTATGTTAGAATGCCCCCCTTTTACAGACCTAGCACGGTGGTCTCGCTTTATAAAAGCATGTCTCCAATACAGGGATGCGCACTATATGAGTTGCCCTTGGACTGACAGCACACAATGCAAGTGTTTGCTTTCTAGTGTCAAAGAATCAGATTGAATTACTCATTCTTTCCTTTAAAATTTATTCAAAAAAAAAGAGAATAAGAAAAAAGAGACAGGGTTCACCATTATAGTTTCACTACAATTATAATAGTAATCACGTATTTCATGCTTATCAAGACAGTGAGTTCCTGCTACATACATATTACAAGTAAAAAGATGATATGTCTGCCATTTTATCTAATGGGTAAAGAAAATAAAACGAACTGGTTCTGATAATGCAAATGAAACTCATTCAGGATTACAGACAGGAAAATCTGAATGCCTACAAACTAAAGCTCAGACCATCAGGAACATGTTTGCAATGACCTACAAAATTCTCATCAACACAGCAGGTTCCCTGTAGCTTCCCTGCTTGATACAGGTGAGGAACAGCAAAAAGCAAGAGAAACAGGGTAATGGTCATCTCTTAGAGTTAGAGTTCGATACCCCTAATGTATAATTGGTGATTCAATAGTAAAATTATTAAAGGGCTTCAAAAGAAAATAAGGACAGTTACCATTACTCTTATTCTCCAGCTGATTCAATCCTAGTATCCCAATCCCACAAATAAATGAACCCACGCAGCTACAAACCTTTATGAAAACACTGCCATGATCCCCAACTAAACAAGAGATGTTACAGGAAGCTAAGGTCATGGATATCCAGCAAATTATTTCATGGCAGGGAGACCAAACGCAAAACCCAACGACAACAATACAGAATTCAATTGAAGCAATTTCAAAGGCACACAATACAATCCCTAATTTTCAATATCAGACCACAAAATTCAGATAATGAGAGAAAGGGGATGATGATACCAACTCTAGATTGAGCGAATGGCCGGATTTCTTGCCGCCGGAAGCCAGGAGACGCCGAAATTTCAAGCTTTGGTAGCCCACGAATATCAATTTCAGGGCACACAATTCAACCTTCGGCCGGAATTCAGAGAAGGAGACGCCGGAATTTCAAGCCCACGACTCAAACTCCACCACGTGACCGCCGGAACCTCCCCGCCGATCACCACCGACCAGAGCACACCAGACGCTGAAGAACTCGGTAGGGTTAAATTGGAGAAGGAAGCAGAGGGTTGCGCGGGAGTGAATGAGGGCCTGAGATCGAGTTTTAATTTGATTTCGATTCTAAGCTATTTTTTTTCTTTTTTTTTTTATTTAATTGGTGGTTTATTTAAGGAAAAATACAATTCCAATTGTTTTTTCTTTTTTTTTATTTGATTTAGGCGGTTTAATTAAAAAAAAAACACAATTTAAAAAAATTAAATAAATTGGTTTCCACACTTAATATCTGTGCTAATTGTTTCATATTTACGATAGGTAATTCCCCACACTTAATATGTGTGGGCATACATTATTATCTTACTATCACCCTTATAAGCGTGGTTATATTTATCCGCACTTATTATGTATGGGGATAGTATTGGGTACTTATTTTCCTGCTACATTTACTCAAGTGTGGTTAAATAAGTGTGGAGAAAGACAGTTTTTCCTGTAGTGATTATCATCTACCACCACCACCTCCTGGAAGAAAATGCCTAGGAGCACTGTAATAAGGAAGGGCTTCTACATTCCAAGGGCTAAGAGAACTCTATCTGAGTCAATGGGATTTGCTTTAAACCAAAACTCCCCTTCCCAGTCTCCTGCTCCCAGCAGCAGCTTAATGAATTGTAGGTATAACACCAAGGTTAGCAATAATAGACTCTCAATTTCTAACCATGGCAAAGCTCACAATTTTGAAAATAATGAGTCATAAGTTGATGACTCAACAGATGATGATTTTGAGCAATTTAAGCCAGGTGAACCTCCAGTGTTAGATGATGGGAGTTTTGTGGCGCAAAATTACTACAAGGACACGGCGCCAATGTAATTAGGAATGGCAAGTATGAGTTGCATCCACAAGGAACTTACTTTCAACTACCAAAAAACTAATTAACCTACTCAATCTAGGGGAATTATGTTTAGATATTCAACTATCAACTAAGAAAATAATAACAACTAAGAATATGATTGAGAAATCAAGGGACTCAAACAATCAAGTTCAAATTAATAGCACAACTAAACTAACGAATCAATTACTAATCCAATAAAATCGCCCAAGCTTGCAATAAGAATGAATAGATTGTCAATTTAGTCGATCTCCTCCCTCTGTCAAGGGTCGAAAACTAATTCTAAAACTATAGTCTCCTCTTTTCATGGGACTAAAAGTTGAAGGCTTACAAGATCTATATTCTCGAATCCCAATAAGAACTTTAATTATTTTCATATCAAAATCCTAATCATCTACTAAGCCAAGCTAGGTAAAGGTTTTGTCTTTCAAGTCCCCCTAACCCTAATAGAAATACATGAATGCTCTTTCAAGCAATTCATCGAATACGTGGTGACCAAAGTGGAATTCAACAACACAAACATGGGACAAGTAGGGTTTGGGGTTAAATCATGATTCAACTAGGCATAACTAGCGTTAACCCCAACCCAAGTTGGAAAATTTAACCATTAATCATATTAACAACTACCATAGCAAAACCAAACTTGATAAACATGATGAACACAAAGCCCTAGAAAATCAATAGCAAGGTGAGAGAGAATTGCGGAACAAACTTAGATTAACATGACAACATTGTCAACTTCAATACTCACAAACTTGATGCAAAAGAGTTTTAGTAATCTTGCAAATAAACCCTAAAATTGCCTCTAGAGAAGTGCTCTAAGATAAACTAAAGATGCTCCTTAAATAAGTTCAAAAACTGTTTTAATATCTCGAAAACTGGGAAGACACACGGTCGTGCATCGATGCACGGATGCCTATGCACTGCTACGCACAACTGTGCATTGCAGCATGGTTGTCTATGCGCAACTATGGGAAACCGGGTCTTCACTGTAGGATTTCTACACGGTTATGCCATAGTGCGCGGCCAACCGTATGCTATACTGAGCCCTTTCAGTCTTGCTTTTCTGACCCTTCACTACAAAAAAAAGTAACTTTCACCAACAGACATCTAGAGATAAAAAAATAAATTCTATTGGTAAAAGTGAGTTTTTGTAATGGATTAAGTTATTTTGTTGGTACTAAAATTTTCAATTTTGGAGGCAAGAATGGGTCCTAATATTTCCAACATATAAAAAATGGTATGTTGGTATTAGTATCATAACACTAACACTAAAGTTTTCTGTTAGTATTGCAATCATATTACCAACATACTCATCTGTAAAAGAACTTTTGTTGATATAAAGAAACAATATTAGCGTGGGAACAATTGAATTACTATATAGGGAAAACCTCATCCCCATGGCCTTCATTTCTATCAAAGCTAGTGATTTCATCTTCTTCTCTGCAAAAACTCCTAAAAATAAGGAAAACCACTTTATAAACACAATATAGACCGAAGGAGACAAATTTGACCATTTCTCATCAAGATCCAACATAAAACTAGTGGGGAAAAGGGATCGCATAGGGCTTAAAATGAGGTCAAAATAGAGCTTTATTAACTCCCCCATAGTTATCTCTTGTTTGTCCCTAAGCAAGGCTAACTCTTGAATACTCAATAAAGAGATGAACATCTAATCACACCCTCCTCAGGCAAGGGAATAATAACCAACCAAGCAGACACAATCATGCATTAAAGGTAGCCAACTCAAGATGTTAAAGCATTTCTAATAGAATACATACACCAATATCTATAAATCACTCTACCCAAATGTAACACTCCGAGCACTCCATCTTGAAATCATGAAGTAAGGCAAGAGGTCCCTTAATTAGTGCTAAGCAAGCACAATTGGTAGAACGCCACTTTGGGATAAAGTGGAACACTCATCTAAACATGTTTAGATGTTTAAACTTGGGTACACTTAATACTCAAACCAATCATGCGAACCACCATAAGCTTGATGGGGTTCTCTAGTCTCCTCCACTTATGCAAAATGTAAGAATGTCAATTATGAGAACTTGTAACAAGGTGTAATGGGGCTAAGGTTAAGGGTGAGAAGGGAAATCAATTTAGGAAACATAGAGCTGCTAGCCAAAACACTAAGGAGCACAACAAGGAAGGAGTAAAACGTATTTATTGAACTAATCTCCTGCCAAACACTTTATTCACAAACTTCTTTTTGTTTTACTTTCTTTTTCTTTTTTTTTGAATGAACGAATAAGAAACAAGACCATGATACATGTGAATGGCATAGAGAAAGCAAAATCGCAACTCACAATCCTTCAAATCTCAAACCACCACTGGAAATACCTTAAAGATGAATCAATCCTCAAAATATGCCCCAACTAAATATAAAAGTGTTGCCCCACTAGGCTTTGACAAAGATATAAGAATTATGCATAGGCCAAGGGTGTGGTAAATGTGGGTGCAACAACAAATAGGGAAAAGTACAAAGGGCTAGCAAGAGTGAGATCATACATCAAAGGGTAGCTCCTAGGCTAATGTGGCTATAAAATCCAAAGAATGCCTCAATCACATCAACATATGCACATGCTGAATGTGATCTTGAAGGGAACCAAACTAAGTTCTTATGGATGAATCACACAAGAATGAAACTATGAGACTACATGTAATAATAGTCATTAGGCTCAAAATCTCACAAGTTAGTCTACCATAATCAATGCAAAGTTCTTATGGATGAATCACACAAGAATGAAACTATGAGACTACATGTAATAATAGTCATTAGGCTCAAAATCTCACAAGTTAGTCTACCATAATCTATGCAACTTGCTCTAAGATATGCCACTTATCAAAGTCAATCAAGCCAAATCACATGAATCTCAGGGACAATTTGCATGCAGTACAAGGTAAATTGACTACAAATAGTGATGCCGACATGATTTTCACAAGATTTACACCAAGAGAAGCCAAACCTCAACTACACAATCATGTCAATTAATCAACTATCACACCTTGCACCACTATCATCATGGGAGGGGTTTTCAAAAAAAAAATGTGTAATTTTTAATTTTTCAAAAACAATAAATATAATTAAGAAAGAAATAAAACACGTAGACGATAATAAAGAGAACGGTAAGAGTAAGGACCTATAAAGCTTATGAATTCCCAACTCGATCACTTCTCCTCTTGCGATGGAACATCTAACCTATATGCTCTAGGCTACATGCTCTAATACATGACAATTGCAAATATAACCTAATAAAACTACATTAAATCCTAGCTACACAGTGCAAATGCAAGAGATGTCATCCAAATCATCCCACAAAATCCCTCATGATTAAGATTTCAATGGTACTCAATGAAACTGACATGTACAAAAACAAGGGAAGGGAAGACTGTATAGTGCAAAGGGAAAAACGAGGGGGGCGGGGGGGAGATTGACACTCTTCGTCTTTTATTTTCTTTTTTTGAAAGTAAGTAAATGCTTAGATTGTCTCGCAAGAAGCGCTTGTTTTATATCCCTAGCTTGACTGTTACCTTCGGTAGTAGATGGAAGCGGGGAGAAAGTATGTGGGATAACTAAAATAGTGAAAGGTGGTGAATCCATCACCTTCCTAAGATAAACAGTAGTGCCTCCAAAGCAAGTTAAGATCAACTGAGGCAAATCAAAAGGGGTATAATACCTTATGTTGGGTGCCCTATCTCCTTTAAACACCCATGACCCAAAAATGGCTGCAGAAACAGCAGGAACCACAGGAATTGCAGGAATTGAAGTTGTTATAAGCAGAAACGCGGTGGGTGGAGAAAAACATAAGTCCACCTTCTCCCCACACAACTAGAAAGATATCTTCCATACAGGCACATGAATCACAGCTCTTGTAGTTGTTAGAAATGGCCTTCCCAAAATAATAGGGATCTAGGAGCTATTATCCATATCCTAACCATAAAGTCACATGGGATAATGAACTTTACCCACCTGAACTAGAGTATCCTTCAAAATACCACAAGGTGCCTGATAGAGTGATCTACCAACTGAATAGTCATATTGGTGGGTTTTAGTTCCTGAAGTTGAAGCTTCCTGCAGAGAAAGAGAGAGGCGTCAAATTCACACGCACTCCCAAATCACAAAGCGCTCTCTCATTTTGCAGATCCCCTATGGAGCGGGGAATGGAAAAACTACTAAGATTTTAGAGCTTGGATGGTGACTTGCTTTCAAGTACCGCACTACCATACCTCTCCTATAAGAAATGTTACAAACTCTTCAAGCTTGCCTTTCTTCAAAAGAAGCTCTCTCAACAATTTTAAGTATGATAATGCTTCCTTGAAAGCTTCTAAAAAAGGGGACATCAACATAGACCTTCCTTAGTACATCCAAGAATTCTCAAGCTTAGATAATACCAAGCTCTAAGGGAATGGTAGAGGTGACAAGTAGTGGCGAACTGGAGGTGACTGAGTACTCTTCTCCTTTGAACTCTAACTCTCACCCTTCTTCATACCATCTGTTCCTATAGAAACAGAAACTGAAATTGTCTCTTGAAGTACAATTGCGGGGCTTTCTACTAACTCCTCACCTTTCATGGAGACTGCATTAATGTAACTCTTGAGATTCATTTCAGGTTGTCCAGGTGGATGCCCCTAAGTTTGGGACAAATTGCTAACCTGTTAGGCGATATGAGCAACGTGGGTGTCCATCAACTTTTGGTGGAAAGCCTCAGTCTCAAACTTAGAAGTCAACTGACTGATTGACTCACCAATAGCTTCATTAGTCTTAGTTTGGGTCTGGATAAAGCGCTTCACGAGACTAAGCACTACTAGAAAATAGATTTCTAACAACGGAAAAATTGGTCCTTAAAAGTACAATTTACGGTCATTAAAAGTTTCAACGGCCAAAAAAATAATGGTCTTCGCTTGTCGTTATTAGTCCCGTTGTTGATAGTTTTAACAAGGACATGAAAATTTCCGTCATTATTCATGTAACGATGAAAAGAGTCATCGTCGTTATTAACTAATTAATTAAAGATCAACAAAATATTTTTAACGACCAATTTTTTAAAAATATTAACGAAAAAGTTAAAATCATTATCATTAATAACGAATTTGGTTCGTCGCCATTGTCTCAATGAATAGTAGTGAGAAATTTTTTTGGGTCATCGAAAATCGCCATTATATTATGCAATAAATTGTCATTCAAAATCATCATTACACCATATAATAGCGGCCAATTGTTTTCATGCTATTAATTTAATGGGGCTAATGTTATTTATAAATAGTATGATGATTCAATTGATTGAATCAATCATGAAAATTCCAATAACACCAAATTTGAATTTATACGCATTTATTGAATTCAAACCCATTAGTCTACAAACATACATGACAAATTAAGCATAACTAATACAAAAACATCCTAAAAGCTCTTACTCAAGAAAACAATATTCTAGAAACTAGAATTTGTCCTTTGAATCCATGTTCAAATACATACAATTGGCTAGAAACAAGAGGGGGGAAAAATGCAGACAAAGATCAATATATTTGGACTGTTCAACCAAAATCAAGGGAAGTTCAAGAACTCGAGTGAGGATCCCGCCTCTTGAAGCATCTACAAAAAGTGGATAGAAGTGTTAGAACTTGAATTCATGGGGTTAATTTATCAAAAAGCATCTACGTAGACTGCATTAATAAAACTCCAAAGGGGAAAAACGATCTGAATACTCTATATAAGGCACAACAATAGTCATGTCTAGATGTTCTGCAAGTAAGAAAAAGTTCATATTAGAATCCACTCACGCTCCTGTACATATGACATGTCAAGAGAGAAATGAAAGCATAGGAGCCCATTGCAGTAGCAGCAGCCAGCAACAGCAGAGTACAGCAACAGACTTCGGCAGCAACATCGAACCGCAAAAGCAGCAGCAGGCAAGTGTTATAGGCCTATTCTCCCAAACTTGATAGATGATCTATAACCCAAACATAACACCAGCATATGTAGAATGAAATATGCAGCATTAACGTGAAAGTCCAAGCTTTAGTCAAGCAATCCAAGTACTCCAAAACAAGTATGATGAGTGCATTACACACTTCTTAAAGTAGAAGGGGGGTACGCACAACATAGTTATCTTGATGGCATTCTTCATCTTATTATAGTTACCTAGTCAGATACAAACAACACCTCTCAGTGTGGATCCCGCTTTCACAGGGTCAGGACCCCAATCAGATACTTTATACTCAGATAATGGGAGATGTCTACTAAGCAATATCTAACTTGAATGGGTGGCTGAAATTGGAAGCAATATCTACCAACAAGCTATTAGCGGGCGAAATTCCGATGCCCAAACTTTCAAAACTATTTCATATGAACTCAAATGGATGCCAACTAATGTAAAACTAAACAAAAATAATTAGTCCCCAGAATGTTAATCCAACAGGGAAGAAAAGAAGAAATGTGTGTGTCTCCTGAACCCTAGAGAAAAAAGGGAAGGGGCATAATATTTACCGTGGGGAGGACGATATGGAGTAGTATCTAGGTTGCAAACACAGTGCCACGACAACAAAGAAAACTCCAAGTGGTGGCTTAGCTGAAGGGAATTCAGCCATCACTTCAAGAATGCTCCTCTGACTTGCCACAACGCACTGGGCATATTCATCCTGTATAAACATAACTTCACATTAGACAAAACACATAGAAGAGGTATAGACACAGCATAATTCACAAGATCAAAAGTGACTTCATCACCTTTCTAGCAGGAGATGCAAGGTATCTCAACCTCTCAGCTTCATGTGCATCAGAAGCATGAGTAGCTAAAGCAAAGCAAACTGGAAAAAGAAAAACACGCATGACAACCATGAATTAGATAAATTAAACAAGGACAAAATCTCAAAGAAAAAGCAAAACCTTCTTTGGCGAGCCTAAAAGATCTACATATCGAGTCAAAGTCACTTTTAAAGTACATGGGCGGAAAGTTGGGGTAAAGAGCCTCCACCCATATGTGTGCCATCCTCATTATCAGCATGAATAGAGAAATGGAGATCTGGTTTTAGGCCAAGTAACGTTTCAGCCTCCTCCACAGTCTCCACAACATTTTCACAGCAAAAACCAACATGATCCCCTGTTTTGTATCTGAGTAGGAGACAAATGTATGACCATCACTTAGTAATAGCAGGCTTATTTGTAGTAAATATAGGAACATGTTGGGCAAGTGCAAGCTCTCTGCATCCTAAGATATAAGTTACGCAATTGAACAAGAAAGAAACTGCAGTAATACAGCCATGCCTTATTCAGCAACCAAGCATGACTTAAGATCTTTCCCCCTTAAGATTACTTTAGATATTTATGCAAAATTTATCAACAGAAATGATTACATGAGGCTTACTGGTAATGTGTAGCAGAACACGACAAACAAACTGATGAAGAGTCGAGTTTAGTTCTATTTACCATACAAATGTTGGGTCGATCTCAAAAATAACCTCATCCATACTTGGGATCCCTTCAAAAAAAAGTCAAAGTAAGAAGCAAGAGAGACAATAGTGAAAGGAAAGCATAAGTTCACCACACTAATAGGATTTGAAACTTAAAATTCCTCACCCTCAACAATATGTTAACAAGTTGCAATAGTTCATTACTTACCAACAACACCAAGAGAAAGACAGAGATATGAGAGAGTAAATCAGCTAGCAATAGCTCATTACTTACCTGGGTTTCAGCCTTCAAGTATGGTGGTAGGTCGAGGAGCTCTTATCTTACCTGCTAGTAAAATGTAAGCAACCCTGGGGCACAATACATCACAAAACAGTACACACCTACAGGAATAAATAACAATCACAATTCTAAATTGCATTTAAGCATAGTAGAATCCTACAAAATCCAAGTTGAAAGTTACAAAACTTCAATGGAATACCATATAAAAA
Source organism: Selenicereus undatus (assembly GCA_017589665.1). Taxonomy (NCBI): domain Eukaryota; kingdom Viridiplantae; phylum Streptophyta; class Magnoliopsida; order Caryophyllales; family Cactaceae; genus Selenicereus; species Selenicereus undatus. The sequence goes on from JACYFF010031957.1 coordinate 93,172,727, forward strand.
ATGGAGTTTGGCAAGTTACACGTATCACATACAAACATAAAAGTGAAGAACTAAAGATAACCAAAAAGATAACCAGACAACATAGCAAAAAATACATTTAGATAAGGTTTATTAGAATCAGAATAAATTTATAATGATCAAGGAAATTAAATACAGCCCCTTTCTTTCCATGAGTAAGCAACTTAAAAAACTAAAAATCATAAGATGACCTTCAAAATCCCACCAACCAAAAAGTCTCACACCAAATAAGAATAAACAGAGTTTAGTTAACCGTATCAGCCAAACAAAATCACCACTTCACACTAACAATTCAGGCAAACTTACCAAAACAAAATGAATTTGAAGATAACATATATACCTATAGGATTCCATTTTCATTTTGATATCAAATTTTCTGAGGATTCTTCAGCTTGAATTCCCTGGCAATTCCTAGCCAAAATTCCCATCAAACTTGATTGTACTCCAGTCAAAGAAAGTAAGAGAGTATGTGATGCAGGTGAATTAGTATCTGGGATGGAAGGAATTAAATGGAAGGCGAGGTGAAATATTCAATCCAGGGAAGCACCGAGAATTGAATGTTAGGAGCTGAGCAAATTTAGGAGAAGTTTGCTGAGCAGAGAAAAAGAAATTAAGAGAGAGAAATAGTTGGCAGTAAAATTGAGTGTCCTGGATTTGGCCACCCAGATGTCTACATATACTTCCTGCTTTCATAACAAACCAGCCACCTCATCTCCTTCTAGAATAATATATCGGCCACCTCATCACCTATCTAACAACCATTTAACAGCTTATTATAAGGTATAAAAATACTGAAAATACCAACAGAATCCTATAACGTATAAAAACTATATCAGGTGTTCCCCATCCGAAGATCCTTGACCTCAAGGATCAAGGTCTGGAAATTGTTGCACCAACTCACGATAATATTCTCAGGAATTATCTTCGACGGGCCTGTTTTTCCACTTGATTAAGACCATAGTGACTGCCTTTCGACCCCGCTGAACCATTTTTCAGTCAACAATCGCCTCTGGCTCCCTTTGGGAACCAACATCAGTCAACATTTCCGGCAGGGCAGCAGTAGGGTTGATATGGCCATGACATTTTTTGAGTTGCGAGACATGGAAGGTAGGGTGTATCTTGGATGATGAAGGGAGCTCCAACGTGTATGCAACCTTGCCAATTCGATCACTCACCCGATATGGGCCAAAAAACTTGGGAGCCAGCTTTTCATTAGTGCGATGACCCATAGAAGCTTGCCTATAAGGCTGTAATTTGACAAAAACATAATTCGATCACTCACCCGATATGGGCCAAAAAACTTGGGAGCCAGCTTTTCATTAGTGCGATGACCCATAGAAGCTTGCCTATAAGGCTGTAATTTGACAAAAACATAGTCTCCCACAGCAAATTCTCGATCACTACGCTTCTGATTACCATATTGTGTCATACGATGTTGAGCTCGTTCGAGGTGCCACTTAAGTAACTTCAACATTTCCTCCCTTTTTTGCAAACTTCTGTCCACCGTATCATTGCATGTTTCCCCGGGCAAGTAAGGTAAATGAAGCGGAGGAGCATACCCATACAAAGCCTCAAACGGAGAGGTGTTGATAGAGCTATGGTGGGATGTATTATACCACCATTCGGCTAAGGGAAGCCATCTATACCAAGCGAGAGGAGTTTCATGAGCCATGCACCGCAAGTAAGTCTCAAGCCCCCTATTGACCACCTCAGTTTGGCCGTCTGTCTGCGGATGATAAGCGGTAGGCTTGAGAAGATCAACCCCCAAGCTCTTAAAAAGTGCGGACCAAAAGTCACTCACAAACACAGGATCTCGATCACTAATCATATTTTCAGGTAATCCATGGAGCTTGAAAATATGGTTAAAAAATAATTGCGCCACATTGAGAGTCGTATATGGGTGTTTAAGAGTAAGGAAGTGGGCATACTTACTTAAACGATCAACCACCACATAGATCGTTGTTTTACCATAGGAAGGCGGTAAACCCTCAATGAAATCCATTGAGATACTCGTCCATGGAGCATGTGGGATTGGTAATGGTTGGGGCAGCCTGGGGCTAGCCGCATTATCGGATTTGCACCGTTGAAAAGTTACACAGTGGCGTATGTGCTCCTTGATATCTTTATTCAAGCCCCGCCAATAAAATAAAGCCTTGACCCTCTTAGTTGTAACATCTCAACCCGAATGTCCCCCTGTAGCTGAATTATGTAACCACATGAGGATATGTTTTCGCACATCAGGTTGGTCGCCAACAACAAGCTTCCCTTTCCTTCTCAACAATTGATTGTTCCACTGATAGTGAGGATGGGATTGGGGGTTATTTTCAAGCTCCTCAATCAACCTTTGTATATAAGGATCTTGCTGCCAACTTCCTTTGATCTGATTCAACTGATCAGAATGAATGAGATGCAAGGCCAAACAGAGAACCTCCCCCCCCAATGACGAGAGAGAGCATCAGCTGCAATGTTGTCCTTCCCTTTCTTATATTGGATTTCAAAGTCAAAGCACTTTAGTTTAGCCAACCATGCTTGTTGCAGTGGGGTAGAGATTGGTTGTTGCATCAAGAACCGCAAGCTTTGTTGATCGGTCTTGATTATGAATTTATTGCCCAAAAAATATTGTTCCCATTTTTTTACGGTGAAGAGAATGGCAAGCAATTCCCGTTCATAAACTGAAAGAGCTTGTAACTTCGGACTTAAAGTCTTGCTAATATAAGCAAGTGGATGGTGATCTTGCATTAAAACTGCACCAATTCCAACACCCGAGGCATCCGTCTCTAGAATAAACGGCTTCCCAAAATCAGGCAAAGCCAACACTGGTGCTTGAACAAGAGCCTGTTTCAACAGCTCAAAGGCTCGTGTGGCGTCATCAGTCCAGCTGAAATTATTCCTTTTCAGCAGGTCAGTTAATGGTTTGGCAATGCTACCAAAGCCTTTAATGAAGCGTCTGTAATAGCCTGCTAAACCCAAGAACCCACGTAGCTGTTTGAGGTTCTTAGGTTGAGGCCATGCTTGAACAGCGACAATTTTACTAGGATCTGTTGCCACCTTCCCTGCCGATATAATTTGACCAAGATATTCCACTTTATCAACCCCGAAAGCACATTTACTCTTTTTGAGAAAAAATCGATGTTGCCTCAATAATGTGAACACTTGTGTCAAGTGATCAATATGCGATCAATATGCTGAGAGATATTGCTGCTATAAACAAGGATATCATCAAAAAAGACCAAGATGAATTTCCTTAGGAAGGCCTGGAATAGCTCATTCATCAGATGTTGAAATGAAGAAGGGGCGTTTGATAACCCAAAAGGCATGACAAGATATTCGTAGTGACCCATATGTGTTCGAAATGCTGTTTTGGGCACATCCGGAGGATACATTCGCAATTGATGATAACCAGAGCGTAGGTCAAGCTTTGAGAAAATCGTGGCTGCCCCTAGCTCATCCAAGAGATCCTCCACAATTGGGATGGGAAATTTATGTTTGATTGTTTTCCCATTTAAGTCTCGATAGTCAACACAGAGTCGCCATGTGCCATCCTTTTTACCCATCAATACCATCGGTGCCGCAAAAGGACTAATACTTGGTTGGATTATTCCTTGCTTCAACATTTCATCAACCAACCCTTCAATAACCCCCTTCTGGAACACCGAGTAACGGTAAGGGCGTTGATGGGCGGGTTGGGCCCCTTCTTGCAAACTAATTCGATGATCAAAACCCTCCCTCAAACGAGGTAATTCAGTTGGCACTTCGAAGAGGTCCTCATACTGAGTCAGGAGCTTCTGAATTTCCCCAGGAAACGCTGACTCCTTCCCCATTTGTAGAGGCAAAAACTAATTTGGTGGGTTTGGGTCTAGAGCTGGCAAAATTTGGAGCATTGCTAGCTGTAAATTATGACACATAGCTTTATCAATGGCCTTTCCCCCCACCTTCCTTACCACGGACTTCTTTGTTCCTCTTAGAACATGTCTTTTACCATTAAAAGTAAAAGTCATCTCCAAAGCTTTAAAATCCCAGATAATAGGACCAAGGCATTGTAACCATTGTATGCCCAATACCATATCACAGTATCCCAATGGAAGGACTATGAAATCACCAACAAAAGTAGTGTTATGGAGCTGCCAACATATCTGTCGGCATTCGGCCTTGGTGATCAACACACTCCCATCAGCCACAGATACTACAATTGGTTTAGTAGGAATTAACGGGCACCTCAACTTGACCGCTATCTCCTCATCCAAAAAATTATGTGTGCTCCCACTGTCAATTAGTATATGTATGGGTCGTTTGTTAAGGGACCCTGTAACTCGCATGGTCTGAAAATTAGAAGCTCCTGACATGGCTTGGATGGAAATCAAGGTTGTATCATGGGAATCACTAGGCTCTTCACTCACCTCCTCCCCCATCACCTCACTAACATCTTCTTCTTCTTCCTCTTCCACTCCTATGATATAATTAGGCTTTTTGTGGAGTAGATGGTGTCCAGGGGTATACGAAGCATCACAAATGAAACACAAATTTTTGGATTTTTTGTCTTCAATCTCAGCTGGAGTGAGGCGCCTAAGGGGTTTATTAATTAAAGGTTTTTGTGGAGGGTTAAAAGGTGGATTGGTCGTATTGGGTGAGATAAAGGTTTTTTGTGGAGCTTGGGATTTGTTTGGGCTGTAGGTGGAAGTGGTCCAGTTTTTCGATGGATTTCGGATATTTGGGTTAAGCTTTGGTTGGGTAGCTTCATGAAGCTTAGCTAGGTGAGAGGCTTGTTGTAAGGAGGTGGGATTAAACATTCTTACATGAACTTGAGTTGCGTAATTGAGTCCCGCCAAAAATATACTAATAACATGTTCATGAGGCAATGACACCCTGCACAATAAGGACTCAAATGCATCTAAATACTCTTGAACACTCCCTGTTTGCTTCAAACTTACAAGTTCAGACATTGGATCCGAAAACAAGTCCCCAAATCGAGCAGAAATATCGGTAATATATTCGGGCCATGATGGGATTTGATGAAAACGATTAAGCATGTAAGAGTGATGCCATTGAAGTGCCTTTCCTTCCAAATGAATACTTGCTAGCCGTACCTTAGCCTCTGGAGGAGTTCCATCCAATGCAAAAAACTGCTCACATTTGTACATCCATTCCCGAAGCTGAGTGCCATTGAACTTGGGAAATTCCATCTTTGCCAATCTAGTAAAGAGTGAACCTCCGCCATTTGTGGACCCATCTGACCCAGTTCTTCCCCCATTTCGCCCTCCAGACCCTCCAGGGTCATCATTGGCATCATTAACCAACACAAAATTTGGTTGGCCTTGACGATTTTCACCGTGGTTGGGGTGTGATTCCTTTATTTTTTCGGGCATGCAAGATTTAATAGTATTCACCATCAGCTCTCGCCATTCTTCACTCATTCTCTTTAACTTTTCATCAAAGTGCTGAGTGAGAAGTGCATTATTCTCAGCAATTTGTTGTGAAATTTCGTGGAAATGTAGGGTTTCCGGCATGGTCGACACAGTCAAGTCGGAGGATTGTGTGCTCTGACACCAATGATGCAGGTGAATTAGTATCTGGGATGGAAGGAATTAAATGGAAGGCGAGGTGAAATATTCAATCCAAGGAAGCACCGAGAATTGAATGTTAGGAGCTGAGCAAATTTAGGAGAAGTCTGCTGAGCAGAGAAAGAGAAATTAAGAGAGAGAAATAGTTGGCAGTAAAATTAAGTGTCCTGGATTTGGCCACCCAGATGTCTACATATACTTCTTGCTTTCATAACAAACCAGCCACCTCATCTCCTTCTAGAATAATATATCAGCCACCTCATCACCTATCTAACAACCATTTAACAGCTTATTATAAGGTATAAAAATACTGAAAATACCAACAGAATACTATAACGTATAAAAACTATATCAGTATGAGAGAAAACGAAGTGAAACCGACCTCACCTTTGAAAGAGATTAGGGGCTCCAATTGATACAGATGTTGGGCGACTTCCATGTCATCGGATATCAGCACCATCAACTGCCGTTGAAGTTGATATGAGCAGCCATTTAATCACCTAGCGATGAAATCAGGCAATCATAATCATTGCCAGACACCCCAAGACAATAATACTTGTGGAAGATTCAGATCAATGCAGAGTGGTAATCAACCCCAGCGACATCATCCTCAATCGCTAAATTGGACTATGAATTACGCAATCAGACACAATCATTGGGTGTTCTCTCATTGATGAAGAGGGTAGGAACTAGGGTTAATGGCGTTCATTTCTCCTTGAAGAATAGGGCTAATGTGGGTTATGAATTATTGGCCATTCCCTCTTATGATTTTAGTTAAGGAGGGATTTATACAATTAGTTTTAAGTTTTTATTTTATTTCCCTCCTTAATAATCTTTTAAAACAATACTAATGATAAATTTGTAAAAAGAAATAACAATGTTTTCAATAATTCGTCGTTAAGTTATAATTTTTTAATGAGATTAAACAACAGCAAAATATTATCATCGTTATTGATATCTTTTAACAACAACTTTTATGTGTTGTCGTTAAAATGTCGTCGTTAAAAAGTTAATTTCTAGTAGTGAAGTAAGATTTTGGTTGTGGGGATTGAAGAGGTAGGCTGTAAGGGGCTCTATATTGGAACCCAGGTGCTTGTACTCTAGGGTTGAGAGTTAGAGTTCTTGTAGGGAGGGAGGGTTAAGGTGATTCATCCATCCAAGATTATAAGTGTTGGAGAAGGAATTGTTCTGTGGTAAAGTGTTAAAACTACACAGGGCATTAGCATGGTCAATGGTAGAAGGACCATTGTAGCACTTAATAGATGTATGCCCTTGCATACCACAAGTCTCACATAAAGCATATGCTCCAAAACAAAAACTAGAAGAGCTGCATAGATCAGGAGAAGTACTAACCCTGTCAAGTCTCTGGCTAACGCATCCACCCTGCTGGCTAGAAGTGCCACAACATCCACCTTATACTTGCCACAACGTTTCTTCAGGGTTGCCCGTTCACTAGACCAGTGATAATTGTTAGAAGTCATCTCTTCCAACAAAGCCTTCGCCACTTCTATGGACTTTCTTATAAGAGCACCTACCAATACAACATTTGCTAAAATCTTGACTTACTATTCTAGCTCGTTATAGAATGTTTAGACTAAGAGCCAGTTAGGAATAATACCATGGTAAGAACATTCATATTGAAGGTTTTTAAATCTCTTCCATGCTTCATATAAAGACTCTCCATCTCATTGAGCAAAGGAAGTAATGTTTGCTCTAAACTTTGCAGTTTTACTAGGTGGGAAGTACTTGCTGAGAAAAGCCTTCGAGAGAGCTTCCCATGTAGAGAAGGAGTTCATCTTTTCAATCTGCAGCCAATCGCTGGCTCTATCCATCAAGTAAAATGGGAAGAGTCACAGTCAAATAGCTTCAGTAGATACCCTGTTGAGCTTGATTGCATCACACTTCATAGGGAAGGCGTAAAGATACATATTAGGGTTCTCCGAGGGGTGGTCATCGAACTGATCCCTCTCTATTAATGTAATTAGGGTTGGTTTGAGCTCAAAGTTGTGTGCCTCAATTACAAGCCTCATAATGGATGAGTTAGTCCTGATAGCTTTGGGCATAGCATAGTCGCGGAGCATCAAGTTCTCCTCTTCGATCATTGCCTTTGCATCTTTCTTCTTCCTTCTCACTTCTTCGCCTCGCTTTTGTGCAGCTACTTCGATCTTAGGATCTAGAGGAGCAAGGTTCTGATTTCTCTTGCTTCTCTTGTGCAAACAACGCAAACTCTATACTAAGCATAAGTAATGTCAAACAAGAATAAAGAAGAACTAAAAACTACAAAAAGAAAACTAAAAGCCTAGTATAGAGTATTCTAATCACTTTTTGATATCAACAGGAAGAAGTTTCCTGGTAACGGCACAAAAAACTTATTGTGTAAAATTACCACAACTTCACGGTGTCAATGTAATTAGCAACGGCAGTACGGGTCGTATCCACAGATAACTTGCTTTCAACTACCAAAAGTAGTGAATCTACTCAATCTAGGTGAATCAAGTTTGGAGATTCAACTATCAACTAAGAGAACAATAACAACTAAGAGTATGATTAAGAAATCAGAGGATTAAAACATTCAGGTTGGAATTAACAGCACAATTGCACTAGTGAATCAATTACTAACCCCATAAATCTTGCTCAAGCTTGCAACAAGAATGGATAGATTGTCAATTTAGCCGATCTCCTCCCCCTTTCAAGGTCAAAGACTAATCCAAAAACTATAGTCTCGTATTTTCATGGGAATAAAAGTTGAACGATTACAAGATCTATAATCTCAAATCCTAATTATAACTTCAATTATTTTCATATCAAAATCCTAATCATGTATTAAGCAGTAAATCTTTCGTCTTTTAATGTCCCCCTAAACCCTAATAGAAATATATGAATTAGAAATATATGAATGTTCTTTCAAGTAATTCATCAAACCTGTGGTGAGCGAAGTGGAATTCAATAACTCAAACATGGGTTAAGTAAGCTAAGGTTTGGGCCTAAATCATGATTCAACTAGGCATAACTGTCGTTAATCCCAACCTAAATTAGGAAATTTAGCTACTAATCATATTAACAACTACCATAGCAAAACCTAACTTGATGAACATGATGAACACAAAACCCTAGAAAATCAATAACAAGGTAAGAGAGAATTGAGGAACAAATTTGGATTAACACAATAATGATTGTCAATCACCTTCAATGCTCACAAGCTTGATGTAAAGTAGCTTTGGTAATCTCCTAAATAAACCCTACAATCATCTCTCAAGAAGTGCCCTAAGATAAACTAAAGATGCTCCTAAAATATGTTTGAAAACTGTTTTAAATGTCGTAAAAAGTGGGAAGACGCGAAAATTGGAAAGACACACGGTTGTACGTCCACATACGAGTACCCGTACACTATAGCATGGCTGCCCATGCGTAGCTTCAGGAAACTAGGTCTTCATTGCAGGATTTCTGCATGGTTGTGCCATAGTGAACTACCAACCATGCACTCTTTTAAGCCCTTCAATCTTGCTTTTTTGGTCCTTAGAACTTCATTAAACCTCTTTTCCTCCTCAAAACTCGTCCTCATCACCTTCCTTTCTATCAGAGATAGTGATTTCCTCATATTCTCAGTAGAAACTCTTGAAAATAAGGAAAATCACTTTATAAGCACAATATGAACTACAGAAGATAAATTTGACCCTTTCTCATCAAGGTTCAACATAAAACTAGTGGGAAAAAGAGATCAAATAGGGGTTGAAATGAGGTCAAAATAGAGGTTTATCAAGTTTAGATAAGGAGGATTCAGAGGTGTTAGTGTAGTGTATAACTAATACCTATGAGCCTACTAAGGAGAATGCTTGGTGACCTCCTGATGATGATTATTATTTTTCAAGTTGTACAAAAATAGGGAGTTAAGTGAGAATGACAAATTTGGGAGTATAAAACTAAAGCCTTGGATGATCTTTGTGGACAAGGAGCACTTTAAAACTATGCTTAACACATATTACATTCAAGAGGGAGTTGCATATGTTATAATACATTTAGACCAAAGGAGATTTACATATGTATGTGGTCCTGAGGGTTGTTACTGGAGGATTCATGCAAGTAGGTTGTCTGATTGGATGACTTCAGCAATTAAAACCCTAAAGAACCATAGCCACACATGTCCAAGGATGGAAGGGTTTAAACCTTTGGAAATTGTGGACTAGGTATCTAAAGTTTTGCGGGATGATCTAAGGCCAAGCCTTACCATCCCAGCCAATTCTCTCAATTAGCTACTTATCGAAAGCTCTCGCATTTCTTGGAGGAAAATTTCTCTGTACAATATAAAGAAGGAAATTATAATGGAACTCCGAGGTGGTCATGATGAGCCCTATATAGCAAACTATCTATCTATTCTGAGAATGTGAAATCAGCTTATCCAGACAGTGTTGTGCATATTGCTTGGAATGAGACTGTGAGGGAGAAGGATAAACATTATTGATAAGCCCCTAGTATTCAACAAGAGCTTTGTTTTATTTGTTGTACAATTTAAGAGGTTGATTCAAGGTTGTAGAAGGTTGATTAGTATGGATGGCACCCACCTAAAGGGGAACTATAGGGGAATCTTGTTGCCTACAGTTGCCTTAGATAGAAGCAATGAATTATTTCCTATTGCGTATGCTATGGTTGACTTATGACAACAACCACATGGTCTTTCTTCTTTTACCACTTAAAGCATACTTTGTAACGGGCAATTGGTGGACCATAATTTTAGAAAACAAATGTATCATAATTTTTTACTAGTTTAATATCCATAATACTTAATTTGTGCATCATGCTAGCTCCTTCATGACTTTATTTTCAAGGTTTGGATTTAGCTTTAGATCAAGTTTGCTTAAAAGCAAGGAGAAGGCATTGTTATAGATATCTCTTTGGAAAAAGAAAGATAATCATGGGGTATTAATGCTTTATTATAGGGAGTGTGCAATGCTTATCTAGATTCACCTTCAAGAAAGCCATATAGAGGTTGAAAAGAGATGCAAGCATGGGTATAATTCAATGGTCCCATGACTTGGGAGCCCAGGAAAGACGGGTTAAGCACAAGTTTGATCCAGCCTTAGGTTTCGATGAGACTATGTAATTTCAATTGACTTGTTTCACAACTTTCATATATTAGTGACAAGTATAGTTGTTTGAATTGCTTGTTTTTTATAGGTATCAGGAGGCTAAACATGGTTAGGCTAGCAATGAAACAAGAGAATCCATAGAGTTGGAATGAGAATGGCATTTTTCTTAACATTTCCCAACTCCTAAAAGTGCAAACTATTGAGTCTAGGACATGTACAGTATTCATTGCTAGCAAGGGTGGGTATGAGATACATGAAGGTGTTAGTCAGCTTCCTATGTTCTTAAGTAAAGGAACTTATGTTTACGAACAATGGCAGATAAGTGAGATTCCATTGTAGACATGCAATTAGGGCAATCTTGCATAATAGGAGTCACCTGAATCTTATGTTAGTGATTGGTATTCTATCAAGACGTATAGGCTTACTTATGGCTTAAACATCATACCCATCTCAGACCGTGAAAAATGGCCTGAAGTAGACATGCCCTTTATTGAGCCCCCACTCATTAAAAGAAATATTAGGATACCTCCTATGCAGAGAAGAACGGAGGCAGGTGAGAAAAGGAAATGGAGGAATTCATCCACTAATAGGTGCAACAAATGTAAATGCTTTAGCCACAATGCCAAGATATGAATAGGTGGTCCAAACAAGAAAGGAAGCAAGACAAGGTCAACTAGGTGTCACAATTGTGATAAGAAGTAAAAGAAGAACAACAAAAAGACTAGTACTTAAAATGAGGAACCTATGGCATTGTCCCTTGAAGAATCTCCTCTATCCCAACCAAGTCAATCAGATCCTTCCTAACTAGGCACCTCGTAGCTCAACCTACATCAACTGGTTCAAAGAGAAAGTCTTCCCAAGTTGCAGAGTTGTCAAGGGCCAGTAACAAGGAGCTGTGAAATGAGGATGATGAATTGATTCTTGCCCATGTTTGTGTTCGCCACTAAAATAGCTAAGTTGTATGCTACTTGTTTGAGTGTGGATTGTTTTTTTGTAGGTTATTTAGAACATTGTTAACTTGATGTTCCTTTTAGACATTTGTATCATGAATGGTTCAATTGTAAATTGTTATCCTAATGTTCACATCTTCAAGGATAACATTTCATAATATGTACGAAGAATGGAACTTTTTTGGTGATGAACTTTGTGGTTTGCTTTATACATGTTCATATATATCATTTCAATCACCAAATGATTAACAATATCTTACATTTTGTTTGTAATTTAAGCAGGATACATCAATAACATCAACATCATACACCATCAACTACCCAATTGCATCCCTATAAAAACCGTCTACCCTATTAAAAAGGAATATACACATCACTTGTAGCTATTACAACTAACATGACATACAAAATCATAGCCACCTTCACTACAAGTTTAATAAACTGTTTCAACCCTATAACCAAAATTATTAGCTGTAACACTTCCTCCTTCAGTTCATCTAGCCCATCCTTAAGCCTTGGTGGTGAATTTTCCCCAACTTCTTAATCTTTCTTCCTCTTGCCTATTATCAACTCTACGACCATCTAACACCCGCATGACAAATCACATTCATGGAAATGAAAATGGGGAACATTAGGTTCCTTTCTTATTTTGAAATTTTCAGATCTGCTTTCTTAGGTGATCGACAATTGCAATACTGGTTTTTCAACCTCCAACTACTTCCTGATTTGCACGATGAGCCATAAGAAGCCATTTGTAGCTATAACTTTCAAGCTTTGACAAAGAGAAGACCAACACGATAGTTAGGAAGGGGAGAAGGAGAGTTGTGCTAGATTTGAGGGTTAAGGGTTTTTCAAACTTTAGGGTTTTCTTCCTCCAACCATGGTGTTAGGAATATGAGACGAGGGAAAAGGGAAGAGTAGCAATAGATCAAAGAAGAAGGAGCAGAGGGAGGGGGCAACTTTAAGGTTTTTATCTTTGCTAGGGGGGGAACGACAATGTTATTTATGTCTAATAATTTTTCAACTTTATCAATCAAAATTGAAAAGATGGCAAGTTAACAACCAACAACCTTATAGTCATGTCATACAGATAGGTCTACATATAACGTGATATTGTGGAGAAAGTTAAAAACATGAAGATATGATGAAAATGAAAAATTTTTGGGATCACAAAATGAAATTTCCGAACTAATTAAGATCAAATCCTAATGGCATCGAAGCAATTAAATTGAAAACTATTAACCATAATTATATAAGCATAAAAACACAAACCAAAGAGAGAAGGGAAACAAAAACTTAGGACTTTATAACTTGAAAACTCTAAAATCACCAATCTTCCACAATAATTAACCTAAAGTAACGGAAATTACCTTAAATTATTCTTCTTCTAATGGAGTTTTGAAGCTAACTTGAACCCTAAAAATGGAGCTCCAAAATCCAACAAAAGCATTATTGAAATGGGCAAGAAATTGCTTATGTAGACCCCAAAAAATAGGCTGATACAAGCACCCTATGTCAACCCCTAGACGGCCAACAAGCAGTTGATGAGCCTGAAGGAAAGAGGCCCTATGCATGACAAAGGAATGCATCAGACACAAACGGTCTCATTTGACATGGCTGACCTGTGTCATGGCATTAGCTTTGGCGGCTTCACAACAAGTGAGAACAATAAGCACCAACAGTTCAAGGATGTTCCAAGGGCTCAAACATGAAATTTTGATGGCGATTAGAAGGTACATCATGGATATTCTGAAACTTTGATGATGAGGCTTGTCACAATTGAGGCAGGTCAAGTGAATGGTCCACAAACCTCGAAAGTTTGGGTCGTTGAATTATACAGTTGGTGCCCCAAGCCTTTTTCCCTACTCCTTGTGGTTCTTCATGCTAATTGACCCCAATTTTGTCCCTTTGTTCCTCAATGCTCATTTCCTACCAAAAAAAAATAAACTAAGTAAAATCCTAAAATAAAATTATTCACGAGCAAAAGTTAATTAGGTTAGGAATGATATTAGGGATGATATTGAAATCAAGACATTTTCGAGATAACAATAATTTGTGAGTGAGCAAAAGAGCTGGTAAGAGAAGTTGATGAAGCACTAATTATAACTAGGATTGTTTTCTAGGTTAAAAAATAACACTCCAAAATATACATAATATGTACATTCACATTCCTATTAATAACTAATGTCTTTTATGATATTTCAGCATCATATAAACATTAGATAGTGAACTTGCTCCCCTTGTCATCCTCTAATTTCTAGTCTTAAAAAAAATAATATGTAATCACTTAAAAAATACAACAATTATAAGAAATAGGGAAAGGTGGATAGGGAATAGTGGTAGTATAATTTACCATTGAGTACAGTGCTTCGTATAATACACGATTGAACTACGGTTTTCGCAAGGAATAATCAAGCAGCATATTAGTGATCCAAACGGAAGCGATGGCCAAAGCTGATATCATTGTGATGTTATCATAGTAGTGTTGCATATTTATAAAAGTTTTATATATTACATCTCAACTAGAGAGCCAAAGTACTTTTATAACAAAAAAAGTAAAAAGTGGAAACTGATCTTTTTCAATTGATTTTAAATTTTATGGAAAATGAGGAAGTGTTTCTTTTCCTTTTTTTTTGTTACTTGCGATAGTATGGTAAATGAAGGGATAGCAAATGACAGAATTTCTTACAATATAATTTATGATAAATGGTGGAACTTCATGAAAAATTTTGAAAATTTTGATATCTTACCCTATGTTATTAATTCAATTTAAAAAATATTACAAATGAGCAAGTAAATGAGGAGGGGAGATCGGAAAAGCGTAAGGAAAATTTAGAATGACAAAGGCACCGTCGAAAAATTGGAAACTATACAACGATACCGTTACTGTTCACAAATATAGTAATTCCCCTTATTAACTTCTAATAATTTTGATAGTTTACACAAATCTCATCAATTCATTATAATTTAACTACAAAATAAGTATTGTAAATAAGTCAAGTAAATGAGGATGGGGAGATGGCAAGAGGTAAGAAACATTTAGAATGACAAGACCACTCTCCAAAAATTGAGAATGACACAACAATATCCTTATTGATTAGGAATATTGGCTTAAAATAATCCAAACTATGGTTCAAATGTGTAGAATAATCCGAACTATGAAAATTGCACTATATATATGGAATTTTGAAGCCATGGTATATACCATTTTATCAGAGATGAGGGTATGCTATTAAAAATGTTGGCATAATGCACGTACTGATAAATATAAGTACAATTTTAAGTATTTATTTTATTTTAGACCTATGTGTAAAAAAAGTAAGGCAAAAAGCTTATCAATACGGTAAAAATAAAATCAAGTATTTCAAGTAATATCTCAAGTATTTCAAGTAATATCTCAAGTGAGACAAAATAATATCTCAAATTAAATAAATGAATTATATTCAAAACGACATCTATAATATTCATAATAAAGTCCAAATGCAGCAATATCTAAATCATGTCATCGTTTTCAGTTACTTAATCCAAGTTGTAACAAAGTGAGCATGTACCATGCAAATGTTTTTGGGACATATCGCCAAATTCTATACTTTGAATTACTTTGCACAATTGCCTAATAGTTTGGATTATTTTAACTATAACATTTAAGATGTAAAGAATTCTTGAAATTCAAGAGCCAAATAATCATGTCAGATGGGCTGTCATCCATGCTCGGGGCTGGGCTTCTTTTTTGTCAAGTGGTTTGGAATATAGATGAGCCCTACTGAAAATAAAAACTATTAAAAAGGCACTTAACTCAAAGGTAACTTTTGTTAATAGTTTGATTGAAAGTTTATTTATTTATTATTTTTTTTGTATGTGATAGAAGTGCAAAGATTGATATAGATAGAATTCAAGCGCAGTTATCTGATAATAACTTTTAGGGACTTTACTAGTTAACTAACACCCACTTGATTGAAACATTATTGCAGTTCACATTTTTGACAACATATTCGGATTGCTTGAATCTAGGGGGGTAGTTGAGCTAAGTTGGCTTGGGAGCTAGCTTACTTTTTGACTTATCGAGCCTATCTCATGGCAAGTTTGAGTTGAGTCGAACCTATTTGGTTATCCAACTGAGCCCTAGCCTTATGAGTGTGGACTTTTGAGCTTGTTGGGCCTAACCGAGCCAAGAACCCAAGCTAATGAGTCTAGCAAGCTTCTGTAAGCCTTCAAAGTATAAGATTTTAGATACTTAGCTGTTAATGTAGAGGTAATCATTTTTATTGAGAACTACTGATTGAGGTTATATGGTTACAAGAACACAGAGTGTGGCATTTATCTCTTAATCTAACTTTTCTTTCCTTTCTCAACCTTCATCTCTTTACAATCACAGTTTTCAGATGCTCATGTAATGTTAGGAGTAGAGCAATTTGCACCTGTTGGGCAACATAACACCCCTTACACACCATATTGGCTAATGATACTAGCATCCCATTACCTATCGAACAATGAGACATTGATGATTGCTCATCTGTTTACATAGATTGGGCATATGTTCACTAATTCTTGTTTATTTGCGTACAAGGCTCATCACACATCCGGGTCTCAAAGAAGTGAGATTTACGTCCAAATCTCATAAGGTAAGCTTATATATGAGTCTCCGGTCAACCTTAAGCACACAGCCGTGGAATAGCGAAACTTTGGTCCCTGGATGAGCGAACTTAGACTCCAGCCTTAGGTGTGCCAAGCTCAGGCTTGATTTTATTGAGTTCAGCGAGCTATGAGCCAAGCCCGAACTTAAATGCAAGCCCATGAGCCAAGCTTCAAGCTTGACGAGCTCGGGCTTGAGTCAAGTGGAATATAGCCCTACTTGAAGCAAATTACCCCTCCTTCGTGGTGGGATGCTATGACAATCTGCTTAGTCTTTATACCTCCCTCTACCGCCACCCCCCCCCCCCCCCCAAAAAAAAGAATAAAAAACACGGCGCTGAATACATTAGTCAAATGCTGAAAGACCAAACTGCCTTCTATTATACATCTCTAGATACACAACGCGTCAAGGAGCACACATTTGTCTAAAAGGAGCCATATAAGGAACTTAATTTATGCCTAGTAACGACTCATAGTACGAGTCATCATGGTCATGAACTCATCCGTATTTATAAAGCCATCCCCATCCATGTCTACAGCACTGACCATCTTACGACAATCCTCAAGGGAGTACTTCTCTCCTAACCTTCTCAACATCTCCATCACCTCTTCAGCACTGATCTTACCATCCTCGTCCAAATCAAAAGCTCGAAAGGCATTTCTTATGTCCATAGTCCTGACTCCACCTCCATTGTTATGCAGTTCCATGAACTCCTTGAAGTCAATATACCCGTCCTTGTTTGTGTCAGCCACCTTGAATATCTCCCTCACCATGTTTACTGGCTGCCCCAAGGCTTGAAGTATGGCCTTGTACTCGTCCTGTGATATTTTCCCGTCTTTGTTCTTGTCAATCTTGTCAAACACCCGCTTCATTTCATCTGGGCTTGGCAGGAAGGTTGGTAATATGCTAGAATACTGGTTGTTGCTGAAGGAAAACAAACGTGATGGCTTCCTTTTCAATAAACTATACTGGAAATCGAGGAACCTCACGCTAGCCATGGATTGTTTAGCTGCTTTCCGCCAAGAGGTAGGCCAAGAGAAGGGCCAAGATTCCCTTTATTTAGACCTGACAAATATCATTCAGATTTTCCTGTCAAGAAAATGACAATGGCATGTGATGCTAAAGTCTGTGTAAAAGATAGTTGTAGCATTCATGCTAATCTTTGTTCCTTGAAGAGTTGACAGCAACAGAGATAAGGAATATCAAGTGCTCTAGATAAGCACAACTCGGGAAAAAGGTTACTCCAGAGGCCAAAAGGGTGTCAGCGAAGCTAAGAATATATTTTACTGACCACCCAGGAAATCGTAATGCTGAGTGAGAATCCTTTAATATTCTTTCTTCCAGGGAATTCCTTTATTATATAATCTTATTCCTATTTTTAGTCACACACGCTTTAATGATGAATGTTTACAATCTTTTAACTAGTTCAGAAAACAAACAAAATAAATGACCCTTTTACTGCAGTATCAAGAGAATTCAAGATTTCTCATGCCAAATTCTTCCAACGCTTCCTCCTTGCATTATGCTCTTACCTCAATAGAGCAACCTTAAAGAAAGGATAGATTAGAAAGCAACCTTTTAATAATTCGGTTCTAAGTTCACAGCTCTGAAAAGAAGTACAAAGTCATTTTCAGTCCTGTCTGGTATGTATTCCTGTAATTTCATATCATAAAATGTATGCAATTGTTAAGACCAGTGCAATACCAATTAGCTTCATGAGGTACTCAAGTCAAATCCTCAAGCTGATTTTTTGTTATTGGAGTTCCTCTGTGAAGAACATTTGAGAGGAGCCAGCCTGACAGACCTTAACCGCGTATATGTCCACCCATGAAAAAATATCCAATAATAGCCCAGACTATGAAGCCCACTATGCAGAGTCCCTAAAATATTGGATGAGAGAAGCTGTACAATAAGAATATTATTAGGCATGAAGTTCTGCAAATAAAGGTCCGAATGTCCGATGCATACGAAATAGCAAAAGCCGTACAATAACACCTCCTCCGCCAGTTTTTGGTTTACATGGCTCAAAATAGTAAACTTGAGAGCAGAATAAAACATTTGTGAAGTGTGCTATGAACTTATCATGTTATACAATGCAGGAACTGTAAGAACTCCAAACCGTCACTTTGGGATCTCACCCAGGGAGGAATGTGAAGAGCCCAATTGTGCAACCTTACCTCTATGGAATCGCAAAAAGGGGTGGTGGTCCCTAGATTTCCAAGCTACTTACACAAACAGAAGAAGCCAAGTACTGTGGAGTGAGATTTTGCTTTAGTCGAACACAACCAACAATAAGATTTTCTAAGTGTTGATGGTAAATGACAACATGAGACCACTGTACCTGACCTAGTTAGATCAAAGCATAAGGACAAGCCTTCTACAAATGGGTTACCTTCTCACAGTGACATCAAGGATAGATTGATCATGGCGAGCAGGAAAATTGCTGAGCACATCAGACCAAAATAGTGCTCCAATATAAAAAGCTAAGTCAAAAAGAGTACTGTTATGTGTGAAAGCAACTATCATGCAATGCTTTCATTCTTTATCACCGATCAAAAATGGATTCAGACAATCCAACCAAGAAAGTACTCCCAGAACAGAGAACAAAACCTTGGCCAAACAATTATACTGCAATGGACAAAGGGGGGAGGAAAAGAGAAGGAAGAAGAAGAAGAATATTGTCATGTATGAGAAGAGGGATCCACAAATACCACTGAAACTAGATATTGTGTCATCAAGTGCCAAACTATACCATTCTGTCTTTGCCACCATAGGAGCAGAGCACAAAGGAGAATCACTAGAGATCCTGCAGAACAATGCTATGTTACTTTCACTCTTTGTTATGCCTCGAGTACCCCTGTCAGATGCTTGCTACTTGGGCGTGGTAGATTTGGACCAGCAATGTATAATTTTTTTTTTTTTTAGAAAATTGGTGAGTTGACAGGACGGTCATGTTGGGTACTTGACACTTCACATGGGCAATGCGAGTCTAAGTAAAAACAGTAGCAATGCCTGCATTCCGGCCATCAGCACAGATCATCATTTGTTATTAACTCATCTAATGCTAAGGCATTTAATTTTTGAAGCATTGTTAAGCATATGAAGTCCACGTGAATTTTAACACAAAGGACTGTCAATTAACAATTTTGATTCTCAATCGCACAGAAAATTCTAGGGTTGATAAGCTTGTTTGTTCAGCAGTCAGAGAGTATGAATAGCGCCACAAGCTTGCAACAGTTAGGTAATGACCTCACAAAAGTTGACATTTGCAGAATCAATGGAAAGGAGTAGGTTTCGGAATATTTTGCAAATGAGAAGGGATGAGATGAGCTTGAAGAGCCACCAAAACCCCTCAAATAGACCACGCATTTATGTGGTCCCTAAATGTTGTCTGCCATGCACTACTATTGATGTATGACATTTAACAGCATACTGGCTTGCTCATGAGTGGTGGCTCTCTAGATTCTTCACCGAACCTCATTCTATTTCAAGGATAGCCACTTCTCATCAAATGCACATATCCAGACTATTTAATCAATGAACAGGAAGGACCTCAGAAGATTATCTTACATCAGTTGCTTAAAACTCTGTATTTTTTCCCTGTTTCTATATTTGCTGGAACTTTTCTGCTTTATGCAGTAAACTATTTGACTTGGACAATTACTCAACTCCCGAAAGCAAGATGACTCATTAGATTGTCCTTCATTTCTCTTATTGTGAAGAAGAAAAGAGCCCACAAACACAACCTATATGCAATTTTGCAATGATGTTTGATCACCTCTCCCCTCCCCCTCTCTCAGGGGTGTGGGGACCCATGCCCAAGCAGGTCTTGGAACCATCATCAAATATGTTTCAGGGAAATAGTTATGTTCATGAAAAACATATCTTCCCCCGAAAATTCAAAGCTTTATGAGCCTTACTAGAAATTTCAGACCTCAACCATTACGTGTAAGAATCTTCTGGAACTTTCAAAAGCTAAATTGAGTGCTTGACACCACGACTCTCTTCCACTAAAAAATTCAAACTCTAAAGAAATTCGAGGTTGCAAAGAGAATTTCAAGGGTCTTATCTATAAATGGCTTCTGAGCATATCCACACTGATTACGGAAAGGGAATATATTCACTAACTCCTCAATGATATCTCTTGTATGGGGCTCAGGAGAAAGGGGATCGTGGAAGCATTCTTTTTACCCTTGTGTGAGGCTTATCATGGCTTCCATAACGGCAAAAGCCTCGCAGGAAAACCTGACTGCTATTAAATGACTTCTTCAATAAATAGGCACAAAAAGATTCAAACATTTTATTTTGGCATGCTATCTCAAGGAAACAAAGTACTTATTAGTTGAAAGGTCTCAAATAGATTATATGTGGTTCAAATTTTCTCATAGTCCAAGTTGAGATCTAGCAAATCAACTTCAGGTGAGTTGCATAGGTTTGGATAGAACATCATAAAACAAAGTGGAATAGGGTGTGTTAACGAAGGCAGGCAGAGGAGCATAAACTAAGCTCATATTAGTCCTCTAAAGGGAAAAGTGTGCTACTTCAGGCTCCAAAGTCCAAAGTAAAACTGGAAGCTATATGTGAAGAATTTAAAGCTTTGGTCTTGAATAGCAAAGTGCCAGGTCCCAAAGTGGCTCTCATTCTCATAACTGTTATTGCACTTTCAACATATCTTATCACACTTAAACAAGCAACGTGCTGTGGCAAGTCAAGTGCCTTTTATTTCAAATAAATTATAATTGAATTACTATGATTTGAAGTGAGGGTACTAGTCAGTAATAATAAACAGAGCAACAGCTTAACAGAGGCATAGGAACTGAGAAAGCAAGATCTCACACACATTGTTGGCAAAGGGAGCTTATGTGGTACTTTGCAATAAGAATAACTTAGATCTCACACCCTTGAATTGCAGAGATGTCAGGTATTTCAGATTACAGAATAAAAGACCATTGAATTGCCTAATAATTCATAGAAAGCAAACATAGGGCAATTCAGAGTACCATCTTGTTTTGCTCCACTATAATCCAAGCTGAAACAATTGCCAACATTGGCTTTTTAAGCTGCTTGGAAAGTGGGCAACATTAACAATAATCAATCCTGCGAAAACAATACAAAGTTCCCTCTACTGTCTAAGAGTTCATTACCTATTATCAAGGTGAGGGACAAAAAACCAACTGATTGATTATTCACAGATATGTCATCCAATTAATTCTAATTGTGAATTCCAGGCATTATTTACAAAAATGGTTTATCCTTTGTGTGGCAAACCTTTATCAGGCAATCGAGCAACTGTTTCCTTTAAATATATGCATGAGAAAATCAAAGTGAAATCAGCAGGTACTGCAACTAGAATTAGTGTTTTCAAGTGTTTAGATCATGAATACAGTTGATGTCTTCATCAAGGGGAGAAAGGGCTTTAAAACAACACAATTCACCTTATCAAAGAGAGCAAATCCAAGAAGTAACAAAGGCCTTTAGACTGCTGGCTATGTTATTGGAAAAGATGGCGTAAAGAATCGTTACGATTCCAATGGTTTCTATTCAGAAACAAAAAGTATGCAATTGACATTGAGTAACTTGAAGACGTTATACAAGCCAGATGTTAGACGTCTCTTCCAACAGGGCCTCTTTAATAGATTTAAGTTGTTAATGTAACTAGAGCTAATCACCGCAAGTGACAGTGATGACATTCACTTCTGTAAACAAACAAAAACAGAATTATGCAAACTTTCCAAACCTCTAAAGCTGGGCTTTTCTCCATTCATAATTTCGACATCAATATCATTAAGATATGAGACATGGTAATATAGATGCACACGGCTTATGGCATTTGGTATTAGGCAATTAAAATATATGTGATATATATGTAATATTTTCTGTAATATCTTGCCATTATTTTCGGTGTCATAGGCGGAAAGTTAGGGATGTGATATCTCCGTATTCTAGGCATGTATGAGCTGTATATATTGGCTGGTAACCACGAACCATAGAGAGCAGAGGTGAATAACAATTCTGTTCAATCTCTCCCTAATTATCTATCTATATTGTTTGTAATTTTTCATGGTATCAGAGCCAGGCTAATTCAAGGTGATTCTAAGCGTCATCAATGGCAGAGAAAGGCACGAAGAACTTCATCATCGAAGCACATTCACCATATTATCTCCACCCATCAGAGGGTCCTGGAATCTTAATAACTGCAGTAATTTTTTACGGAAAGAACTACGACCTATGGCAGAGAGCCGTTTGGACTGCATTGAGGGCAAAGAACAAGTTAGGGTTCATTGAAGGAACTCTAAAACGACCCGAAAAATCAGCCGGTCAGGTTTTTCAGAAGCGGACGCGTGGGACGTGGCCAATTCCATGCTCTGTTCCTGGCTCCTCAATGTGAACGATCCTAAGCTACGTCTTACTGTGGCCTATATAGACACGGCTCGTGAGATTTGGGAAGACTTAAAGAAGAGGTATTTGGTTGCCAATCTACCGAAGATACACCAACTTAAAGCCGCAATAGCCAACTGTAAACAAGGGAATCTTGATGTTGGAGATTTCTACAACAAGCTGATGACTTTATGGAATGAGTTGAACAACTAGGTAAAGGTGCCGATTTGCACCTGTAAAGGATGCGAATGTGGAGCGGCAAAGGAGCTCATCCGAATGTATGAAGAAGACAAATCACACCAGTTTCTTATGGGCCTGAATGATGACGAATTCTCTCATATACGAAGCTAATTACTTGCCCAGGAGTCTTTACCTGGGCTTGATAAAATATTTAACGTTGTAATACAAGAAGAGAATCATAAACGGGTAATGGTTCAACGTGACAGCAAGGTTGAAACCCAGGCGGCATTTGCAGTGAACCTGTCCAGGACCGGGTATGCTTCGGAACGGCCGACTTGCAAACACTGTGGAAAGACTGGGCATGAGGAGAGCAATTGCTTCAAATTGATTGGATACCCGGCCAAATGGACAGTGCGAGGAGGTGGACGTGAACGTGGCCGTGGAAGAAGCCGAGGAGGACGTGGTGGCCATGGATCTGCTGGGCGAGGAGGGGGGTCGAACACAGCTTATGCAGCACACAGTAACGCCGATGAGCAGCTCACTGCAGAACCCAGAAGCTCACGGCCAATCATTCCGGATTTGAGTGCTGAACAAGTCCAGCGACTGCTTAGCCTTATTGAAGCGCCTAAACCAGGTGGTGACACATTGTCAGGTAATGGAGTTTGGTTGCTTGATAGTGGAGCTAGTTGTCACATGACAGGTAATTTGAATAAATTAATCAAGGTGTGTGACATATCTCCTATCCTTGTAAATATGTCAAATGGGCAAAGGAGCATTGCAAGTAAACAAGGGATGGTGAGATTAAATTCAACAATAACATTATATAATGTGTTGTTTGTTCCCGGTTTGACTTGCAATTTAATTTCAATTGCGCAACTTATAAATGATCTAGTGTGCACAGTGATTTTCACCCCAAAACTATGTGTGATACAGGGTCATTCTATGAGGAGGCCGATTGGAATGGGTGAACAACGAAGAGGGGTCTATTTGTTCAAAGAGGATTCATCAGGAGGAGTTGAAGTTAATAAAGTAGATGTGAGTGACGTTTGGCATCGAAGACTAGGACATCCGTCAAAGGCAATTATGTCCTTATTCTCTAGAAAAATGGGTTTATTTGAAACCAAAGGTATTGATAGACTTTGTGATGTATGCTTTAGAGCCAAACAGAATCGGTTGCCTTTTGCTTTAAGTGACAATAAAGCTGCAAGCTGTTTTGATTTAATTCACTGTGATATTTGGGGTGCATATAGAGTTGGGTCATTATGTGGAGCACATTATTTTTTATCCATTGTTGATGACGCTAGTAGAGGTATTTGGGTATACTTAATGAAAGACAAGAGTGAAGCCTCTAAATTAGTTATGAGTTTTTGTATGATGGTGAGAACTCAATTTAATGTCAATATTAAAGTCATAAGAAGTGACAATGGAAGTGAGTTCACCTCAGGTCCCATCAAAGAGTTTTATGCTAAACATGGGATAGTGCATCAAACGAGTTGTGTAGATACTCCTCAACAAAATGGTAGAGTGGAAAGGAAGCATCAACATATTTTAAATGTTGCAAGGGCACTTCGGTTTCAAGCAAACCTACCTTTGGAATTTTGGGGTGAATGTGCATTGGCATCGGCATATTTAATAAATAGAACTCCTACCTCAATTTTGAATGGCCTGACTCCATACGAGGTTTTGTTCAACACAAAACAAAATTATGATCGCATAAAAACCTTTGGTTGTTTATGTTACGTTCATAAATATCAAAGACAAAAAGATAAATTTGCATCACGGAGTCGGAGATGTGTTTTTGTGGGTTATCCTTTCGGAAAGAAGGGATGGAAAATGTATGATTTGGATACCGGGGAATTGTTTGTGAGTAGAGATGTGGTCTTCTTTGAGACTATATACCCTTATGCTACTCAAAGGCCTGTGGACAAAAATGGGAAGAAAGATTCAGATCATACTGCACTTGAAGAAAACCTGCGTGATATTTATGCACTAGCGCAACCCAAGGAAGGAACCCAATACAGCGAGTCCAGCGAATCATCCAGTAATGGGGCTGGAAATGGGCCGCACAGTGGTGCAATCCCACCTATGGCACGGATAGAGCCAGCTGTAGAGGTAGACGGCGCAACTGGGACTAGCGGTGAAACTGGGCCTCCTAATGATAGGCCTGGCAGTGTAGGCTCAATGTTAGACAGGGGGAGTGAAGCTGCGGACTCCACAGCAGAAACTTTGGGTCGTGGAAGACGAGATCGTAAGGCACCGAGTCACTTGCAAGATTACATATGTTATTCGGCTATAACAAAAGACCCCACTTTGTCTAGCCCCCAACAAAAGGTCTCCTCAGGTAACCCCTATCCCATAGTAAATTATATCACTTGTGACAATTTCTCTGTTGCGCATCAACAATATCTTGCTGCTATTACCAAAGTTGTGGAGCCCAGGTATTTTCACGAGGCCGTTAAGGACCCTAATTGGAGAGATGCAATGGCTAAGGAGATCGAGGCACTTGAAGCAAATGAAACTTGGAAAATTACAGAGTTGCCTCCAGGAAAGAAGCCCATTAACTGCAAGTGGGTTTATCGAGTCAAATATAACTCAGATGGATCTATCGAGCGGTACAAGGCAAGACTTGTTATTCGGGGAGATCAACAGTTAGAAGGCTTCGATTTCAATGAAACATTTGCACCTGTCGCCAAGATGGTTAGTGTGCGTTGTTTTCTCTCAGTCGCCGTTACTAGGGGATGGGAGTTACACTAGTTGGATGTTAATAATGCCTTTTCACATGGAGATCTATATGAAGAAGTTTATATGACCTTACCTCCAGATTTCCATTCCTTTGATCCTAACAAGGTATGCAGACTTCAAAAATCTCTTTATGGACTACGACAAGCACCACGACAATGGTTTGCCAAGTTTTCCTCCAAATTATTGGATTATGGTTTTGTGAGATCATATGCGGATTATTCTTTATTCACCTACAAGAAAGGTGAGACCTACATGGCCTTGCTTATATATGTCGATGATTTGGTGCTAACGGGGAACAATCCTCAGGTGTGTGCACAATTCAAGAAATATTTGAATAATTGTTTCAAATTAAAGATTTGGGTCCTTTGAAATATTTTTTGGGCATTGAAGTGGCTAGAGGGCCACGAGGGCTATTTCTTTGTCAAAGAAAATATGCCCTAGAAATTATTGAGGAGTGTGGATTGCTCGGTACTAAACCAATAGAGTTTCCAATGGAAACGAATAACAAGTTAGCCTTGGCTAGTGGACCAAAACTAAGTGATGCTACACGATATAGGCGTCTCGTTGGCATACTTATATATCTTACAATCACGCGGCCAGAACTGTGTTATGCGGTTCATGTCCTATCACAATTTATGCAAGAGCCAAGGGAAGAACACATGGAAGCTGCTCGACGGGTTCTACGGTACCTGAAAGGGGTACCAGGCCAAGGTTTGTTACTAAAAAGCGATTCTGATTTGAGGGTCTATGCTTACTGCGATGCAGACTGGGGCGCATGTCCTCTCACCCGACGATCTCTAAGTGGTTACTATATTACTATTGGAGGATCGCCTGTCTCTTGGAAGACAAAGAAACAAAGCACTGTCTCCAGATCCTCAGCAGAAGCTGAGTATCGTGCCATGGCAAATGCTACTAGTGAGTTAATATGGATTAAATCGTTCCTTGCCTCTCTCTGGGTGTTCTTGGATAAGCCTATGAAGCTTTATTGTGATAATCAGGCCGCGTTGCATATTGCTAAGAATCCAGTTTTTCATGAGCGAACAAAGCATATTGAAATTGATTGTCACTTTGTTCGGGACCACCTCCTTTCGGGAGATCTTGAGACTGCTTATGTTCCTTCCAAATATCAAGTTGCGAATATCTTCACCAAACCGCTTGGAAAGCAACAATTTCAGGTTCTTATAGGCAAGTTGGGCATCGTAAATCCTCACGCTCCAACTTGAGGGGGAGTATTAGGCAATTAAAATATATGTGATATATATGTAATATTTTCTGTAATATCTTGCCATTATTTTCGGTGTCATAGGCAGAAAGTTAGGGATGTGATATCTCCATATTCTAGGCATGTATGAGCTGTATATATTGGCTGGTAATCATGAACCATAGAGAGCATAGGTGAATAACAATTCTGTTCAATCTCTCCCTAATTATCTATCTATATTGTTTGTAATTTTTCATTTGGCACGTCTCTATCGAAATAGGTTCAAAGACTCCACATACAAAACATGACAGTATGAACTCAAAGACAGCACATGCGCAACCCATTTCAAATCCAGGCACAATGGAAAGTTATGGAATTGAATCAAGCGAGTATAAAGCAGTAAAGTAGGTGATTACATGAAACTGAAACTTATTGAGCACGCCCTTCACTAAACTTCTGAATTTAGAAAAATAAATCAAAGGCAAAACTCAAATTCTAAACAACCAATTATCAGAATTATAAAGAACCAATTATTAGAATTATAGATAACTGGATCCCACTCCCATCGCTAAATTTGGCTAATTGTTTTTTGTTATCTTCAAATTAAGCAACCAATTACCAGAATTATACACAATGTCACTGTACATTGCGTGAGGCGCATTGAAGGATTTCCTGGGAGATACTGAAGAAAAATTCCAAATTCTAGTTCTCTTTCAACTGCAATCTCTATATTGTCCACTACGAACATTGCACATCAAGGTCGGTAATGGTCTGATATGAATTTTTTAAGGAATCTGGGACTCCGAGGAAAATCAAGAAGAATGATAGAACAGAAAATGAATAGAGAGAGAAATTGTTAGATTTTCATTGATTCAAAAGCTTCCCTATCCATACAAGCCTGCCCCCATTAATACAGGTATGAGCAGCTAGATATTCTCTCTCCTCTAACTAACCTGAGCACTGAGCCCAAGATCTTGTAACAACATAACAACCTTTCTGTTTTATTTCCCGCTCCCATACGCATCACATGCCTAAGCTGGCCTGTATCAAGTGCCTCCCCCTTAAGACAGCTTGTCCTCAAGCTGACAAATTGAAAGAAGGGAATCGTTGTTCGATATTTGTGTACAACTCCCAAGAGGCTTCCTCCTTGGAAGAGTTAGCCCACTGAATTAGGACATAAACCACAGCCTTATGGCCTTGTTTCCCAAGTTTCCTATCAAGTACAGCCACTGGCTCAGCCCGAATAACACCTGCATCATCCATATCAGGCATAGTACTATGGACTGTCTACTCCCAATGTGCTTCCTCAGTTGGGAGATATGAAATACTGGATGAATTTTAGAAGCTTCAGGAAGATGGAGCTTATAAGCCACTACGCCCACCCTGGACACTACTGGAAAAGGGCCAAAGAATTTGGCTGAGAGTTTCTGGGATGATCTATGGGCCAACGATTGCTGCCGATAAGGTTGGAGCCTAACGTAGACCATATCCCCAACCTCTAAGGACTTATTTGTCCTGTGTTTGTCCGCCTGTTGCTTCATGCGATGTTGAGCCCTCTCCAAATGATATTTCAGCATTTTAAGACACTCATCCCTTGCTTTAAGACTTCTATCCACGGCTTCCACCTTGCTGTCCCCTGCCAAGTAGGGAACATGTAGTGCGGGTGGCTGACCATAGACTGCCTCAAATGGGGTGACCCCTATCGACGAATGCCAATTGGAGCTGTACCACCATTCAACTAAGGGTAACTAAAGAACCCACTCCACAGGCTTCTCCCCC